>CM035836.1:25147221-25747221 GCA_020510985.1 Pholidichthys leucotaenia | reverse complement strand
TTTAACAGTCCTACGTTAAGTTTCCATGTTGTTTGTCGTTTTCTATTGTTCAAATATATTTCCATGTATATAGGATTATGATCTGATATTTCTGCCCCTCCAATCCAACAATTTCTCACCCTGTGTCTGTCACCTTCATTCATAAGGAAGTAATCTATTCTAGAGTGTACTTTATGGACTGCTGAATAATGTGTATAGTCTTTTTCGAGTGGGTGTAGGTCCCTCCATATGTCTACCATACCCATTTCTGCCAGTGAGGTTCTTATGAACTTTGTTACATGTTTTTTTGTCTTCTTAACACTTGTTGTGTCAACTTCATGATCCATGACAGCATTTAAGTCTCCTCCACAAATTAGGACTCCTTCACTGTGTGTTGCTATGAGATCAAACAGATGTTGAAAAAAACCCTTGTCACTTTCTGGTGGGGCATAGATGTTCACTAATGTAATCTGCATACCATCTATTCTTCCCTTTATTATTACATACCTGCCTTCTTTATCCTGGATTTCCTGTTCACTTTCAAATTGTATTTTGTTTGAGATTAGTATCATAACCCCCCTTTTTGCTCCTCCCTTAAATGAACTGTAGTAGGAGTTCTTATAGCCAAATCTCTTTAGTTTCACATGTTCTGTCTTGCTCAAATGTGTCTCTTGCATAAATATAATTTCAGCTTTTTCCTTCTTGAATTTTCTTATTATTCTTTCCCTTTTAACAGGTGAGTTCAGACCATTCACGTTTAATGTCATTATCTTAAGATTTTTACCCATATTCATGTTTTTCCATTTTTTTAACTTGTGCTCCTAGTCCCTTTAACAACAAAAATAACACATATTTATATAAAAACACATTAAAAAATCTCGACCTCCGTACTTTGGGCCTTTCTTCTGCCCACTGGTCCCTGTTGGTGGGTGGGGGGTTTGTCTTCACAGAGTGAAGGGCCCTCCCTAGACTTCTAATTACTATCAAAGTAATAGTCATAAGTCTAGAAATGTCCAACAAATATCACTTAAACCTCTCCTAGCCGTCTGTTTCTCTTTTACCTTGTCTTCTTGGCCTTCATTTCTTCTGTGCCTTTCTTAATCTTTGTTATGATCTAGGCTTTCAGTTGAAAGCCTTGTAGCTTGTCCTGGGCCCGCTGCTCTACGTCTCTCCCCCTTCTTCCGCCGTTCACTCGTCTCCACTCCGTCTGTCGTGGTGCGTTCAGGGCCGCCGCTGCTCCAGCCGTCTCCTTCGGCACGCTCACCTCAAGGCCCCGCTCCATCATATCCCGCGCTGCCTCTTCGGCCGTGTTGTAGGTTCTTGTGCCTTCCTCCCAATGAATCCTCATTTTCGTTAGCGGCGTTTGGAATCTAATTTTTTTCTCTTTCAGCGTTTTTTTAATATTGGCATATTTCTTCCGCTGCTGCACGATTTCTGTCGGGTAGTCATGGTCAAAAAATACCTGTTTGTCGCCGATTCGTATCTTTTTTTTCCATGCTTGCGTCAGGATTCTTTCCTTTATGTCATATTTCACAAAGTTTACCACAACTGACCTGGGTGGAGAGTTTGTTTTCGGGTTCTGTGCCGGTGCTCTGTGCGCCCGTTGAATCTGCAGATCCGTTTCTCTGGGTATTTCCAGTTCTTTTTTTAAGAACTGATCCATGAATTTTGTCATCGAGTTGCCTTCAATGCCCTCCGGAATTCCAAAGATGCGCATATTGCTTCGTCGGGATCTGCTCTCCAAGTCGTTTATTTTCTCCTGCATCCTCTGCGTTTGCGTCGTCAGGGTTTGTAGTTGTTCGTTTGCCTCGCTTTTCCAATCTTCTAGTTCCGAAATTCGGGTCTGCGCTTCTGTCATACACGCCCGCTGGGAGCGCAGCTCCTCCATGTTTTCCGTTAATTTACGCTCCATTTCTCTTCGGAGGTCCATGATTTCCTCCTTAATTTCTTTTTTCAGTTCCTCCTTAAGAGCCGCTAAATCCTGTTGTAGCTGTCGCTTGAATTCTCTTAACTCTTCACCCAAACTGGCGATGCCAGCGTTCATGTTGTCGAGTCTGGTGTCTTCCATTTTCTCTGCTGTAGACACCTCGTTTTTTTGGGCTTTGCGTACAGCGGTTTTTCCTGCGTTGTTGGAGAGGAATTCTTCAATTTTACCCTGTTTTTGTCCTTGTGCCCGGTTCCTTCGTGTTTTCATCCCTTAGTTTATTGATTCGTTTATGTCGAGTTGGCCATTTACCGATGATTTTTAATCCGGCTAGGGAGAGCTCTTTGTTTAAGTGTTATGTCTCTCCGCCATCTTCAAAAGATAATACATAATAAACCCAATGACTGAGCCACAGAGAATGGTCAGAACCAAGCCTACAGGATAACAGGCTCGGTTCGTGACACCAACTGACTATTGTATTCATTGCCACTAATTTGGATGTTTTCCTGTTATAATGATTAACCCCTTGCACTCCGGTCAATTTCCCTAAAAACGCCAAAAAATAACGTGCCCAAAGTAAATCGAAAGCTGTTCTTTAACCCTTTGCAGCATCTTCATGGGGTTGGTCTCATTTAAAAGAAAACACTTTGAATTTTTTGGCAAAACAGTCATAATCTCTCTAAGTGCTCCAGCCACTGAGTTACGGTCATCTAAACATACTGAACTTGAAGAAAATAAATTTGGCCTGGGTGTTTTTTTGGATACAAATGCTTGCAAATAACACACAGCTTCAGATCCGGGCTGGAAAATGCAACAGAAATGTAGAACCAAGTGTTATCCAGCTGAGGTCAAAATTTTGTAACAATACCACAAAAAATGAATATATTACACAGCTTTTTCCTCAGGTAGTTCCCAGGCGTTTTTGAACTGTGCCAAATTGTGCCAAATGGCAGTTTGGAAAAACGTCTGTAACTTTTGAATGATTCAATATAGAAGTTTCATCTTGGGCTCTAATGAAAGGTGACACTCAGGGCTGTGTGTGTGTGTGGGGGGGGGGTTTGGCCCCCCCTCGCTACAGAGGACGGACATCGGCCATCGCTACATGACGGAATAGTCATGTGGCGACAACGGCGCAGTCACTGCGGCTCCCCCCCCCCCCGCTACAGAAGAGTAGCGGGGGGGGGGGGTGTTCACGGTTCGGACGCGGCGCACGACCCGTGTACCGCGGCGCACGAACTTCGGACTTCATGCGCCGCACAGTTGTAATTTACCGATCGGTCAAAAGTCATTTTTGATTACAATTTTCAGGGATAAAGAACAATTTAGCTTATAACACCTTACCTCTTCACAGCAGCAGTGTCCTGGCAAACTTCTCTTCCTCATTGTCAGACGAACGCGAAGCTGGTCCGCTCGTGGTTCCCAGTCAAAACATAATTCCATGATTGTGGTTTTGGCGAATGATTTACGACCTTTGTCGTCGGCCTCCGTCGGTCTATGATGACCATGGAAGAGAATTCTAAACGTCTATTCTACTGGAATAAGTGCCGGTCGCACTTGTGGGTGGTCTCCCTGCTGCTGGGTCTGTAGCAGGTTCTTCCTGCGGGTCCTTTTTTTCATCTGCTGCACCAGTCAGTCTCTCTTCACCCAGCCCTAACTTCTGTGCTTCAATTGGCTCGCTGCATTCACAGCGTTGGTAGGCTGGTCCTTCTTGCTAGGTTTTCAGTCATTGGTTCTTCAAGGTTTCAGAAACCCAATTCAAGGCTCTTATTAGTCGAATGAGAGGTCAATCATATCTGATCTGTTCGCGGCTGTGTCTGTAGTGGAAGAACTTTTTTTTTTTTTTCAGTCCGCAAAACGTGCCCGTCCGCGGTACACCGGAGTGCAAGAGGTTAATTTGATATTTTTGATAGTTATAGTACATGTGCGCTATACCAGTTATGAGTATTGTTTTTCTTGTGACCAAACTCTTGAAAAAATGAGGACTATCAGTTGCTTCTATTTTCTTATTATTGTTGAAAATCACATCCCAGTTGATAAGACAAAAGCAGTTAAACAAACAAAATTGCATTTTTTATGAGACATAAATAAAGGAATACATTATTTCTAGGATATTGCCATCAGTAACAGAGAATAACTGTAATTTCTAAAGGGGTTTTACAGATAATTGAACTTTAAAATGATAAATTATGGCCACGAGTATGCTCTAATTTACTAAAAAAAATTTATATACAGTGGGGAAAAAAAGTATTTAGTCAGTCACCAATTGTGCAAGTTCTCCCACTTAAAAGATGAGCGAGGTCTCCAATTTTCATCATAGGTATACCTCAACTATGAGAGACAAAATGAGAAAAAAAAAATCCAGAAAATCACATTGAAGGATTTTTAATGAATTAATTGGTAAATTCCTTGGTAAAAGAAGTATTTGGTCAATAACAAAAGTTCATCTCAATACTTTGTTATATACCCTTTGTTGGCAATGACAGAGGTCTAACATTTTCTGTAAGTCTTCACAAGGTTTTCACACACTGTTGCTGGTATTTTGGCCCATTCCTCCATGCAGATCTCCTCTAGAGCAGTGATGTTTTGGGGCTGTTGCTGGGCAACACGGACTTTCAACTCCCTCCAAAGATTTTCTATGGGGTTGAGATCTGGAGACTGGCTAGGCCACTCCAGGACCTTGAAATGCATCTTACGAAGCCACTCCTTCTTTGCCCGGGCAATGTGTTTGGGATCATTGTCATCCTGAAAGACCCAGCCACGTTTCATCTTCAATGCCCTTGCTGATGGAAGGAGGTCTTCACTCAAAATCTCACGATACGTGGCCTCATTCATTCTTTCCTTTACACGGACCAGTCGTCCTTGTCCCTTTGCAGAAAAACAGCCCCAAAGTAGGATGTTTTCACTCCCATGCTTCACAGTAGGTATGGTGTTCTTTCTCCGCCAAACATGACAAGTTGAGTTTTTACCAAAAAGTTCTATTTTGGTTTCATCTGACCATATGACATTCTCCCAGTCCTCTTCTGGATCATCTAAATGCTCTCTAGCAAACTTCAGACAGGCCTGGACATGTACTGGCTTAAGAAGGGGGACACGTCTGGCACTGCAGGATTTGAGTCCCTGGCGGCGTAGTGTGTTACTGATGTAGCCTTTGTTACTTTGGTCCCAGCTCTCTGCAGGTCATTCACTAGGTCCCCCCGTGTGGTTCTAGGATTTTTGCTCACCGTTCTCGTGATCATTTTGACCTCACGGGGTGAGATCTTGCGTGGAGCCCCAGATCGAGGGAGATTATCAGTGGTCTTGTATGTCTTCCATTTTCTAATAATTGCTCCCACAGTTGATTTCTTCACACCAAGGTGCTTACCTATTGCAGATTCAGTCTTCCCAGCCTGGTGCAGGTCTACAATTTTGTTTCTGGTGTCCTTTGACAGCTCTTTGGTCTTGGCCATGGTGGAGTTTGGTGTCTGACTGTTTGAGGTTGTGGACAGATGTCTTTTATACTGCTAATGAGTTCAAACAGGTGCCATTAATACAGGTAACGAGTGGAGGACAGAGGAGCCTCTTAAAGAAGAAATTACAGGTCTGTGAGAGCCAGAAATCTTGCTTGTTTGTAGGTGACCAAATACTTATTTTACCAAGGAATTTACCAATTAATTCATTAAAAATCCTTCAATGTGATTTTCTGGATTTTTTTTCTCATTTTGTCTCTCATAGTTGAGGTATACCTATGATGAAAACTGGAGACCTCTCTCATTTTTTAAGTGGGAGAACTTGCACAATTGGTGGCTGACTAAATACTTTTTTGCCCCACTGTATTTGCAAAATAAAAAAAAGAAAATTCTCTCCTTGCTCAAATACCCAGGATTGCATGCAACGTCCAAATGATGACAGTTATGACATTTTCAAGTATCACACTAAAAATATTTAGTAATTTCATTTTCTAGGAATAATTGACAACAGTTGTGGTCAGATAAACATTTATTGAATGAAAAACAATATCCTGAAAACATAAAGGTAGCTAGTCAGCATAAGTAAAACCGACATATTGTCCGTCTTGTAGTGGAAAGGGGTCTCTGATCTTGTGAACGACACAGGCAGGTATTGGCACGTGGACTTTCTCACCAAGGTAGTGGCAGCACCATCTGATGAACTGTCTGTAAGCTGTATAGCGCGTCCAGTTGTTCCCATAATCCACATTTACATAATGTTTATAGGTGAAGTAGCCGACTTCCAACACATCTTCATTCAGACACACCGCGGGGAAGTTGTGATGACCCGTCGGCCTCCGTCAGTCTATGATGACCATGGAAGAGAATCCTAAACGTCTACTCTGCTGGAACAGCACCGCCTGTGGCTGAACAGGCCGATGCGCGAATGGCAATCCCTGTCACACAGGTCGCATTTGTGGGTGGTCTCCATGCTGCTGGGTCTGTGGCGGTTCTTCCTGCGGGTCCTTTTTTCATCTGCTGCAGCAGTCAGTCTCTCTTCACCCGCCTTGAGCTGTCTGGTCAGGGTGCCTCACCATTTGGAGCGGTCCGTTGCAAGGTCCACCCAGCGCTCTGTGTTGATCTCCAGTGCCTTCATGTCTCTCTTGCAGACGTCTCTAAAGCGCAGCTGTGGGCGGCCAACGTCTCTCCTGCCAGTTGCCAGTTCTCCGTAGAGGACGTCTTTGGGGATTCTGCCATCCTCCATGCGGTGAACGTGGCCTAGCCAGCGGAGCCTGCGCTGCCTGAGTAGAGCGAACATGGAGGGAAGGCCGGCGCGGGACAGAACTTCTGTGTTGGGCACTTTGTCCTGCCAGGATATGTCCAGGATGTGGCGAATGAAGCGCAAGTGGAAGGAGTTCAGTCTCCTTTCCTGCCGGGCGTATGTTGTCCACGTCTCACTCCCATAGAGCAGTGTGCTGATGACGCAGGCGTTGTACACTGCCATCTTCGTCTTGACAGAGAGTTTGGGATTCTCCCACACTCGTGTGGTGAGGCGAGCGAGTGTGAAGGATGATTTTCCAATCCTCTTGTTGATCTCTGTATCAAGGGAGAGGTTGTTGCTGATCGTGGACCCCAGGTACGTGAAATGATTCACGACCTCCAGCTCGTAGTCGTCGATGGTGATCGTTGGTGGTGCTTCCGTGCCTTGCGCCAAGACGTTAGTCTTCTTCAGGCTGATGGTAAGCCCGAAGTCCTTGCATGCCTGGGAGAAGCGGTCCATCAGGGTCTGAAGATCCTGCTGTGTGTGGGTTGCGACTGCAGCGTCGTCTGCAAACAGCATGTCTCTGATTAGAGCCTCGCGTACTTTGGTTCGGGCTTTCAGGCGGGCGAGGTTGAAAAGTCTGCCGTCAGATCTTGTGTGCAGGTAGATTCCCTCTGTTGCTGTGCTGAAGGCATGCCTCAGGAGCATAGCAAAGAAAATCCCAAAGAGGGTTGGCGCAAGTACACAGCCCTGTTTCACTCCGCTGCGTATGTTGAATGGCTCTGAGACGTTGCCATCGTGCTGCACTATCCCCTGCATGTTGGTGTGAAACGATTCGATGAGGCTTTGCAACTTTGGTGGGCATCCTATCTTTGGCAGGATCTTGAAAAGGCCCTCTCTGCTGACCAGATCGAACGCTTTGGTGAGGTCGATGAAGGCGACGTACAGGGGCATGTTCTGTTCTCTGCATTTCTCCTGGAGTTGGCGGATGGAGAATATCATGTCTACCGTCGATCGCTCAGCGCGGAAGCCACACTGAGACTCGGGGTAGACACGTTCGGCAAGCTTCTGTAGACGAACGAGAACAACTCGTGCGTAGACTTTGCCAACAATGCTGAGGAGGGAGATACCCCTGTAGTTGTTGCAGTCGCTTCTCTCCCCTTTGTTTTTTGTACAGGGTGATGATCTTGGCGTCCCTCATGTCCTGTGGTACGGCCCCTTCCTTCCAACACTGGCAGAGGACGTCATGCAATGGCAGCAGTAGGGCGGTCTTGCAGTGCTTGATCAGGTCAGGGGGTATGCCGTCGTTGCAGGGTGCCTTGCCAGCGGCCAAGCTATCAAAGGCCTTGCTGAGTTCGTCGATGGTTGGCTCGGCGTCAAGTTCGTCCATGGATGGCAGGCAGTCGATGGCATCAAGGGCTGATGGTGTCACGGTGTTCTGTCTGGAGTAGAGGTCGGAGTAGTGTTCCACCCATCTCTCCATCTGCTTGTTCTTTTCTGTGATTATCTCCCCAGTGGAGGATTTGAGGGGGGCCGTCTTGCTCTGAGTCGGACCAAGTGCTTTCTTGATCGTCGTCGTCGGCCTCCGTCGGTCTATGATGACCATGGAAGAGAATCCTAAACGTCTACTCTGCTGGAACAGCACCGCCTGTGGCTGAACAGGCCGATGCGCACTAGTGTTCTACCTTCCAGCGTTGGGCATTGGTAGGATTCAAGCCTGGGCAGGAAAACATGGAGGACAAGATGTTACCCATGCAGCATGTCCCCCCTCTCCACGTCACTGATGAATCCAAAGGAACAGCAGGGCTGCTATAGTTTGGCACCAGCGCCGTCGCAGGAGCTGCCAGAACGATGTTGAGCACAACAGAGAACTGCCTTGGGGGCTCCGACTCCGGATTTTTCCTCAGGGTTGACTCCCGAGGCCTTTCCCGTGACCAGGTGTGCCGCAAGGCAGCGGAGGGTTGAAATCAGGGTTTACCTTCCCCTAGATGGGCTACCTTCCCAGGTTGACGAGCCACCATCTACCCGAAGCATCTGGTTTTAAGGCGCCAGAGATCCGCCCTCGCCCCTTCTCCTATTAGTAGAAGCAGTTTCGCCGGGCTTAGAGACTAAACCACACGGGCAGGCTAGGAGTTGGACTTAGTTGTCAGAGGCTTTTCGAGACGCACGCCGTAAGGAGCATTTTATGAGCACTAGGAGCTTAACCCCAGTGCCGCTCCTGGCTATGACAACCTTGGAACCGCTTTCTTGATGCCATCGTACATACCACGGATGTTCCCTGTTATGGCAGCGGTTTGAATGTCTTGGCTGAGCTGAGTCCAGTACTCGTTGGCACAGCGCCGAGCAGTCTGCTGAACTTTGCTTCTCGCAGCCCTGAGAATCTGGAGATTCTTCTCGTTTGGGTACTTCTTGTACTCAGCAAGTGCTGAGCGCTTGGCTTCAATGACGGGGGTCATCTCGGTCAACTTGGCATCAAACCAGTCCTGTGACTTCGAGGTCTTCCTCCCAAAGGTAGCCAAGGCTGTGCGGTGGATGGTGTTTCGCAGCTCTTCCCACTTCTGCTTTGCAGATTCTCCTTCTTGTGGTACACCAAGTTCCTTCTCAAAGGTGGAGGCAAACTGCTCAGGCTGTCAGTGTTGGGGCATACACACTGACGAGGGTGACTGGGCCTTCAGTGGTCTTCAGGCGGAGGGTGAGGAGTCGTGCAGAGCCAGTGCTGCCCGGTTCCACCATCTTCAGCAAGGTGTTCTTCACTGCAAAGCCCACTCCGTGTTCCCTGTGTTCGTCACTGCCCTTTCCCTGCCAGTAGAACGTGTAGTCCTTCTCTCTCAGTGTGCCTGCGTCAGCCAACCGTGTTTCCTGGAGAGTGGCGATATCCACTCCCAGTCTCTTCAGCTCATTATTGATGATGGCAGTCTTCCTGGTGTCGTTGATGTCCTTGAGGTTAGCAGCGAGTCCTGTCATCATAGTGCGGATGTTCCAAGTTCCCAGTTTTAGAGTTGGTCTCTTTTGTTTTATTGTCTTGCCTGGTGCAAAGGTTCTCAGCCTGCTGTTCGGACTTCTCCTCATCCCCATGCTCCCAATGAGGAACGAAAGCTGTGGCGGGACAACACCTTATTGGCTGGAGGCTGCCCAGCTTGAGGCGGGCGGTAGCTGTCCAGTGAGATCCGATGATCCCTCCCACTGTCGGGAACAACCCCTGGCGCCGTGCTCTACGCCAATTGAGCGGTGGCTTATATATGATGATGTGATGACCAGTGATACACTATATAGCACTGTCCGGAATTTTCTGCTTCACCTTGACCTGCTGCTGACAGCAAATACTCTCCTCTGTTTTCATGATCACTGACCACACTGGCACCTGCAAAAATAAAAAATACTATCTTTTGATTTGTTTATTGGGGGGGGGGGCTGAAAGTATCAGGTAGATTTTTCAATTTTATTATAAATACAGTGCTAGGATTTTTTTGAAAAATCGGGGTTAAATAAATGATATTTATGAACAAGTAATTTGTTGCAATATATAGAATGTACAGTGGGGCAAAAAAGTATTTCGTCAGCCAGCAATTGTGAAAATTCTCCCACATAAAAGATGAGAGAGGTCTCCAATTTTCATCATAGGTATACCTCAACTATGAGAGACAAAATGAGAAAAACAAATCCAGAAAATTTGCAAATTATGGTGGAAAATAAGTATTTGGTCACCTACAAACAAGCAAGATTTCTGGCTCTTACAGACCTGTAACTTCTTCTTTAAAAGGCTCCTCTGTTTCCACTCGTTACCTGTATTAATGGCACCTGTTTGAACTCGTTATCAGTATAAAAGACACCTGTCCACAACCTCAAACAGACTCCAAATTCCACTATGGCCAAGACCAAAGAGCTGTCAAAGGACACCAGAAACAAAATTGTAGACCTGCACCAGGCTGGGAAGACTGAATCTGCAATAGGTAAGCAGCTTGGTGTGAAGAAATCAACTGTGGGAGCAATTATTAGAAAATGGAAGACATACAAGACCACTGATAATCTCCCTCGATCTGGGGCTCCACGCAAGATCTCACCCCGTGGGATCAAAATGATCACGAGAATGGTGAGCAAAAATCCTAGAACCACACGGGGGGACCTAGTGAATGACCTGCAGAGAGCTGGGACCAAAGTAGCAAAGGCTACCATCAGTAACACAGTATGCCGTTAGGGACTCAAATCCTGTAGTGCCAGACGTGTCCCCCTGCTTAAGCCAGTACATGTCCAGGCCCGTCTGAAGTTTGCTAGAGAGCATTTGGATGATCCAGAAGAGGATTGGGAGACTGTCATATGGTCAGATGAAACCAAAATAGAACTTTTTGGTAAAAACTCAACTTGTCGTATTTGGAGGAGAAAGAACACCATACCTACTGTGAAGGATGGGGGTGGAAACATCATGCTTTGGGGCTGTTTTACTGCAAAGGGACCAGGACGACTGATCCGTGTAAAGGAAAGAATGAATGGGGCCATGTATCGTGAGATTTTGAGTGAAAACCTCCTTCCATCAGCAAGGACACTGAAGATGAAACGTGGCTGGGTCTTTCAGCATGACAATGATCCCAAACACACCGCCCGGGCAACGAAGGAGTGGCTTCGTAAGAAGCATTTCAAGGTCCGGGAGTGGCCTAGCCAGTCTCCAGATCTCAACCCCATAGAAAATCTTTGGAGGGAGTTGAAAGTCCGTGCTGCCCAGCGACAGCCCCAAAACATCACTGCTCTAGAGGAGATCTGCATGGAGGAATGGGCCAAAATACCAGCAACAGTGTGTGAAAACCTTGTGAAAACTTACAGAAAATGTTTGACCTCTGTCATTGCCAACAAATGGTATATAACAAAGTATTGAGATGACCTTTCGTTATTGACAAAATACTTATTGTCCACCATAATTTGCAAATAAATTCTTTAAAAATCAGACAATGTGATTTCCTGGATTTTTTTTTTCTCATTTTGTCTCTCATAGTTGAGGTATACCTATGATGAAAATTGGAGACCTCTCTCATCCTTTAAGTGGGAGAACTTGCACAGTTGGTGGCTGACTAAATACTTTTTTACCCCACTGTATCTATTTATTTTTCGGGCTCAGCCCGAAGGAGTTACATGGGTCCACCCTCCAGTGGGCGCACCACCTGCAGGAGGGATCATGGGGGTCCAGTGCTATGTGGATTAGGTGGCGGTCAAAGGCAGAGACCTTGGCGGACTGATCCCAAGCTTTCTAAACTGGCTTTTGGTACGTGGAATGCCACCTCTCTGGTGGGGAAGGAGCCTGAGCTGGTGTACGAGGTTGAAAGATGCCGAATAGATATAGTCGGCCTCACCTCAACACACAGCTCTGGTTCCAGAACCAGTCTCCTGGGGAGAGGCTGGAGCTTGGCCTTTTCTGGAGTTGCCCCGGCCGAAAGGCGACAAGCAGGAGTGGGTATTCTTGTATCCCCCCCAATTTGCTGCCTCTATATTGGAGTTTTACCCGGTGGATGAAAGGGTTGCTTCCCTGTGGCTTCGGGTTGGGAAACAGGTCCTGACCATCATTTGTGCCTATGCACCAAATGATGTTTCAGAGTACCCACCCTTTTTGGAGTCTCTGACTGGGGTGCTGGAGGGTGCTCCTCTCGGAGATTCGATTGTCCTACTGGGGGACTTCAATGTGCACGTGGGCAACGACAGTGAAACCTGGAGGGGGGGTGACTGGGAGGAACAGCCTGCCCGATCTGAACCAGAGTGGTGTTCAGTTATTGAACTTCTGTGCTCACCACAGTTTGTCCATAACGAACACCATGTTCAAGCATAAGGGTGTCCATATGTGCACCTGGCACCAGGACACCCTAGGTCGCAGGTCGATGACCAATTTTGTTATCGTGTCATCAGACCTGCGACCGTATGTCTTGGACACTCAGGTAAAGAGAAGTGCAGAGCTGTCAACTGATCACCACCTGGTGGTGAGCTGGATCCGATGGCAGGGGAGGAAGCCATTCAGACCTGGTAGACCCAAACATATAGTGAGGGTGTGCTGGGAATGTCTGGCTGAGGCCTCTGTCCGGGAGGTCTTCAACTCCCACCTCTGGAAGAACTTCAACCACATTCCGAGGGAGTATGGAGACATGGAGTCTGAATGGGCAATGTTCTCCACCTCTGTTGTTGAAGCAGAGGCCCAGAGCTGCGGCCGCAAGGTGGTCGGTGCATCTCGTGGTGGCAAGCCCCGAACCAAGCGGTGGACACCAGTGGTGAGGGGGGCCATTAAGTTGAAGAAGGAGTCCTATCAAGCTTGGTTGGCTTGTGGGACTCCCGAAGCAGCTGAGGTGTACCGGCAGGCCAAGCAGAGTGCAGCTCGGGTGGTTGCTGAAGCAAAAACTCGGGTATGGGAGGAGTTCAGTAATGCCATGGAAAAAGACTTTTGGTCAGCCTCGAAGAGATTCTGGAAAACTGTCCGGCGGCTCAGGAGGGGAAAGCAGCTCCCCCTCCACACTGTGTATGGTGCGGATGGGGCGCTGTTGACTTCGACTGGGGATATCGTCGGGTGGTGGAAGGAATACTTTGAGGATCTCCTCAATCCCACTGATACGCCTTACACAGAGGAAGCAGGGTTTGTGGACGAGGGGGCTAACTCGCCTATCACAGTGGCTGAGGTCGCCAAGGTGGTTAAAAATCTCATTGGTGGCCGGGCCCGGGGGTGGACGAGATTCGCCCTGAGTACCTCAAGGCCCTGGATGTTGTTGGGCTGTCATGGTTGACACGCCTCTGCGACATTGCGTGGAGGTTGGGGGCAGTGCCTTTGGCATGGCAAACCGGGGTGGTGGTTCCTCTCTTCAAAAAAGGGGACCGGAGGTTGTGCTCCAACTTTAGAGGGATCCCACTCTTCAGCCTCCCTGGGAAAGTCTATGCCAAGGTACTGGAGAGGAGAGTCCGGCTGTTGGTCGAACCTTGGATACAGGAGGAGCAATGTGGTTTTTGTCCTGGCCGTGGCACATCGGACCAGCTCTTAACTCCCTCGAGAATTCTCGAGGGTTCGTGGGAGTTTGCCCAGCCAGTTAACATGTGTTTTGTGGACTTGGAGAAGGCATTTGACCACGTCCCTCGTGGTTTTTTGTGGGGGGTGCTTCGGGAGTATGGGGTATCGGGCTTGTTGTTACGAGCTATTCGGTCTCTGTGCAACCGTTGTGAGAGTTTGGTTCGTATTGCCAACACTCGGTCGGACTCATTCCCAGTGAGAGTTGGACTCCGCTAGGGCTGCCCTTTGTCACCGATCCTGTTCATAATTTTTATGGATAGGATTTCTAGGCGCAGCCAGGGAATGGAGGGTGTCATGCTTGGTGACCACAGGATCTCATCTCTGTTGTTTGCAGATGATGTTGTCCTGTTGGCTTTATCCAGCAATGACCTACAGCTCTTGCTGGGACGGTTTGCCGCTTAGTGTGAAGTGGCTGGGATGAAAATCAGCACCTCCAAGTCCGAGTCCATGGTCCTCAGCCGAAAAAAGGTGGATTGTCCTCTCTGGGTTGGGGACAGGCTCCTGCCCCAAGTGGAGGAGTTTAAGTATCCTGGGGTCTTATTCACGAGTGAGGGGAAAATGGAGCGAGAGATTGACAGACGGATTGGAGCAGTATCTGCAGTGATGCGGACGTTGTACCAGTCTGTTGTGGTGAAGGGGGAGCTGAGATCTAAGGCAAAGCTGTCGATTTACCAGTCAATCTACGTTCCTACTCTCATCTATGGTCACAAGCTTTGGGTAATGTCCAAAAGAACAAGATCACGGATACAAGCGGCTGAAATGAGCTTTCTCCGTAGGATTGCTGGACTCACCCTCAGAGACAGGGTGAGGAACTCAGTCATCCGGGAGAGGCTCACAGTAGAACCGCTGCTCCTCCACATTGAAAGGAGTCAGTTGAGGTGGTATGGGCATCTGATTAGGATGCCACCTGGATGCCTCCCACTTGAGGTGTTTCGGGCATGTCCCACTGGGAGGAGACCGCGGGGCAGACCCAGGACTCGGTGGAGAGACTATGTCTCCCAGCTGGTCTGGGAATGACTTGGTATCCTCTCTGAAGAGCTGGAGCAGGTGGCTAGGGAGAGGGAAGTCTGGGTTTCTCTGCTTGAACTGCTGCCTCCACGACCCGGACCTCGGGAAAAGTGGTAGAAGATGGAATTTGTTGCAATATCTGAAACAAAAAGCATACCACTCAGTGTTCCCCTGCTGTGTGTTTGTCGCTGCTGCTGCAGCGGGCATGTTTGCCTCTCCACCATCACTCTCTGAGTCTGACTCGCTAGAAATGATGCCCGCTTGGCACGGCTCAAACCTATAAGTTCTGATGCCACCAGATTCTTCATTATCATCCCGTTCTTCTGACTATAATCATCTGAAGATTGGACAACACAAACCAATTCCAGTCTACATGTGCTGGAAACATCGTTGATGTTTTCTACCACTTCCATCCTGCGTGTTCAATGGGCAGCCAAGTGCTTTGTTCTGTCGCTGATGTTGCAACATGGCCGGGGGGTTTTCCAGCCACTGGCGCAATTTGTGACGTGGCGCTCATAAAAACGTTAGATATTCGCGTGAAAAAAATCCTGTTTGACTTAGAACTGCACAGACCAACTTATTTTGTCATATTGAAATTATGTGTTGCAAAATTAGATGAAGTCAAAATTGTGTCATCAGACCTTTAACCATTCTTTGTTCCACCGCTTCAATCACCTCGGCAGGTGTGCAAGCAAAAGAGTTCATTACTGGTTGGTGGGCACTGCTGATGAATCCTGGATTCGGGACCTTGTTGCAATGGCTCATTCCCCGCTGTAGATCCAGGTGGATCTTTCTGCAACTTTGACAGCTGTGAAGATCATTGACAGGACCTTTGTGGCATGATTTTACAAATGATCTTCTTTCCATTGTATAGTCACATTTGAATTATTGCTCGCTGAAATTAAGCCATTGGCATCTTCGTGATATCCTTACGATGGCAAACTGGGCCCCTCATCTGCCTCAGTCTCCTTCTACACACCGCCTGAGAGGAAGGAAAAAAGGATCTAAGTCTAGCTTGCAATATCCAATGGTGTTTTGTTTTTATTTTTCTTACAATCATATTTCAAATTGATTAAAGCAGTAGCAAACAGGTCTGCTTTTATTCTCTTAGTTTTAAATAAATGGTGCATCAATGCAATATATAACATATTGATCTGCACATTAGTTATTCAGTTTCCTGTGTAGTCCAGTGTTGTGTGCTCAGGTCACTCCTCTATTTCGCATGTACTTGCCACTTTCCATTCACTTTGTATGGATTTGCGCCACTCGTTTACGTTTGGTCTGAACGCATCGTTAGGATATTAAGGTGACGTAAGGCCGTGAAGTTATGAAGTGTTGTGTTGTAAATATAATGTAAAAATACAATCAAAATCTGTTTACACAAGAGGAATACATTCTGGCCTGGAGGGGTGTAGGCCAGACTATACCTGGCCTAGGCTCTAACACCCTGGGGTATAGTTTGGCCGAGCCAGTTGATCCTAGTTTCCTATCCATAGTTTAACCTAGCCAGTTTATCAGAGTATACCCAGGTTAAATCTGGGTTGGGGTAGGGCTGTGCAATATGGGAAAAAATTCATATCACGACACAAGTCTTCTGATATTATGATAACGATATACAGTATATTACAATATACATTTCCTGTAAATTCTACAGTTTAATCATATAAAAAGACCTGTTTTTTTTTTACATGTACCATTTTCCCCTCATAAGTTAGCAGTGTTATGAAATACAGTGATCCCTCACTTATCGCGGTTAATGGGGTCCAGAACCGACCGCGATAAGTGAAAAACCGCGAAGTAGCGTCAGTTGCATCAAAAATTCAAAATTGAGAAAAAAGTTGCCCGGGCGCTAGCAGAAGGCAGGGAGACTACACGGAGAGCCGGCACAACTCAAAATCCACCTCTCTGATTCGCTGGCCAGCATCCCCCCCCCCCCAAGAGATTTTGTTCTCCTGTTGGCTCGGCTCGGGAATCTCGCAAGCTGACTGGCCGAGACATCGCTGCTGCCTTTACGCCTCCTCCTGCTGCCTCTACGCCTTCCCGTCGAGAGAGAGAATGAGAGAATGAACGTATGTATTATTTTTATTATTTATACATTATTTTATGTATATTATTTATATTATTAATATTTTATTTACATGTTTCAAACTATTCTTTAATGTTCTGATGATAACATGCATTTATAGGGTTAATATACACTTATTGATATTATATATACACAAAAAAAATGTATGTAAAAAATGGGGGGGGGTGACACTACTTCGCGGTTTTTCACTTTTCGCGGTCGGTTCTGGACCCCATTAACCGCGATAAGTGAGGGATCACTGTAGTAGCTATCTGAACCGGTAGTTTGGAGTTAGCATTACCAACTCCTGGACTGAAGCTTAGCCACCTACCACACCTGTTCCACTGCACGCAGTCGCACACTGCAGGGAATAGACGGGACGCTGACAAGTAGTGGTGAGATAGGAGCTTTACTGAATAAATGGGGGTATGTGCATTTTAAATACGATATAAGCGACAGAGTATTCTGTGAACACGGTAAGACATTTTTATATCATCATCCAATATATATCGTCATATCCCACAGCCCTAGGCGGAGGTTAATTCGGCCTGTTCCAACGGGCTTGGGACCGGCACTAGGAGTGCACTGGCTTGTGCACCCCTTGTGGCTGGGTTTGGTTTTGTCTCCTTTAAATACTTTTTAATTAAGTCTACAATTCAGTTGTGCTATGAAACCCACCCATCCATCCTTCACCACCCATCCGGGGATCCAGGTGGCGGGGGCATCAGTGCAGGCAGAGTAGCCCAGACTTCCACCTGGTTCACATAGCACCATGATCCCCATGATCCCTCCTGAAAGTAGTGAGCCCACTGGAGGGTGTGCTATAAAACCCTCACCATTAATTAAAATAAAGAAACAAATGTCAATTGGAAATTTTTGAAGACTTCGGACTTGACTCTGACTCCAAAGTTGGTGACTCGTGAACATTTCTCTGATCTGATTGGTCATTTCTGAGGACTGTGATACCAGTGTTGTAGTGATGAAAAATCCAATTGACAGTTATTGCAGTTATGTAATCGAAGGGCCATGGCCTATGAGACCATTAGGGAGGGTGTTCAGTCAGCAGTTTGACTGCTTGAGGGCAGAAACTAGAGGTGGGGAACATTCTCCATTCTTAGGTGCACTGAATTGTGGGTCTTTGCAAAGATGCAGCACATAGATGATACCAGAATAGAAACAGTACAGGAAAATAAGTTTCTGGGGGTGATGCTAGATAATAAAATCTGCTGGAAACCTCACATCAGTCACATCCGGGCCAAGTTAGCAAAATGTATAGGCATACTGGGGAAGACAAGACACATCTTGGACTATAAATCATTGGTCTTATTGTACCACTCACTGTTTTTACCTTATCTTAACTATTGTGTAGAAGTCTGGGGAAACACCTACAAGACCAACCTACAGTCAATATGCACATTACAAAAAAGAGCTATAAGGATAATAAACAATGTAGGATATAGAGACCATACCAATTCGTTGTTTTTAAAGTCACTTGTCATAAAGTTCATCGATTTAGTTAAATTTAAGACAGCACAAGTAATGTACAGGGCAATTAATAATCAACTCCCAACTAATATACAAAAAAATATTTTAAAAAAGAGACAATGATCATAATTTGAGAGGAGACTTAAACTTTACAAAACCCAAGATACGAACAATCAAGAAAAGTATGTGCATATTTGTCTGTGAGGTGGATTTGTGGAACAGTCTGGAGCCGGAACTGAAACTATGTACAAACAGAAATCAATTCAAAAAGAGGTATAAACACTATTTGCTGAAAGGATATATGTTAGAAGAGTAGTATTTATATGTACAATTCATTATGTTCACTCTGGGACATTATGGGACACTATGGAATGGTGGGTGGGACAACTCGTCGGCCTCCGTCGGTCTATGATGACCATGGAAGAGAATCCTAAACGTCTACTCTGCTGGAACAGCACCGCCTGTGGCTGAACAGGCCGATGCGCGAATGACAGTCCCTGTCACACAGGTCACACTTGTGGGTGGTCTCCGTGCTGCTGGGTCTGTGGTGGTTCTTCCTGCGGGTCCTTTTTTCATCTGCTGCAGCAGTCAGTCTCTCTTCACCCGCCTTGAGCTGTCTGGTCAGGGTGCCTCTCCATTTGGAGCGGTCCATTGCAAGGTCCTCCCAGCGCTCTGTGTTGATATCCAGGGCCTTCATGTCTCTCTTGCAGACGTCTCTAAAGCGCAGCTGTGGGCGGCCAACGTCTCTCCTGCCAGTTGCCAGTTCTCCATAGAGGACGTCTTTGGGGATTCTGCCATCCTCCATACGGTGAACGTGGCCTAGCCAGCAGAGCCTGCACTGCCTGAGTAGACATGGAGGGAAGGCCGGCGCGGGACAGAACTTCTGTGTTGGGCACTTTGTCCTGCCAGGATATGTCCAGGATGTGGCGAATGAAGCGCAAGTGGAAGGAGTTCAGTCTCTTTTCCTGCCGAGCGTATGTTGTCCACGTCTCACTCCCATAGAGCAGTGTGCTGATGACGCAGGCGTTGTACACTGCCATCTTCGTCTTGACAGAGAGTTTGGAATTCTCCCACACTCGTGTGGTGAGGCGAGCGAGTGTGAAGGATGATTTTCCAATCCTCTTGTTGATCTCTGTATCAAGGGAGAGGTTGTTGCTGATCGTGGACCCCAGGTACGTGAACTGATTCACGACCTCCAGCTTGTAGTCATCAATGGTGATGGTTGGTGGTGCTTCCGTGCCTTGCGCCAAGACGTTAGTCTTCTTCAGGCTGATGGTAAGCCCGAAGTCCTTGCATGCCTGGGAGAAGCGGTCCATCAGGTTCTGAAGCTCCTGCTGTGTGTGGGTTGCGACTGCAGCGTCGTCTGCGAACAGCATGTCTCTGATTAGAGCCTCGCGTACTTTGGTTCTGGCTTTCAGGCGGGCGAGGTTGAAAAGCCTGCCGTCAGATCTTGTGTGCAGGTAGATTCCCTCTGTTGCTGTGCTGAAGGCATGCCTCAGGAGCATAGCAAAGAAAATCCCAAAGAGGGTTGGCGCAAGTACACAGCCCTGTTTCACTCCGCTGCGTATGTTGAATGGCTCTGAGACGTTGCCATCGTGCTGCACTATCCCCTGCATGTTGGTGTGAAACGATTCGATGAGGCTTTGCAACTTTGGTGGGCATCCTATCTTTGGCAGGATCTTGAAAAGGCCCTCTCTGCTGACCAGATCGAACGCTTTGGTGAGGTCGATGAAGGCGACGTACAGAGGCATGTTCTGTTCTCTGCATTTCTCCTGGAGTTGGCGGATGGAGAATATCATGTCTACCGTCGATCGCTCAGCGCGGAAGCCACACTGAGACTCGGGGTAGACACATTCGGCAAGCTTCTGTAGACGAACGAGAACAACTCGTGCGTAGACTTTGCCAACAACGCTGAGGAGGGAAATGCCCCTGTAGTTGTTGCAGTCGCTTCTCTCCCCTTTGTTTTTGTAGAGGGTGATGATCTTGGCGTCCCTCATGTCCTGTGGTACGGCACCTTCCTTCCAGCACTGGCAGAGGACGTCATGCAATGGCAGCAGTAGGGCGGTCTTGCAGTGCTTGATCAGGTCAGGGGGTATGCCGTCGTTGCCGGGTGCCTTGCCAGCGGCCAAGCTATCAATGGCCTTACTGAGTTCATCGATGGTTGGCTCGGCGTCAAGTTCGTCCATGGATGGCAGGCAGTCGATGGCATCAAGGGCTGACGGTGTCACGGTGTTCTGTCTAGAGTAGAGGTCGGAGTAGTGTTCCACCCATCTCTCCATCTGCTTGTTCTTCTCTGTGATCATCTCCCCAGTGGAAGATTTGAGGGGGGCCGTCTTGCTCTGAGCCGGACCAAGTGCTTTCTTGATGCCATCGTACATACCACGGATGTTCCCTGTTATGGCAGCGGTTTGAATGTCTTGGCTGAGCTGAGTCCAGTACTCGTTGGCACAGCGCCGAGCAGTCTGCTGAACTTTGCTTCTCGCAGCCCTGAGAATCTGGAGATTCTTCTCGTTTGGGTACTTCTTGTACTCAGCAAGTGCTGAGCGCTTGGCTTCAATGACGGGGGTCATCTCGGTCAACTTGGCATCAAACCAGTCCTGTGACTTCGAGGTCTTCCTCCCAAAGGTAGCCAAGGCTGTGCGGTAGATGGTGTTTCGCAGCTCTTCCCACTTCTGCTTTGCAGATTCTCCTCCTTGTGGTACACCAAGTTCCTTCTCAAAGGTGGAGGCAAACTGCTCAACAAGTTCTGGTTGGGCCATCTTGCTGGTGTCAATCCGTGCCTTTCCAGGTTGTCTAGCACGATGGAATTTCTTCAGCTGCAGCTTGACCTTGCAACACACCAATGAATGGTCTGTGTCGCAATCTGCACTCTGGAACGAACGGGTGATTAGCACGTTCTTCAGTGAGGTGCGCCTGGTCAGGATCAAGTCTAGCTGGTGCCAGTGCTTTGAGCACGGATGTTGCCAGGAAACCTTGTGTTGGGGCTTGGTCTTGAAGAACGAGTTTGTGATGCACAGATCGTGATATGTGCAGAACTCGAGCAGCCGCTGTCCGTTGTCGTTCATTCTGCCCACGCCAAAAGGTCCAAGACAGGAGGGCCAGGAGTCGTGGTCAGCACCCACTCTGGCATTGAAGTCTCCAAGGAGAATGAGTTGTTCAGAGTTGGGGATGATCCTGACAGTTGTTGCGAGATTCTCGTAGAACTCGTCTTTTGCCTCTGGTGTGGCTGTCTGTGTTGGGGCATACACACTGACGAGGGTGACTGGGCCTTCAGTGGTGTTCAGGCGGAGGGTGAGGAGTCGTGCAGAGCCAGTGCTGCCCGGTTCCACCATCTTCAGCAAAGTGTTCTTCACTGCGAAGCCCACTCCGTGTTCCCTGTGTTCGTCACTGCCCTTTCCCTGCCAGTAGAACGTGTAGTCCTTCTCTCTCAGTGGGCCTGCATCAGCTAACCGTGTTTCCTGGAGAGTGGCGATATCCACTCCCAGTCTCTTCAGCTCATTATTGATGATGGCAGTCTTCCTGGTGTCGTTGATGTCCTTGAGGTTAGCAGCGAGTCCTGTCATCATAGTGCGGACGTTCCAAGTTCCCAGTTTTAGAGTTGGTCTCTTTTGTTTTATTGTCTTGCCTGGTGCGAAGGTTCTCAGCCTGCTGTTTGGATTTCTCCTTATCCCCATGCACCCAATGAGGAAAGCAAGCTGTGGCGGGACAACACCTTATTGGCTGGGGGCTGCCCAGCTTGAGGCGGGCGGTAGCTGTCCAGTGAGATCTGATGATCCCTCCCACTGTCGGGAACAACCCCTGGCGCCACGCTCTACGCCAATTGAGTAGTGGCTTATAACCGGTAACTGTCATTCCCCGTGTTTTGTCTACGCCAAAGGCGAAGCTGGAGTGTCCTCTCCAGTGATCCGGTGTTCTACCTTCCAGCGTTGGGCGTTGGTAGGATTCAAGCCTGGGCAGGAAGATATGGAGGACAAGATGTTGCCCATGCAGCATGTCCCCCCTCTCCACGTCACTGATGAATCCAAAGGAACAGCAGGGCTGCTACAGTTTGGCACCAGCGCCGTTGCAGGAGCTGCCAGAACGATGTTGAGCACAACATAGAACTGCCTTAGGGGCTCCGACTCCGGATTTTTCCTCAGGGTTGACTCCCGAAGCCTTTCCCGTGACCGGGTATGCCGCAAGGCAGCAGAGGTTTGAAATCAGGGTTTACCTTCCCCTAGATGGGCTACCTTCCCAGGTTGACGAGCCACCATCTACCCGAAGCATCTGGTTTTAAGGCGCCAGAGATCCGCCCTCGCCCCTTCTCCTATTAGTAAAAGCAGTTCCGCCGGGCTTAGAGACTAAACTACACGGGCAGGCTAGGAGTTGGACTTAGTTGTCAGAGGCTTTTCGAGACGCACGCCATAAGGAGCATTTTATGAGCACTGGGAGCTTAACCCCAGTGCCGCTCCTGGCTATGACAACCTTGGAACCAACCTTGGGTACCAACCTGGAACCTTGGGTGGGACAGCAATGTGTATATCTGTGTTGTTTGAGGCTGGTTTTGATGTATGGACATCAATGTATGTTAGGATGGATGGGTGTTAATGTTGATTTGTAAAAAATACAGTAAATTGTTTACTTGGAGTCTTAAAGGTGGTAATTTGTATAAAATTCACATGGGTGTATTTATGGAAAAGAGGAAATGGAATTAATAAGTGTTCACTTCTTCCTTCTCCCTTTCGAACAGTGTATACTGTTACTTTATTGCATTTGTCATTTGTTTGTTTTTGTTATACTTTTTTTGGTCGAATAAAGTATCTATCTATCTATTATTGCTTGAGATCTCATCACCTGTGCAGTTTGTCAGACCTCTGCTTGTTAATAGTAGAGTACAATAAAGTTACACTGCAATGTTAAAAACTGCTGTCCGCGCAGTAAGGAGCTTGTTAACCTCTTGCGCTCCATTGTACCGCGGACGGGCAAGTCTCTGCGTCCCAGAGCACACGAGGGCGCATAATCCTGATGGTGTTGATGTAGTTGGTGATGGCGTCCAAGCGCGCACTGAAAATAAAAGCTGCAGACACAGACGCGAACAGATTAGTTCATCTGATTGACCTAATCATCTGATTCGACTAATAAGAGCCTTGAATTGGGTTTCTGAAACCTTGAAGAACCAATGAATGAAAACCTAGCCAGAAGGACCTGCCTCCCAACGGCTGCGAGCCAATTGAAGCACAGAAGTTCGCTGAGCTGTTTTGTCTAAAGCTGGGTGAAGAGAGACTGCTTCAGCAGCCACATGCAGTGCTTTATTATTATTATTTTTTTAATTCCAGCAGAGTGTTTAGGAGTCTCTCATATGGTCATCATAGACCGACGGAGGCCGACGACGAAGGTCGTAAATCATTCGCCAAAACCGCAATCATGGAATTATGTTTTGACCGGGTCGCGAGACCAGAACCAGAGCGGACCAGCGTCGGTTCGTCTGACAAGGAGGAAGAGAAGTTGGCCAGGACAATGTGGCTGTGAAGAGGTAAGGTGTTATAAGCCAAATTATTTTTTATCCCTGAAAATTGTAATCAAAAATGACTTTTGACCGATCGGTAAATTACAACTGTGCGGCGCACGATGTCTGAAGTGCGTGCGCCGCGTTACACGGTTCTTCGCCACCTCCGGACCGTGAACACCCCCCACCCCCCCGCCGCGTAGCGGGGGGGGGGAGCCGCGGTGACAGCGTTGCTGTGGAAACATCCACATCTGAGTGTAATCCGTCATGTAGCGAGGGCGGATTTCCGTCCTCTGTAGCGGGGGGGGGGGGGTGGTGGACAACCCCCCCCACACACACACACACAGACACAGCCCTGAATGTGACCTTTCATTAGAGCCCAAAATGAAGATTCTACATTGAATTATTCAAAAGTTACAGACATTTTTCCAAACTGTGCCATTTGGCACAATTTGGCACAGTTCCAAAACGCCTGGGAACTACCTGAGAACAAAGCTGTGTAAAATATTCATTTTTTGTGGTATTGTTACAAAATTTGGACCTCAGCTGGATAATACTTGGTTCTACATTTCTGTTGCATTTTCCAGCCCGGATCTGAAGCTGTGTGTTATTTGCAAGCATTTGTATCCAAAAAAAACCCACCCAGGCCAAATTTATTTTCTTCAAGTTCACTATGTTTAGATGACTGTAACTCAGTGGCCGGAGCACTTAAAAAGATCATGTTTTTTTTTTTGCCAAAAAATTCAAAGTGTTTTCTTTTAGACCAACCCCATGAAGATGCTGCAAAGGGTTGAAGAACCAGCTTTCGATTTACTTTGGGCACATTATTTTTTGGCGTTTTTAGGGAAATTGACCGGAGTGCAAGGGGTTAACTGCATCATGGTGAAGGGAAGTGATAAAAATTCACCTTTCATTTTGAAAGCAGCTGTTTAGGGGCATTTTGGATTTTCTGGACTGGGTGGGAAGCATGAGCTGGACAAGACACACACTGCTCGCAGAACACCGGCACTGGTGGCTGCACCATTACGTTTAGCTTTCCCTTTCATGGGCTGTGCTGGAGGCCTAAGCACCAGAGTTATCCCATACCCATCTTCTATGAAAATAAACCCACCAGGTCCCTTCCTTCAACAACTAAAGTCCACTGTCCAACTGACAGAAGGGGCAGTGAATAAAGCAGAGGAAAAAAAAAAACTTCTCGACTTTTGCTTTTAAACACTCTTGGCTTCTGTGTGTTCATTTTGTGTTGATGAACTGGGTTTATTGGATATAGATTTTTGAATTTATTCTACTGTGTTATTTTATATTGTGTGCTTTCTGTGGTTTGTGTTTAAAAAAAACTTCAGGTGTAAAAAACATTAGAACAGACTGGAGCCCCACTAAACTCACAAACCGTTACAATGTGACTGAAGAGAAGCAGCTGTCTGAGCACTTTCTAAATAAAGACTTCACATTAGACACTTTCTGTTAATTGATGAAAAAGTAGTCATGAAGTAAAGCAAAGAATTTATTTTTAACTCGACCCACACAGAAATTCAGTGTTTTCATAAATTACAAAAAACAGGGCTGAAATATTTTACATTTCAGCATTAGCTGAAGGTATAGCATTGAAGGCATAGCATTCAGAAGGCATTAAATGGAAAAGTAAACCTGAAGATGCAATAGAGAAGCATGAATATGCATCATTTGAATCGCTATTTGAATCATGAGACCACTGGAGATTCAAACCTCTGGTAGAAGCTGTGGGCCAGTCTGGTGGGTTTGGTGTAGATGGATCTTGATCTTCTATTGTGATCGTTGTGGTGTCCATTTGGCCTGTCCAAGTGGACACTATCAGCTGCCGTGGACTGACAGTCTGATACATGAAAACAAGAGAAAATTTCAAGTGTCCAATTTCTCCATTTATTAAAATACTCTCAAATACTAACCAAAATAGGAACCAATAATAGTCTCATCCATCTTTTGCTCTCTCAGTCAAACCTTTGTCTCCTAATTAGCAGCACCTGGTGATGCTGCAGCACTCCCTTAAGGTTAGTAAAAGAGGGCCATTGTTGTTCTACTCTGGCTCAGATAATGATATGTTACTCTATACCAGGGATTGGCAACCTGCGACTCCTGAGCCGTATGCGGCCCTTCAGTCCCATGCTGTGGCTCCCTGCAGTTATGTCTCAAAACACCCGGAAATTAATTAAGTTCATTTTAATTATCTTATTTTTTCAATTATTGTTTATTGGATCAAAGGAAACACATACTTTTATGAATATAAAATATGTATTTTTCAAATTATTTACTATGCTGTCAACCATGCGTGACATCCGACAGCAGCTCACATGCATGGACAGCCTCTGGGTCTCTCTGTGCAGAACATGTGGAAAGCAGCAGCTTCCTGCTTACCCTCCCAACCCTCGGTGAGACATGAACAGATTCAGAAAAAGTAAAATCACAGAGGAAAACAGAGTTTAATTCTGTGTGAACAGATTCATTTGTGTTCATGTGTGGTTATGTGGACAGAATTTCTCCACAAGAACACAAACGTGGAGAAAAACTGCCGCAGGGTTTCCTCTGGTAACATTTCCGTGTGGCGGGCCTCTACCCTTGAAGTTAATAATAATAATAATAATAATAATACATTTTATTTAAAAGCGCCTTTCAAGACACTCAAGGACACTTTACAGAAATAGATAAAACACAGTATCAATAAACAACAAAAACGACAATCATAAAAACCATGGCAGTTACAATGAAAATGCTAATCTGAACAGGTGAGTTTTGAGAGCGGATTTAAACTGAGGGAGGGAGTCAATGTTTCTGATGGCAGGTGGGAGTGAGTTCCAGAGTTTGGGAGCAGAGCGGCTGAAGGCTCTACTCCCCATGGAGCTGAGTCGAGCAGAAGGGACGGCGAGGTGGACAGAGGAGGAGGATCTGAGGGAGCGGGTAGGGGTGACAATGTGAAGGAGGTCAGCCAGATAAGGAGGGGCGAGGTTATGGATGGCTTTGAAAGTATGGAGGAGGATTTTGAAGTCAAAGCGAAATTTGACCGGGAGCCAGTGAAGTTGGAGAAGAACAGGGGAGATGTGAAAGAAGGAGGGGGTTTTGGAGATAACGCGGGCAGCTGAATTCTGGACCAACTGGAGCTTGTGAAGGGATTTCTGAGGGAGACCAACGAGTAGGGAGTTACAGTAATCTAAACGGGAAGTGACAAGGCTGTGTACAAGAATAGAGGTAGTGTGGGGGGTGAGGGAAGGGCAGAGATGATTAATGTTGCGAAGATGAAAATAAGCAGACCGGGTGATGTTATTGATGTGGGAGTGAAAGGAAAGAGAACCATCAAGGATGACACCCAGACTCTTCACCTGAGGGGAGGGGCAAACTGAGGAGCCGTCGATGGTGAGGGAGAAACTATCAACTTTTGATTATGTGGATTTGGTGCCGACTAAAAGGATTTCGGTTTTATCACTGTTGAGTTTGAGAAAATTTGCGGTGAACCAGGTTTTTATTTCAGAAAGACAAGTGGTCAGGGAGGAGGGAGGGTGGAATTTGGTTTGGTGGAAAGGTAGCGCTGAGTGTCATCTGCGAAGCAGTGGAAGAGAATATTGTATTTACGGAAAATAAAACCGAGGGAGAGGAGGTAGATGATGAAGAGGGATGGCCCCAGGACTGAGCCCTGGGGCACACCAGAGGAGAGGGGGGAGGGTTGAGAACGGAAGGATTTGAGTTGGGTGAACTGAGGTAAGAATGAAACCAGTCAAGGGGAGTGCCAGTGATACCGATGGAAGACAATCTGTTGAGAAGAATGGAGTGGGAGATTGTGTCAAACGCCACACTCAGGTCAAGGAGAATGAGAATAGAACCACTGCTGCATGGTGGCGCAGTGGTTAGCACTGTGGCAGCACAGTTTTACCCTCGGCCGGGGGATCGTGGGGACCGTGAGATCGTGGGTTCGATCCCTGCCCCCGGTCAACAGTGATCTGTGTGGAGTTTGCATGTTCTCCCCGTGTTTGCGTGGGTTTACTCTGGGATTTCTCCAGTTTCCTTCCAGATGCCAAAAACATGCAGGTTAGGGAGTTAAGGGGCGCTTGCGCACACAGCGACCGGCAGCTGGTGGCTTGTCACCAGACTGCAAAACAAATCTACCTACAGGTACAAAATAAGTAATTAAAAAAAAATAAATAAAAGAAAGAAAGAAACCAGAATCAGCTGCAATGAGAAGGTCGTTAGTGATTTTCAAAAGGGCAGTTTCAGTGCTATGATGGGGGCGGAAACCCGATTGAAAATCTTCATACAGGCTATTGTGGGATAAGTGGGAGTGGAGTTGAGAAGCAACAACCTTTTCGAGAATTTTAGAAATGAATGGAAGGTTAGAGATGGGATGGAGGTTATTGAAATTATTGGGATCTGAACCAGGTTTTTTGAGGATTGAGGAGACGGCAGCAGTTTTAAAGGATAAGGGAAATGAACCAGTAGTGAGTGAGGAGTGAATGATAGCAGTGATGAGAGGGAGCAGTGAGGGGAGGCAGGATATGACCAAGGCTGTGGGAAGGGGATCTAGAAGACAAGTGGATGGCTTGGATTTATAGATGAGGTCGGAGATGGCAGAGTGGTCAGGAAGTTGAAAAGAGGAGAGTGAAGAACTATAGGAGGGAGGTGCTGAGGGGGAGGGAGAAGAGGGAATGGGACACAGGTGCTGGTGGATCTTTTCAATTTTCGCATTAAAAAACAAAAGGAGGGAGTTGCGGGTGTCCACCGAGTACAGATGGGGGGGTAGGGAGTCCAGAGGTTGAAGGATTCTGTTGAGGAGTGAAAAGAGTGTTTTGGAATTGCCATGGTTGGAACAGATGAGACTGTGGCTTATATTAATCATATATTCCATACCTACATATGTATAGACATATTAGAATGTTTAGTGATTACATATGTGGAATGACCTCAAGCCTCAGAACAGGACAAGAGGTCTCAACCGCCAGCGAGGATCAAAGAACGGACAGAGTCGCAGCGGTGGAGACCGGATCGATCTCCCTGACCACTCAGGGTCAGGTGGAGGAGACGGAGGACAATGGAGGGGGGATTATGTAATGCGGGATGTCAGCTTTGATATGCAAAGTCTTTTGTTGAGTGTGAGTATAAGTATGAAGGTCTGACTGCGTTCGACCTCTTATTCTGCCTCTGCACCGAGATGAGACTTGTTAGAGGAGTGAAGCTGATATTAAACTTTGATTTATAAAATCACATCTCTTCGTTATTGCAAGCTCTTCTACACTGGTGACCAGACGTGAGGATGGAACAGAGACGTTCTCCCGTGATTAACTCATCAGAGGCAACCCAGGCAAGCGCCGGCGCCCATGCAGACAGGGGAACGGATGGAAGACGTTCCCCCACGGCAGAAGCTACAGAGAGGGCTCAACCGAGCACCATCCCCAGCCCCGCCGTGAGAGCAGAAGAAAGGCGCTCTCACCTGGCGGACACATCAGGGACGGCCCACACAAGCGCCGTCACCGTCAAGCTGCCAGAATTCTGGCAAGAAGACCCGAGCTCGTGGTTCCAGCAAGCTGAGGCTCAGTTTGCACTGGTGGGCATAACGGCGGACGAGACGAAGTTTTATCACATCGTCGCCAAACTCGACACTGCCACGTCAAGATGTGCACGGAGCATAATCCAACAGACGCCCGCTCATGACAAATACAGAGAGCTTAAAGCGACCATCGTCGAGAACTTCGTCCCCTCAGCCGAGGAGAGAGTAGGGAAGATCCTGGCAATCTACGGCCACAAAGGATGCAGACCCAAGGCCCTCATGGAGGACATGCTGCAGCTCAAGGAAGAGGACAACGACAACTTCCTCTTCCAACACATCTTCCTCAGCACTCTGCCGCCACACATGAGAGGGACGCTGGTCAACATGCGGTGCAGCACCCAGCAGGACTTCCGCGCGCTGGCCCGAGAAGCGCAGCGGCTCATCAACGCCAGCGGGGAACAGATGGCCACAGCAGCATCCGCAGATCTCAGCGCGGAAGCCCAGAGCAGCGGAGAACCACAGTCAACCGAGCAGAGCCCGCCCACCATGGCGGCAACACGACCAAGGCGCAGCAGGCGGAACGACCTCTGCTATTACCACCACCGTTTCGCCGAGAGGGCGTACAAATGCGTGCCCCCCTGCAAATTCAAAAGTTCGGGAAACGCCAAAGCCGAGAGACCGTTAACAGCTGCGGCTCTCGGCGAGAAAAATAAGCTACTTTATGTGACTGACGGACACACTGGGAGACAGTTCCCGATCGACACCGGAGCTCAGCTGAGTTTTATCACCCCTTCCCACGCAGACCGGGCCATGGGTCCCCGGGGAAATGGAGCGATGGCAGCCAACGGCTCGATCATCGACACCTTCGGTGAAAGGAACCTGCCTCTTTGCATCCACGGCCGCAACTATAGATGGACATTTATTGTAGCGGCGGTGAGTTTTAACTTGTTGGGCGCGACCGGAGCCACGGGGTTCAGAAAGGTAAACAAACCCAGGAGGAGTAGCATCGTTTAATTGGGAAAAGTCATTAGGATGCTGCCATGTCTCTGTCAGGCAGAGAAAGTCAAACTTACGGTGGACGAGGTAGTCCTGGACAAGGTGGCCCTTGCTCGTGAGTGAGCGGATATTGAGAAGCCCAAAGTTAACGGTGGTGTTGTCAGTCTTGACAGTAGCATTAGCCGAGCTAGCTAGGGTGGCTAGCGAGCTGTGGTCAACCTGGCGGGACGCAGTAATTCTCCGAGGGCGACGTGAGGAGGACCAAATGGGCTGTATTACTTTAGAGCTGTCAAAGTGGAAGTTCCGGTGAGAGCCATGGTGGATGTAATTTCGGCGAGGCAGGCGAGCAATATCCAAGTGCTGACGCAGCACGGGCGGAGGCTCCGACAGGTGACAGCGGAGCCGGAGGAGCTTGACAGCCGAGTACAGGAGCAGACCAGGCACGGAACGTTGGAACAATGATAGCATAATCCAGACAAGTGCAGACCAAGTAATGGCCCTTTTCCATTAGTATCGCTTTGGCCTTACTCACTTCTACTCGACTCGCTTTCTAGCCTTTTCCACTGTACCCAGCACGGTTTAACAGGTGCTATTTTCGTGCCTGATCGAGGGAAGGGTACAACCGTGCTGAAGCGAGCTGAGATGTGACATCAACAGACTGCAAGCCGCTGATTGGTCAGGGCGTAACGTCACGAAAGCGTCCATCTTCAGAATCAGAATCAGAATCAGCTTTATTGGCCAAGTATGCACAACACATACAAGGAATTTGACTTTGGCTAAAAACTTGCTCTCGTTGTTCAGGTGGAGGATTTAAATAAGGATTCAATGACAACACAGTATGTACAGTAAATTACAGTCTGTCCACGTTTCTATAAAAGGATGCAAATATATACGGGAATATATGCAGTTATTTACTCAGACTAACCACACTTTGCAGAAATACAGTGGGGAGAAAAAGTATTTAGTCAGCCACCAATTATGCAAGTTCTCCCACTTAAAAGATGAGAGAGGTCTCCAATTTTCATCATAGGTATACCTCAACTATGAGAGACAAAATGAGAAAAAGAAAATCCAGAAAATCACATTGAAGGATTTTTAATGAATTAATTGGTAAATTCCTTGGTAAAATAAGTATTTGGTCACCTACAAACAAGCAAGATTTCTGGCTCTCACAGACCTGTAACTTCTTCTTTAAGAGGCTCCTCTGTCCTCCACTCGTTACCTGTATTAATGGCACCTGTTTGAACTCGTTATCAGTATAAAAGACACCTGTCCACAACCTCAAACAGTCAGACTCCAAACTACACTATGGCCAAGACCAAAGAGCTGTCAAAGGACACCAGAAACAAAATTGTAGACCTGCACCAGGCTGGGAAGACTGAATCTGCAATAGGTAAGCAGCTTGGTGTGAAAAAATCAACTGTGGGAGCAATTATTAGAAAATGGAAGACATACAAGACCACTGATAATCTCCCTCGATCTGGGGCTCCACGCAAGATCTCATCCTGTGAGGTCAAAATGATCACGAGAACGGTGAGCAAAAATCCCAGAACCACACAGGGGGACCTAGTGAATGACCTGCAGAGAGCTGGGACCAAAGTAACAAAGGCTACATCAGTAACACACTACGCCGCCAGGGACTCAAATCCTGCAGTGCCAGACGTGTCCCCCTGCTTAAGCCAGTACATGTCCAGGCCCGTCTGAAGTTTGCTAGAGAGCATTTGGATGATCCAGAAGAGGATTGGGAGAATGTCATATGGTCAGATGAAACCAAAATAGAACTTTTTGGTAAAAACTCAACTTGTCGTGTTTGGAGGAGAAAGAACGCCATACCTACTGTGAAGCATGGGGGTGAAAACATCATACTTTGTGGCTGTTTTTCTGCAAAGAGACCAGGACGACTGATCCGTGTAAAGGAAAGAATGAATGGGGCCATGTATCGTGAGATTTTGAGTGAAAACCTCCTTCCATCAGCAAGGGCATTGAAGATGAAACGTGGCTGGGTCTTTCAGCATGACAATGATCCCAAACACACCGCCCGGGCAACGAAGGAGTGGCTTCGTAAGAAGCATTTCAAGGTCCTGGAGTGGCCTAGCCAGTCTCCAGATCTCAACCCCATAGAAAATCTTTGGAGGGAGTTGAAAGTCCGTGTTGCCCAGTGACAGCCCCAAAACATCACTGCTCTAGAGGAGATCTGCATGGAGGAATGGGCCAAAATACCAGCAACAGTGCGTGAAAACCTTGTGAGGACTTACAGAAAACGTTTGACCTCTGTCATTGCCAACAAAGGGTATATAACAAAGTATTGCGATGAACTTTTGTTATTGACCAAATACTTATTTTACCGAGGAATTTACCAATTAATTCATTAAAAATCCTTCAATGTGATTTTCTGGATTTTTTTTTTCTTATTTTGTCTCTCATAGTTGAGGTATACCTATGATGCAAATTGGAGACCTCTCATCTTTTAAGTGGGAGAACTTGCACAATTGGTGGCTGACTAAATACTTTTTTCCCCACTGTATATGAAAAAATATACAGTCACACAGTATTCCAATGTGAACTCAGATTCAGTGATATAATGTGAATGAAGTAAAAAGCAGTGTGAGAGTTATGTGCAATGTAATAATGGATGAAAAGTCATGAGTACAGCAACAGGTAGGACTAGGTGAATGTTAGGAGTTCATCAGAGTGATGGCTTGAGGAAAGAAACTGTTCCTGTGACGGGTGGTTTTGACCTTCAGTGATCTGTAACGACGACCAGAAGATAGAAGTTCAAACAGTTTGTGGCCGGGGTGTGATGGGTCAGCACAGATGTTTCCCGCCCGATTCCTGGTAATGGACCGATATAAGTTCTCAATGGAGGGTAGGTCGGTACCAATGATCCTCTCCGCAGACTTAATGATCCGCTGCAGTCTGGTCTTGTCCTGTTTAGTGGCAGATCCAAACCAGACAGTGATGGAAAAGCAGAGGACAGATTGGATGATGGCGGTGTAGAAGACAACCAGCAGCTCCTGAGGCAAATCAAACTTCTTGAGCTGACGCAGAAAAAACAACCTCTGCTGGGCCTTTTTCCGGACAGTGTCTATATGGGAGGACCACTTCAGGTTCCAGGAGATTGTGGTACCCAGAAACTTGAAGGAGTCCACAGTGGACACTGTGCTGTTGAGGATGGTGAGTGGGGGGAATGAAGGAGGGTGTCGCCTGAAATCCACAGTCATCTCCACCGTTTTGGCTGGGTTAAGTTCAAGATGGTTCTGGCTGCACCAGAGGATCAGCTGCTCCACCTCCCGCCTGTATGCAGACTCATCATCATCCCGGATCAAACCGATGTGAAATCTTTGTGAAGTAAAGTGAAAGTGTAAAGTGAAATCTTTACGACTGCCATTTGCAATATTTCACAGACTAACTCGGTCACGGAGTAAATACGATATTAATACAGACAGCGTTGTAGGTTTTGCGGAAATCCACACCGTGGTCCAACGAAGAGGTGCGGGGTTTTCTCTGCTTGGGGGCAGATACACAGTGAGAGGAGCGACCCGGTCCGATACAGATGGCAGCCCAGCAAAGAACCGGACTACGGAAAAGCTGAAGACGAACGTGAGAGAACCATTGATGGTGAGTGATTTGTAATAATGTGCATCTGTTCGCTTATTTATCCTGTTGGTGGTAAGCTCACTTTTTTTGAGCGTGCTGGCTAATGAGTTTTAGCTAGTAGCTAGCTAGTACCAACTGCTGATTCATGCTTGTTTTCTCCTAAGTATTCGCTTGTGAGAGCAAAACGATGAAATATGTTAATCCTGGTTAAAGTCCTGATTTGTGTACGTGCTGCACTTTGGTGCTGCACATTAAATTGTGTGCAATTTAATGCTAGAATGTGTTTCCACATGCCAGGGTTTAGCCTTCCTCAGTGTTTATATTGTGGATATTGGTGAAATGGACCACAGGAGCCGAAATCTCAACAATATAAAAGTGCTTTTTCAAACCAGTGATTTATAAAGTCATTCATATAATTTTCTAAAGCGTCAGAATAGACCCACACACCTATTCTGTGGATTTTCCATAAAAGGTGCTGGAACAGTATTGTGCTGTTCCACCATAAATCCCTGGATTGATAATGTACTTGTACAGAGTGGCTCCTGCGGTGCTTGTCAGGGAAACGAAGCATTTTTGTCAAATCCCACTACTGACTTTCACAGGTCTATTTCCCTAATACAGGTACATCTCCAAAAATTAGAATGTCATGAAAAAATTCAATATTTTTTGACACTCATTTCAGAAAGAGAAATCCATATATTATATCAATTCATTACACAGACAGAGATATATTTCAAGCGTTTATTTATTTTAATTTGGATGATTATGGCTTACAGCCCCTGAAAACCCCAAATTCAATCTGGCAAAAAATTAGAATATTACATAAATTAACTTTAAAAAATAGTTTTTAAATAGAAATGTTGGCCGCTGAGGTGTTGGTTAATATGGACTGTAGCCATAATCATCAATATTAAAATAAACACTTTCAATATATCGCTGTCCCTGTAATGAATCTATATATGGGTTTCACTTTCTGAAATGAGTGACAAAAATATTGAACTTTTTCATGATATTCTAAGTTTTGAAATGTGCCTGTATAAGTGTTGAATTTGCTTGAAACTAACCACCATCCATTTCTGTCGTTCGTCTAGGCAAGAGGAAAGCAGCCGCTCCACAGCGGACCTCGCCACTGTGGAAAGTACTGAAATCCTTTGCTTTTATAGGTAAAGTGTCAAAACCAAAGTAGCACAATTTCCACTTAATATAAAAGGGACTGAACTGAGATTTATTTGATTGTTAATGTATTTATTTTTTTGTCAGATCAGTTGTGTGATCCTTTGTGAGTTATGTTGAGTTATGTTATGAGTTATGGTATGCCTCTCAGATGATGCTGTTACCAAATTTATGCAGATTGTTTCCTCTATGCCATGTGTCAACACAACGGAAATAAGCTATAGACAGCTTGCTCCTTCTGTAATTGATAACATGGTGGATAGTGTTACAGCTTCTCTGGATCAGACTCTAGACTTGGTGGCCCCCTTAAGAAGCACCACGTCTTCATCAGTCGACTTGACCCCACCACCAGACCCCACCATGTACGCTCCCATATCAATACTCACGTTAAACTAAAAGACGATCTCAAGATTGAGCAACTAGAAACCAAGTATGATGGTTATGCCTCCTTCAAGATTACATGTCCTGCCAGCTGCAGCAAGAAGTTGCTTGACAAAAATGTGTGGCCATCTGGTTTACACATTCGACAATTTTTTGAGAGGAAATGATCTACATGTGATTGTCATTATTGTGTTTGTCATTATACTCATTCAATAGTAGGACCAACCTTAGAATATGTTCATTCAACTGCCAGAATGTAAAAACTTCATCTAACGAGATCTCCAGGTTATGTGATAACCATGACATTGTGTTGTTGCAGGAACACTGGTTGTTCGAAAACGAATTGTCTATTCTGAGCAGATTACATGGTGACTTTATAGGACAAGGGGTTTCTTTTATGGATACGGAAGAACGTGTTATCTTAGGTCGCCCCTATGGCGGCGTCGGTATCCTATGGCGGAAGTCACTTGCGAACAGTTGTGTTGTGAAAACTTACGACTGCTTAAGAGTTACAGGTATTGAAGTCAACCTGGGTGACTTTCACTGTCTTATACTATGTGTATATTTCCCCTATGACAGTGTTGAAAACTTGGATGAATACTTGCACTGCCTGAGTCTTGTTAAACGTATCACCGAGGACTTTCCAACTCCATATGTGTTCACAATTGGTGACTTCAACGCTAATACAGCACGTTCAAGTTGTTGGAGACGAACTGGTGTCTTTCTGTGAGAGTTACTCCTTACACATCTCGGACAGGATTATCTTACCAGATGATACCTTTACTCATGTTAGCCTGGCTCATGGCTCTACATCATGGCTTGATCACTGTGTGACTACATCCTCAGGCCATGACAACGTGTCCAATATCAAAGTTCTGTTTGACTATGTGAGTTCTGATCATGTACCTTTATCATAGATATTGAGGTATCTAGTGCTGTAAGTGACCCCCGGGAAGCCCCCTCAGCCACAACGGGCAGTAAAACATACAAATGGCGTGATGCCACAGCGTCAGACCTGTCCAGATATAAGAAACTTACTCGTAGGAAACTCTGTAACATCTGTGCTCCTATGGACGCCATCAGGTGTCACGACAGTAATTGTGCAGCACACAGGGACGATATCGACAGGTTCTACAGTGATATTGTTGATGCCTTAAATTACTGTGTGAGTGAATGCATTCCTAGTCACAGTGCGACCACCCAATATAACGTCCCAGGCTGGAATGATGTCGTTAGCGAGGCTCACACAGCTGCTCGGGATGCTTTTTTGTGGTGGAGGAGTAATAGCAAACCACGTTCTGGTCCAATATTTGAAAACATGAAAAATTGCAGGGCTAGGTTCAAATATGCTCTACGAGCATGCAGGCGCAATGAAGAAAGTATCAAATGTGACCAGCTAGCTAATCACATGAGTGAACTGAACATGGTAGAATTCTGGAAACAAATGAAGGCTATGAGCTCCCACCGGTCTGTCAGATCAAACACTATTGATGGCGTGACTGGTGACGTTAATATTGCTGAAAAGTGGAAATGTCATTATGAAGCTATTTTCAACTCAGTCAAGAATGTTTCAATGAAGGATTCTGTTATGCATGATATTCGTCTGTATAACGACATGTTTGATGCCTCTGATATCTCTGCTGTTACTCCTGTTGAAGTTGATTCACTGATCAAAGTTCTCAAGAAAGGCAAATCTGCTGGCCCTGACTGTCTCACCAGTGAATGCCTCATCAACGCTGATTTCAATTTGTGTATTTTGTTGTCATTGTGTTTTAACTGTATGCTTGTTCATGGTTACATGCCAGATATGTTGATGGACTCTGTTATTATTCCTCTAGTGAAAAACAAGTGTGCCAGTCTTTCTGATATGAACAACTACAGACCTATAGCTATTGCAAATGTTATATCTAAACTGTTAGAGGGTTTATTCCTGAACAGAATTGAGGATTATCTGTGGACAAACGACAATCAGTTTGGTTTCAAATCAGCTCTTTCAACTGACAAGGCTGTTTACCTACTCCATGAATTTGTTGACTACTTCAGAAGCCACTCCACTAGTGTCTATGCTACGTTCCTTGATGCTAGCAAAGCTTTTGACAGGATTAACCACTGGTGTTTGTTCAGAAAACTGATCGATCGAGGTACTCCCATTTACATTGTTAGCATCCTGCTATACTGGTACAGAAGGCAGTCTATGGTTGTTAGATGGGGCAATGTCACCTCATCCAAATTTCATGTGACCAACGGTGTTAAACAAGGTGGTATACTGTCACCCTTGTTGTTTAATGTCTATGTTGATGATCTCAGTGTACTGTTGAACAATACTAATGTGGGCGGCTCCTTTAACGGTGCACTGTTAAATCACATTTTCTACGCTGATGACCTCTGTTAAGTTTGTCTACTGCAGCGATGCAACATCTCCTTTCGGTATGTGAAAAATTTGGTGAAAAAAATGACATCCTGTTCAACTGTACTAAATCTATGTGTATGGCTTTCAAACCAAAGGGTGTCAATACGTCGAATCTTGTTATGCCACTATGTGGTAATAGCTTGAACTTTGTTGAAAAAGTCAAATACCTAGGTGTGTGGATTGAATCTGATAAGACCAATGTTGATTGTAACAGGCATCTCAGGAAACTGTACGCTCAAACAAATTTACTGTTGCGAAATTTCCATAGATGTTCTCCTGATGTCAAACGTATGTTGTTCAAGACCTTCTGTACCTCAATGTACTGCTCGCCTTTATGGTTTAATAGCAATGTTGCTGTTAGGAACAAAATCCACATTGCATATAATAACTCCCAAAGAAGATTGTTAGATGTACCACGAAGGTCGAGTGCAAGCAAGATGTTTGTGTCTGTGAACATTCCGTCTTTTGGCGAATTGATACGTAAGAATGTTTACAGTTTTTTGAGAAGGTTGCTGGCATGTAACAATCATCTTATATCAGCAATTGTCAACTCGTCACTCACACTTCATTCCAGCATTTGGAAGTGGTGGCGTTCCATTTTATACTGAGCCCATTATTGTATGTCATTGTTGTTACAAGAGCGTCGAGTGTCTGTTGATCTGTATATACTTTATTTATTTATCTATTTTCTACTCGTTTTAGTTTTGCTCATAATATGAACCCTGAGTTTGAAATAAACGATTGAATTGAAAAAAAGAAAAAGTCTAATCAGAGATTTCTAACTCCTTGGTTCAACACAGAAACTCCTAGCTTAAAACAGAAGACTCGTCAATTAGAAAGAAAATGGTGCTCCACTAATTTAGATGAAATCTATTTAGCTTGAAGAAATCATCTTTTAATTTATAAAAAATCTCTTAGAAAAGCTAGAACGAGTTATTACTCTGCATTAATAGAAGAGATAAGAGATAAAGAAGAGATATAATCAATTCTTCATTAACTTTAGGCCATGTACCGCAGGCTTTTAAAACGGCTGTAATTAAACCCTTACTCAAAAAGCCAACGCTAGATCCAGGAGCTTTAGCTAACTATAGACCAATCTCTAATCTCCCTTTCATTTCAAAAATCTTAAAGAGTTGTTGCTACGCAATTATTTGACCACCTGCAGGGAAATGGTTTATTTGAAGAGTTTCAATCTGGGTTTAGAATCCATCATAGTACTGAAACAGCCTTAGCGAAGGTCACTAACGACCTCCTCATCGCATCTGATAATGGACTGGTTTCTGTACTTGTCCTTTTAGACCTTAGTGCAGCTTTTGATACTATTGATCATAATATTCTACTTGATAGATTAGAACACTATGTTGGACTTAATGAAACTTCGTTGCAGTGGTTTAGATCTTATTTATCTGATAGGTTCCAGTTTGTTCATGTAAATAATGAGTTTTCTTTCAACTCAAAGCTTAGTCATGGAGTTCCACAGGGATCTGTGCTAGGACCTACTCTTTTTAGTTTATATATGCTTCCGTTAGGCAACATTATTAGAAAGCACTGTATACATTTTCATTGTTATGCAGATTACACACAATTATACCTGTCAATAAAGCAAGATGATAGTAATCAATTAGCCAAGTTAGAAGCCTGTCTTAAGGAAATCAAAGCTTGGATGACTTGTAACTTCCTGCTATTAAATTCAGATAAGACTGAAGTCATTCTTGTTGGTCCAAAAAACCTTAGAAATTCCTTTCCAAATAAAACTTTCAGTTTGGATGTGGTTACTCTTTCTCTTAATAGCTCTGTGAGGAACCTTGGAATTATTTTTGATCAAGATCTGTCCTTCAATTCACATATTAAATTTGTTTCTAAGACTGCCTTCTATGATTTGCGTAATATTGCCAAGATTAGGAGCATCTTGTCGCAGAGTGATGCTGAGAAACTGATCCACGCTTTTGTTAGCTCAAGATTAGATTATTGTAATTCTTTATTATCAGGTTGTCCTAAAACATCTTTAAAAAGTCTTCAGCTGATCCAAAATGCCGCAGCAAGAGTTTTAACAGGTACTAGAAAGAGAGATCATATCTCTCCGGTTCTGGCCTCCCTTCATTGGCTTCCCATAGAGTTTAGAATTAAGTTTAAAATCCTTCTTCTTACTTACAAAGCTCTAAACAATCAGGCTCCTTTTTATTTAAAAGATCTGATACTACCGTATTATCCTAACAGAGCACTACGCTCCCAAAATGCAGGATTACTTGTAATACCTAGAATCTCCAAAAGTACAATGGGAGGCAGAGCCTTCAGTTATCAAGCTCCTCTCCTGTGGAACCAGCTGCCAATCTGGATTCGGGAGTCAGACTCGATCTCTGTTTTTACGAATAGGGCTAAAACCTACCTTTTTGATATAGCCTACAATTAGGGAGGGATCATGTGTTTCTGAACCCTCCCTTAGTTATGCTGCTAATAGGTTTAGTCAGTTGGGGGACCTCCAGTAATGCACTGGGCCTCACTCCTTTCCTCACTCTCAATGAAATATTTTTTTTGCTGGTCATTAACATTTGTTTGTTCTCTCCCATAGATTGAGTCCCCATCGTGCTGTTTGCTCTCTGTCTGTTCTTTTCATCTTCTCTATCCCCTCACCCCTCAGCCAGTCGCAGCAGATGACTGCCCCTCCCCGAGACTGGTTCTGTTGGAGGTTTCTTTCTGTTAAAAGGGAGTTTTTCCTCTCCACCATCGCCAAGTGCTTGCTTACAGGGGATCGCCTAATTGCTGGGGTTTTTCTGCAACTGTGGGGGTTCCCCCTACAGTTGATAGTGCTATGAGATGACTGTTGTTGTGAAATGGTGCTATATAAATAAAATTGAATTGAATTGAATTATGTTCATAACTGTATCTTTTGGGGAATAGCAGTTGTTCAGTCATCAATATAATTTAGTTTATATGTGTAGTTTATACTCTATCATCAATAAACTCATGCAGTAACAGGACACATTACAAATATTTGAGACCCATTGTAGTGCTTCCTTTCATATTTTAGCAATACAAGTACAAAACACTGCCCACACTTGGAAGCCAGGGCAAGAAGAGACACTTTTACATTCAAGACAAACTTTTATTGATAAAAACTCCATATTTTGACTGAGCGACTCCATACTCGGTGATGCACACCTTCAGTTAAAGTACTAGATTCCATTCAAGTGAATGTTTTAATTCATTCTGATTGCTGAGGCCACAGTAAAAACAGATGATTGTAAATGTAATGCAGCCCTTGTAAAATCGACTTTACATCAGTGCAGCTACATGAAAATTGTGGTTAAATACAACAACGAAGTACTTTATTGTCACATTGGAATTGGAATCGCTCCGGTTTTGTTTTTCTTTTGAATTCTTGGATGGAATATGGGTGGGAAATATAAGTTGCAGCTTCAGCCATCACCCATTTCAGATAACCTATATTGAACTGTATAATCAGAGGAGTTATTGTTTAATTCGACCTTGTTAGATTTTTTTCCCCTTTGTTATATTATTCTATTTTCTTTTAATCTATCCAAAATGAAGATTCATTCATTCACATTCCACCACTGGCTTTTAGCAACAAGTGTATTTCCCAAATATGTTTTAAACTTCCTTTATTTAACCACCACCCATTTCTGTCTTTTGTCTAGGCAAGAGGTAAACGATCGATTCACCCCAAACTGGACCTTGCGTCACTATTTACAGAGATGCAGGCCTAAGATCTGCTGATCTGAGACCAGTGTGAGCTGCACATCCCAGCTGCTGAGTGACCCAGTCTTACAGTTTGAGTTTTGCACATTCTGAATAATATGGAATTTGCTGCTGATTGTTATAAACAATTTAGTGACTTATGTGTTTGCATCATGATTTCTATTTTTGTCTGTTAATACACTGGTGGAAAAAGAGTCAATAGTACAAACCATTAATGGGTGACCTTGAAAATAATGGCTCATTTTTAAGAAAAGTAACCAAAACAATTATTTTATTAACTGAAGACTGTATTGTTGGATGTGCCACCGCAGAAGACCCTGCATACTTTAGTGACAGTACCAGTATATGGAGGAATTCTGGGTCATATTAGCATCTGCTCTTCATCATAATGGGTTAGGGCAGGGGTGTCCAATCATGTGCCATGGAGGGCCAAGACCCTGCAGGCTTTACCTCCAACCAGTGTCTTCAACAGCAGATTCCACTGAACTTCTTCCACTGACTGCAGATCAGTGAAAACACCTGCTGAAGAGACTGGGTAGACGAGAACCTGCAGGGTCTTGGCCCTCCATGACACATGATTGGACACCTGTGGGTTACAGTTTAATGGGATTTAACATTTTAACACAAACTGCTTTATGGTTCATAATCCTGTTGACAGACTTACACCAAACCAAAAATGATCTCTCAAACTGCTGGATTGTTCTTAAAAGACAGCTTTTCCAATCTATCAGTATTAAATTTATGTCACATGGTGGTAACCTTCACATATAAAAAAGAGACATCTGCAAAAACTTCAGAGGTTTATTGTGAGTGCACTACTACATGAATGCATGTATAGTACATTGTTGATGCAGAGAATATATATTTCTACAGTACATGTATCTAGTAAATCAAGCATTTTCCATGTAACCTTGTGACTGCATTATTTTAATTGCTTTTAATCCTAGATCAAGTTTGTTTTGGCCTAAAATGCATCATAACTGTCAAATATATCTTATTATACCTAACTCAGTACTGTTTGCTTTTTGAATATATATTTTGTGGCTAACATAGTTATTAACATGGCGATCAAGCTGTGTCAGCTGATCATTTTTTGCCATGACACCACCTCAAGACTCAGTGCAGCTGGAGCAGGTACATCCATGATGTCTCAACAGTCTCTCCATGATTTTCATGCAGATCAGAGCAATTTTTTTCCCCACAATATTTTTATTTAACTTTTTTTTTTTTTAAACAAACATAGCACACACAGTCAGACACCAACACAAAAGTAATTTAAAAACTAAAAAGAACAATAACAAAATAACAAAAAAAGGGTAATTAAAACAACAACAGCCATTAACAAAAAACAAGTCAACAACAATGCTCCTCTGTTTAGTCTAGGTAATCTATTACATAAGAATACATAATATACATTCACCAGTTTGGAATTTGCAAGGTCCACACATATCATTCACCTTCTTCTTCAGAAGTTATGTTTAATTTCTTTACATAATCAATGAAAGGTCTCCATATATTCTCAAACACATTTTCCTTTGATTTCAATATATATGTTATTCTTTCTAGTGGAAGGTTTGTTAACATCTGTCTTAACCACTGAGTCACATCTGGTCTATGAGTTTTTCCACAGTAATGCAATACATTTTTTGGCATTAAGTAAACTGAGGTCTATGAATGTTCTTTCACTCTTATTAAAGTTATGTTTTTCTGGACACAGACCCAACAAAAACAGTTTAGGGTTCAATGTGATTTGTTTTGAAATTATTTTTTTCAATTGTTACCCTCACCTCTTCCCAAAACATTCTAAATTTTCTACATTCCCATAAACAGTGAAATAGGGTTCCTTTACTTGGATCAGAGCAATTTTTTGCACAGGAAATAAACGTTTCTACAGACATTCTTAAGCTCTACAACCACTGATCATTTGTGAAGCTGTATTGACATCAGTGACAGGCTGTGCTGAACGCCAGACTGACCGTTTGAAGCGGTAATTTTCCCACAACAGAGCCATCTGAAACACACACAGCGTACATATTTTAGTACTTAACAGCGATAACTTGCAGAGATTACAGTGTAGTACAACGTACTTATAGCAAACTAGCATTAGCAACATTAGCTTACCGTCATATATGACCTAGTTTGTATCGTCACATCTTCGGCTCTCCCAGAAGCTGCAGAATTATACCAGAGTGTTTCGTCTCACTGCCTGTACCCTTGTCTGGCGGTCCTTTTTGTCATTTACGGTGAAAAAAGCCACAGACCGAGGAGTCGCCTTGTACAGATGCCATGTTATGTTTTGCTTGGGTCGCGTGTTTTACGTCACGGGAGTGTGGCGCCACCTTGCTGTAAAAAAAATCCCGCCCACCACAGCTTAACCCCGCTTTACCCGGCTGCTATGGAGACACAACCGCGGCCGAACCAAGTAGTAACGAAACGAAACAAGGCGAGGCGAGGCGAGGCGAACTGGACTAGTGGAAAAGCGGCTTAAGTAGCTTGGAGGTCAACATTGTGGGTTTGTAAAGCCAGGCGAGCTACTAAAACACATTAAAAGCATTAAAATTAACTGGTGAGTAGCGGCAGCCAAATGCGCCAGCATACACTCAAACTGAAAGCAAGTAGAGGCAAGTTATGCCACTATGGCGGGTTGTGGCTCGCTGTCCTTGGCGCTTGGCTGTGCCCTGACCACGACAGGTTTCTGTGACCCACTGGGTCTGGTGTCTGGAGAGCCAGTCCCGGGATGGCTGTGCGTCTGGTTGGGGGGGGGGGCCACGGGCCAGCTGGCCTCGTCTTCTGGGTGAGGCTGGGTCTGACCCTGGGCCCCTGGTGCTGGGGAGAATGGGGGGGGGGGGCGTTCCTCCTCTTGGCCGGGGTCGGGTGTGCGTCGGTGATGCGGGCTGGCCCCAGCGCGTCTCTCCCACACTGGGTGACTGCTGGGTCACACACGGTGAAGCGTCGCAGGAAGCAGCGCAAATATCTTGTCTGTGTAGTTTATTCAACTGAATATAGGTTTAAAAGAATTTGCAAATCATTTTATTTTGTTTTTAATTACATTTTAAACCACGTCCCAACTTCCTTGGAATTGGAGTGTAAAAAAACCCCAAAAATTTAAAAGAAAAAAGGTCACAAATTTATGACAAAACTGTAGTTCCTGATTTACCAAGTGCAGAATTAATTATGATCATCATCTAATCTCATTTTTATTCTTGTACATGTACATTTTTTCTAAATTTACAATTTATTTTGAAACTTTGTTTTGAACTTTAAGATGGGGTCATCCCCTCCCCGGGGGCCCTGGCAGCACTCCGGGGGCTGGTGCCTGCATCCTGGGATGCTGCATCCAGTTCTCTGGGGCCTGCGGGTGTGGGTGTGTGTCTACGTGTAAGCGTACATGTGTGAGTGTGTGTGCGCATGCGTGTGCAGGAGTGCATGAGTGTGGGTTCGTGTGTGTGTGGATGTGTGTGGGTGTAGGTGGACATGTGTGATGCGAGTGTGTGCACATGAGGGTGGGTGTGGGTGTGTGTATGTGTGTGGGTGCACATAACTGTGGGTGGACGTGCAGGGGTGGAGGGCGGTGTGTGTGGGCGGGGGGTGGGGCGAGCCGTCTGGTGGCCTGGCAGTGCGAGGCCTGCTTTTGCCGGCTGTCCTACCGTTGTGTCACGGGGTGGGGCATTTTGCCACACTGCCTCCAGTGTCCTTGGCGCTGGGTGTGGGTGTGTGTGGGTAGTTGGGGGGGAGGAGGGCCTTGGCTTGAATTGGCGGCCGTGTTTGCTCCGGGGTGGCCTGCCACTGTCTGTGTGTCTGGGGTGGGTGGTTGGTGGGCTTGCAGTGGGCGCTCTGGGGTGTCGTGCTGTATGGGCCTGGCCCATTGTGTATTATTGTTATTTTTGTTGTTGTGTGTGTTCGTGGACAGCGCAGTGGCGGAGTGGTTAGCACTGCGGCAGCACAGCAACTCACCCTCAGCCGGGGGATCCTAGGTTCGATCCAAGCCCCTGACCAACAGTGATCTGTGTGGAGTTTGCATGTTCTCCCCGAGTCTGCATGGGTTTACTCTGGGATTTCTCTGGTTTCCTCCCACATGCCAAAAAAAGGCAAGTTAGGTTAATTGGCATCAACTGGGGATTCTAAATTGTCCTTAGGTATGACTGTGAGAGTGAATGGTTGTCTGTCTCTCTGTGTTGGCCCTGTGATGGACTGGCGACCTATCCAGGGTGTACCCTGCCTCTCACCCAAAGATGCAGGGACAGGCTCCAGCCCCCGCGACCCGAAAAGGATTAAGTGGAAGATGACGGATGGATGGATGGATGGTATGTGTCCGTGTGTGCAAAATATGAGGGAGTGGGTGTAGGTGTGGTTGCTCCATCACGTCGATGTTGCTGGGAGCCCTGGGGTGCAACGCTGGCCGCTTGGTCTGGCGGCCCTTGCCTTGGGTTGGGATCTGGGGTCAGCGGATGGCCTCCTGAGCAAGTTTGCGAGCAGGGTTCTGGGCTGGGGGCTCTCTTTTGGACCACCTCCCTCCAATTCTTATCCCCTACCCCCACCCCCAATTCTGGGTGGAATGTAAAGTGGGGTAAAAAAGTATTTAGTCAGCCATCAATTGTGCAAGTTCTCACACTTAAAAGATGAGAGAGGTCTCCAATTTTCATCATAGGTATACCTCAACTATGAGAGACAAAATAAGAAAAAAAAATCCAGAAAATCACATTGAAGAATTTTTAATGAATTAATTGGTAAATTCCTTGGTAAAATAAGTAATTTGTCAATAACAAAAGTTCATCTCAATACTTTGTTATATACCATTTGTTGGCAATGAAAGAGGTCAAACATTTTCTGTAAGTTTTCACACACTGTTGCTGGTATTTTGGCCCATTCCTCCATGCAGATCTCCTCTAGAGCAGTGATGTTTTGGGGCTGTGGCTGGGCAACACGGACTTTCAACTCCCTCCAAAGATTTTCTATGGGGTTGAGATCTGGAGACTGGCTAGGCCACTCCAGGACCTTGAAATGCTTCTTACGAAGCCACTCCTTCGTTGCCTGGGCGGTGTGTTTGGGATCATTATCATGCTGAATGACCCAGCCACGTTTCATCTTCAATGCCATTGCTGGTGGAAGGTGGTTTTCACTCAAAATCTCACGATACATGGCCCCATTTATTCTTTCTATTACACAGATCAGTCGTTCTGGTCCCTTTGCAGAAAAACAGCCCCAAAGTATGATGTTTAAACCCCCATGCTTCACAGTAGGTATGGCGTTCTTTCTCCTCCAAACACGACAAGTTGAGTTTTTACCAAAAAGTTCTATTTTGGTTTCATCTGACCATATGACATTCTCCCAATCCTCTTCTGGATTATCCAAATGCTCTCTAGCAAACTTAAGACGGGCCTGGACATGTACTGGCTTAAGCAGGGGGACACGTCTGGCACTGCAGGATTTGAGTCCCTGGCGGCGTAGTGTGTTTCTGATGTAGCCTTTGTTACTTTGGTCCCAGCTCTCTGCAGGTCATTCACTAGGTCCCCCCCATGTGGTTCTGGGATTTTTGCTCACCGTTCTCGTGATTATTTTGACCACACGGGGTGAGATCAGTGGTCTTGTATGTCTTCCATTTTCTAATAATTGCTCCCACAGTTGATTTCTTCACACCAAGCTGCTTACCTATTGCAGATTCAGACTTCCCAGCCTGGTGAAGGTCTACAGTTTTGTTTTTGGTGTGCTTTGATAGCTCTTTGGTCTTGGCCATAGTGTAGTTTGGAGTCTAACTGTTTGAGGTTGTGGACAGGTGTCTTTTATACTGATAACGAGTTCAAACAAGTGCCATTAATACAGGTAATGAGTGGAGGACAGAGGAGCCTCTTAAAGAAGTTACACGTCTGTGACAGCCAGAAATCTTGCTTGTTTGTAGGTGACCAAATATTTATTTTACTGAGGAATTTACCAATTAATTCATTAAAAATCCTTCAATGTGATTTTCTGGATTTTTTTTCTCATTTTGTCTCTCATAGTTGATGTATACCTATGATGAAAATTGGAGACCTCTCTCATCTTTTAAGGAGAACTTGCACAATTGGTGGCTGACTAAATACTTTTTTGCCCCACTGTATGTACACAAAAAATATATATACACAGTGCGGAGCATTGGAGCTAGATGGAATAAACAGCATAACCGTCTATTTAGTTACCTACATGGTATGAATATGTACCCATACATATTGTCACCCTCCGTAGCGACTGATATTGTCCTAGTTGTATACTGGAGGGGTCATTTGTCCCATTTTACCATTTGTCTGTTGCGTCTTTTGCATTCAATACTATTAGGTTGTCACATTTTTTTGCTATCTCTGCGAGCAGCCCTGCTTATGTTATACAGTCTGACAGCCATAGGTAGGAAGGACCTGCGAAACCTCTCGGTTGTGCACCTAGGGTAATGTAGTCTACTGCTAAATGAGCTCCTCAGTGCATTCAGTAAGTCCTGCATAGGATGGGACTCAGACTGCAGCAGAGATGACAGTTTAGCCACCATCCTTCTCTCTCCCCTATCTCCTCCAATGGGTCAAGGTGTTGCCCAAGGACAAAGCGAGCTTTCTTGATCAGTTTGTTCAGTCTCTTCCTATCGGCTGCTGTAACGCCACTGCCCCAGCAGACCACTCCAAAAGTGATGGCTGATGCCACCACCGTGTCATAGAATGTCTTCAAGAGCACTCCTTGTACACCAAAAGACCTGAGCCTCCTCAGTAGGAACAGCCTGCGCTGTCCCTTCTTGTAGAGTGTGTCGGTATTGTGAGACCAGTCTAGTTTATTGTTCAGATGAACACCCAGGTACTTGTAGGATGTCACCATCTCAATGTCTGTTCCCTGGATGTTTACTGGTGCTGTGAGGGGTTGTCCTTGCCTTTTACTCGCATTTCCCTCATCTCCATCTCCGCTGGAGATGAGGCCAACGATCGCAGAGTCGTCAGAGAACTTCTGTAGATGGCAGTATGTTGTGTTGTGTGAGAATTCCGCCGTAGAAAGGGTGAACAGGAAGGGAGCCAAAACCGTTCCCTGGGGGGCCCTCATGCTACCGATGATCGTGTCGGACACACAATCCCGGGTTCTCACAAACTGTGGCTGGTTAGTGAGGTAGTCCAGGATCCATGATGACAGGTGCTGGTCCACCCCTGCACACAGCAGCTTGTCCTTCAGGATCATCGGTTGGATGGTGTAGAAAGCACTAGAGAAGTCAAAGAACATGATCCTCACCGTGTTCCCGGGCTTCTCCAGGTGGGACAGGGAACGGTGAAGGAGGAAGATCACTGCATCCTCCACCCCAATGCCATACTGGTAGGCGAAGTGGAGTGGATCGATCGCTGGTCCCACCAGGGGGCGAAGGTGAGCAAGGAGCAATCTCTCCAGGGTCTTCATCATGTGAGATGTCAGGGCCACTGGCCTGTAGCTGTTCGGGTCTTTGGGGTGGAAAGTCTTTGGTACAGGTACCACACAGGATGTTTTCCACAACTATGGTACCCTCCCCAGCTTCAGGCTCAGGTTGAAGATGTGCTCCACAATCCCACACAGCTGGTCTGTGCAGGACTTGAGGAGCTTCGCACCGATGCCGTCCAGTCCCGGGGCCTTCCTCGCCTTGATCTTCCTCAGCTCCGTCCTCACCTGGGTCTTAGTGAGGGTCAGGTAATGTGCTGGGGGGGGGGGGGGGGGGTGTTGGTGGAGTGGGGTGTGGACAGCAGGTCTCAATGACTTTAGAGGTAGCAGTGGTTGTTGTGCAGTTGTGGGGGAGGGCGGTTGGTCAAACCTATCAAAAAAACAGGTTCCGATTGTTCGCCCACTCCCTGCCCCCCGTGGCGTGGGAGGAGGTATTCTGGAGCCAAGAGATGGTTTTAAGGTTTCTCAAGACCCCGCCGATGTCACTCTGTTGCAGCTTGTCCTCCATCTTCTTCCTGAAGCTGTCCTTGCCTTCTTTGATCTTCCTCTTCAGCTCCCGCTGTACGGACTTCAGCATCTCCCTGTTCCCCGACCTGAAGATCCTTGTCTTCTCTCTCAGAAGTGTTTTAATCTCAGGGTTGATCCAGGGTTTGTTGTTCGAGCAACACCGTATGGTATTGGTGGATACGGAGTTATCTACACAGAAGCTGATGTAGTCCGTGATGGTGTGAGTGAGGCCATCGATGTCCTCACCATGTGGATCGCAGAGCTGCTCCCCAGGCAGTGGTTTCAAAACAGTCATTTAGAGCGTTCATTGCCTCCTCAGACCATAACTTCACCGTGCGCATGACCGGATGTTGTCTGTGTACTAGGGGTTTGTACACCGGCAGGAGATGAACCAAGTTGTGATCCGATCTCCCGAGTGGGGGGAGTGGTGATGAGGTGTATGCCTCCTTAGTGTTTGCATAGAATAAGTCCAGTGTTTTATTGTCTCTAGTGTGGCATGTGACAAACTGGGTGAACATGGGCAGAATGGGGGACAGTAAAATGTGGTTGAAATAACCTGAGATGAGGAGAAGAGAATCTGTGTGTTCTGTCAGCAGCCTGCCAGTTACTGTGACATGGCAGAGTGACACACATCTTCCAAAGAAATCGAGACATCCAACTCCATTATCAGGCTTTCTTCTGGCCACATTGTGTGGCTGCCCACCTCCCTAATGAAGTATAACGCTGCATCTATAATATACTGCTCAAAAAATTAAAGGGAACACTTTGAAAACACATCAGATTTTAATGGGGTTGAGATATGGAGACTGGCTAGGCCACTCCAGGACCTTGAAATGCTTCTTACAAAGCCACTCCTTCGTTGCCCGGGAGGTGTGTTTGGGATCATTGTCATGCTGAAAGACCCAGCCACGTTTCATCTTCAATGCCCTCACTGATGGAAGGAGGTTTTCACTCAAAATCTCACGATACATGGCCCCATTTATTCTTTCCTTTACACGGATCAGTCGTCCTGGTGCTTTTGCAGTAAAACATCCCCAAAGCATGATGTTTCCACCCCCATGCTTCACAGTAGGTATAGTGTCCTTTGGATGCAACTCAGCATTCTTTCTCCTCCAAACACAACAAGTTGAGTTTTTACCAAAAAGTTCTATTTTGGTTTTATCTGACCATTTGACATTCTCCCAATTTTCTTCTGGATCATCCAAATGCTCTCTAGCAAACTTCAGACGGGCCTGGACATGTACTGGCTTAAGCAGGGGGACACGTCTGGCACTGCAGGATTTGATTTCCTGGCGGCGTAATGTGTTACTGATGGTAGCCTTTGTTACTTTGGTCCCAGCTCTCTGCAGGTCATTCACTCGGTCCCCCCGTGTGGTTCTGGGATTTTTGTTCACCATTCTCGTGATCATTTTGACCCCACGGGGTGAGATCTTCCGTGGAGCCCCAGATCGAGGGAGATTATCAGTGGTCTTGTATGTCTTCCATTTTCCAATAATTGCTCCCACAGTTGATTTCTTAACACCAAGCTGCTTACCTATTGCAGATTCAGTCTTCCCAGCCTGGTGCAGGTCTACAATTTTGTTTCTGGTGTCCTTTGACAGCTCTTTGGTCTTGGCCATATTGGAGTTTGGAGTCTGACTGTTTGAGGTTGTGGACAGGTGTCTTTTATACTGATAACGAGTTCAAACAGGTGCCATTAATACAGGTAACGAGTGGAGGACAGAGGAGCCTCTTAAAGAAGAAGTTACAGGTCTGTGAGAGCAAGAATCAGAATCAGATTTATTGCCATTGTTCATGTAGTACACAAACTAGGAATTTGTCTCGGTGCAATGCTGCAACATTAAACATGATAAAATAAAAGAAATAAAAAACTATACATGCAATAAAGTGTAGAATAAGAAAGAGTAATACTCACTTCCGGTTATGGCTGCCACGTAGGACGGACGTGTCTCGCTCTGCTCTGCTCCTGGAGAAAAAAAATCGGCAAATAACTCTCTCATTTGGGACAGAACGTATCCCAGCGTTTGGGCGAGGATATGTCGGCGAAGCCTAAGGCTGGAAAACCAGGAAAAGGAAAAAGCGAGCCGCCGAAACAGTCCAAATTAACGGACTTTCAGGTCTGTGACGCAGCAAACAAGGCTCCATATATGGCGAAGGAGGCTGGCGGCGGTGCGATTTCTGCGGGGAATGGCGCAGATGCGCTGATGGCTGCCATGAGTTCAATGAGAGCGGACTTTTCCTCTAGATTTGATGGGATTATGACAGCGTTGGAAGGAATAAGAAAGGAATTGGGTGACTGTGTAGAACGAACGGCGCAGATGGAGCTCCGTCTCGCTAGTGCTGAAGATGACGTCACCCGTCTTCAATTAAAGGTGCGCACTTTGGAAAAAAAAAATAAATCTCTGGAAGATAATATTTTGGATTTGGAATCTCGGTCGAGACAGAATAATTTGAGGCTGGTGGGTCTTCCAGAGGAATCAGAAGGTCGGGACGTATGTTCCTTTCTGGAAAAGTGGATTCCGGAGGTGCTGGGCAGCGAGGAGTTGCAATCAGCAGTGATTCTGGAAAAAGCACATCGTATTGGCCCACGGAGAGATAAGGGACCGCCGAGGACCTTAATTATGAAGTTTCTTAGCAACAGAGACAGGATGAAGATCTTCAACGCTGCACGTGCTAAAGGAGAGATTAAACACCAGGACCAGCAGGTGCGGTTCTACCCAGATTTGGCCACAGGAATCCAGCAATTGAGGAAGCAGTTTGATCCCGTACGTAAGGAGCTGCGCAACCTTGGGATTCGTCATGGTGTAATCTATCCTGCGAGACTGCTGACCACGTATGAGGGCAGAACCCACATCTTCAAGACCCCAGAGAAGGCGCAGGAGTTCATCAAGAAGATCAAAGAAGAAGAAGAGACGGGTGGGAGCTAAGCATGAACAAAATATAAGGTAGAATAATTAAGCATTTGCACAGGCATCTGACTGACTTGAAGTAAATAGTAAGTTTACAAAATATAGATTGTATTATATATTAAAAAAAACAAAAAAAAACAAACAAAAAAAAAAAAAACTATGATGTACAAAGTTGTTAAAAATTTTGGAGTTAAGTTGGAAAACTACAGAGGAGAGTTAATGTTACGTCATTAAAAGCAGTAGAGTTAGGGTGATTGGGAGGATGAAGAAGGAGTGGCTTAGGCTGTTCCCCGTGGGTGTGGAACGGTCGATGGCTATATCGGGAGACAGAATTTTTCTTTTGATTTTGGGGGGTTTGCCACAAGTGTGGGAAGGGGAAATTTGTTTGTGTGTAGTTTGTAGGATGAATGTTCAACCACTCATGTTTTTGCTTCTCTGTATGAGCATGTTTACACTGCAAGGTAATCCCAAACTCTCTATTGATCATGGACCAAAGTGTTAATCTTAATTTAACTTCATGGAATTGCAGAGGTCTACAAAATTTAAAAAAACTTAAACAAGTTATGAATAAAATAAAGGACATGGGTTCAAGAATTGTGTTTTTACAAGAAACTCATCTGATAGAGGAGGATGTTAAAAGAATTAGGAGTAGATGGCAGGGAAGTGTATTCACCTCTTCATTTTCATCCCGAGCCAGGGGAGTTATGACTCTCATACATAAATCAGTTCCTTTTCAAGTGAAAAATGTAATTGGAGACAAATTTGGAAGATATGTAATCATTCAAGGTTCTTTGCTATTAGAAAATATAAATCTTGTGAACTTATATGGTCCCAATATAGATGATCAGAAGTTCTTTGCTAATTTATTTCTCATCTTATCATCACTTACAGGGCAACATATAATAGCAGGGGATTTTAATTGTACATTGAATCCAGGTGTGGATAGATCAACAGGACTGGATTGTACGCACATTGGATGTAGGATGACTATTAATCATTTTATGAAAGAATTGAGATTGTTAGATATATGGAGAGAAATGAAATCACAAGTTAAAGCCTATTCTTGTTATTCCAGTACCTACAAGACATTCTCACGTATTGATTATTTTTTGATTTCCACAGAATTAAGGTCCAAGATTCAAAACTGCTTTTATGATAACATCGTGATCTCTGATCATGCACCCTGTTGTCTAATATATGTAGATAAAAAATTGACAAAGGAATCAGGTAGATGGCAATTTCAGCATAAATGGCTTCAGGATGAGGAATTTGTCAAGTATATAGAAAAACAGATAGACGAGTTCTTTGACATCAATACTACACAAACATCAGCATGTGTAAAGTGGGAGGCTTTCAAAGCTTTTATTAGGGGACATATTATTAGTTATACAGGATCAAAATCTAAGAAGACTCGAGAGGAGAGAGCTAAATTGGAACATAAAATAAAAAATCTTCAGGAAAAAGTGTATGCAGGAAGTGACCCAAGGTTGGAGAATGAATTACTGATTTTGAGAGCTGAATACGACAAAAAATCAGCGAATAGAGCTGCCTCGAGTCTTCTAAGATTGAAACAATCTTTTTATGAACAAGGTGAAAAATCGGGAAAATTATTAGCATGGCAGATTAAACAATTGGAAATTAAAACACCAATTACCAGTATTATAAGTAATGGACAGGTAGTTATAGATCCTTTAGAAATTAATAGAGCCTTTAGAGATTACTATGAAAAATTATATGATACCAAAAATGAACCTGATTTAACAAAACTAAATGGGTTTTTGAACGAACTATCTATACCGTGTATTCCAAATGAAAACAGGGAGATATTGGATTCTAAAATTAGTCAAGAAGAAGTTGGGCTAGCCATTGATAATATGAAATCAGGAAAAAGTGCAGGACCAGATGGTCTTCCAGTTGACCTTTATAAAAAATTTAAGAATAAATTAATAAAACCTTTTTTGGAAATGGTTTTAGAAGCATTTCAAAATAATAATTTACCATCATACATAAATAATGCCTTAATTATACTGCTGCCAAAACCAGGTAAGCCCTCTAATAAATGTGAAAATATGAGACCAATAAGCCTATTAAACGCCGACCTTAAGATAATCTGTAAAATTTTAGCAAGACGAATACAAGAAATTGTACCAAATATTATTAATCGAGATCAGAATGGCTTTATAAAGGGTAGACAAGGCTTCCATAATGTAAGAAGACTATTTAATATTATTTATTTTAATAAAGAAGCACCGGATACAGCTCTCCTATCATTGGACGCCGAAAAGGCCTTTGATAGAGTTGAATGGCCCTTTCTTTTTGAAGTCCTACAAAGGTTTGGACTTGGAAATAATTTCATAAAATGGGTTCAAATAATATACAATAATGCTACAGCAGAAATCCTAACAAATAACAATATTTCAAAACCAATAAAAATCAATAGAGGATGTCGACAAGGCTGTCCACTTTCACCTTTACTGTTTACTATGGCAATTGAACCTTTAGCGATAGCGATACGTTTACATTCACAAATATATGGAATTAAAGTTGGACCAACAGAACATAAAATCTCCCTGTACGCCGATGACATAATTTTGTTTATGTCGAATCTAAAAAAATCAATTCCAACCTTGTTGAATTTAATAAAGAATTTTGGGGAAATATCAGGATATAAAATAAATAAAACTAAATCTTCAATATTAATGCTAAATGAGACCCAGAGAAATTACCCAGCCCCTGAGGTAAATCAATTCAATGTTGTAAATCAGTTTAAATATTTAGGAATCCAAATTATGCCTAAGCTAGAATCAGTCGCCAGTGTCAACTATGAAGCCTTAATGTCAGATATCAATGAGTTAACTCAGAGATGGATGTCACTACCAATGTCGATGATCGGGAGAATCAATATACTTAAAAGTAATATTTTACCTAAAATACTTTATTTATTTCAATACATTCCCTTATCACCACCTTTAGATCTATTCTCAAGAATAAAAAAAAAGTTAGTGGAATTTATATGGAACAACAGGAGGGCTAGATTACGTTTGTCTTTATTATATTTACCATTTGATCGTGGAGGTCTGAAATGTCCAAATTTTATGTTGTATTATTGGTCGGCACAACTGAGGTCTATGACATATTATTTTTCATCAAATGATCTCCCTCACTGGACTGAAATGGAATCATACAATTTACCTTTACCTCTTCCCATATTCATATACTCAGATTCGGCAAAAAAATTACAAAAACAAGTTAAAAATCCATTTGTAAAGCATATGATCAAAATATGGTGTGAAGCTAAAAACTATTTAAAAGAACCACAGTTATTGTCACAATTTAGTCCAATATGGGGTAATCAATATTTTAAACCAGGGAGAGCGGACGCTGTATTTAAAGTATGGAATTTAAAAGGGATACAAAAGATTCAGGATTTATATTTGCCATGTGCAGACAACATAATGTCTTTTGAAGAGCTGAGGATCAAATTTAATCTCAATAGAACACATTTTTTTAAATATCTTCAACTTAGAAACTTTATTCGATCAAATCAAAATAAAGCTCTCACTCGACCTATTTATTCATCCTTGGAAAAAATGATGATGAAAGATAGTAAAAGAAAGGGTATTATTTCAGAGTTTTATAACTCACTGACACTATCTTCAAGTGAAAATTCACTGAAAAGATTAAACTACTGGAAAGAAGATCTGCAAACTGAAATTTCAGAGGAACAATGGGAATTGGCTTGTACAGAAGCTCAAACCAAATCAATAAATGCACGCCTTAAATTGATACATTTCAAATGGTTAATGCGGATGTATGTTACACCGGAGGAGTTAAATAGATATAACAAAAATATACCAGATACATGCACAAAATGCATGGAAAGTAAAGGAACCCTATTTCATTGTTTATGGGAATGTAGATTAATAAGAATGTTTTGGGAAGAGGTGAGGGTAACAATTGAAAAAATAATCTCAAAACAAATCATATTGAATCCTAAACTGTTTTTGTTGGGTCTGTACCCAGAAAAGCATAATTTTAATAAAAGTGAAAGAACATTCATAGACCTCAGTTTGCTTAATGCCAAAAAATGTATTGCACTATTATGGAAAAAGACTCATAGACCAGATGTGACTCAGTGGTTAAGACAGATGTTAACAAACCTTCCATTAGAAAGAATAACATATATACTAAAATCAAAGGAAATTGTGTTTGAGAATATATGGAGACCTTTTATTGATTATGTAAAAAATTTAAACATAACTCTTGAAGAAGAAGGTGAATGATGTGTGTGGACCTTGTAAATTCCAAACTGGTGAACATAATATGTATACTTATGTATTGGATTGTCTAGACTAAACAGAGGAGCATTGTTGAAGACTTGATTTTGTTGGTGGTTGTTGGTGTTTTTAGTGCATTTTTTTTTTTTTGTAGTACTTTAGTGTTAGTGTTTGATTGTTTGTATCATGTTTGTTAAAAAAAAAAAAAAAGGTTCAATAAAGATATTGTGGAAAAAGAAAGAGTAATACTAGTCAAAGCAGTTTTTAAATATATTAGCGAGCAGCAGATATTGTGGAGTACCACATAGTGCAGTCGGTAATGCAAAAAGAAAACAGTGATGATTGACATGAGTCTGGTTGAGCTGCTGTACATAGTGCACGAGAGTCAATAAGTCACTTAGTGTTCAGCAGTCTGATGGCAGAGGGGAAGAAGCTGTTCATGTGACTCGAGGTTTTAGTCTGAATGGACCGAAGTCTTCTACCTGAGGGGAGGGAGGCAAACAGTACGTGACCAGGGTGTGAAGGATCGGCTATGATCCGGCCTGCACGCTTCCGGGTCCTGGAGATGTACAGGTCCTGGAGAGATGGGAGCTTGCAGGTGATCACCTTCTCAGCCAGAAATCTTGCTTGTTTGTAGGTGACCAAATACTTATTTTCCACCATAATTTGCAAATAAATTCTTTAAAAACCAGACAATGTGATTTTCTGGATTTTTTTTTAATCTAATTTTGTCTCTCATAGCTGAGGTATACCTATGATGAAAATTGGAGACCTCTCTCATCTTTTAAGTGGGAGAACGTATACAATTGGTGGCTGACTAAACATTTTTGCCCCACTGTATATAGGTTTTATAGTTGTGTTAGTTTTACTTTCCACGGGTAATCCCTTTGTCTGTCATATGTGTGTTTCTGTTGTTTGGTTGTCTACTGCCATGCTGCTGTTACACTGTAATTTCCCAGTTTGGGATCAATAAAGTACATCTATCTATCAAAATTACTATGCTTTTCTGCCTTCCCTTTCTACTCTTTGTCAATGGAAAAAAAGAAACACTAGAATAAAAATACAAAAAATACACATTTTGGTTATTTATGTAAACCATGAAAAAAAAATCCTGCAGGACAAAACGTGACACTTGGTATTTTCTAGCCTGTTTCTATACAACCATAGACACAGAGAGAACCTGAACTAGACAGAGCTCAGAGAGGGAAAGATGAGACAGAAGAGAGGAGCCAGGGAGAGTAAAGTGTTCAGGCAGAGGGTCGAGGACAGTTGACAGCAGAGGGAGGAGAGAAGGATGACACCAGCAAAAAGTCCAAACACAGAACATCTGGGTGGGACCCAAACTGGCCTTGGTAGTACAATACATCAAATAAAGTTCCATTATGTAATATTTCTGTGCAAAATTTTAAAAAATATAAAGAAATAGTGCAAAATTAACATTTCCGGTTACAATCGTGTCATGTATTTTCTGCACCCCCCTCCCCCGGAAAAATATGTGGCCACCGCGCCAAGGTCTTAAAGCCAGAGGAAACACTGAATAATGAATATAAACTAGTCAATATTAACTAAGGTAAAGGTTAAAAATAGCTCATTTTCATTCTTGACTGAAATAAAAAAAAAAAATAAAATAAAACATTAAGTAAACAAGATCAACCAACTCAAGCTCTTTACCACACCTGTTAGCTAATCAACTCTTCCATTATTGCTCCCGTTACCAGCGGGTTAAAACCATGATAAATGCCTCCAGTGCCTACATACCTCTTCTGATATTTTTCCGCATTTAAAGTACTTTAATAAGCTCGTGATTCTCTCGGACAGTCACACTAGTAGCGAGACACTCTGCCTGGCTGATGACTAGAACACGCGGACGAGGCGCATCTCTCCGCGCGGATCACAGTCACACGTGCAATTCGTGTGCGCGCTTGCGGATCGTCATTCCTCCATAAATTTTTCTTAAATTTATATGTCCTGATAGAGCCACAGAAACTTTTCTGGCGTGGCAGGCCACCACCGGGAAATGTTACCAGAGGAAACCCTGCTATCCACCAACAGTAGGCCAATTTACACAGTCACCCTGTTGATTAACAGCAGCGGTGGTAGTTGTAAACAAAGGCCTCGACTGATCCGCTATAAAACTCATTTGTCATGATCTGCATGTTAGATTTGGCAAAGGTTTTATGTTGGATGCCCTTCCTGACACAGCCCTCCCCATTTACACAGGCTTGGGAAAGGCACTAGGAGTACACTGGCTTGTACACCCCCTGTGGCTGGTTTTTTGCACTATAATGTAATAGTTAATATTTCTACAATTAAAAAAAAGCCTTTAAAAACCTTTTCAAACTGTGACTTTGAATCCTTTGGTTTTATGTGATTTCAGAAAAAAAAAAAACCTCTCTTAAAAGGAGCATGAAACAATAATTCTGATTCTAGTTACTCAGCAACTTCTATAAAAGAAAAAAAAAATTGAGCAATTTAGGCAAAAAAAAAAAAATGCATGGAGACACTAAAAATACAGTATTTGAGCCTTCAAATGAAGCTAAAACAGCAGAGTTAGAAAAAAACTGGCCTACCAAAACTAGAATTGTTTCCACCATAGGAACTATAGGTACAACTTCAAGGGCTGATGACACGATTTTGACATTTTTTAGGATGTTGTGTAAACCCAAAAGTCATTGTCGATGATCAAAATAATATTTACAACTGCGCCTGCATAATCTAATTATCATCAAAAAACAGCAGCCGCTGAATGGACTGTGGTGCCACCCACCGAATGAAGGGGGGCACCACCATGATGTCAGCAACAGAACGGACACCGGTGTTGTTGACTGGAATGACAGCAACCTTGTAGCTCAGTTTCTCTGGTTTCTTGCTTTAGTTTTGCAGCAATGCCTTCGTGTTGTGTCGCAGGCTTAGATAAACAGCAAACCATGAAAGACCACATCACACGCTTCAGCTCCAACTGTCATAAGCCTCCTCCTGCGCTTTGATGCAGGAGGAGCGGAGGAGGGGAAGGATTAATGGATTTACACACCGCTTTGACCTACTTTCTGTGATCCCATGCTGACATCTCGCCGGTCCGGTCATGTCCCCTCTCTCATTATCACCAGCAGATTCAAACGCCCCCGATCATCTTTCTCGTTCCTTGCCCAGGTGCTTCTCATCACACCATCACCAGCAGTGCGCGTATTTCGCAGCCATTTGCCAGTCACGCACTACTGGTCCATAGTATTGTCATCTGTGCTGTTTGCCTGCCAGTATTTTCAGCACTCTCACGATGCGCGCCGTGGCTCTCGTGTGTCCTTGAAGTGATATTGGCTCTGGGGCACACCTGTGGCAAACACGTCTCCTCTCATTCGTTAGCAGGGCGATGCCGGCCCCCGGATGCCATCAGTAAGTGTGTCTGTGTTTCTTGTACATCTTCACCTTTCAGGGAACTGTCTGTCTTTCTGTTGTAGCGTGAATTGCCTATAAAATATTTGTCATAAGGTACAGGAATTATTTATTTTATTTAATAGTGGGTGTGAAAGGGGGCGGAGTTAAACCGTCACTTCTACACCCGCTAAATTAAATAAAAGCACTCGTAAAAGGGGCACCAGTCCTAACGGACAATAATATTAACTTTAATTTTAATTAATTTTGTACCTTAAATTACTTAATGAATCAGTCTCAAAGTTTCAGTGAGTTTTTATCCTGCCGTGATTAGGAAACCTGTATATGCGAAAGGAAAACGCTTCAACTTCTCTAATTCACCCTTTTATTAAACTCATTCAGTTTACATGGCATAGCGTTCAAATGATGAATAAACAGATTCAGATGATAACAGCGTAATATATCACATCAACTGATATTGGGTTCCTGAACATAAACTCCAGCGTTACACCTCTGTATAACCAAGGAGGGACAGACTTATGTTTCAACGGTAAATAAGGCTGGAATGTTTTAATAAAACAACGCAATTTTATGGGGAAAATTCATAAGCTAATTATCTAAAAAAAATGAATTCTGAATTAATCTACAAAAATTTAAGGGCAGTTACTTAAAAATGACAGAGTTTTCCTTCAGTTTGCAGCTCTATCCTGTGGCTGAGAGACTAACTGAGCCCTGAAATACGGGCCATATTCAACTGTAATTTAATTGTTAGGACATCACGTTTTAACCCAGCAGATAGGAGAAATAAGAGTTTCACTCACACAACAGCCGTAGGTCCACGTTTCCGCGGGTCGGTACCGCTGAGTTTTGAAGTTAGGACGTCGGAGGAAGTGGCTGCTGTCCTCACAGCCGTGGAGGTGATAACTCAGCTGGGGGCCCTTCAAGGAGACAGTGGCAGCTGTGGATGGTTTGTCTCAGGGCGGCGTGAAAAGTCCTTGAAAAAGAGTCCAAATTTGGGGTCTCTTGTAGCGGGATCGACCCAAAAACTGAAGGAGAAACTTCTCAGTCTCTGTTCACTTTAAATTAGGCAAATTAAAGGTCCACTTTAATGGCATGAAAAGTCATGAAAAAAAATGAGAAAAAACATTTACTAGGATAAGAATGGCTTCTGAGGTGAAGGAAAAAGTTTGAGAATTTGATTCTCTAAAAGGGACGAGCTCTAAAGAAAAATGGTTTCTCCTCAGTGACCAGAATATAACGAAAGACTTGATAAACACACAGAGAATAAAATAAAACTTCACAGGGCCTTGAAACGGTGGAATAAAATCTTCTGAGATCTAGATTACTATTCTGCTTCTTTAATCTTAATTTAGTTCCTAATCTTTCTCAAAATCTCTTTCTTTCTTCTTTCTGTGTTTCTAATTCTTAATTCTATCTTGCTACTTGTTACATTGTTACTTTACTTCTAGCTAATCTTCCTGCCTGTTCTTTGTCTGATCTTATTTCTTACTCTTTGCTTACTCTGCTGATCTCTGATCTTCTTTTCTCTTACTAAACTCAAATCTAACTTCTCTCTTTTAAAGTTACCTCGCCGGGTTGTAAAACTGACGATGTCGGTCGCAAGACTGACCAATCGACTTTTTCAGAAGCAGTTTGAAATGGCTGCTATCCAATGTGAGAACACTTCTTTGTTTGAGAGCAGCCAATCAAATGAAGACACCATCCCATGAAATTTCAGAGGGAAAATCAACACTCAGTCAGTTCGTATGAAATAAATGCTCAATATAAAATCTAACTAAATTAAATGACTTGGCTAATATTTGGTGATCATGCATTTATACCACTACTCCAATATGTGTTTGAATAACACTCATGAATATAACATTTCTTATACATAATTATAATACATGCATTCACATTTAGATCAAAATGCAGCAAAACATGCAGCAAACCATGGTTGGTGATAAAAGAGGGATGATTTTCAGTGTCCTTAGGATCCAGAGGATAAGCTGAAAGAAACTTAATGTTTAGAACAAATTAAAAGTCATCCTACATACTGAAAACACATTCCGTAGGTATCCGCTAGGAGGTACTGTTGAGCTGTAGATGATTTCCTTTAGTATCTGGGCGAAGGTCTGGACAGCATCGACTATAAACCCGTCAGATTAAGTGGTTTATGACTCTTAAGAACATTGGTTTCCTGTGAAAAGGTACGTTATCAAATGCAGTGTTCACGTTGAGAGGTCTGGTCTCCTGAGTTTTATGTTCCTTTGAGCCTTTAAAAGCAAATTCTGATCCTTAGAATCTCTGCAAGAAGCAACTGTTTACATTGGGGTCCTGGGAAAGCAAGCATCTTTGGTCAGGCCCGGAAGAGGCCTGGCATGAGTCGACATAAAAGCCAGTGATATTCCTGAAAAGGCAGAAAAGTGATATTCCTGTGTAATGAATAAAGTGAAATTCCTATAAAATGAAGAGAAGTGATCTTCTGTCTTGGTTTGAGGAGACGATGATGCTACACTGTATTAAATGTGCTGTGGTGAACCCTGCATGCAAATCCTCATAATTTCATCCTTCCTCTCCCTGCCCTGCATAAGAGCGCACAGAGGGTCATGAAGAATGGATTTAGGCTCAGAATTAACCACAGCACATGTATTGAATATAAGAATGATGACAATAGTTCCCAAAATGGTGAAGACCCACAAAAATAAACAAACACCCACAGTTGGCGTTCAGGGCCAACATCGCCCAGCGAACACGGAAAGGAGACGTATTAACCACGGTTGCGTCCCAGGGCCGACATCGCTTCAAGGGGCGCAAAAGAACCATGGCTGTGTGGAGTAGCCAACACGTCATGATAGTGTTGGCAACATTGGCTGGCTGAAAGCACGGCAGATGACACACACAAACCATGAACAGCTGACTGTCAAAGAGAGAGGGCGCGTGTGTTCGGACTGAATCTTGGACAGTGCCCACCTGAAAGTGGCGCAAAATGATCATAAACCACATGTACAAAACAAAAAAAACAACAAGAACTCAAAATATAATCCATAATAAACCCGATACTGAGCCACAGAGAAAACACTGCTATGATTTTATTGAAAAATCGGGTTTAAATAAATTATATTTATGAACAAATAATTTCTTGCAATATCTGTAACAAAAGAATAACACTGGTGTTTCCCTGCCGTGTGTTTGTCGCTGCTGCTGCGGCGGGCATGTGTGCCTCTCCACCGTCACTCTCTGAGTCTGACTCACTAGGCACGAAGCCCGCTTGGCACGGCTCAAACCTATAAGGTCTGATGCCCCAAGATTCTTCATTATCATCCAATTCTTCAGAACTATAATCGTCTGAAGATTGGGCAACACAAACCAATTCCAGACTACAAGTGCTGGAACCATCGTCAATGTTTTCAACCACTTCCATCCTGCGTGTACAATGAGCAGCCAAGTGCTGTGTTCTCCTGATGACGTGACGACATGGCGCTCATGAAAACCTCAGATATTTGCGTGAAAGAAAGACTGTTTGACTTAGAACTGCACAGACCAACCTATTTTGTCATATTGTATTATGTGTTGAAAAATTAGAGGAAGTCAAAAACGTGTCATCAGACCTTAAAGGGTCTCAATTGTGTTTTCAGTCCACTAGATGGTGCATAGCAAGCACACAGTCAGGTGAAGTCATAGTCTGTCGCTGAGAATCGCAGCCAGATGTTGCAAAAGCACCCATTCTCGAGTGAAATTATATCTTGTCTAGCAAGATTTGCAGCCGGGTGTGAAAGTTAGGGAGCAGTTGATGTGCCAAAAAGTTCGCTCAGGTGTTGGGTCTTTTGGGGATTTGATGACAAAGATGGAAGGAAAGACTTTGACGTGACACAAAACCCACAAGGCCTGCCATACCAAATGAAAAGAAAAATAGGAAAACATTCAGAGCACGCAGGCCGGCACTCATCTCAGGGCCAACTAGCAACAGCACTGTTAGCAATGGCTAAGGCTAAACACTCCACCATGAGCAGCACTGACCAGCCCACTCCGGACATCTCCTGCACAACGAGGTGGCTACCTTCAAGTCAGCACCAAGTCGATCGCAAACCCCACTCAGCAGTTTTACTGAAGTTCCTTTCCTGAGGCCGGGACTTCTTTTGGCCCGTTTGAGTTCTCGCAAATTTTCCTAAAGAGCACAGCTCATTTGATTGAACTTAAACCTAAACTTCAGGTGATCTTTTCATCTGCATTTTACTGTTGTACATTGAAGACATCATATTCAATGATCAAAATGTCGACAAGATCACCTTAACCTTAATTTATTTTATAGGATTACAGTTTAACCCTTTGAGTGTGTATGGTGCAGAACTGCGACATACCACCTAGTGGTCAAGAGTGGTAAATATTTTTGTCAATAAAACAGTTCAGCATTCCAAGGCTACAACTTGAAAGTAGGAAGAGATAATGACTTAGTCAGTTAGAAAGATGTAAAATATGATCCAAAGTTTCAGATAGGAATCCATTTACACATCTAATTTGCATAATGTCAAAGCACCTCTTGAAATTCCACAACTCAGTCAAAACTGGAATTCGCACATATTTTCACAAAAAATGGTTCAGTCTTTTGACACCATTTTTTGTACAGAGGTATCTCATCATCTTATCTTCAAAGTACAAACGTGAACAAAATTGTTGGTACCCCTCTGTTAACCTCTTGCACTCCGGTGTATCGCGGGCGGTCACGTCTCTGCGTCCTAGGGCGCACTGAAAAAAGAAAAAGCTGCATTTCCGTTCTTCCACTACAGACACAGCCACGAACAGAAAGCCAAAGGAGTGCTTTGATTGGTTTAGATGTGATTGACCTCTCATTCGACTAATAAGAGCCTTGAATTGGGTTTCTGAAACCCTGAAGAACCAATGACTGAAAACCTAGCAAGAAGGACCCTCCTACCAACGGCTGCGAATACAGCCAGCCAATTGAAGCACAGAAGTTCGAAAGCGTGCGTCCCTTGCAAAATCTGTTTTGTGTAAGCCGCTGGGTGACACACATGCGTCCGCCAGTCTTTTTTTCATACTACTGTTCTTATTTGTTTTGAAAAATCGTTTGCCAAAACTGCAATCATGGAAGCGCAAAACTGCAATAATGGAATTATGGTTTGACCGGGTCACGTGACCAGAACCACGAGTCCGTAACAAGCGGACCAGCTTCATGTTCGTCTGACAATGAGGAAGAGATGTTCGCCAGTGACACTGCTGTTGTGGACAGGTAAGTGTTATAAGCTAAATTATTCTTTATCCGTGAAAATTGTCATCAAAATGACTTTTGACCAATCGGTAAATTACAACTGTGCGTCATCACAACATGAAGACCGCGGCGCATGGGTCCAGTCCGTGCACCGCGTCCGGACCGTGAAGGCCGCCCCCCCCCGCTACTCTTCTGTAGCAGATTGCAGATATTATTGCAGATATTTTAGTACAACTGTGCGTAGTAGACCGTGGCGCACAGTCCCCGCGGTCCGTCATGTAGCGATGGGCGATGTCTGTCCTCTGTAGCAGGGTGGGGGGGGAGTTGTTATCTTCTACATTACAGATATTTTAATTTTTAGTGCACTGTAGGTTATTTTTTCTTGTAAAAAAAAAAAAGCCACATTTTTTACGTGGCATGCTTCTTTGTGTGGGGGGGCTTGTTTATTCATTCATTCATGAATGAATGAATAAACACCCCACACACACACACACACACACACACACATAGCCCTTCACCTTTCATTAGAGCCCAAGATGAAGCTTCTATATTGAATCATTCAAAAGTTACAGACGTTCCAAACTGTGCCATTTGGCACAATTTGGCACAGTTCAAAAACGCGTGGGAACAACCTCAGAAAAAAGCTGTGTAATATATTCATTTTTTGTGGTATTGTTACAAAATTTTGACCTCAGCTGGATAACACTTGGTTCTATATTTCTGTTGCATTTTCCAGCCCGGATCAGACAGCTGTGTGTTATTTGCAAGCATTTGTATCCAAAAAAACACCCAGGGGAACTTTAGTTTCTTCAAGTTCAGTATGTTTAGATGACAGTTTCTCAGTGACAGGAACACTTAGAGAGATTATGACTGTTTTGCCAAACAATTCAAAGTGTTTTCTTTTAAATGAGACCAACCCCATGAAGATGCTGCAAAGGGTTGAAGAAAAGCTTTTGATTTACTATGGGTACATTATCTTTAGGCGTTTTTAGGGAAACTGACCAGAGTGCAAGAGGTTAATGAAAGAAAAACCCACAATGGTCACAGAAATAATTTGAATCTGACAAAAGTGGTAATAAATAAAAATTCTATGAAAATTAACCAAGTAAAATTAGACAATGCTTTTGAATTGTAGTTCAACGGAATTATTTTAAAAAACAAACTCATGAAACAGGCCTGGACAAAAATGATGGTACCCTTAACTTAATATTTTGTTGCACAACCTTTTGAGGCAATCACTGCAATCAAACGATTTCCTTAACTGTCAATGAGACTTCTGCACCTCTCAGCAGGTATTTTGGCCCACTCCTCATGAGCAAACTGCTCCAGTTGTCTCAGGTTTGAAGGGTGCCTTCTCCAGGCGGCATGCTTCAGCTCCTTCCACAGATATTCAATAGGATTTAGATAAGGGCTCATAGAAGGCCACTTTAGAATAGTCCAATGTCTCGCTCTTAGCTATTCTTGGGTGTTTTTAGCTGTGTGTTTTGGGTCATTATCCTGTTGCAAGACCCATGACCTGCGACTGAGACCAAGCTGTCTGACACTGGGCGGCACATTTCTCTCTAGAATACCTTGATAGTCTTGAGATTTCATTGTACCCTGCACACATTCAAGACACCCTGTGCCAGATGCAGCAAAGAAGCCCCAGAACATAACAGAACCACCTCCATCTTTCACAGTAGGGACAGTGTTCTTTTCTTGGTATGCTTCATTTTTGTGTCTGTGAACATAGAGCTGATGTGCCTTGCCAAAAAGTTCCAGTTTTGTCTCGTCTGTCCATAAGACATTCTTCCAGAAGCTTTGTGGCTTGTCAACATGCAGTTTGGCAAATTCTAGTCTGGCTTTTTTATGATTTGTTTTCAACAGTGGTGTCCTCCTTGGTCATCTCCCATGAAGTCCACTTTGGCTCAAACAACGACAGATGGTGCGATCTGACACTGATGTACCTTGACCTTAGAGTTCACCATGAATGTGTTTAGAGGTTGTTCTGGGCTCTTTTGTTACCATTCGTATTATCTGTCTCCTCCTGCGGCCACATCCAGGGAGGTTGGCTACAGTCCCGTGGAGCTTAAATTTCTGAATAATATGTGCAACTGTAGTCACAGGAACATCAAGCTGCTTGGAGATGGTCTTATAGCCTTTACCTTTAACATGCTTGTCTATAATTTTCTTTCTAATCTCCTGAGACAACTCTCTCCTTTGCTTCCTCTGGTCCATGTTTAATGTGCTACACACCATGTCACCAAACAGCACAGTGACTACTTGTCACCCTTTAAATAGGCTGACTGACTGATTACAAGTTTGTAGACACCTGTGATGTTAATTAGAGGACACATCTTGGTTGAACATGTCCCTATGGTCACATTATTTTCAATCTTTTCTAGGGGTACCATCATTTTTGTCCAGGCCTGTTTCATGAGTTTGTTTCTAAAATAATTCTGTTGAACCACAATTCAAAAGCATTGTCTGATTTTCATTGGTTAATTTTCACAGAATATTTTAATTACCACTTTTGTCAGATTCAAGTTATTTCTGTGACCATTGTGGGTTTTTCTTTCATTAAAAGAGGGGTAGCAACAATTTTGTCCATGTCTGTATATGAACAAGAAATCAGTACATTTAAAAAATAGAAATTTCTCACTTACTTCTGACAAAGTCAGAGTGAGAAGGCAGGCACAGTGCCGCGCTCTGCCACTAAGGGCACACAAATTCTCACACTCAAAGGATTAATAAGGTCAATAGAATCCCCAAAAAGGAGATTTAACCAATCTAATTTAGCCAAGCTTGAAAAAAAAATAATCAAAGAAGAATCAAGATCATTTTAGTGAGGGGAAATCTTTAAGAATTAAACTGGTACCTCGTCTGGTGAAGTCATGCTTCTTCTTCACAAGCTCATCACTGAATGCGTCTCGTCCACCACCAAACTCACCAGCTGTGACATCAACAAACACACAACAACATTATTATTATTGAGGAGACAGAGGTCTTTACCAGTTCTAGGTACCAAATGGCCCCATCTTACTATCCAAGAGTTTTACAGGAGTGAGCAGCCTCCTTACATTTGTTGGTGACAGAGAAAAGTCTTTTCAGCAGTTTTACAGAAATTCTTCTTCTCCTTTGTGGTTTAAACACCCGCTGTTATGGTGTACTACCGCCACCTGCTGGGGTGGTGAATTAATTCATTCATTAAAAAAAAAACAAGGACCACACTCTTTAGTACTCTCACACCAGGGCATGTACAGTGGTGTGAGAAAGTGTTTGCCCCTTCCTGATTTCTCATTTTTTTTGTATGTTTATCACACTTAAATGTTTCAGATCATCAAACAAATTTAAAGCAGACGGACAGACGAAAATTCAATCTCGCTAATTCATATCTCAAATTGTTGTCTGAGACGAGCTAAAGCGAACTGCACATGTTTTGGTCTCAACAAATGTCGCATATGGTGACAATGTGCTCTTGAAAGTATGCTGCCCTGGAGAGCCAGGCGATCAGCGGCTAAGATGGCCACTGACTGTGTGACGTCACCACCGGCAAACACACGCACACTGTCACAGCCACTGCTGTGTTTTGCTTCATGCAACACTTGATGTTTACGTTTTAAAATCGGCGATTACGGATATTTCTTGGAATTACCAAATATTTTCATGATCATAAGAACGGTTAGGGGGGAAAAAACATGCTGAAGAAAGACAGTTTAACTCACCGGTTACTTATATTGGAAGTCCATCCTCCTGTGTTTTTTAGAAGCAAAGTTCTCAATTACAGAGACATACAGTGTTCCCTATTGCTTCAGCTTCTGTATTAAAACAGACTCCAGTGACATAGTACCCAGGTTTGTCAGTCTTTCTTGTCCACATATATTTTGCAGGTGTCACGGCTCGCCGCTCTCAGGCATCTGCCTCAGCTGCGCGCACACCTGCACCTCGTTAGCGCCCTACATGTGCAGTAGACATTTCGTTTACAGCGATTTCGAGAATAAGATGAAATTTGAAATGAAATTTGCAAAAAGATTGGTGATAAAGAAAACGGCTATTCCAACTATATATCCCTCGATTCCCAAGTCTGACTCTGAGACAAGTGTCGGTGACAGTGGCGTGAAAACCAAGGGTGATCTACCAATGCGATCAGCTGTCAGAAAACGAGAAGTAAACAGGGGAAGTTTTGTATTTTTAATATTCACTGCAAATGTTTACTAAACATTTTAAATGAATTCCAAGCAATGGATGATTTTCAAAATCAAATTATTTCTGGGAAATAATGCGGCGGCGGACAGGTGCCTGTGTCAGGTTTTGCAGCGTCGCACAAATAGAGGCACACTGGCGGGCCCAGCCCACCAGTGTTTTCGGCGTGCTTTTGTGCCTAAAACGTTGAAGAACGCGGAGTTTGTGTTGGTCAGATTTCTGCCAAATAATCCGGCGGCGGACAGGTGCCCGTGTCAGGTTTTGGAGCTGCGCGCAAACACAGGCACGCTGGCGGGCCCAGGCCACCAGTGTTTTGAGCGTGCTTTTGTGCCTAAAACGTTGAAGAACGTGGAGTTGACAAACAGACAAACAAACCCTGGCAAAAACATAACCTCCTCCTGGCCTTTTCGGCCTGGCGGAGGTAATTACCAATGACAGTTCAGCTTTCAATTTTTAGGGAAGCAACATATTTGCTAAGAAAAATAAATATAAGCCTAAGATTGTAAGAGAAATGTGCTTTTAAAAATGGAACCCCAATTTTCTACCATAGAATGGTGCCCATTATAACTGTGAAATGTTATTTATGGGAATATAATAATTGCTATATCTGGAAACTAGTTATTTTCTTAATCTGTAGTGATACTCCATTGATTTTTGTATTTCTTTGTATACTTCTGCTGTGTTTTCAAACATTCATACAATGGTGGTATAGTATGTAATATTTCTTTTCAAATTGAGAAGAATTTAGTGTGTTCAAATTATTCAAATGTATATGACATGTGACTTTGATGAATGCTGAACTATTGAGAATTATAACATTGACATGAACATTAATAAACTCAATATATGATTTTACAAAACTTTATTTAAATATCATTGTTCACAAATCTAATCTTGGTAGGCAAAATCCCTTGTAGTGATCAGATGGGAATGTTTCTCTGATGAGGCTCACCGCACAGGCAGGCAACATAACCCTCACTTCTTTCCCACAAATAAAGCTGAATACCCCCTCAGCACCACCCAAAACTACTTCATCATCCGATTCTTCATTTTCAATGTCATCATTTATATTGTGGTCGTCAAACTCGACAAAATAATCGCTGTCCGAATCACTTTGTTCTCGTTCTGCCTTTTTCTTTCTATTGCTGTGGTGACGTCACTAATGCCCGCACCTATCGAGAGATGGCGGTACTGCAGCCTCACTAAGTGAAGGCTGGACTATGAGCAAATAAGGTCATTTATGGAGGATGGTGACACATATTAAATCGCGGGAATAGACATAATAGAATATTTTCATACAATCAGTTGATTGGTTCAATAAAAATATGTCACTGTCCGTCACCTTTTAAATATCAGACAAAGATGACACAAGTAAACACAAAATGCAGTTTTTAAATGGCGTTTATTATTAAGGGTAAAAAAAATCCAAACTTACATGGTCCTGTGTGAAAAAGTAATTTCCCCGTTAAAACATAAATAAACTGGTTTATCACATCTTTGGAAAGCTGAGTTCAATTTCTCTAGTCACACCCAGGCCTGATTATTGCCACACCTGTTCTCAATCAAGAAATCACTTCTATAGGACCTGCCTGAAAAAGTGAAGGTGACCAAAAGATCCTCAAAAGCTAGACATCATGCTAAGATCCAAAGAAATTCAGGAACAAATGAGAAGTGAAGTAAAGTAACAGATCTATCAGCCTGGAAAAGGTTATAAAGCCATTTCTAAAGCTTTGGGACTCTAGTGAACCACAATGAGAGCCATTATCCACAAATGGTGAAAACATGGAACAGTGGTGAACCTTCCCAGAAGTGGCTGGCCAACCAAAATTACGCCAAGAGTGCAGCGATGACTCATCCAAGAAGTCACAAAAGACCCCACAACAACATCCAAAGAACTACAGACCTCATTTGGCTCAGTTAAGGTCAGTGTTCATGACTCCACCATAAGAAAGAGACTGGGCAAAAATGGCCTGCATAGCAGAGTTCCAAGACAAAAACCACTGCTGAGAAAAAACAACAAACGCTCGTCTCAGTTTTGCCAGAAAAAATCTTGATGATCCCTAAGACTTTTGGGAAAATACTCTGTGGACTGACGAGACAAAAGTTCAACTTTTTGGAAGGTGTGTCCCATTACATCCGGCATAAAACTAACAGCATTTCAGAAAAGGATCATCATACCAACAGCAAAATACGGTGGTGGTAGTGTGATGGTCTGGGGCTGTTTTGCTGCTTCAGGATGTGGAAGACTTGCTGTGGTTAATGGAACCATGAATTCTGCTGTCTACTAATAAATCCTGAAGGAGAATGTCTGGTCATCTGTTTGTGACTTCAAGCTGAAGCACACTTGGGTTCTGCCGCAGGACAAAGATCCAAAATACACCAGCAAGACCACCTCTGAATGGCTTAAGAAAAAACAAAATGAAGACTTTGGAGTAGCCTAGTCAAAGTCCTGACCTGAATCCGATTGAGATGCTGTAGGATGACCTTAAAAAGGCGGTTCATGCTCCAAAACCCTCCAATGTGGATGAATTACAACAATTCTGCAAAGATGAGTGGGCCAAAATTCCTCCACAGCGCTGTAAAAGACTCATTGCCAATTATCGCAAACGCCTGATTGCAGTTGTTGCTGCTAAGGGTGGCCTAACCAGTTAATAGGCTTAGGGGGCAATCACTTTTTACACACAGGGCCATGTAGGTTTGGATTTTTTTTCACCCTTAATAATGAACACCTTCATTTAAAAACTGCATTTTGTGTTTACTTTTATCATCTTTGTCTAGTATTTAAATTTGTTTGATGATCTGAAACATTTAAGTGTGACAAACATACAAAAATATCAGAATCAGAATCAGCTTTATTGGCCAAGTATGCACAACACATACAAGGAATTTGACTTTGGTTAAAAACTTGGCTAGAAACCAGGAAAAGGAGATCAGCACATCATCCCTGATCAGAAAGAGCAAGTTTGATGGCCCACAGCATGTAATCAGATTACACAGAGTAAAGAGCTCATAACGGCCGGTTTATCAGAAGTAAAACATAATTTTGTGGTGCCTGTGGCGGTTCGTTTTAACCCCACAACAGACTAAGGACAGACAACTCGCTACTCCTGGTTTTTTTCCGCTACACTGCTGTGATAATGTCACCTTTGATGCATTGTGTTCATGCGCCCTGTCCTTACTGTGACCTAGAGACTCAGATCAATATGTAGATGTGCCTGTTAGCCTCTTTGTCCTGCACCTGGAGCGAGGTCTAGCTAATCTGCCCATTGTGATGTATGCCTCACAAATGCAAATATCTCCTGCCTGTTCTGTTATCCCTTTGATCATACTAACTGTTGGGGTATGTTCCTCTGATGTATTGTTATGGTCAAGTATTTAAGCTGCAACTCTGTAACGCAATCTCTCTCTCACTCTGATCCTGCAACTGGTAGACACACCATGTCCACCTCTCCTCTCCTTCTCTGAGAGCCGTGAGCTCACTCTCGGAGCTCATGACGGCGGTATGATTAATAAAACCTGCTTAAAACCACAGCATCACTGCTTATTTTTTCATGCCGCTGCACTGGTGACCCCTCGAACACGCACACGTTTTGTGCGAAAGCAACCTTCCGAGCTGGACAGCCGCACAGCTGCGTTGGTGACCCTGCCTGAAAGCACACGCTTTGTGCAAAGCAACTTCTGGTCTGGACCGCGACACTGGTGACCGCTTCACGCTACACGGTGAGATCTGCACGCCTGAGATCTGCACATCCACGCTGGACCGGCCGCTCTCACAGAGAGCGCACGCACCTCGTCCTCTCTCCACGACGGCAACCTCCAGGGCCGACGGAGAGCACAGCGCGTGGAACTGAACGCACCATGGCCGCACGAGCGACAACGATCGCCTCCTCCCTCTCACCGCTCCAACGCAGCTGCACGAGCCCAGGGCACAAAGATCGTCTATTGCCTCGCACCGCTCCAACGCGTCTCCACGAGCCCGAGGAACAGAGATCGTCTACTTCCTCACACCGCTCCAATGCACCACGACCGAACGACGCACAGCTCAACCTGGATTTTATCGGCGCCGTCTGCGCCGATCTCCACCAAGTTTCTGCACCCTGACTCGCCACTCCAGCGGCCCACCCACGCCACGGAACCCCCGCGCACGCTCGGGGAGTTACGAGGATGGCGCATCACGCACGGGACAAGTAACGGCTCCACAGACTGCTTTCCTCCTTCGCCGCTGCCCTTCAGGGCTGCTCGCTCACCTGAGGCACGCATGCAGCATGCTCGAAGGATTTGTTAACAGTCTCAGCCACGCCAGAGACCGCCATCGTCCTCCGCCGCTGCTCACAGAACCTTCAGGGCTGCTCGTTCACCTGAAGCAAGCACGCAGCTCGCCACTGGATTTTTTTAATGGTCTTAGCCACGGCACAAAGGGATTTCAGCCGTCAGCTGTTCCCGGGGGCTTTGGGGTTGCTTCAGCACCCAAAGCCAACAGTCCCTCTGCTTTATTTACTTTTTTTTCTTACAGCCGCTCCTGCTTTTCTTCATGGCCACGAGAGGAGTCAGAGACTAATTTTTCTTCTGGTGATCTCCGCACGTGCAACGGGACAACCCCTCGACGTCGCGGAGCAGCAAGCAATTTTTGCGCGGCCCAGGACGATTTCACAGCTCCTGCCGGCACTTACTACCCCTCCCCTCCCTCCCCCTCCGCCTGCAGCGAGCTTCTCCCACGGCTCGCTCACACAGATGGATTATCGAGGTCTCGGCCCCCTGCCGCGCCCTCTGGGGGGGAGCGTGTGGCGGTTCGTTTTAACCCCACAACAGACTAAGGACAGACAACTCGCTACTCCTGGTTTTTTTCCGCTACACTGCTGTGATAATGTCACCTTTGATGCATTGTGTTCATGCGCCCTGTCCTTACTGTGACCTAGAGACTCAGATCAATATGTAGATGTGCCTGTTAGCCTCTTTGTCCTGCACCTGGAGCGAGGTCTAGCTAATCTGCCCATTGTGATGTATGCCTCACAAATGCAAATATCTCCTGCCTGTTCTGTTATCCCTTTGATCATACTAACTGTTGGGGTATGTTCCTCTGATGTATTGTTATGGTCAAGTATTTAAGCTGCAACTCTGTAACGCAATCTCTCTCTCACTCTGATCCTGCAACTGGTAGACACACCGTGTCCACCTCTCCTCTCCTTCTCTGAGAGCCGTGAGCTCACTCTTGGCGCTCATGCACGGCACCGGGAGTGGAGCTTGTGACGGCGGTATGATTAATAAAACCTGCTTAAAACCACAGCATCGCTGCTTATTTTTTCATGCCGCTGCAGTGCCCATAATTGTAACTTTATGTGACTCACATGGATGCATGCTTGAATTCAGCCTAGAGAGACTTTAAGCTGGCAATGTGTATTGACATCACACCTCAAGAGGACAATACGTCTGGACCACCTATGGCTCGGAAGAAAGGAGAGGATCGCCCGCGTCTGACCATCTGGGGTCAGACAGGAGAACAAAAGGACTCTGGAGTTTTATGATGCAAATGGAAGGATATAACTGAATTGTGTGACTTGATATATGATGTATGATTGGAGGTGTGAGTATAAATGTATGAGAGTGACTTCGTTCTCTCTCCGAATACTCCGATCGAGACAGAACGTAGGATGTGAGACAATTAAAGCAGATACTGGAAAGCCACCCAGTCTCGTCAATTCTTGATTCCTACACTGGTGACCTACACATGAATCTGAGCACGCTGAGGTTGGAAGACAGCTTCGTGATCGACATGGAAGAGCTGAGAGACAGCCGCTCAGACCCGGATTCACCGGGAAATGCCCGCAGGGGCACAAGCTTGATTAAGCTCCCCGAGTTTTGGCAAGACGGCCCGCACTCATGGTTCCAGCACATGGAGTCGTGGTTCCTACTCGGGGGAGTATCAGCGGACGACATTAAGTTTCATAATGTCATCGCGAGACTCGACAGCCGCACAGCTCGGTGTGTGCGGAGCCTGGTGCAGCAGCCACCCGCTGCTGGCAAATACGACGCGCTGAAAGCCACCCTCATCAGGAGCTTCATGCCATCGGCCGAGGCAAGGGCCAGGCAGCTACTGGACCTGCGCGACAGAGGTGGACGCAGGCCGACTGTCCTCATGGAGGACATGCTCCAGATGATCGGGATAGACAACGACGCGTTCCTCTTCAAGCACATCTTCCTGAGGACCCTCCCAGCGCACACGAGAGGTCCCCTGTCCAGCAGAAGATGTGTGAACCAGCAGGACTTCCGCGAGCTGGCCCAGGAGGCGGAGCGGCTCCTCAACGCCTGCGACGAGCAAGAGACTTCCGTGGCAGCGGCAGACCTCGGCGCGGCGGCCGGGGGCAGTGTGGAGCCAGAGGCAGCAGAAGCCACCACAGCGACGACGGCGGCGGCGAGATCCCGAGGCAGGAGAGATGACAGCCTCTGCTTTTACCATCGACGCTTCGCTGGGAAGGCGCACAAATGCATCCCGCCGTGCAGTTTCAAAAAGCGGGGAAACGACCGGGCCGGGAGTCGTTAGCAGCTTCCACTCTCGGCGAACGGAACAAGCTGCTTTATCTGACAGACGCGGGCTCCGGGCGGCAATTCCTAGTGGACACCGGAACCCAGAGGAGCTTTATCACTGGGACTTATGCAGATCGTGTGGCTGGACCCCGTGGAGACGGAGCAACAGCGGCCAACGGCTCCAGCATCAAGACATACGGAGAGAGAACCTTGTCTCTGTCCTTCCACGGCCGCGCTTATGAGTGGAACTTCATCGTAGCGGCAGTGAGCTTCAACATGTTAGGTGCTGATTTTCTGTGTTCACATGGTTTGTTAGTTGATCTGGCCAACAGACGCCTAGTAAATGCACTCTCTTTCTGTTCTATCCCTTGTGCAGCTCGGGTGTCCCCGCCGCCAGTAAAGACCAACGTCACCACAGCAGGCGGTAAGTTCCACACTCTCCTACACCAGTTTCCAGCACTCACAGTTCCCACTTTTTCAGCTAAGGTGGCGAAACACGGGGTGGAGCACTTCATAACCACAAGTGGCCCACCAGTTTTTGCTAAGGCTCGGCGGCTGGATGCAGCTAAGCTCTCCGTGGCGCAGGAGGAGTTCGCCAACCTGGAAAGGTTGGGCATAATCCGCCGCTCGAAGAGCGCCTGGGCTTCCCCCCTGCACATGGTACCTAAAGCTGATGGCTAGTGGAGACCTTGTGGTGATTACCGCAGGTTGAACAATGCCACAGCACAGGACCGCTACCCAATTCCGCATATCCAGGATTTTTCAGTGCACCCAGCAAAAGCGCGCATTTTTTCTAAAATAGACCTGGTCCGCGGTTATCATCAGGTCCCGGTCCGACCAGAGGACATTCCCAAAACAGCGGTAATAACCCCGTTCGGACTTTTTTGAGTTTTTACGCATGCCTTTTGGCCTTAAAGGCGCCGCGCAAACCTTTCAACGGATGATGGACGCAGTGCTGCGCGACCTTCCGTTTGTTTTTGTCTACTTGGACGATATTTTAGTAGCCAGTGCCTCCGAGGAGGAACACGGAAAACACCTCACTACAGTTTTTCAAAAGTTGGAAGGTTGATAATCAACCCGGCCAAGTGCCAGTTTGGCGCAGCACAAATTGATTTTCTGGGGCACCGTGTCTCACCAGAGGGCGCAGTCCCTCTGCCGGCAAAAGTGCGCGCAGTGGCTGAGTTTCCCCAGCCACGGACGGTGAAAGCGTTGCAGGAATTTTTGGGGATGGTAAATTTTTATAACCGTTTCATACCCCGCGCAGCGCAACTCATGCAGCCGTTATACACCGCACTTAAAAAACAGAAACCCGCCAATGTGATCGAATGGTCCCCGGAGCGGGAGCGCGCGTTCACAGAGGTGAAAAAAGCACTCGCTGACGCAGCACTGCTGGCGCACCCAGACCCGGCAGCTCGCATAGCGCTAACCACAGACGCGTCAGAGGTAGCAATAGGGGCCGTGGTAGAGCAGTAGGTTGCCGGAGTTTGGCAGCCTCTCGCCTTTTTCAGCAGGTCCTTGCACGAGGCCGAGCGGAAATACAGCGCATTTGACAGGGAACTCCTGGCGCTCCACTTGGCCATTCGCCATTTCCAGTTCTGGCTGGAAGGGCGGCGTTTCACCGCGTTTGTCGACCACAAACCGCTCACTTTTGCAATGTCCAAAACTTCAGAACCGTGGTTAGGGCGGCAGCGGAGACAGCTGGCCGCAATTTCGGAATTTACCACCGATATTCAACACGTGACCGGTAAATTCAACGTGGTGGCAGACTGTCTGTCACACGCGGTAACAGCACCCGTCCGCGCGGAGCCGGAGTGCGCGGCCGCATACCCAGAGCGCGGTAATAGTGCGGACGCGCACGCGGCTCCGGTTCACGTGGGAATAGACTATGCAGCCATGGCAGCGGAGCAGAGCGAGGATGCGGACGTGCACGCGCTCCTGTCTGGACCAACAGGGTTAAGGCTGGAGCGCAAAACTTTACAAACTGGTTCACCCCCTCTAATCTGCGATGTATCTACCGGGCGACTGCACCCGGTGGTACCGGCCACGTGGCGCCGTCGCGTTTTTGACGCCGTGCACTCCCTAGCGGACCCGGGAGTACGCGCTTCGGTGAAAATGGTAGCGGAGAAGTTTGTTTGGCCTTCAGTCCTCCGCCTGGCCCCCAGGAGGTCAGGAAGTCTTTTCAGCTCCTTATCGCCGTACCTCCATCTTCTTGTTGTTATCCACAGGCGGTCCAGACATATTGTCCCATCCAAGACGTGAGGTCAATCCACACATGCAATCTCAAGCATCCCATAGTGCTTATACATATGTAGGTAAAAATACATGAGCTACAATAATAACAATTCTGTGTGTGTGTGTGTGTGTGGTTGATCAGTGTGAAAGAAAAGTAATCTAAACATGGGTATTTTTTACAAAGTTTGGGGTTTTTATCTTTTCAATCTAATTCTGCAGGGTTTTAACTAATGTTGCATATGTGATAAATTATTTACATATTTTTAAAGCAATTTTGACGTTATTACTGACCTTTTTTCTTTGACTGAGACATAATAGTGCACTTTATATGAAGAAGGACTGACGTGTGACAACGTGACTACAGGCCGGCCCATAGGATATTAAGTTTAGTATAACTGTTTACATCTTAATCAATGGTACCAGCATGACAATAATGAAATTAATTGAATATTACAATATTATGATGTCATTTAATAATGCCTAATCACTGAAGGCTTTATGTACACCCTATATCACATAATTTAAAGCACAGAGGTTCAAAAGAGATTGATAATTAATGTGTCTGTGCATATAATTTGCCAGAGGCTACGGATTATCAAACAAAGGTCTTGGTAAATGTATGTTCCTTGTTTAAATAATACTATACTTACCCATTTAATAAATGACATGTGCAATCTTATTTACACTTTGACCTTAGGCCCAGTAAGGTCTAAGGTCCTTGGTAAATTTATGGTAAATTTATGAACTGAAAAGACAGACATACCACAAGAAGACTGATTAGTGAGCTGTGTCATTTTGACCTACATAAGAATAGACAGAATCAGCACTGAACATTCTACTGGTGACTTAACTTGACCTGGTCAGCTAAATCACCCTAACCTCAAGCATTTGCATGATAAAACAATGAAACCTTCATTATTATTTACAATCTTGTTCAACCTAATCTCACACTGAAAAACAGACAGTCTTTTCAAGCTCTGAGACAATGGAAAAATACAGTGAATAAGACATTGGTTCATTATTCTATAAACCATGACTACTCAGAGTTGGGACCAGGAAGCAGAGTCGCAGTCTTACACGCCTCTCTGCAGCTCCTCTTCATCCGCCACCCCTCAGCTTAGCCCCTGTCTTCCCCATCAGAGAATCGTTGTCTGCTCCCTCCAAAGTAAATAAAAATATCATGCATAAGCATCCCAAAGTGATAAAGCAAAACATTGGTAAAACTCAAATTAAACATAAAGCCTCTAAATTGAATGATTTGGCCTCTGTTCCTCCTCATAATTTAAAAATTAAATGTGGTTTACTAAATATTAGGTTTCTAACTCCCAAGTCTCTGTTAGTCCATGATCTGTTAATTGATCATCAGATTGATTTAATTTCCCTTACAGAGACTTGGTTAGGGCAAGAGGATTATGTTGGTTTAAATGAATCAACTCCCTCTGGTTATTTAAACTGTCAAAATCCCAGAAGTTCTGGTCGTGGAGGAGGAGTAGCAACAATTTACCATTCCAAATTACTAGTTAATGTAAAGCAAAAAACATGTTATAATTCCTTTGAGGGCCTGGTCCTCAGTATTGGGCACTTTAGCAATTTTAGGTTAAACCCAATTTTATTTGCCATAGTTTATCGTCCCCCATCAACCTACTCAGAATTTTTATCCGAATTTGCTGATTTCTTAGCTGATTTAGTGCTGAAATCTGATAGAATAATTATAGTAGGGGACTTTAATATACATGTGGATGTAGATAGTGACTGCCTTAATGTGGCATTTAATTCAATATTAGACTCGATTGGGTTTTCTCAGAAAGTAGGAAATTCTACTCATTACCTCCACCATACATTGGACCTTGTTCTGACATATGGCATTGAAATAGAAAATCTTGTAGTGTCTCCTCATAACCCTGTACTGTCAGACCATTGTCTGTTAACCTTTGATTTTACCATTTCTGACTATTTGGCTCCTAAAGAAAAATATTATTACAGTAGATGCCTCTCAGATGATGCTGTTTCCAAATTTATGCAGATTGTTTCCTCTATGCCATGTGTCAACACAACGGAAATAAGCTATAGACAGCTTGCTCCTTCTGTAATTGATAACATGGTGGATAGTGTTTCAGCTTCTCTGCATCAGGCTCTAGACTTGATGGCCCCCTTAAAAAAAAAAAAAAGTCTAATCAGAGATTTCTAACTCCTTGGTTCAACACAGAAACTCGTAGCTTAAAACAGAAGACTCGTCAATTAGAAAGAAAATGGCGCTCTACTAATTTAGATGAAATCTATTTAGCTTGGAGAAATCATCTTTTAATTTATAAAAAATCTCTTAGAAAAGCTAGAACAAGTTATTACTCTGCATTAATAGAAGAGAACAAGAATAATCCCAGGTTTCTTTTCAGTACTGTAGCCAGGTTGACAAAGAGTCAGGACTCTGTCAATCCTAGCATTCCCTTAGAGCTTACTAGTCAGGACTTTATGAACTTTTTCAATAATAAAATTTCATCCATCAGAGATAAAATAAATCAGAATCTTCCCACAGTAAACTTAAATACTGTAACTACTACAACTCCTTCTTTTGATGTCTGTCTTGATGAGTTTACTCCAATCGACCTTTGTGAGTTAGACAAAATAGTTTCCTCATCCAAACCTTCAACTTGTCTTTTAGACCCTATTCCTACTAGGTTATTTAAAGAAGTCTTCCCACTTATTGGTAGCTTTATTCTTCATATAATCAATTCTTCATTAACTTTAGGCCATGTACCGCAGGCTTTTAAAACAGCTGTAATTAAACCCTTACTCAAAAAGCCAACACTAGATCCAGGAGCTTTAGCTAACTATAGACCAATCTCTAATCTCCCTTTCATTTCAAAAATCTTAGAGTTGTTGCTACGCAATTATTCGACCACCTGCAGGGAAATGGTTTACTTGAAGAGTTTCAATCTGGGTTTAGAATCCATCATAGTACTGAAACAGCCTTAGCAAAGGTCACTAACGACCTCCTCATTGCATCTGATAATGGACTAGTTTCTGTACTTGTCCTTTTAGACCTTAGTGCAGCTTTTGATACTATCGATCATAATATTCTACTTGATAGATTAGAACACTATGTTGGACTTAATGGAACTTCGTTGCAGTGGTTTAGATCTTATTTATCTGATAGGTTCCAGTTTGTTCATGTAAATAATGAGTTTTCTTTCAACTCAAAGCTTAGTCATGGAGTTCCACAGGGATCTGTGCTAGGCCCTACTCTTTTTAGTTTATATATGCTTCCGTTAGGCAACATTATTAGAAAGCACTGTATACATTTTCATTGTTATGCAGATGACACACAATTATACCTGTCAATGAAGCCAGATGATAGTAATCAATTAGCCAAGTTAGAAGCCTGTCTTAAGGAAATCAAAGCTTGGATGACTTGTAATTTCCTGCTATTAAATTCAGATAAGACTGAAGTCATTCTTGTTGATCCAAAAAACCTTAGAAATTCCTTTCCAAATCAAACTTTCAGTTTGGATGCAGTTACTCTTTCTCTTAATAGCTCTGTGAGGAACCTTGGAGTTATTTTTGATCAGGATTTGTCCTTCAATTCACATATTAAATTTGTTTCTAAGACTGCCTTCTATCATTTGCGTAATATTGCCAAGATTAGGAGCATCTTGTCTCAGAGTGATGCTGAGAAACTGATCCACGCTTTTGTTAGCTCGAGATTAGATTATTGTAATTCTTTATTACCAGGTTGTCCTAAAACATCTTTAAAAAGTCTTCAGCTGATCCAAAATGCTGCAGCAAGAGTTTTAACAGGTACTAGAAAGAGAGATCATATCTCTCCGGTTCTGGCCTCCCTTCATTGGCTTCCCATAGAGTTTAGAATTAAGTTTAAAATCCTTCTTCTTACTTACAAAGCTCTAAACAATCAGGCTCCTTTTTATTTAAAAGATCTGATACTACCGTATTATCCTAACAGAGCACTACGCTCCCAAAATGCAGGATTACTTGTAATACCTAGAATCTCCAAAAGTACAATGGGAGGCAGAGCCTTCAGTTATCAAGCTCCTCTCCTGTGGAACCAGCTGCCAATCTGGATTCGGGAGTCAGACTCGATCTCTGTTTTTAAGATTAGGGTTAAAACCTACCTTTTTGATATAGCCTACAATTAGGGAGGGATCATGTGTTTCTGAACCCTCCCTTAGTTATGCTGCTAATAGGTTTAGTCAGCCGGGGGACCTCCAGTAATGCACTGGGCCTCACTCCTTTCCTCACTCTCTATGAAATATTTTTTTTTGCTGGTCATTAACATTTGTTTGTTCTCTCCCATAGATTGAGTCCCCATCGTGCTGTTTGCTCTCTACATGTCTGTTCTTTTCATCTTCTCTGTCCCCTCACCCCCCAGCCAGTCGCAGCAGATGACTGCCCCTCCCTGAGCCTGGTTCTGCTGGAGGTTTCTTCCTGTTAAAAGGGAGTTTTTCCTCTCCACCGTCGCCAAGTGCTTGCTCACAGGGGATCACCTGATTGCTGGGGTCTTTCTGCAACTGTGGGGGTTCCCCCCTACAGTTGATAGTGCTATGAGATGACTGTTGTTGTGAAATGGCGCTATATAAATAAAGCTGAATTGAATTGAATTGAATTATATGCCCCAGATACAATTATAATAGCATTAAGAAAAAACTGTAAATTTACCTGTAAAAGTTGCACATTGATCAAAACAAACCTGCAACTTTACGGGGATAAATGTTGCACATTTATTCAGAAAAACGTGCAAACTTTTGTGGAAAAACTGCGATTTTACATGAAAAAAAGTTGCAAATGTATTAAGAAAAACCTGTAAATTTATGTGCAAAACGTTGCACATAGCATTAAAATCATATAGAATAATCAATGAAACATGAAAATATGCTATCAATTACCTTTTAATTTAATAAATCTTTGGTGACATATGTAATAAAATAATAAAAATAATAACTGACATTGACTGACCACAGGAGAAAGGATCCTTAAATTGATAAGCATTTTTTGAAGCTAAGTATAACTTTGTATGACATTGTAAATGACATAAGGTATACTGATTTAAATGACTCTGACTTTACAAATGTAATGTTTATATGATTTTATATGATTTTGCACTACGGGATACATTTGATGTTACTCGCCACATAATGGTGTGACATCATATTTCAGAAATGTGACAGTAATGAGGAATGTGTTTTCCTGATTCGGCGGTGGCCAAGCTGGGTCAGGGTGAACTACATTCCACCCCATAATTTACCAATGAATGTATAAAATGAGGCATTCCTTGAAAAATTAAACCAAATTCTAATTAGGCAAAATGTCCACCTTTCCATTGACTGAAAGAGTGTGACGCAATCTTTATTCATTTATTCAAATTCAACCCATCTGTGTTCAACTTGACAAACTGATCTTATTTATCAATGCTGAAGCATATCAAAAATGCACAGTTATTTTGTTTTTCTTAAATGGAATTTGTAAATTAGTTCAAGAGACATCATAAAAGAAGTCATGATCATTGAAATCTCATTTTGAAGGAGCTGTGCTACCCACAAATTTTCATCTAAATTAAAAATGGTAGCACACTTCCTTTCAGTAAAAGAATCAAGAAAATACCTTGTAACTTTGCTGCATGTGCGTCTCCATGTATCAAAACAGGGGGTATCAAAGAAATTAATTAGCAAAATAATTAGCAATCCTCAGAAAAATAGATAATACATAAAAATTATCAATAAATGATTAATAATTAATTCAATTTAATTCAATTCAACTTTATTTGCATAGCACTATTTCACAACAACAAACATTTCATAGCACTTTCAACTATTAACCTCACCAGCCCCCGTGACAAACGCGCAATGCATTCTGGGTGTGGTAGGTACCGTGATTGTAAACAGACTGCAAGCACACAGCGCCCCGGCTTTTTTTGTGAATGAAAAAAAAAAAAAATCACAAAATGGACCGTGCAAAAGAAAATTTAAAGGGACCATACTATGCCAAATTGAATGGGACTGCAAAGGCACACTATTTGGTGAAGCTTGAAGGGGTTAATGGACTAGATCCCTACCAACATGCCACGTGGAGTTTGGACCTAAACATTCTGCCAAACTTCGACCACGGCTTCATTTATAATTATATGATTTTAAGCATAAGTCCATACACACATGAAGTTTTTAGTAACTTTCGGTCTTCGAAGAAAGAAAAAGTGCAGTTCACAGATGGATGGGTGTATGACTTGTACAAGGTAGGTGTGAAGACAACTGTGCGCACAAAGGTATGTTTTTTCTTTAATTTCTTGTCTTGATTACAAGGATTTATTTACTAAATAAAAAAGTGCATGCCATAAATTGAATTATGCACCCAAATGTAGCGTAAAATAGAAATATTAATAAATAATAAATATGATCAAGTATGAATTATTTAATTTATATTGATGTATTGGAATCTGAGATCAAATCTCATATACATCAAAAAAGTTAACACTCGTAAGGGGCACCAGCTCCTATCTTTAAGAAGCAATTTAATCTTTAATTTAACTTTATACCTGTTTAATCACTCAATAAATTAATCAATAATCAGCCTCAAAAATTTTCCGTGAATTCGATACCTGGGCCTGAAACAGACTCAGAATGAAATAAATTCTCAACAACTTCTGTCATTTTCACATATTTATTAAACGAAAAGATTAACAGACATTGCAGTAATTTCATTAATCATAAGATCAATCTTGTAAATGATAGATTAACAATGTCAATATTTTCGGAACCAGGGTTAAACTGAGAAACCAATTTCTATCAGTTTGTGTTAACAGACTGTGGAAACAACGCAAATTTATGGAGAAAGTTTACTAATTATGTGAAAAAGTCCTGGATTAATCTTAAGAAAATAAAAACGGAATTTTATTAAAAAGAAGAGTTATGTTAAGGGCTTCTTAATTTGCATCTGATTAGATACACAAATTATTACCGAACCTCAGACGTTTAATTCAGCAGATGAATTAAAGTTTGCAGCTCACATGATCCTCGTTCGATGGTGCTTTCGTCGTCCTCAGCCCAAGATTTCGTGGACGTTAATATCTGCCCGCAGATATTTTCAGGGTCCACATTTCAACCTTTAAATTCAAGTGGTCGAAGAGGCTGGATTCTGGGCTGTGACCCACAGTTGAAACTGGGTTTGGAGCCAGATGATGACGCTTCTTAAGCACGTTGATTCCTCAGCTGCACGAGCCTCCAGAGGTCTTCGATAATAATTAGATCAGATCTCAAATTAAAAAAAAAAAAACTTTCGGACTTTAGATAAAAATTATAGCTTCTGGTGGGTGCTTGGTCAAGAAAAATATAAAAATAAAGTCAAGATTAAAGTTTACATTAAAATTAAACAAACGGTGATTTTACAGAAAGTTTAACAAAGAAAAAGTGATGAATAAAAATTGGAGTTTAACTCCGATTAAGAATTGAGATCAAAGAAACAGGAATTCCTAGGCATTTAAGAGAAAAAGAAAAATATTAAGATACAAAGTTACATAAACAAATTACGAGTTATCTGCTCTGTGTTCAGAAAAGCGACACGTGGTCGAAGTCTATTCAGACGGTCCTCTGTTCTTCCTTGCTGTGTGTAGACAATAGAGAGATGATCAGTGAAAGGGGCGAAGAGGAAAGAGGAAAAGAGAGTAGACAATCCGGGAAAGAGAGCCAAAAGGGAAGAAAAAAAAGAGGGGTCTCTCTGTTATTTATAAGTCCTGTTGAGCTTCGCGGGCTTCCGGGATCTCAGCCAATGAGTGTCCTTTGTGGGAGGCCCGATGAACTTTCCGTCCAATGAACAAAGTCTATTGTTTGGAGCTCTTTGGGATGAAGAGTTGTCATACAGAGATTGGCTGCTGGAGTCACGTGGTTTTAGAGGCAAACTTTGATACATACTGGAAGTTAATATTTCCCCTTATGTATTCAACTAAGATAACTTTAGTGATTAGTATAAATTATAAGCAGTGCTTCTAAATCAACATGCAGGAATAAACATTCATTTAAACATTAACATGCATATATATAAAATCACAGATTAATGCATTTCACACATATTATTGATTTTCAACATTAAAGACATCAGAGTCCATTTGCCTTTCATAGTCCTGAACAGAAGAAGGTTGAGAATTGAGTTTGTAATAATGTACTTTAAAATTCACTGGCTAAATCCAGCATGTCCAGAGTTTAAGGAAATTAGCTGAGTTGTGGGTCTGTGTGTGACCAGGTCTGGTGCATGTTTATGGGGGCAATAAAAGCAAAGCCGGACATTGGGGAAATTCCTTAGGCTGGTTTTAACAAAAGGAATGGGATTTCAGCTGTGGCCTGGAGGAAGAAAATCCATTTCTTTGTGTTACTCCTGGATGAAACAAAATGTCTTTAAGCAGAAGAATAATTGTTGCTGAGCCAAAGTGAGATGATGCTACAGTCCCCCCTCTGGTATCAATGGTGACGTTGATTCAGCGTTGATAGCAATCCTAGGCATCAAATTCCAATTTGGCGAGGCTTGATCCAAATGCTGAACTAAAGTTCTGATGTTGATAAGTCTTAAGCTTGTAAACAGTATCTATTCCAAAGTGTAGGTCCTTAAATTGGGTTTTCTGAAAAACTTCTGGAAATTTCAAAAATAATTTGGGCATGACCAAATATAAACATTGTATAATTGTTTAGGATATACTAAAGTTCTGTATATGCCTGTAAAGACTTAAAAATTCTGGGTACCAAAAAAAATGAACTAGAAGTATGTGGGTTTTGACATACTTGATATAAATGTTTTGGGTTTGCTGAAAAATATCTATTCAAAATTTCAAAAACAGTTTAAATGTGCATAAAATCTAAATAAAGTATAAAGGATTATTTGTATATACACAAGCATGTATCCAAAAATCTTAGTCAAAGGCAAAAATAAAGTTCTTTCATCTTTGAGGTAGATTCAGACTAATCAATATTGAGGTGACTCAAGGAGGTTCAAATTGAATTTGTTTAGTTAGACTAAACCATGGTTCCACAGATGTCCAAATCATAGGGTGTTTGAGGCTTTTGTTCAGAAAAACTGAGTGGGCATAGGATGTCGTTATCATTCTTTGGATGGCAATGAGAAGTAAATTTGGATTTACTGCAAAAAGGATATGATGAGAGAGCATATTCATTGCTAAAGCGTTAACTGAAAAGCTAATGTTTCTAGCTACTTCTGAGAGTAACATAGACATTGGCTGTGTGTGAGCATCGTCAACCTTTAACACAAAGAGCAAAGAGTTCAAGACCTTGTTGAGTTTGACTGAAGCTTCGGAGCAAGCATTCAAAACCAACACAGTGTCTTGTAAGATTTTGGTAACCATTTGTGGTTCGACAACCTGGCGTTTCGGTTTAGCGGTGTTGACCGAGTTAACAGTGGGCATGTTAAGGTTAACTAGAGGCTCTAACGATGAGGCTGTTATTAAGAATCCACCCGAGGATCTTTGACCTTTCGTTTTGGCTTGGCCCAATTGTGACTGGGTAACAGTGGGTGTGATTGCAAGGCAGATGGCTAAACTGATAAACAGGAGGGCTATCATCTTGGCAAACATAAAAGTGAGTGGTTTTGGATCTTAATCTTCTTGTTGATCTTTCTTTAGATACCTGGTTGGCAAATGAAAATTCCTCTTAGAGGTGGAATGACTTCTTTTAGATGGATGTACTTTATTGATCCCAAAACTGGGAAATTACAGAATAGAGCTTAAGAGATTGAACTCTAAGCCTTGTGCTTGTTTTTCACCTTTGATGGGAGTTTTAAGATTATTAGCTCAAGCTAATGGTGTTGAATGTCTTGTGTATACTATTTGATAATAGTAAGTTGATTGAAGTTTATTAGATTTTACAGAGGTCTTTGAAATTAGTTTAAGGGCTAATTTGGTTTTAATATATCCTTTCCTTTCTGGAGGTTTTGATGCAGTTAACTGATTGGAGAAATTTGACTGAGTGTACCTGAGGCTAGTAGTTAGCTACAGTTATTTCTCAGACGTATGTTTGATTTTAATCTTATTTATGGACTTACTTTGACAGTGTTGTACCCGACAAGTCCCATGGGGTTTTGGTAAAGGTTACTCTGATTTTGGTGAGCCCATTTGAAAATGGGGTCCTGGATTTGGCTCTTGGGTGGCCAAAGTTTGTTGACAATGTGTGGATTCATCCACTCGGGCAGGGATTTAGGAGTGATTTTCCTTTCCTGTAAATTGATTTCAGGTGTTTGCGGTATAAGTGTGGGGTGGAAGATCTTGTCCCCCCTTCGCAGTTTGTCATGAAAGAGTTTTTGATCGCTGTACGCCTTGTGTCGTTTGGCGAATCGGTCCGAATGTTTCTGAAATACAGCCTTGGAAGCTTTGTATTTCGTTTTGACGCTTTTGTGCTCTGCAGCTTGAGTGTTATGGGCATTGGCAGTCATTACCCCCCTCTGGTTTCGAGGAACTCTGAGCGGTGGCCGTGATGGTTCATCAGAAGCATGAACAGGAGTGCCATTGCATAGCTGCAGAGAAGATTGTGTCGCATGAAGTGGTTTCAGTTTTGGTATGTCAAAGGGTTTAGACGCAGGCAGCGCATGTACCATTTTATCCGACCGGTGTTTGACGGTTTTATGGATCATTTGGTTGCAAGGTTGAGTGACTGTGCGCCCTGCGTTTGCAAAAGTTGGGTTTGTTGTCGCAAAAAGTTGAGGTTTCAGAGGGTCTAGAGAGCCGGTTGGTGTGGCTCTTGTGACCATGCAGGCCTCATGGGCGGGTGGGTGGGTTTCAAAATGTGACACCACCATTGAATCATGGGTATCAAGGGTTTCAAGGGGGCCGTTTGGGGTTTTCTGCTCGGCCGTTGAGTTTTCAAGGTCATTTGCTTCCTTGGTGTGACCTTGTATTTGAAGGTGACTTTTGACTTCTTGTGGACAGTACTCACCTTGGTCTTGGCGGTCGCTTTCACTCGGTTGCAGTTGTTCCAACAGTGCTAGTTGTGTGAGACTTTGGGTGTCCAAAGTGTTCAGAACAAAGCACAGTGATTCAGTTGCCCTTGTTGGGTCAAATGGGTGAGGGTGTTGAGTTTGAGCCCATAGTTTGAGGTTCTTGAAATCAATCAGTGGTTCAAAACGGTTCAGTAGGTCTTTGCCAACAAGTAATGGAATGGCGTCAAGTTTGGACACGTAGACCGGATGTGTCAAGGTCATGGGTCCAATGGACATGTTTAGTAGTGATACGCCCAACAGGGTTGTTTTAGTGAGCGCATATGGTCGCATGGCTAATGAACAGGGTTCCAGTTTCAAATATTTGTTAGCGTGGTTAGCGGCTACACGTAGTTTGTCAAAAAGGGTGTGTGACATGAGCGTGATGTCAGCAGCGGTGTCTAAAACAGCGTCCTGACACACCATGTCTTCAAGGGTCAGTGGAAGGTAGAATTTCCGTGCCACCCCCCTCTCGTTTAAATCGCATAGGAATTGTGGAACCGGTGGTTCGACACAGAGTTGCGAAACGTCATTAGAGGAGTGGTCTGTGACCTGTGGTTGGGCTGCCATAACAGCACTGGACTGCATTGAGTCCTTTGGTCCTTCCTCATTTGCATGAGGGATTTTCTTCTTGCGTTTCCTTCGTTTGGAATGCTTGTTTTGAGTTGGCACAGCTGATATAGCTAGAATGTTAGCAGTTTTATTCTCTTTGTAGTTTTGAATCTCTGCTAGGAGGTGTTGGACAATTTCAATATCTTCTCTACTGAATGTAGGAGTTTCTTCTTCCTTCCAAGGTTTGTGATAGGTCTCTGCTTCTGAGCTTCTGTGATGGGATGGAGACCATTTGTCGCGGTTACGTGTGTCTTCGTATCGGTATCTGTCATCATGGTAGTCCTTATTGCGTTCTCGTGACCTATCCCATGGATATGGTCTACGACGGTAGTCGGGTTTTCGCAAAGTTGGTCCAAAGTGATATCCAGAGGCCCTAGTTTGGTTTTGACCTTGATGAGGTCGCTTGGGAAAATGCTTCGGCTGTTGATGTACTCGCGGTGTAAGAGGTGGAGTAGAGCGAGGGGCTCCTTCCAACTCCAAGGTGTTAGATGCATCGCTAATAGCTAGTACTGTGGCAGGCTCAGCGTGCTTGTTGCGACTTTGTTGCTGTTTTTGGAACGCATAGTGTGCAAACTCTCTCAGCTGACTTATTGAGTTTGACCTTGGGTTAGCTGTAACTCCCAGGTAATGGCTCACAGTGGGATGGAGGTTTTGGATGAAGAGGGTCTTGAAATTGTGGTCTTCTTCCATCCCTGGTGTATTTTGAGATCCAAAATATGCAAGTAGGAGTCTCTGGTAGTAGGCTTGTGTTGGCTCTGAGCGTTCTTGCTTCACGGCTAGGGCTGCGGTTAGCCCTGCGTGTAGGCAGTCGTCAGAGAACTCCTTTTCGATGGCTTCGCGGAGCAGCATGTAGTCTGCTTTGATGTTTGTCGGCTGTCTGTCTATGAATTTTGATACTGACCTGTTAGATGTTAGCTTAAAGCGTACCTATGGTGGTCGTGAAAAAAAAGATATTATATTGAGCCCGTCTCACGTTCTAGTTCAAGTTTAAGTTGAAATTCACGTTCAAAGCAATTTGATATAAATCCATTGCTGATGTGCTGGTTCAGCTATGTCAGCAAAACATGGGTACACCCATACTAGCGGCTACATGGACTTCCAGGACGCTTCCTGTGACGTAATTTCGTGGCTACCGCGATCTGGATCAGTATTGGCTGAGCCTCGAGTACCCGGATGTGCAGCGGCTTTGGGGGTATTCAAATTCAAACATTTATTTCAAACTCAGGGTTCATATTAAATGCAGAACTAAAACAAGTAGAAAATAAATAAATAAATGCTTAAATTCAGCGGGCCAACTTTTCTGATCTGAGCTCGTAAAGGCCGATGATTCTAAAACTATGCGATCTGAGTACCCGGATGTGCAGCGGCTTCGGGGATATTCAAATTCAAATTCAAACGTTTATTTCAAACTCAGGGTTCATATTAAATGCAGAACTAAAATGAGTAGAAAATAAATTAAAAAATGCTTAAATTCAGCGGGCCGACTTTTCTGATCTGAGCTCATAAAGGCCGATGATTCTAAAACTATGCGATCCGAGTACCCGGATGTGCAGCGGCTTCGGGGATATTCAAATTCAAATTCAAACGTTTATTTCAAACTCAGGGTTCATATTAAACGCAGAACTGAAATGAGTAGATAAATAAATAAATAAATAAATGCTTAAATTCAGCGGCTTGTCTCATCTGATCTGAGCTCCTAACTGCTGCAACACGGAAGATGATTCTAAAACTATATACAGAGCAGCAGACACTCGGTGTTCTTGTGAAAACAAAAACATACAATGCGATATGGATATCGCAACATGGCGGAATGTAAAGCCTTTGGATGTCTGAATAATAAGCGAAAAAAACAAAGAAACACTTTTTTTGTGTACCCAAACCCAGCTCACCTTGTCAGAAGATCGGAGCGGAAACAGGGCACAGACGAATAATTTCAGATGAAATTGCGTTGTGTGTGATGACCACTTCGTCACTTTAACCCTCAGAAGACCTTTCTGGCTCAAACATGTAGCCATGTCGCCCGAATTCTTCCGCACAGTCAGAAAATTCGGCCATAATAGAACAAAAACAATGGACAACAGCACCGTAATCGCGGGGAAATGCTGATTACTGTCTTTTCGTATCCACGAAGTGACGTCACATCCGCAAGTGTCATGGCTGCGCCCACAGTTTTCATTGGCTGCCCATGGCCAAGGTCCTATTTGAATATATGTCTGGTGGTATATGGCTGGCAAGAATTATTTACCAAAATAAGAAATACTTTTTCATAATGTTTTCAAGTTAAATGCGTCTTCACGACCACCAGAGGTACGCTTTAATCAGATAGATGCGATCGTCAATCGTAGCATCAGGATACTTACGCAGGTAGTAATCAATGTCCTGTAAATAGACTTTGGCGTCGGGTGAACCCGTAGGTCCTGGATCAAATTTGGTGATATTTCGCATGATCTTGTCAAGGTCGCGGTCTGAAGGGGCACACGCACGCTGTCCACGCGGTCGTCCGTATTCGAAACGGGAATCAGGCGAGGGAGCGTGGTGGATGTCCCGGTGTTCATGTCTTTCCTTTAGGAGCAGTTGACATTCCTTGTAGTCCTCCTTCACATTTTCAAGTTGACCTTCAGCTCTTCTGAGTTCCTTCTTTGTGTCTTGAAGGGCATCTTCAAGTTCATTGTTGTCTTGGTGAAGCGCGTTATTGTTATGCATCATCCGTTTATTTTCTGACTCTGCACGGTCCACATCTTGTAACGCTTCATCCAGTTGATTTTGAGTTTTGTCATTCTCCTCTTGAGATTGTTCTAGATTTTCTTTCAGTGTTTCATTCTCTTCTTGGAGAGATAGGATCGTTGTTTGTTGATTTGCTAGCTCGTTCTCGGCTACCTTTAATCTTGCGACTAATGTTAGCGCAAACTTACCTAACACACTGGTGAGGTCCTTGCCTTCTGGTGGTTTTTCAGTGTGTTCATTCAAAAGTTCTTCAGTGAGTTGCTCCAATTCTTCGGGCTGTGTTTCCTTGACCCGTATTGTGAAGCTAGAAATTAAATTAGAAGTCCATGCTTCCAATGCTGTCTCAAGGTCATCCAGTTTGGTAAATCGGTCGTTTGTCTGTTGACTCGTCATGTTTGACCGTTGTTATTTAGCTTTTAAAAAAACAAAAAAATTCAACTGGTTGATTATTCTTATATTTGTTCAACAAGGTTTAACCTTGAGATTTTTATTTTACAACCGTGATAGTTGAAAGTTCCTTTAGAATTTGTTTCAACTTGTAGGCTTGCAGGATGTGAAATAGAATTTTGAAATTATTTAGAAATGTAGCGATGCTTCAAATAATTCGTTCGTTGAAACCGTATGTTGATAAATAAAGTTGAATTGAAATTGGATTGAATTTGTTTCACAAAACAAAACAGGAATTTCAATTGTGTGGATTGACTTCTTTCCTTTGATTTTCAAGTCTAGTATTGGAATTTGTCATCAATAACTAGCTTTGGAATTTTGCAGAATGTCACTTTGAAAGTGAGGATTTATTTACAAAAGAAATACAAAACAAAAGAGGCTAAATGCTTTAAAGATTCAAGATTATAAGTTTCCACTTTCTTTTAAAGTTAAGGCTTTCCTTTGGTTTTATTTGTTAAAGCCTATTTTCATTTGAAGCATTAAATGTTTAAAATATTTACAAATTAGAAACAAGTGAATTGTTTGAGTATTTGGTGTCCAAGGATTTCTTAGGATTGAAGTCAATAGTGATCTGTCTTGATTGTTATCTATAAATTTCTTATTTACAGAATAATCAATGTTTGCACCTTTTTGACTTTTCTTAAATCCTGGAAAAAAATTGAAAATTATGCCAGTTAGTTAAATGTTTTTCTTTTCCTGTAGAGAAAACATGAATCAGAAATGACACAATGAGTTTAAATAACACCTAGAGCTTCGCTTAAGTGTTAATTGCTTAATGTGGTTTCCTAAATTTGAGAAAGAGGAAAAATTATAAATATTCACTAAGTCTGTAAATTTGTCAAAATGCACAGGTTTAATCGTACTTTAATGTCACTCTTGAGTAAACATCAGCATTAGAATCCTTAATCTAAAACTGGGTTTCTGTGGGAAGGGAATCACACCATATCACATTTAAAAACAGCAAAATAAGCACACATATAGCTTCAAAGTTTGCAACTTTTTGCTTTAAAGTGTGTAAATATGTTTGCTTTTAGCTTAAAAGATTATAATATGTGGTTACATAAGTGATTAAATACAATAGAGGTGTTTGTATGTTCCTGCTATAGGTATCTATGCAATGAGTGGGGTTTCACCACTGAGACAAACTTTCAGAAGCCAACGGGTCCTTTTCCTTTCTGTTCTTGGCATAAAAGTTTGGATTAGTGTTAAACTTAGTTTATTCCGAATAATATGAATTGCTTTGAAGTTACTTTGAAGACTTAATTTGGTTATAAATCGTCTTTAAAGATTAGAAGTTTAAATAAAGATTGCAGTCCCTATGTTTCACCACAAGATGGAGGCAGTTTTCGTCTGCATTTCCATAAGAGGAAACCCAATGATGTCACAAGGAGTCAAGGATCTCTACTCAAAATGGCGGCTACAGGGAACTCTACCTAGACTTAAGATGGCGTCGCTGAGCTGATCTACACATGCGCAGTTTTACATGCACAGCTTGACGGTCGCGTGCGCGACTGAGCGTGCATGTGCCACGTGGATGCAGCTCAAGCTTCAGTCCATAAAACCACGCCTTGCTTTCCAAAGGCAGGAAAACTTCGGTCTCCCTAAACTTTATTCAACAAGTTTATACAATGGTTAATTCAATTAAATCCCCCAAGGGTTTGCTTCGCCTGCGGGGTGTTGAAATAATGGGGAAAACAAATAGGATTTCTTCGCTATTTTGTTCCCAGGCCTATTTTAATTATTCAGCATGTAATCATTGAACAACAAAACTAAAAACTGACTAGAGTGGGGTGGGGTCTCTTCACCCCCTCCTTCTCTTGGTCAGCAGACACACACACACAGCAGTAATCAGGGGGGCGAATTCACCTCCTCCCCCTCGTGACACAGACAATAGCCTTGCTGCAGGCAAATGAACCACCTTTGTGAGTTAAAAAAAAAAATCAACCAAGATCACACACAGCTTATATATTAATTTCTTTCATTCTGAGTTGTGTCAAGTTCAACCAGGCCTTCACGCGGGGTACCAATAAATCTGTAGCATAAAATAGAAATATTAATAAATAATAAATATGATCAGGTATGAATTATTTAATTTATATTGATGTATTGGAATCTGAGATCAAATCTCATACATCAGAAAAGTTAATAACACTCGTAAGGGGCACCAGCTTCTATCTTTAAGAAGCAATTTAATCTTTAATTTAACTTTATACCTGTTTAATCACTCAATAAATTAATCAATAATCAGTCTCAAAAATTTTCCGTGAATTCGATACCTGGGCTTGAAACAGACTCAGAATGAAATAAATTCTCAACAACTTCTGTCATTTTCACATATTTATTAAACGAAATGATTAACAGACATTGCAGTAATTTCATTAATCATAAGATCAATCTTGTAAATGATAGATTAACAATGTCAATATTTTCGGAACCAGGGTTAAACTGAGAAACCAATTTCTATCAGTTTGTGTTAACAGATTGTGGAAAGAACGCAAATTTATGGAGAAAGTTTACTAATTATGTGAAAAACTCCTGGATTAATCTTAAGAAAATAAAAACGGAATTTTAATAAAAAGAAGAGTTATGTTAAGGGCTTCTTAATTTGCATCTGATTAGATACACAAATTATTACCGAACCTCAGACGTTTAATTCAGCAGATGAATTAAAGTTTGCAGCTCACGTGATCCTCGTTCGGTGGTGCTTTCGTCGTCCTCAGCCCAAGATTTCGTGGACGTTAATATCTGCCCGCAGATATTTTCAGGGTCCACATTTCAACCTTTAAATTCAAGTGGTCGAAGAGGCTGGATTCTGGGCTGTGACCCACAGTTGAAACTGGGTTTGGAGCCAGATGATGACGCTTCTTCAGCACGTTGATTCCTCAGCTGCACGAGCCTCCAGAGGTCTTCAATAATAATTAGATCTAATCAGATCTCAAATTAAAAAAAAAAAAACTTTCAGACTTTAGATAAAAATTATAGCTTCTGGTGGGTGCTTGGTCAAGAAAAATATAAAAATAAAGTCAAGATTAAAGTTTACATTAAAATTAAACAAACAGTGATTTTACAGAAAGTGTAACAAAGAAAAAGTGATGAATAAAAATTGGAGTTTAACTCCGATTAAGAATTGAGCTCAAAGAAACAGGAATTCCTAGGCATTTAAGAGAAAAAGAAAAATATTAAGATACAAAGTTACATAAACAAATTACGAGTTATCTGCTTTGTTCAGAAAAGCGACACGTGGTCGAAGTCTATTCAGACGGTCCTCTGTTCTTCCTTGCTGTGTGTAGACAATAGAGAGATGATCAGTGAAAGGGGCGAAGAGGAAAGAGGAAAAGAGAGTAGACGATCCGGGAAAGAGAGCAAAAAGGGAAGATAAAAAAAGAGGGGTCTCTCTGTTATTTATAAGTCCTGTTGAGCTTCGCGGGCTTCCGGGATCTCAGCCAATGAGTGTCCTTCGTGGGAGTCCCGATGAACTTTCCGTCCAATGAACAAACAGTCTATTGTTTGGAGCTCTTTGGGATGAAGAGTTGTCATACAGAGATTGGCTGCTGGAGTCACATGGTTTTAGAGGCAAACTTTGATACATACTGGACGTTAATATTTCCCCTTATGTATTCAACTAAGATAACTTTAGTGATTAGTATAAATTATAAGCAGTGCTTCTAAATCAACATGCAGGAATAAACATTCATTTAAACATTAACATGCATATATATATAAAATCACAGATTAATGCATTTCACACATATTATTGATTTTCCACATTAAAGACATCAGAGTCCATTTGCCTTTCATAGTCCTGAACAGAAGAAGGTTGAGAATTGAGTTTGTAATAATGTACTTTAAAATTCACTGGCTAAATCCAGCATGTCCAGAGTTTAAGGCACAGGTGTCAAACTCATTCCATGGAGGGCCAAGACCCTGCAGGTTTTACCTCCACCCAGTGTCTTCAACAGGTGATTTCTCTGAATTTCTTCCTACTGATTGCTGATCAGTGAAAACACCTGCTGAAGAGACTGGGTGGAAGTAAAACCTGCAGGGTCTTGGCCCTCCATGGAATGAGTTTGACATCCCTGGTTTAAGACAGGGACAGTGCAATAAACATAGACAATTAATCAATGACAATCAATCTGATGTGTTGCACATGGAGTGTATAGCTATTAGCTAATTTGCAACTCTTGTTGCAAATTAGCAACAAGAGTTGCTAATTTCCTTGTCTCAAGGAAATTAGCTGAGTTGTAGGTCTGTGTGTGACCAGGTCTGGTGCATGTTTATGGGGGCAATAAAAGCAAAGCCGGACATTGGGGAAATTCCTTAGGCTGGTTTTAACAAAAGGAATGGGATTTCAGCTGTGGCCTGGAGGAAGAAAATCCATTTCTTTGTGTTACTCCTGGATGAAACAAAATGTCTTTAAGCAGAAGAATAATTGTTGCTGAGCCAAAGTGAGATGATGCTACACAAAATACATGTGAAAGTGTGCTTTTAATATTCTAACACAAGTTTTATATTGCAAAAATTATTATTTCTTTTTTAATTGTAGTTCTTAGGTTAATCACTCCATGCAGCTTGGCCAACAGCCTCTTCAGCCATGGGTTATCCTAACATCCAGTGGAGAAGTGGAGAGTGCTCACTGCACCTGTATGGCTGGGGTTGCAGAGAAGTGTGTACATGTTGCAGCACTGTTGTACAAAATTGATGCAGCTGTACGTCTGCGGGGGAATATAACACCAACAGATGTCACAGCCTACTGGACAATGCCTGCCAATGTGAGTAAAGTGCGTGGAGTGCCAGGCCAAAGCATTGACTACACCACCGGTACAGCCAGGAAGAAAGCACTTGATAAATCAATCAATGACAGGCGTATGGACGTACCCAAAAAGCGAAAACGCTGCGGAGGCAGGCCAATCGCACCATGTGCATTTGATGATTTGGAACCCCTCACCAATGCTATGAACAGACACAAGTCTTCAATCTGTTCTGTGATGGAGCAATTCTGCCATCTTTACGCAGACCCTATTCAGCCATGAATTCTGCCCAAGTCCCTGCTTCGGCTTCGAGACCCTGGAATGGATGGCGTGTGATTTATCAGTCCTGCAGCAGCACTGCAAGGGCCTGGCACACCTGGTTGCAGTAACTGACACAGAGGCAGCTGCACTGGAAAGGAAAACGAGACAGCAACACAAGTCTGAGATTTAGCACACAGCACGAGCAGGACGGATAACTGCCTCCAACATCCATGCTGTCATTTCCACAAGGTGTGCTACCCACAGAAACACGTACAGAGAGTGACAGACACTGACCCAGAGCCGATCAAATGGGGGCGAGACAATGAGGAAACAGCACTGGATTTCTACACAAAACACAGCAGGCTGCAGCACATGGACTTTAAAGTGGAATGATGTGGTTTTATAATCAACCCCTCCTTTCCTGAAGTTGGTGCAACCCCTGATGCACTTGTGTCCTGCACCTGTTGTGAAAAAGGCTGTGTGGAAATAAAATCCCCATATAAGCACTGCAACAACAACATCCTGCAGGCCTGTGCAGACAAAGATTTTTACATGAAACTATCTGATGGGAGACTACAACTCAAGCACAGTCACAAGTACTACAAGCAGGTACAAACACAAATCTTTGTGACAGGCTCACATTTCTGTGACTTTGTTGTGTGGACCACAAAAATTTGTGTTATTGTACGCGTCACACCAGATTCTGACCTGTGGGAGCAAACACTCTTACCAGCGGCCCAGAACTTTTTTTTATAAAGTTGTCCTACCTGAGCTTGTTGCCCATCACTTTACCGACTCTGATCCAACAAGACAAAAAAGGAAAGCTGCAGTTGATAAACCCACCCAGAAGCCCAAAAGTCGACGTCTAACTGCATTACAGCCAGATCCCACACACAATTCCAAAAGACAGGCACAGAACACAGCAGAAGTCTGGTGTACTTGCAGGCAGCCAGAACAGCTGGATGACATGGTTGTCTGTGATAACCAAAACTGTAAAATCCAGTGGTTTCATTTAGGATGTGCGGGACTCAGTAACGCACCAGCACCACAGCAGCCATGGTTTTGCGACATGTGCACATCAGAGTTGTGCTGTAGAATGAGACAGCATGAGACAGTCATATGCTATAACGTTGTGTCAACAATGATACATGTCAATCATGCATGTCAATTTATATTCTTGTGTTATGGTTATGATTACAGTTTTGCATCTTCGAAATAAAGAGCTGGAGTTTGTAAGCCATTGTGTACTTTATTCAAAAAAGTTTTTACAAAGCAAGCAAGTGTATTTATATAGCACATTTCATACACAAGGGCAACTCAGTGTGATTTACATATATAAAACTAAAGCCTGTTTTCCACTAGCCCAGCACACCTCGGTACGGCTCGATTCACTTCAGTACGGCTCGGAATGCTTCTGTCTCCATTAGCACGGTGTTGTGCTTGTGCTGTGATGGTTTGTTAGGAGGTTTTAGAAGCGGGGCAGCAGCAGATTCTCAGCGAGGCGGGGCCACACTCCCGTGACGTTACGCACCCGACTGAGTCCTTATTTACACGAGACAAAAAAGGATCCAAGGATTATTGCCTTGCTCGCTCTGTGGATTTATCTCACAATTAATTTTATCTCATAATTAAGCTGCAACAACACAAGTCACTTTTGTTTTGAATTAACTGCCAAATGACCTAGAAATAATGAGCTGAAACTTGTTTTTATTCGTATTAAATAATGAGACGGTGGCACACTGGCCAACACCAAATTATTATTTTTTACATCCTAGGGCATTTTGGATGTACTGAATTAAAAAAAATCCTGTTTTTCACCTTCAGGTCAACGTTTGTATCATTTTGATCAGATTAGGCAATGGAATTTCTATGTAATTATACTGTTTTATAATTCAGTGTTATAACAGACAAACCACACTTTCCAAAACAATTCCATTTTATTATATACAAAATATTAAAAGAAAAAAAAAACTTTGCAACACAACATGAAGGTTAATCGACATTTTATACACGCCGACCACTGAGTGTCTACACCATCTTCCCAAACTGGGTCACGACTCGGCTGAATGAAGCCGTCTCTGCCAGCTGTGGGCCAGGAAGGCTCGGTTGAATAATCCGTGCGGGCTGTCGCGGCGGACGCGTGGGATGATTCTACAAGGAAAATGCACACAATAAAATACAGCACGAAAGTGCAATATATACAGAAAAGACAATAGTTTTTAACAAGAATACATAAGCTTATTTCAGCGTATTGTTCACATGAATAATTAAAGTAAAAGCTTTAGTCCGCAGTGTGCTGCAATAAAGCAGCGATCCATCCACAAATGAACAGCTTTTTTATTGCATAAATAAACTGAGCGTCTTACCGAATATATTTGCGAAAAAACGCACAATAAAAAAAAATTAAAACTCACCGTTAAAGGACTCCGATGTCGAGACCTCCCAGTATATTTTTTTATTCCGGGCGGCTCCGTCTAAATCGCGCTGAATACGTTCGTCTGACAATGCAGTGAGCAGACACTGCACCTCCTTATTGGTCCATGGAACACCCTTATTACGCGAAGTCATTTTTGATAGAGAATAAATGAAAATAGCACAGCAATACACTGAAAAGGAACCGCCAACAGTGGTTGCGTGCTGAGTAAAGGCGGTCGTGAAGATTCTTTCTTTTTTTTTTTCAAAAACTTTATTGAGAAGGTCGTGAAGATTTGGTAGATGAGGAGGAGGAGAGGGGCGGTTACAACCTGACCAATCAGCGCCGGTTACGACCTGACCAATCAGCGGCGACCAGTCTGTTAACGTCACAACACGGCACAGCTCAGCACTGCTGTACCCTGCCCTGGAGCGGGGCTGAGAATCGCGGCTGTTAAACCGTGTTGGGGCTTGTGGAAAAGCGTACAAAGCGTGCTGAGCCGTCCCGTGCCGCGCTAAAGCGTGCTAGTGGAAAAGGCCCTTAAGAGAAAGAAAGGAAAACTCTTGAGCAATAAGAAAAATTGGAGAGGTGCTGCTTTAATTGCTTCAATATTAATTGACGCAGTTAAAGACATTATGTCAAAAAGGCTAAACCACACCAAAAACATATCATGGTCTACATTCTAAAACTATGGCTTTATAACGACACTTGGACACATATTGGTCAAAGCACAGGCAGCACGGTGGTGCAGTGGTTAGCACTGTTGCCTTACAGCTAGAAGGTTCCTGGTTCGAATCCCCAGGTTGGCAGGGGTTGGAACCTTTCTGTGTGGAGTTTGCATGTTCTCCCTGTGCTGCGTGGGTTTACTCCGGGGGCTCCGGTTTCCTCCCACAATCCAAAGACATGCATGTTAGGTTAATTGGCTGTTCTAAATTGTCCCTAGATATCTGTTTCCTATAGGCCCTTAGAATAGAGGCTTAGTACTAGTGAAAGCGCTTTGAGTGGTCTTTGTGACTAGAAAAGCGCTATATAAGTGCAGGTTAGTTAGTTAGTAGTTAGTAACAATCTTATCCAGTAAAGTCATGTCGTCACCTTCACATGGCACCACAAATGCAAGACGTATAGTGTCATTCAGTATCATATATTTGGACCGCATGCAGCAGATTACTCTCTCCACATGGATTCTGACATGAGCTAGTTTCCTCGTCTCCTCTACATCTCTGGCATCAAGCTGGCTGCGGTCCCTGGTGAATGCAGGTATTTTCAGTGTGGCACCTACAAGGGCAATGCTTTCCTTAATGTCAAATCCACAATCTGCCAATACTATGTCTCCTGGTAACAGTTTCTGCAGAAAGCCACAGTTCTCTGCTATCTGTTTGTCACTGGCACCCCCCGCCCCCACCCTTTGGAAATAAAAGATATGGATCCTTGTGGGGTAATCCCCATCTTATATTTCATAGTGTGCCTGCTTTTGTAGTTTGAATACGTCTGTGCCTTTGCACTTAGTGCCATTATTGCCAAGCATTTCAACGTACTGACGTGGCATGCTAGTCTGCAATGTCTCTTTGGCCAGTACACCAAAGGGCTGAGGTGTGCATAGAGTACATTTATGGTATTGCAGAATAGGATGGATGCTGTTTGTCTGCTTATGTCAAAAAGGTGTGCAATATGTTCAAGAGGCAAATTAAGCCGCAAACGCATTATAGTTAAATGGAGAATTTGAAAATGGGAATTTTTTTCTGTCTTTTGTAGGCTGGGAAAAATTTGCATCAGCAGAAGCCCAGTGTAATATTTCACCTTTGAGTCATTATCTTTGAGGAAATTCTCATCCAGAGTCTTTCTGGAGAGCTCTTCCTTTAACTTTCTGTTCTCCTCTTGCAAGCGTAAAATTTCTTTAAGCCTAAGGTGACACATGCTGCAGTTCTGTAGTTCTTGTGCATTTTCCTCTGGAGCATCATCAGCCTGACAGATCTGTGCTGCTTCATCAGATGTCTCCTCCATCTCAGCCAGATGTGTGGTGTTATCTGTTGCTGATCAGGACAATAAACAACTGTAGTTAATATATTTTGTAATCAAAAGGAATCCCAAGACACACTGTAGAAGGAAAAACATAGGTAACAAAAAATAAAATAAAAGACTACCTGAAGGAGCTACATTGTCCATCTCAGTCACGGGGCCAGTCATGTTGGGGGTCTGTGTTGGGGGTTCACTTGCATGCCCTGCTGATTCTTTTTGTCATAATCTCGCCCGTCTGCATAAGCGGTTAAACCTGTCAGGAGTGGTAGCTGGAAGCTCTGCATGCCCAAGGTTTAGAGAAGGTGCCCAGTCAGGATCACAGTCTAGCATTTCATAAGCTGGTTTGCCTGTTAAAGCAAAGCAAACGGTAAGAAAATACTTTGGTGGAGAACAAATTAAACCCGCTTACACAGGTGTGTGAGTGGTAACTTCTTCTAGCTACTCGGATATCAGAGTCTTTCTTTAGCTTAGCTGTTTAGCTTAGCACTGCTGACGTTGGGTAAAAGCTATGACCACGCAAGTCTTAACCACAACACAAGCAAGTTTTAACAACAGACATACACAATAAATCATAACGTACCTTTATGAAAATGCTTTGAGCACACCAGCATCGACACAGGTGCGTGTTTGAAAGTTATGTTGGGTCTTCTGACTGCTGCAATCCAGGCCAGGTGTCGCCTCTTAGTTACATCCGAAACGTGTGCTGTGCTGTTCTTCTTCCATGCTGGAAAACGATAAAAGCCTATTCCGTGGTTTATCTTTTCTCCACGGCAGTTGTGAGAACGACTATTACAGTTTACAACACAGCAAGACTTCCCCATGTCTGCTTTGTGATGATGTCTCCAGTATTGACGTGATCTCAGCGAATGGTTCCTACCCTACCCAGAATGCACTTGGTCAATTCTACGGACACTACGTAACACTGGCGGAATCAATGGGGGGAAACCCCCATACTTGCAGAAAGACTCCAGCAATCAGGGGACAGAGTCCTGACAGCCTGGCTACAGTGCTGAAAAGAAACCTGAGATTATTTTTGTTCTCTTCTATTAATGCAGAATAATAACTTGTTTTATCTTTTCTAAGAGATTTTTTATAAAAGATGATTTCTCCAAGCTAAATAGATTTCATCTAAATAAGTGAAGCATCATTTTCTTTCTAAACTGACGAGTTTTCTGTTTTAAGCTACGAGTTTCTGTGTTGAACCAAGGAGTTAGAAATCTTTGATTAGACTTTTTCTTTCTTTAAGGGGGGCTACAAAGTCTGGAGTCTGATGCAGGGAAGCTGTAACACTATCTACCATGTTATCAATTCCATCCCCATATGATTCTCTCATTATTCCAAACATTCCAGTGTGGTAATCATTCTTTACATCTCTAACCTCATAGCATGCACTGGCAATGTTTGTGTATTTGCGTTTTCCCTCCCCCTCTTGTCTGCTCCCAATGGCCAACAAATGTTGTCCCTAAGGAGCAGCCAAATGGGGCAAAGGTTGTAAATTTTTCGAAAAAAAAAAAAAAAACGTGTCAGTTGTGTCCACTTTTTACTTTTAATTAAGGTTGTCCCTAGAAGCTTGTGGCTTCTAACAGTGAAGAGAACATAAAGAACTTATTGATAATTTGAGGCCTTGCCTAATTATGATGTGGATTTTCATTTTTTCTGTCCACGATAAACATATGTTCTGCCACCCACATTATTGTGTTGACAGGAGGGATGCTGAGGATGTTGGAAAAGCACTTTTTCTGTCCTAATATTTTGAAAGAAGTAAAAACATGCCAAAAGTGCATCATTTGTTTACAAAATAATGCCCAAGGAGCAATGAGAAGGAGACAAGGAAAATTTCCCATACCAAAAGAGCCTTTTAGTCAATGGTGTTTGGATTTTATTGAATTGTGTAAGCATGGGAAATTACAATATTGCCTGGTGTTGGTTGACACCTTTACAAAGTGGACAGAAATTCATCCCACATCCACAGCAAATGCTGCATTAGTGTGTAAAACTCTAATGAATCATGTTTTTCCCACCTTTGGGGTTCCAGAACTGATTTATGCAGATAATGGAACTCATTTTACAGCCCAAACAGTTCAAGATTTAACCCAAGCTGTAGGAAGTAAGATCAAAATTCATACTGTAAAACAAATGCTTGCAAAAGTTATGAAGGACACAGGTAAAGCATGGCCAGAAGCCTTAAAAATAGTGAAAATGACTATAAATACCATACCCGACGCAAAGATAGGATTGTCACCCTTTTGAATGCGCATTCCACAGGCCATACTTATTGCCAGAAGTAAAGCCTTTGGTATCCTCTAATAAATCTGGTGTTTTAGCAAATCATTTAAAAAGGGCCATGTGAAGTTAAAGAATACATTGATTATGTCAGAGCTCTCTCTACTCCACAGGAAGGACAGGATAACCCGCTGCAACCTGGAGACTATGTTTTCATAAAGAACCACCATCGTCAGCACTGGGACTCAGTAAGGTGGCTTGGGCCATATCAGGTGCTGTTAACCACCCCCACTGCACTACGTATTGCTGAACGACCATCTTGGATTATCTTTCACATGTAAAGAGACTATGGGTGCCTGTAAGTGAACTAACCTGCTTCCCTGAGTAAGTCCAGCTACAAAGGGGATACACACCCCTTGGTGTGAGGTCATAGAGTGCCTCCTCCATTTAGGGAGATTGTCTCAAACATGGTGGAGAAAGAGGCCCGGATGGGTACTCTCTCAGGTGGAAGCATGGCACCAAAAGTACTGATGATCCTGTGTTTCGTACTTTTCATGATAATGGGGTGGTGGACTCTTTTTGCCAAGGAACCCACGAAGTGCAGATAATGGACAATACGTGGATTACACGCATAACCTGTGGTACCAGACAATGGTGATCTCGGTGAGAGGACTGGGAATGAATACCTCTTGTTACGTGTGCTCACTGCTTCCCCACTCACACAAGACTGCAGTACCCATGATTCCTGTTCCACTTAGTGAAGAAGAAACAGCTGGAGTGACAACGGCTATGAATTCCCATCTTACTCTGATTAACTCAAGTGATAATGTTACAAGTTGGTTAGTGGGGAGTTTATCAACAAGATATCTTAATAAATTGAGTGTTACTGTTACTGATTGAACTGGATCGAAGAAAGAATATTTAATACTACGGGAATTGGAATTTCTTTGCTTAAAGTTAAAAAGCCCCTAATGAAAGTAAATCCAACACTCTTTACTTCACCGATTTGTTTTCATAAAAATTGTAGTAAAAACAATTTCAATTTGGGTTTTTCACCAAAATGTAATGATACAAAGGAGGTAACCTGTGGAGTGCGCTTTCACAAATCTGTTTGCAGAAATGCAAGACAAATCCCTTATATTGCTGCTGGAAATGTCACTCTAAAAAGCAGAAACTGTACTGAGAACTGTAGTGATAATCCTACTGTTTAATTTGGAATATGATGCAAATGACGGACATGTACAGTGGGGCAAAAAAGTATTTAGTAAGCCACCAATTGTGCAACTTCTACCACTTAAAAGATGAGAGAGATCTCCAATTTTCTCAATTTTCATCAACGCCAATATCTGACGTTTTCATGAGCACCACGTCACAAATTGCATCAGTGGCTGGAAAACCCCACGGCCATGTTGTGACGTCAGCGACAGAACACAGCGCTTTGCTGCCCATTGTACAAGCAAGATGGAAGCGGTAGAAAACATCGACGATGGTTCCAGTACATGTAGTCTGGAATTGGTTTGTGTTGCCCAATCTTCAGACGATTATAGTTCAGAAGAATGGGATGATATTGAAGAATCTGGGGGCATCAGACCTTATAGGTTTGAGCCGTGCCAAGCGGGCATCGTGCCAGTGAGTCAGACTCACAGAGTGACGGTGGAGAGGCACACATGGCCACCACAGCAAAAGCGGCAGCAAACAAACGGAAGGGAACCCCGAGTGGTATGCTTTTGTTACAGATATTGCAACAAATTTTTTTGTTCATATATATATATTAATTATTTAAACCTGATTTTTCAATAAAACCATAGCAGAGTATGCTCTGTGGCTCAGGCATCGGGTTTATTATGTGTTATCTTTTGAGTTCTTGGTTTTTTTTTAATGTTTTGTACATGTGGTTTATGTGCCGTTTTGACCCACTTTCAGGTGGGCGCTGTCCAAGATTCGCCGATCTGACCATGCCCCCTCTCTCTGACAGTCAGCTGTTCATGTTTTGTGTGCATCATCTGCCGTGTTGACAGCCAGCCAATATTGTCAACACTATCATGACGTGTTAGCCACTCCACACAGCCATGGTTCTGTTGCGCCGCTTAAAGCGATGTTGGCTCTGGGGTGCAACCCCGGTTAACACGTCTCCTCTCCATGCGTTCGCTGGACGATGACAGCCCCGAACACCAACTGTAAGTGTTTGTTTATTTTTGTAAGTCTGTTCACCTTTATGGAACCGTTGTCATCAGTCTTATGTTCAATATATGTGCTGTGGTGAATCCTGCGCATAAATCCATTCATCATGACCCTCCTAGTGCGTTTGTCAGAATCAGATTTATTGCCATTGTTCATGTAGTACACAAACTAGGAATTTGTCTCGGTGCAATGCTGCAACACTCCGTCGGCCTCCGTCGGTCTATGATGACCATGGAAGAGAATCCTAAACGTCTACTCTGCTGGAACAGCACCACCTGTGGCTGAACAGGCCGATGCACACCGGTGTTCTACCTTCCAGCGTTGGGCGTTGGTAGGATTCAAGCCTGGGCAGGAAGATATGGAGGACAAGATGTTACCCATGCAGCAGCATGTCCCCCCTCTCCACGTCACTGATGAATCCAAAGGAACAGCAGGGCTGCTATAGTTTGGCACCAGCACCGTCGCAGGAGCTGCCAGAACGATGTTGAGCACAACAGAGAACTGCCTTAGGGGCTCCGACTCCAGATTTTTCCTCAGGGTTGACTCCCGAAGCCTTTCCCGTGACCGGGTGTGCCGCAAGGCAGCGGAGGTTTGAAATCAGGGTTTACCTTCCCCTAGATGGGCTACCTTCCCAGGTTGACGAGCCACCATCTACCCGAAGCATCTGGTTTTAAGGCGCCAGAGATCCGCCCTCGCCCCTTCTCCTATTAGTAGAAGCAGTTCCGCCGGGCTTAGAGACTAAACCACACGGGCAGGCTAGGAGTTGGACTTAGTTGTCAGAGGCTTTTCGAGACGCACGCCGTAAGGAGCATTTTATGAGCACTGGGAGCTTAACCCCAGTGCCACTCCTGGCTATGACAACCTTGGAACCAACCAAGACAACCTTGCAACAACCTTGCAACATTAAACATGATAAATAAAAGAAATAAACTATACATGCAATAAAGTGTAGAATAAGAATGAGTAATACTAGTCAGCAGTTTTAAATATATTAGCGAGCAGCAGATATTGTGGAGAACCATATAGTGCAGTCGGTAATGCAAAAAGAAAACAGTGATGATTGACATGAGTCTGGTTGAGCTGCTGTACATGGTGCACGAGAGTCAATAAGTCACTTAGTGTTCAGCAGTCTGATGGCAGAGGGGAAGAAGCTGTTCATGTGACGGGAGGTTTTAGTGTGAATGGACCGAAGTCTTCTACCTGAGGGGAGGGGGGCAAACAGTACGTGACCAGGGTGTGAAGGATCGGTTATGATCCGGCCAGCACGCCTCCGGGTCCTGGAGATGTACAGATCCTGGAGAGATGGGAGCTTGCAGCCGATCACCTTCTTAGCAGTGCACACGACACGCTGCAGCCTTAGTCATGACCCTTCGCGTGCTCTTATGCAGGGTACGAAGAGGAAGGAAGAAATAATGAGGATTTATGTGCAGGGTTCACCAAAGCAGATTTAATACAGAAAGACAGAGCGTGCCCAAATGCCAAGTCACGTTTCGTTACTTTATGTGTAATGACAATAAAGTTGAATCTCAATCTCTTGAATCTCAATCTCAATTCTCAAAAATGTGAAGATGTACAAAAAACACAAACACACTTACTGATTGCGTTCGGGGCCGGCATCGCCCAGCGAACGAATAAGAGGAGACGTGCAAGCCACAGGTGCGCCCCAGAGCAGACATCACTTCAAAGACGCACAAGAGGCGAACATGGAGTGACTAACACGTTGTGAGAGTGCTGAAAATACTGGCAGACTAACAGCACAGATGACAATACTATGGACCAGCAGTGCGTGACTGGCAAATGGCCGCTAAGTGCACACACTGCTGGTGATGGTGTGATGAGAAGCACCTGGGCGAGGACCAGGAAAGATGATCAGCGGGAGTTTGAATAAGCTGGTGATAATGAGAGAGGGGACGTGGCTGGACCAGCGAGATGTCAGCATGCGCTCACAGAAAGTAGGTCAAAGCTGCGTGTAAATCCATTCATTCGTCTCCTCCTCGTGCACTCGTCCTGCGTAAAAGCACTCGAGGAGGCTTATGACAGTTGGAGATGAAGCGTGTGATGTGGTCTTTCATGGCCTACTGTTTATCTAAGCCTGCAACACAACGCGAAGGCATAGCCATAAAACTAAAACAAGAAACCAGAGAAACTGTGAGCTACAAAGCTGCTGGCATTCCAGTCAACAACACCGGCATCCGTTCTGTCACTTACGTCATTTAAGCCTCCTCCTTCATTCGGTGGGCAGCACCACAGTCCAGTAAGCAGCTGCGGTTTGTTGATGATAACCATGTTATGCAGGTACGGTTGTAAATATTATATTGATCATCAACAATGACTTTTGGGTTTACACAATATGATAAAAAATGTCAAAATTGTGTCATCAGACCTTTAAACAGTACGTTACACCATAGAGTTTCTTTTGCTAGCTCCTACCATACGCGTTAGCATCCAATGCTAACAGTGGTGGTTATGTTCTTTGGTACTATAAGCATAATTAGCATAGCTGACTACATTTTATTCATCTTAACCCCTTGCACTCGGGTCAATTTTCCTAAAAACACCAAAAAAAAAATGTGCCCAAAGTAAATTGAAAGCTGTTCTTCAACCCTTTGCAGCATCCTCATGGGGTTGGTCTCATTTAATAGAAAACACTTTGAATTTTTTGGTGAAAAAAAACATGATCTCTCTAAGTGCTCCGGCCACTGAGTTACAGTCATCTAAACATAGTGAACTTGAAGAAAATAAATTTGGCCTGGGTGTTTTTTTTGGATACAAATGCTTGCAAATAACACACAGCTTCAGCTCCGGGCTGGAAAATGCAACAAATGTAGAACCAAGTGTTATCCAGCTGAAGTCAAAATTTTGTAACAATACCACAAAAAGTGAATATATTACACAGCTTTTTCCTCAGGTAGTTCCCAGGCGTTTTGGAACTGTGCCAAATTGTGCCAAATGGCACAGTTTGGAAAAACGTCTGTAACTTTTGAATGATTCAATGTAGAAGCTTCATTTAGGGCTCTAATGAAAGGTCACATTCAGGGCTGTGTCTGTGTGTGTGTGTGTGTGTGTGGGGGGGGGGTTGGACAACCCCCCCCCCCCCCCGCTACAGAGGACGGAGATCCGCCCTCGCTACATGACGGATTACACTCGGATAAGGCATGTTTCCACAGCACTAGGGGTGGGTTCAAAAGATCGATATATCGATATAGATCGATCCACGTTTGACTGAGCCGATATCGATCCACAAAATCCGCGGATCGATCTTTTAATATAATACTAATATATTTTAATATAATATTTTTACGTTTGTAAACGTCTGCTGAGTATAATCGGGTCGAAACCGGGTCAGTGAGCCAGGAACAATGGCCGAGAACCATAAACAACTGACGCGCTAACGGAGCTAGCAAGCTAACGGAGCTAGCAAGCTAACGGATATGCTAGTTCTTCTTCTGTGGTGTTAAAACGGTTCTCATCCGGCAAGAGTTCCCTGCCGCGCGTAAACACGAAAGACGTGTGCACGCGCGGCAGGGACGTTAAGAGACGTGCGTGTCTCTTAATTTAGCAACAAAAGTCACCATAAAGACTGTCCTCAACAGCTTCTGAATATTTTTCATAAAGCAGGGATAAACGGACTTTTACTCCGTGCAGCGCTGTGTTGGAACATAAAGTTGACGACTGATAAACGGAAAATGCGTGGAGACTGAAACCCGTGAAGCAGAGGGAGACTTGGAGCTGCTGAGACTGTAAGTATAATATCATTTGTTTGTTTTAACATTTGTGTCGTCAATTAATAATTTATCTGGCATGGTGGTGGTTTCTTTTACAAACTATGGACACAGAGAGAACTGTTGGTTAAGCGCTGTGAATAAATGCAGAATTAAGGTATATTTTATGAGATTATGGACTTTTGCCACTTAAGTAAGAGATATGAAGAGAATAAACCACAATAAAATTAATAAAGGCTGCAGTACAACAAGCTATTTTTACTCAGTAGAACTAAATTGAAATGAACAAACCTTCTCAGGAAATGAATTGAAACCCTTTTCAAACACTGAAAGTTAATTTGTAGTTAAAATATATTAAAAAAAAACCCTAAATTATCAAACCCTACTGTGGTGTGGGGATCTAAAAATATGAATGTTAATTTTACTGTGAAATCTATTCCTTTTATCTGCCTTCAGATGTGTGAAGACTGGAAGCTTCATCCTCACTGAGACCTTCTGAAGGTCAGAGGTCGTCAGTGGAGGAGCATCCCTGCTTCATGTGGATTTCAGCACAGAAGAAGACCTTCAAATTCAAGATTCAAGGAGGTGCTGCCATCATTTTCTCCACACTAACATGCATTCAATGCAATTTAGTTGTTGTAAAAAACTCAAAGCTTAGTCATGGAGTTCCACAGGGATCTGTGCTAGGCCCAACTCTTTTTAGTTTATATATGCTTCCGTTAGGCAACATTATTAGAAAGCACTGTATACATTTTCATTGTTATGCAGATGACACACAATTATACCTGTCAATGAAGCCAGATGATACTAATCAATTAGCCAAGTTAGAAGCCTGTCTTAAGGAAATCAAAGCTTGGATGACTTGTAATTTCCTGCTATTAAATTCAGATAAGACTGAAGTCATTCTTGTTGGTCCAAAAAACCTTAGAAATTCCTTTCCAAATCAAACTTTCAGTTTGGACGCAGTTACTCTTTCTCTTAATAGCTCTGTGAGGAACCTTGGAGTTATTTTTGATCAGGATTTGTCCTTCAATTCACATATTAAATTTGTTTCTAAGACTGCCTTCTATCATTTGCGTAATATTGCCAAGATTAGGAGCATCTTGTCTCAGAGTGATGCTGAGAAGGTGATCCACGCTTTTGTTAGCTCGAGATTAGATTATTGTAATTCTTTATTATCAGGCTGTCCTAAAACATCTTTAAAAAGTCTTCAGCTGATCCAAAATGCTGCAGCAAGAGTTTTAACAGGTACTAGAAAGAGAGATCATATCTCTCCGGTTCTGGCCTCCCTTCATTGGCTTCCCATAGAGTTTAGAATTAAGTTTAAAATCCTTCTTCTCACTTACAAAGCTCTAAACAATCAGGCTCCTTTTTATTTAAAAGATCTGATACTACCGTATTATCCTAACAGAGCACTACGCTCCCAAAATGCAGGATTACTTGTAATACCTAGAATCTCCAAAAGTACAATGGGAGGCAGAGCCTTCAGTTATCAAGCTCCTCTCCTGTGGAATCAGCTGCCAATCTGGATTCGGGAGTCAGACTCGATCTCTGTTTTTAAGAATAGGGCTAAAACCTACCTTTTTGATCTAGCCTACAATTAGGGAGGGATCATGTGTTTCTGAACCCTCCCTTAGTTATGCTGCTAATAGGTTTAGTCAGCCGGGGGACCTCCAGTAATGCACTGGGCCTCACTCCTTTCCTCACTCTCTATGAAATATTTTTTTTTTGCTGGTCATTAACATTTGTTTGTTCTCTCACATAGATTGAGTCCCCATCGTGCTGTTTGCTCTCTACATGTCTGTTCTTTTCTTCTTCTCTATCCCCTCACCCCCCAGCCAGTCGCAGCAGATGACTGCCCCTCCCTGAGCCTGGTTCTGCTGGAGGTTTCTTCCTGTTAAAAGGGAGTTTTCCCTCTCCACCGTCACCAAGTGCTTGCTCACAGGGGATCGCCTGATTGCTGGGGTCTTTCTGCAACTGTGGGGGTCCCCCCTACAGTTGATAGTGCTATGAGATGACTGTTGTTGTGAAATGGTGCTATATAAATAAAGTTGAATTGAATTGAATTGAATTGTAATGACAAATTCTTTTATTTCTTTTTTTTTTAATTTCTCAGCAAGAACACAATATTGGTCATTTTTTTTACAATTTTACTGAGCATTTAATTCTAAATAAATCACTGTTTAAAGGCGACGGACAGTGACATTTTTTTATTGATCAATCATTCATCTAAATTGAATGATTTGGCCTCTGTTCCTCCTCATAATTTAAAAATTAAATGTGGTTTACTAAATATTAGGTCTCTAACTCCCAAGTCTCTGTTAGTCCATGATCTGTTAATTGATCATCAGATTGATTTAATTTCCCTTACAGAGACTTGGTTAGGGCAAGAGGATTATGTTGGTTTAAATGAATCAACTCCCTCTGGTTATTTAAACTGTCAAAATCCCAGAAGTTCTGGTCGTGGAGGAGGAGTAGCAACAATTTACCATTCCAAATTACTAGTTAATGTAAAGCAAAAAACATGTTATAATTCCTTTGAGGGCCTGGTCCTTAGTATTGGGCACTTTAGCAATTTTAGGTTAAACCCAATTTTATTTGCCATAGTTTATCGTCCCCCATCAACCTACTCAGAATTTTTATCCGAATTTGCTGATTTCTTAGCTGATTTAGTGCTGAAATCTGATAGAATAATTATAGTAGGGGACTTTAATATACATGTGGATGTAGATAGTGACTGCCTTAATGTGGCATTTAATTCAATATTAGACTCGATTGGGTTTTCTTAGAAAGTAGGAAATTCTACTCATTACCTCCACCATACATTGGACCTTGTTCTGACATATGGCATAGAAATAGAAAATCTTGTAGTGTCTCCTCATAACCCTGTACTGTCAGACCATTGTCTGTTAACCTTTGATTTTACCATTTCTGACTATTTGGCTCCTAAAGAAAAATATTATTACAGTAGATGCCTCTCAGATGATGCTGTTACCAAATTTATGCAGATTGTTTCCTCTATGCCATGTGTCAACACAACGGAAATAAGCTATAGACAGCTTGCTCCTTCTGTAATTGATAACATGGTGGATGGTGTTTCAGCTTCTCTGCATCAGGCTCTAGACTTGGTGGCTCCCTTAAAAAAGAAAAAGTCTAATCAGAGATTTCTAACTCCTTGGTTCAACACAGAAACTCGTAGATTAAAACAGAAGACTCGTCAATTAGAAAGAAAATGGCGCTCTACTAATTTAGATGAAATCTATTTAGCTTGGAGAAATCATCTTTTAATTAATAAAAAATCTCTTAGAAAAGCTAGAACAAGTTATTACTCTGCATTAATAGAAGAGAACAAGAATAATCCCAGGTTTCTTTTCAGTACTGTAGCCAGGTTGACAAAGAGTCAGGACTCTGTCAATCCTAGCATTCCCTTAGAGCTTACTAGTCAGGACTTTATGAACTTTTTCAATAATAAAATTTCATCCATCAGAGATAAAATCAATCAGATTCTTCCCACAGTTAACTTAAATACTGTAACTACTACAACTCCTTCTTTTGATGTCTGTCTTGATGAGTTTACTCCAATCGACCTTTGTGAGTTAGACAAAATAGTTTCCTCATCCAAACCTTCAACTTGTCTTTTAGACCCTATTCCTACTAGGTTATTTAAAGAAGTCTTCCCACTTATTGGTAGCTTTATTCTTCATTGTAATATAAATGTGTTTTTAGTGTGTGCCCTGATTTGTTTCTCAGTTGTTTTTAATATGTTTTAACAATCCAGTCCCATGAATCCAGTTCTCTTTATCTTAAGGCACACCATGACCTGGACAATATGACCTGTTTCTAGAAACTGTTTTCCTTAGCACAGCAAGTTTCTCACTCCTTAAATCACTGTTGCATGCTTATGAAACGAAGGCGTGACCTTTATTCCTTATATGTGTATTGGGAGAAATGTAGCAGGTGTTCCTGTATGTTTTGGGAATTGCCTGGGAACAGAAATTGGCCCTTCCTGTTCCCCACGCAATTCTATGATGGGAGGGGGGGGCTTGCTCGGAGCAGAGATGGCCACTCTGTTCTGTACCTAGCCTTCCTTTAAAAACAGGGGTCTTCCCTCAATACGTTGAGTCTGCCGTGAGTTTTCTTGCGCAAAAACGTCCGGCTGAGAAATCCCGCTCTTCCTGGCCGTGGGCTCCCGGTCACCTGTATCAAACGGTAAGAGCTTGTGAAATGACATGAAATGCATTGATCCTTGTGTGTGAAGGAAATGTGTGACATGCAATGATTTCTCTTTTGTGTATGGAGATATGGTCTGTGGGGAATAAAGAGATACAGTTTTATTCTAGCAGCCGTGTCTCAGTGTGAATACTTTGTCTCAGTGTACATTCTTTTCTATGTGCCGACTTCTCACGAACCTGTCTAAATATTTTCATAAAACATTTTGGCGTCACGAACAGGATTCGAAGAAAATAACAGAGGTTAAAGAGGAGCTGTGCATAGGAAAGTCATGTTTAAGAGAAAAATTAAACAGAGTGTAGCTGGGGGCTCTCCCAGCTGTTGTGCTGGTGATTGTGTTGGTAATTGTGCCGTTATCCCAGGCTGGGATGGCTTATGGAAGCAGGTTGGTGTGTGTTTAGCTGATGGAGGTGGCAGATTAGCGCCATGGGCAGATTTGGTAGGGGACAGGTCCCCTTCGGTGATGTCTGCGTGTCTACGGGGTATTGAAGTTGCTCCAAAAGCTCCGCTGAGCGGAATTCAGCAGCAGGTGCGGTGTTGTGTGGGTAGCCGTTCTTTCTCTCCCATCGGCAAGGGGAGAGGCGAGCAGCGCTACATGTAAAAAAATAAACCTCCTTTTCCTTTCTCTCTCTCTCTCTCTCTCTCTCTCTCTCTCTGTGTTCCTCGCTCTCCCAAAGGGGGCGGGCGCGGGAAGTTCTCTCTCCCTCCCTCTCTCCTTTTGCCTGAGGGGCGGGGGAGAGGCAAAGTTTGGCCTTTAGAAAAAAACAGAAGGTGAATTTTCTTTGCTGGCAAGTGAAGAATGCAAGAGGCGGGGCTGCCTGCCTCACAAGGCTTGGGAGATGCTGAGTTGCATAAAGGAAATATAAAAACAATAGGAATCAACAGTGAACAAAGAGGACAGTTTGATCCAGTTCTTAATGGATTTGGAACAAAGCAGAAACTCTCCCAGAGGGTGAAATTTCTGGGAATCTGCTGGAATAAGGGAGAAAGGGAAATCACAGATAAAGCCCGAGAAAAGATAATGACTTTTGCCACTCCGCACACCAAAAAGGATGTGCAGCGGTTTGTTGGGCTGTTTGGATATTGGAGGAGTCACATTCCTCATTTGGGGCAAATTTTGCAGCCTTTATATCAAGTGACGAGGAAAAAAGAGCAGTTTGAGTGGACAGAAAAACAGCAAGTGGCTTTTGACATGGCCAAAGAGGCCATACAGCAAGCTCTATCATTAGGAAAACTGCAATCTGGTCCAGTTGAGTTGCAGGTGTCGGCTCAGAATAATTATGCAAATTGGAGCTTATGGCAAAAACAAGGCAAACAACGGAAACCTTTGGGTTTCTGGTCAAGGAAGATGCCGAGTGCAGGAATTCGTTACACGCCCTTTGAAAAACAATTATTGGCGTGTTATTGGAGCTTGGTGGAAACAGAGGCATTAACTGCAGGGCATGAGGTGCTCATGAGGCCATTGATACCTATTCTGACGTGGGTAATGAGTAACCCCACCACACATAGGATAGGTACCGCCCAGGAGAGTAGCATCATTAAGTGGAAATGGTACGGGTCTGAAAGAGTGAAATCTGGACAAAAAGGAGTTTCGGTCTTGCATGAACAGGTTGCTGATGTCCCAGAGGCAGATGAGTCTTGTTTTGAAGTTGAACAGCTGCAGGAGTCGCCTGTGTTAACAGGGCCCCGCTATGATGAACTTACAGAAGAGCAGAAAAGCAGGGCGTGGTTTGTGGATGGCTCTTCTCAGTGGGTAGCGGGAAAATGAAGGTGGAAAGCCGGGGCTTTCAACCCTCATCTGGGGCAAATTTTGGAAGAAATGGGTGAGGGAAAAAGCAGCCAATGGGCCGAGTTGAAGGCCGTACACATGGTGATACAACATGCGAGTGTGTCAGGAGCATATATTTACTCTGACTCCTGGTCAGTGGTTAATGGGTTAACCACATGGATGCCTACATGGCAGTCCAATCAATGGCGGATTCAAAAGAAAGAGGTGTGGGGTAAAGAGTTGTGGGAGGAAATCTGGCAAAAGGTTCAAGGGGTCACTATCCATGTCACCCATGTCGATGCCCATACCCAAAATATGGACTCAGAAGCCCTCCACAATAGCTATATTGATGGGGTGGTTAGAGCAATGTCAGTGGAGAGGCAATCCACTGCGGATTTGGCCCGGTGGGCCCATGAAAAGAGTGGACATTGGGGAATTCAAGCTACCACCCAATGGGCCAGGGATAGAGGCATTGATTTAAAAACTGATGATGTAAAGACAGCCATTGAACAGTGTGAGGCCTGTCAGCATCACAGAAGAGGTGTCCCACAACATCTCACTGGACATATACAAAGGGGAAAGAGCCCAGGACAAATCTGGCAAATGGATTTTATTGGTCCTCTTCCAGAGTCACAACGGTGTAAATATGTATGCACGGTTGTGGATACATTTCCGGGTGTGGTAGTAGCACACCCAGCCAAAGTGGCTAATCAGAAGGCCACACTGGCCTGTTTGGACCTAATTGAAAGGTTCTATGGGCTACCTGTACAGATTCAAACTGACAACGGGACCCATTTCACCGGAAACCTGGTGAAAGATTGGGCCAAACACAATCATGTGGAATGGATTTATCACGTTCCATATCATCCCCAAGCTGCGGGTTTAATTGAGAGAATGAATGGGTTGTTGAAAACCACCTTGAGAAAAGGAGGGACAAACAATAGTTTGGAAGGGTGGAAAAAACGCTTACCACAAGCGCTGAAACAGCTAAACGATAGACCCATTGCACCTGGTACAACACCACTGAACCGAATGATCACTGTCAATCTTGAACAATTTGAAGGACAAATTATTGAGATGTGGAAAATTAACCCAGAGGCAACACTGCCAGTGCGAGCGACGAAAGGCTCGGCTGGATTAGATCTAAGAGCTATGGAAACTCTCACCTTAGTACCAGGAACACCCACTGTGGTAAAAACCGGACTAGGGTTGAAATGTCCGAATGGAATGTATGGTCACATATTGCCAAAGTCTGGATTATCCCTGAAAGGTTTAACGACTCTGGCAGGTGTGATTGACAGTGATTATCAAGGAGAACTGGGAGTGGTGTGCTATGTACTGGGATCAGAGCCCATAACCCTGAATAAGGGGGATGAAGTGGCCCAATTGGTCATTATACCATGCCTAATGACTGACCCTGAAGAGATTGCTAAACCGGCTGTGATGACGCAGAGGGGCGAAAAAGGCTTTGGTTCCACAGATAAATCTGGGGCCAAAGTATGGGTGAGGCAAGAAAATGGCCCTCCCCGCCCGGCTGAGATCATAGCTCAAGGGACGGATCAGGTGGTGACCATTTTGTATCCAGGAGAGGAAACCTGGATAAATGTACTAGTATCAAAATGTTATCTAAGGGAGAACTAATTCTGTGCTTTCTCCTCTCCTAAGTATGTGCTTGCTTTGCAGGAATGTTCGGGGGGAGACTGGTGATAGGGCACCCGCAACGTCATGGGTCTTCTTCAACACCCCCACAAGCACCGAGGACATGGCTATGTCGTCTGCTGGGACATGTGCCGCCCTGCCCTCGTTGTGATCGTGTGGATGAGTATCGCCGGTTGCTGGATCCAGATCCACGCCACACCAGGCCAAGAAATGTTTGAGGTGGACCAACCTGTCTCGCTGAGCTGGAAGGAGAGTCGGGTCGGTGCCAATCGGAGTCAAGACGGTTTCTATTGTTTATCAAACCAAAAGTGCAAGATACTGAACTTAACCAGCCACTGTCCTATTTACATATGTCCCAAATGTGTCAAATACCAATATAATGTGTCTGCGGTGGAGAAGGGGTGTATAGTTAACTTGACTGCCAATGTAACCATATGTGTGGCCAAAGTGGTTAATGACTTACTGAAATGTGACACTACCTTAAATGGTACAAAGCTATCCATCAACATAACAGGAGATAAGGAAGCGTATTTGATGAATGGAACAGTCATAAAGGGTCGACGCATCCCCTTTGTGTACCTTATTCTGGTGGTCGACAAAAACCCAAAGCATACATCCCCGACGAATCTGGCACCCATACTGTCGACATGTACAACAGTAGCCACACAAACCAGCCATATCACCGTCAATTGGATGGTAAAGATACCACCCATTCCCAAATGTTCAAAAAGAAAGAAGAGAGCATGGTATGACACGTTGCTAGGAGGATTTGGCACAGTTTTGGGAATCGCCAACACCATTAACAACGAGGTAACCAGATCAATGTTGGCAGATACTGGACATCAAACGTCTTTAGGCATTCAACAAGTTGGATTTTGGATGCCTACGGTGGTGGGGCCTCAAATGGAGGCCGCCAATCTGTTTCAAAAACGTTTGACTTGGGATTTGACCATGTGGAATGCTACGAGTGAATTGATGACAAACATCACTCGCGCTTTCAATTGGACTGTGTGCAACATTCAAGTTTTGGATATCCGCATGCAGTTGGAACGTTTTACTCGCATTGTCACTACCAATCACGCTCGACAATGGCGAGACGTGTGGAACATCACTGAAGAATGGTGGTTAATTCCGCATCCTGAAAAAACCATCTGCAATAGCACGATGTGTAGCGGGCAATGGACTCAATTAAATGTTACAGAAGCTGTTGATGTGTGCAAATATCATGTGTTACCAGTAATTACTGCCACGGCATTTTGGTTTATTCAATTAAAAGGGGGATGGTTTGCTCCAGGGCAGAATAACACCTATGATTTATCAGAATGTGATTTGACTGACCAAGGATATGCATGCCTAAGTCGAGCAATATATACTGAACCATGCTTAACCATGACAGAGGCACTATGTGAATGGAGAATAGAAAAACCTTGTGACATGATGTGGCAAATAGGGCCCCATACTCTATGTGTAGCCACTTTAAACTCCCAACCAATGTTGCCTAGGGTACCTTTCACTGGGTGTCTGCATGGTGTTCACATGTGGCAATGGCATAATCGGACATATCGTCTTACCAACTTCTCTAGTGAGGCCCACCTGACCGCCCTGCAATGGCGGGTGCTGGAAGTTCCATGGCAGGTGTCCCTGGATCGATTCAGAGGCGCACTGAATGGATCCACGGAGATACAACAGCTCATTGGTGATCATATGTCTAATGTGCGTGCTGCAGTGATATCCACTGTGGTGGCCCAAGGAAAGGTATTGCATGCAGCCCATCAGATAGAGCAAGCTTCTGCTCATCACTGGTGGGATATATTCTCAGGCATGTCAGTCACTGCTCGCACAACACTGGTGCCTCCCCTAGCTATATTAGTTGCTGTTCTATGTGTCTTAACACTATGCAATTTCAGTGCTTTCTGCTATATTAGAAGAGTAAAACAGGTTTTAAGTAGAAGAATATATAATTCTCTGGCAAAATGAAAATAAAAGTTATCTTTCGAGATGGAGGATATGGTACCACATCTTGCAAAGTAGAGGTGAGTGCTGAACCTCCTGGTCACTGGATATGTTATAGCTATGCTGTAGGTCCGAGTAGTGAATGGAATTGGTACACTAGACATTTTACCACAAGAAATGAGTTATTATGGCATGTTGTAACATGCATTTGGGACATTAATTGGGTGGAATTAAATCACCACAATGATATTGGAATACCTTACGAGGATGAAAGTATTCCCCAAGAAGAAAGTAATTACCCAATGTTCTTCACCAACTGATAGAACAAATAAGGTCAAAGGGTGGAAAATGTGATATAAATATTTTTAATGTGTGCCCTGATTTGTTTTTCAGTTGGGGAAGAAAGCACTTAGTTGGGGAAGAAAGCAATTATCTTCACCAACTTAACAACTGATCACAAATAAGGTCAAAGGGTGGAATGTAATATAAATGTGTTTTTAATGTGTGCCCTGATTTGTTTCTCAGTTGTTTTTAATATGTTTTAACAATCCAGTCCCATGAATCCAGTTCTCTTTATCTTAAGGCACACCATGACCTGGACAATATGACCTGTTTCTAGAAACTGTTTTCCTTAGCACAGCAAGTTTCTCACTCCTTAAATCACTGTTGCATGCTTATGAAACGAAGGCGTGACCTTTATTCCTTATATGTGTATTGGGAGAAATGTAGCAGGTGTTCCTGTATGTTTTGGGAATTGCCTGGGAACAGAAATTGGCCCTTCCTGTTCCCCACGCAATTCTATGATGGGAGGGGGGGGCTTGCTCGGAGCAGAGATGGCCACTCTGTTCTGTACCTAGCCTTCCTTTAAAAACAGGGGTCTTCCCTCAATACGTTGAGTCTGCCGTGAGTTTTCTTGCGCAAAAACGTCCGGCTGAGAAATCCCGCTCTTCCTGGCCGTGGGCTCCCGGTCACCTGTATCAAACGGTAAGAGCTTGTGAAATGACATGAAATGCATTGATCCTTGTGTGTGAAGGAAATGTGTGACATGCAATGATTTCTCTTTTGTGTATGGAGATATGGTCTGTGGGGAATAAAGAGATACAGTTTTATTCTAGCAGCCGTGTCTCAGTGTGAATACTTTGTCTCAGTGTACATTCTTTTCTATGTGCCGACTTCTCACGAACCTGTCTAAATATTTTCATAAAACATTCATATAATCAATTCTTCATTAACTTTAGGCCATGTACCGCAGGCTTTTAAAACAGCTGTAATTAAACCCTTACTCAAAAAGCCAACGCTAGATCCATGAGCTTTAGCTAACTATAGACCAGGGGTGTCCAACCATGTGCCATGGAGAGCCAAGACCCTGCAGGTTTTACCTCCAACCAGTGTCTTCAATAGCAGATTTCAGTGAACTTCTTCCCACTGATTGCTGATAAGTGAAAACACCTGCTGAAGAGACTGGGTAGAAGAGAAAACCTGCAGGGTCTTGGCTCTCCATGGCACATGGTTGGACACCCCTGCTATAGACCAATCTCTAATCTCCCTTTCATTTCAAAAATCTTAGAAAGAGTTGTTGCTACGCAATTATTTGACCACCTGCAGGGAAATGGTTTACTTGAAGAGTTTCAATCTGGGTTTAGAGTCCATCATCGTACTGAAACAGCCTTAGCGAAGGTCACTAACGACCTCCTCATTGCATCTGATAATGGACTGGTTTCTGTACTTGTCCTTTTAGACCTTAGTGCAGCTTTTGATACTATCGATCATAATATTCTACTTGATAGATTAGAACACTATGTTGGACTTAATGGAACTTCGTTGCAGTGGTTTAGATCTTATTTATCTGATAGGTTCCAGTTTGTTCATGTAAATAATGAGTTTTCTTTCAACTCAAAGCTTAGTCATGGAGTTCCACAGGGATCTGTGCTAGGCCCTACTCTTTTTAGTTTATATATGCTTCCGTTAGGCAACATTATTAGAAAGCACTGTATACATTTTCATTGTTATGCAGATGACACACAATTATACCTGCCAATGAAGCCAGATGATAGTAATCAATTAGCCAAGTTAGAAGCCTGTCTTAAGGAAATCAAAGCTTGGATGACTTGTAATTTCCTGCTATTAAATTCAGATAAGACTGAAGTCATTCTTGTTGGTCCAAAAAACCTTAGAAATTCCTTTCCAAATCAAACTTTCAGTTTGGATGCAGTTACTCTTTCTCTTAATAGCTCTGTGAGGAACCTTGGAGTTATTTTTGATCAGGATTTGTCCTTCAATTCACATATTAAATTTGTTTCTAAGACTGCCTTCTATCATTTGCGTAATATTGCCAAGATTAGGAGCATCTTGTCTCAGAGTGATGCTGAGAAACTGATCCACGCTTTTGTTAGCTCGAGATTAGATTATTGTAATTCTTTATTATCAGGTTGTCCTAATACATCTTTAAAAAGTCTTCAGCTGATCCAAAATGCTGCAGCAAGAGTTTTAACAGGTACTAGAAAGAGAGATCATATCTCTCCGGTTCTGGCCTCCCTTCATTGGCTTCCCATAGAGTTTAGAATTAAGTTTAAAATCCTTCTTCTTACTTACAAAGCTCTAAACAATCAGGCTCCTTTTTATTTAAAAGATCTGATACTACCGTATTATCCTAACAGAGCACTACGCTCCCAAAATGCAGGACTACTTGTAATACCTAGAATCTCCAAAAGTACAATGGGAGGCAGAGCCTTCAGTTATCAAGCTCCTCTCCTGTGGAATCAGCTGCCAATCTGGATTCGGGAGTCAGACTCGATCTCTGTTTTTAAGATTAGGGTTAAAACCTACCTTTTTGATATAGCCTACAATTAGGGAGGGATCATGTGTTTCTGAACCCTCCCTTAGTTATGCTGCTAATAGGTTTAGTCAGCCGGGGGACCTCCAGTAATGCACTGGGCCTCACTCCTTTCCTCACTCTCTATGAAATATTTTTTTTTGCTGGTCATTAACATTTGTTTGTTCTCTCCCAGTCCCCATCGTGCTGTTTGCTCTCTACATGTCTGTTCTTTTCATCTTCTCTGTCCCCTCACCCCCCAGCCAGTCGCAGCAGATGACTGCCCCTCCCTGAGCCTGGTTCTGCTGGAGATTTCTTCCTGTTAAAAGGGAGTTTTTCCTCGCCACCGTCGCCAAGTGCTTGCTCACAGGGGATCACCTGATTGCTGGGGTCTTTCTGCAACTGTGGGGGTTCCCCCCTACAGTTGATAGTGCTATGAGATGACTGTTGTTGTGAAATGGCGCTATATAAATAAAGTTGAATTGAATTGAATTTAATTGAACCAATCAACTGATTGTATGAAAATATTCCATTCTTCCCATTCCCCTGATTTAATATGTGTCACCATCCTCCATAAATGAAATTATTTGGTCATAGCCCATCTTTCACTCAGTGATGCTGCAGTACCGCCATCTCCCGATAGGTGCGTGCAGCCTTCACGTCAATTCGGTATGAAAAAAAATTGCAGAACGAGAGCAAAGTGATTCGGACAGCGATTATTTTCTAGAGTTTGACGACCTCAATATAAATGATGACATTGACAATGAAGACGTTTTGGGTGGTGTGTGGCCTGTCAGCCTTATTTGATCGAGGCAGAGGGAGAGGAGGAAGACGCAACACAGACGGGAACAGAACACGTTTACGATCGGCTGGAAGATTTTTCTTGGTAAAAGATTCTTAGAAATATTTTTCTTTGGCGACATGCATGGTCACACACTTAATTTTCAAACTAAAACTACCCATTGGTCACTCGCTGCCTGATGACATGTTGTTAATCATCATCTTCTCAATACTTTTAACAGCCGCTGATTAGCACCTGCTGGTCTGTGCGCAGCTGGAGCTGATGAGACAGATGACGGCCCAGCGGCCGTCATCGTCCACACGAGTGAGTTTATAAACAATATTTATTCATTTGATTTAATTTCCCAGATGAATTAGGAAGAAATCATTCAATACATTCAATAATCAATGCCAACCCCATATTTTTCAGGCGATACAGATTCATAGTGTTGGGGATTTTTTTGGAGAAGAAGTGAGGGTTATGTTGCCTGCCTGTGCGGTGAGCCTCATCAGAGAAACATTCCCATCTCATCACTACAAGGGATTCTGCCTACCAAGATTAGATTTGTGAACAATGTTATTTAAATAAAGTTTTGTAAAATCATATATTGAGTTTCTTAATGTTCATGTCAATGTTATAATTCTCATAGTTCAGCATTCATCAAAGTCGCATGTCATATACATTTCAATAATTTTTCTACCATTTTATGGTATAAATTTGGATTTACATAAAAGTCCTGTTCATCAGCTTCCTCTGCTTGGTCAGAATCATCAACATTGAGTGACAGTTGATAAAATCTGCAAAAAAAGTAGATCATAATTTTATCCCAGAGGTCTCAAATTGGATTACATACATAGAAATATAAATTGATCAAACAGGCACAACCACCTCCCTATACAGCACTGAATATTTCATATTTGATGAGTATGAACACCCTAATATGCTAATATTTGATAAGTTGGTAAGGCAATGCAAACCATGGCTTGGAATTCATTTAAGATGTTTAGTAAACATTTGCAGTGAATATTAAAAATAAAAAAACTTACCCTGTTTACTTCTCGTGTTCTGACAGTTGATCGCCACTGTCACTGACCCCGTTCTCAGAGTCACACTTGGAAATCGAGGCATATATAGTTGGAATAGCCGTTTTCTTTATCAGCAATCTTTTTGCAAATTTCATTTCAAATTGACATAATGTCTGGCCCAGGAAACACGCACGCAGGCTCAGGATAGATTTAACAGCTTTATTCAACAAGCAGGTGTGTGTGAATGGATGTATGGGGATGTGCTGACGAGGGGCAGGTGCGCGCGCAGCTGAAGCCGCTGAGGAGCGGCGAGTCGTGACACAAATTGCATCTTATTCTCGAAATCGCTGTCAACGAAATGTCTACTGCACATTTTTGGTGTTTTACCGACATAAGTCCATTTTTTTTTGCGTTTTCTGAACGAATTTCACCCATGCCGTTCTGATTTTCCCAGGGACGGGAAATTCAAAAACACTCACAGCATGCTCCTCTGGTATAACGTCGCACCCGTACACAACACAACGACAAACCATAATTAATTCGATTCCTGAAATCCTAATGTTAATAAATAATCTATCTGTAATCCACAAGTATTCCGAGAAATATCCGTAATCGCCGATTTTAAAACGTAAACATCAAGTAAAACAAAGCAATGTCCGCCGACTGTGTGCCAAACCGAAATGACGTCACACAGTCAGTGGCCATCTTAGCCGCTGATCTTGGCTGGGTCAGACAGCTCTCCACAACAGCGTACTTCAAGAGCGCATTGTCACCTTATGCGACATACGTTGACACCAAAACATGTGGGGTTCCAATTAGCTCGTCTCAGACAACAATTTGAGATATGATTTAGCGATTTTGAATTTTTGTCTGTCCGTCGCCTTTAACAGGAAATTTTTGGCAATCCTGTGCTTTTCTTGTGGTGTTACATAGAATAGCATCACTGTAAACTGTGGCAAAAGCAGCTGCTTTAAAATTTGTAATTCCTCACACAACTTTGAGTGCAAAAAAACTCTAAAAGTGCCATAACTTTTTGGAAAAGCTCCCACAAATCCAGGCTTTTTGGGCCACAACAATCACAAAAACAGCTGACAAAATCCTGGAGGGACTGAAATACAGTGAGATTATGTATGCATGGTTCATGCATTGAATTTGTTTACTTACTCTGGGTGGTGAACTTGACACGACACACCCTTTGCACTAAAGAAAGCACCTGTGAGCACTTTATGAAATGATAAGTTAAATAATAAAAAATGCATTATTGTAACTGATTTTGGGTCAGTTCTATATGTGATAATTTATGTATTAACAAAGTTAGAAGATTCTTGGTACAATTTGCAGCATTAGGTCTCAAAGATTTTTGTTTCATGGGAAGTAAAATGGCTATTAAAATGGTAATTCCCCAGATCGAATCGGGATCGAATCGAATCGGATCGATTCAGAATCTCAAGAATCGGAATCGAAACGATTCTGGAAATTAGGGATCGTTCCCAGCCCTACACAGCACCGCTGTCACTGCGGCTCCCCCATCCCCCCCGCTACAGAATCGTAGCGGCGGGGGGGGGGGGGGCGTTCACGGTCCGGAGGCAGCAAACGAACCGTGTAACGCGGCGCACACACTTCGGACATCGTGCGCCGCACAGTTGTAATTTACCGATCGGTCAAAAGTCATTTTTGATTACCATTTTCAGGGATAAAAAATAATTTGGCTTATAACACCTTACCTCTTCACAGCCACATTGTCCTGGCCAACTTCTCTTCCTCATTGTCAGACGAACCGACGCCGACAATGGTCTCGTGACCCGGTTCTGGTCTCGTGACCCGGTCAAAACATAATTCCATGATTGCGGTTTTGGCGAATGATTTACGACCTTCGTCGTCGGCCTCCGTCGGTCTATGATGACCATATAAGAGAATCCTAAACACTCTGCTGGAATTAAAAAAAAAATAAATAAATAAACCACTGCCTGTGGCTGCTGAAGCAGTCTCTCTTCACCCAGCTTTAGACAAAACAGCTCAGCGAACTTCTGTGCTTCAATTGGCTCGCAGCCGTTGGGAGGCGGGTCCTTTTGGCTAGGTTTTCATTCATCGGTTCTTCAAGGTTTCAGAAACCCAATTTAAGGCTCTTATTAGTCGAATGAGAGGTCAATCAGATGAACTAATCTGTTCGCGGCTGTGTCTGCAGCTTTTATTTTCAGTGCGCGTTTGGACGCCACTACATCACCATCACCACCTACATCACCAACATCAGGACCATGAGTCTGAGTGCGCCCTCGTGCGCCCTAGTTGTAGCATGCTAGTTTGCCACTCAGCTTTACCATCTACAGTATCTCACAAAAGTGAGTACACCCCTCACATTTTTTGTAAATATTTGATTTTATCTTTTCATGGGACAATATTGAAGATAAGGCACTTTGATACAATGTAAAGTAGTCAGTGTACAGCTTGTACAACAGTGTAAATGGGCTGTCTCCTCAAAATAACTCAGCACACAGCCATTAATGTCTAAACTCCTGGCAACAAAAGTGAGTACACCCCTAAGTGAAAATGTACAAATTGTGCCCAATTAGCCATTTTCCCTCCCTGGTGTTATGTGACTCGTTAATGTTCCAAGGCCTCAGGTGTGAATGGGGAGCAGATGTGTTAAATTTGGTGTCATCGCTCTCACACTCTCTCATACTGGTCACTGGAAGTTCAACATGGCACCTCATGGCAAAGAACTCTCTGAGGATGTGAAAATAAGAATTGTTGCTCTACATAAAGATGACCTAGGCTATAAGATGATTGCCAACACCCTGAAAGTGAGCTGCAGCACAGTGGCCAAGACCATACAGTGGTTTAAAAGGACAGGTTTCACTCAGAACAGGCCTCGCCATGGTCGACCAAAGAAGTCAAGTGCACATGGTCAGCGTCATATCCAGAGGTTGTCTTTTGAAAACAAATGTATGAGTGCTGCCAGCACTGCTACAGAGGTTGAAGGGGTGGGAGGGTCAGCCTGTTAGTGCTCAGACCATACGCTGCACACTATATCAAATTGGTCTGCTGGCTGTCGTCCTAAAAGGGAGCCCCCTTTTTAAAGATGATGCACAAGAAAGCCCACAAACAGTTTACTGAAGACAAGCAGACTAAGGACATGGATTACTGGAATCATGTCCTGTGGTCTGATGACACCAAGATAAACTTGCTTGGTTCAGATGGTGTCAAATGTGTGTGGTGGCAACAAGGTGAAGAATACAAAGACAAGGGTGTCTTGCCTACAGTCAAGCATGGTGGTGGGAGTGTCATGGTTTGGGGCTGCATGAGTGCTGCTGGCACTGGGGAGCTACAGGTCATTGAGGGAACCATGAATGTCAACATGTACTGTGACATAGTGAAGACATACTGCAAGAACCCCTTCCTTCAGAAATTGGGCCGCAGGGCAGTATTCAAACATAATAACGACCCCAAACACACCTCCAAAATGACCACTGCCTTGCTAAAGAAACTGAGGGCAAAGGTGATGGACTGGCCAAGCATGTCTCCGGACCAAAACACTATTGAGCATCTGTGGCACATCCTAAGACAAAAGGTGGAAGAGCGCAAGGTCTCGAACATCCACCAACTCTATGATGTCATCATGGAGGAGTGGAAGACGATTCCAGTGGCAACCTGTGAAGCTCTAGTGAACTCCATGCCCAAGAGAATTAATGTAGTGCTGGAAAATAATGGTAGTCACACAAAATATTGACACTTTGGGCACATTTTGGACATTTTCACTTAGGGGTGTACTCACTTTTGTTGCCAGCGGTTTAGACATTAATGGCTGTGTGTTGACTTATTTTGAGGGGACAGCAACTTTACACTGTTATACAAGCTGTACACTGACTACATTGTATCAAAGTGTCATATCTTCAGTGTTGCCCCATGAAAAGATATAATGAAGTACTTACAAAAATGTGAGGGGTGTACTCACTTTTGTGAGCTACTGTACACACTGCACAATGTTTTCCTTTAATATGAGCTTGAAATGATTCCAGACATGAGATACTTTTGTCATTTTTTAAAATGTTCTTAATCTTTGCCCGCCCATCACTCTGCCATGGCACCGTTAAACAAATCTACCTTTTGTTTAGGTACCGTGACCGGAAGAAGGTCGCACCAGAACAAAGCCATATAGACCTGAAGTGCTACATTAACCTCTTGCGCTCTGTTGTACCGCGGGCGGGCAAGTCTCTGCGTCCTAGGGCGCACGATCCTGATGGTGGTGATATAGGTGGTGTGGCGTCCAAGCGCACACTGAAAAAAAAAGCTGCAGACACAGCCGCAAACAGATTAGTTCATCTGATTGACCTCTCATTCGACTAATAAGAGCCTTGAATTGGGTTTCTGAAACCTTGAAGAACCAATGAATGAAAACCTAGGAAGGAGAACCCGCCGACTGTGAATGCAGGAGCCAATTGAAGCACAGAAGTTCAGGCTGGGTGAAGAGAGATTTACTGCTGCCACAGATGAAAAAAAGGACGCTGGAAGAACCTGCTACAGATCCAGCAGCATGGAGAACACCCACAAGTGTGACCTGCACTCATTCCAGCAGAACAGACGTTTAGGATTCTCTTCCGTCATCATAGACCGAAGGAGGCCGACGACAAAGGTCGTAAATCATTCGCCAAAACCGCAATAATGGAATTATGTTTTGACCGGGATCCACGAGCAGACCAGCGTCGCGTTCATCTGACAATGGGGAAGAGAAGTTCGCCAGGACTCTGCTGCTGTGAAGAAGTAAGGTGTTATAAGCTAAGTTATTATTTATCCCTGAAAATTGTAATCCAAAAATGACTTTTGACCGATCGGTAAATTACAACTGTACGGCGCACGAAGTACGAAGTGCGTGCGCCACGATAAACGGTTCATTTGCCGTGTTCGGACCGTGAAGGCCCCCCCCGCTGCAGAAGAGGAGCGGGGGGGAGGGCGTTCACAGTCCGAACGCCCCCCGGTCAGCAGGGGGAAGCCGCGGTGACTGCGCAGCGGTCGCCCCATAGCCATATGAGTCTATTCCGTCATGTAGCAATGGCCGATGGCCGTCCTCTGTAGCGGGGGGGGGGGGGGAGACAAACCCCCCACACACACACACACACAGTAGCGAGGGGGGGGGGGAGCCGCGGTGACAGCGTTGCTGTGGAAACATGCCACATCCGAGTGTAATCCGTTATGTAGCGAGGGCCGATCTCCGTCCTCTGTAGCGGGGGGGTGGGGGGACAACCCCCCCCCCCGCCCCCCCCCCCACACACACACACACACACAGCCCTGAATGTGACCTTTCATTTGAGCCCTAAATGAAGCTTCTATGTTGAATCATTCAGAAGTTATAGACGTTTTTCCAAACTGTGCCATTTGGCACAGTTCCAAAATGCCTGGGAACAGCCTGAGAACAAAGCTGTGTAATATATTCATTTTTTGTGGTATTGTTACAAAATTAGGACCTCAGCTGGATAACACTTGGTTCCCCATTTCTGTTGCATTTTCCAGCCCGGATCTGACAGCTGTGTGTTATTTGCAAGCATTTGTATCCAAAAAAACATCCAGGCCAAATTTATTTTCAAGTTCACTATGTTTAGATGACTGTAACTCAGTGGCCAGAGCACTTAGAGAGATCATGTTTTTTTTAACAAAAAATTCAAAGTGTTTTCTTTTAAATGAGACCAACCCCATGAAGATGCTGCAAAGGGTTGAATAACAGCTTTCGATTTACTTTGGGCACATTATTTTTTGGTGTTTTTAGGAAAATTGACCGGAGTGCAAGGGGTTAACCCCTTGAAAGTCCATGTTGCCCAGCGACAGCCCCAAAACATCACTGCACTAGAGGAGATCTGCATGGAGGAATGGGCCAAAATACCAGCAACAGTGTGTGAAAACCTTGTGAAGACTTACAGAAAACGTTTGACCTCTGTCATTGCCAACAAAGGGTATATAACAAAGTATTGAGATGAACTTTTGTTATTGACCAAATACTTATTTTAATGAGGAATTTACCAATTAATTCATTAAAAATCCTTCAATGTGATTTTCTGGATTTTTTTTTTCTCATTTTGTCTCTCATAGTTGAGGTATACCTATGATGAAAATTGGACACCTCTCTCATCTTTTAAGTGGGAGAACTTGCACAACTGGTGGCTGACTAAATACTTTTTTGCCCCACTGTATCTCTTTGTCTTATGTCCTGATTGGTGGAGCCTTGAGTACTTTTATCATGTTTACAGTCAACTTCATGTGTGCCTGTGTTTGTGCTCATGTTGAATGTAACTGTGGTTTGTAAATATGGATGTCACCTGACTGCAAAACAAATCTACCTACGGGTACAAATAAAGTAACCTGAACCTGATGCGATGCGATGCGATGCGATGCTACGCTATGCTAGGCTAGTTGAGTTAGCTGCTGTTAGCGCGGTTCACCGTCGTTTTAAATCCTCTTAAAGCAGAACCAGAACCTTCTCCGGGTCACATCAGTGTCGTCTCACAAACATTCCTCACATCCGTTGGTGACACACAAAAGTCTTTTCACACAAAAGTCTGGTTTTACTTACCAAATCTCGAATCCCCACGTTACAAGATTATCTGGAGGCAGAACGGGATCGGTTACAACGCATGCGCATTTCCACTTCACGGTCTGACGCTCGACACATACGCATGCCCAACGTGTGACGTATTTCCTGTTTACGACAATTTATAAAATAGTTAAAACTTTGGAGTGTAGGTTGATGTGGTTGAAGGCGGTAGATTTGGTTGACGTGATTTTGTAGATTTGGTTTAAAATGTCATCTTTCACTTTTTACCATTTGCTGCAAGACTCCTTCAAAAAGGAGAGATCAGGTCTGGTGTTGGACGCTCTGAGCAGAACAAACTACATCGACTGTGCAGGAAATTTACCCTGAAAGCTCAGTTTTAGTTCAGATACTCCTAAAGAAGTCGCTGCAATAGTTATGGATTTTTCACTGAAAAATTTATTTTGCAAATTAATAGATATGATTTTGAAAAACCTTCAGATTTTTATGTCTCAATTTCAAACTTTTCTTTTTTTCTTTTTCTGATTTATCAAAATTATCATATTTTCAAAAGTGATCATGTCTATCTTAGTTCTATCTCTATTCGACTTATTTTTGCACAATTGGTTGCTCAAAAAAGACCTTGCCAAGATGGTTCAGAATTTCTCTGTCGTTCTACAATTGTAAAGAATGGGCAAAATCTCATCAAAACAATCATCAATATTTCCAGTGACAAAAGGAGTAACTGTATGGAATATCATGTGGTTTAGTAGACTTTTGATGTCCTTTGCTCCAACAGACAAGCGCCTCTTCTCCACGGGCCCAAGCAGGAGGTTTCTGGGCCTTGTTGTGCTGTCTGAGGAGGAGAAGAGAGCTGTCCTGGTCCAGTGTCACAATGATCCTGGTACAGAAAATCCCAATGGCATGAGAACCACAACTGACAGGGTGACTGCGGGATACTACTGGCCAACACAAGTTGAAGATGTCAAGGAATGGGCCAGTAACATCCCTGACACTTCTTTGTTTGAAAGGCCATTCTGATGACAAATGGCTCATCACTCCATTGTGACAGTTTACACTGTGGATGTTGTTGATACCTGCTTGTCTGTAAGTTATTTGTTATTGTCCAATCCCAAATATAAAACTGAGATTTACCTCTCCAAGAAAGGACATTGATTCCTCTAATGTGACATTTTCTGCTAACTTATTTTTTAGGTCAGATATTGTCATCGCTGTCAACTAAATGATCCCATCAAAACTGTCCCCCCGTTTTACATTCTGTTAAGGTAATATTTTGACCGTTTCTGCCATAGTGAGCAGGAATGCCAGTCAACATGCTAATTATAATATTTTCAATGGGTAAAAGAAGGCTGGGAGGTGCTTGGACTTGATTTAATTGGACCACTGCCTGAAACGTCACGCCACAATAAATGTGTCCTGACTATGACTGACCTCTACACCAAATGGGGGATTGCAGAGCCTCTGCAATCATCAACTGTGAGTGAGGTCTCAGCAGCTGTAACAAGGAAGCTGGATACATTTGGGATGGTCAGGAAAATCATGATCAACCAGGGAAGGGAATTTGTCAATGAGGTGATGTTTTTAAAACTTGAACCTGAGGACAGAATTGTCACTTTATTCAACTCTGTGCTTTATATTTAAAAGCTTCGATCATTTCAAAATGTTGGAAATAATGTGACTCCTCCTGCAGCTCAATGACAGTATTTTCAGGTTGCTGAAAATCAAGCCCGCTGTATCCAGCGACTACCATCCGCAGACCAACAGCCAGGTAATACTTGGCATGTTTTATCACTCAGCTCTGTTCTCTGGTCAGCAGAGAGGGCCTTTTCAAGATCCTGCCAAAGATAGGATGCCCACCAAAGTTGCAAAGCCTTATTGAATCGTTTCACACCAACATGCAGGGAATAGTGCAGCACGATGGCAACGTCTCAGAGCCTTTCAACATACGCAGCGGAGTGAAACAGGGCTGTGTACTTGCGCCAACCCTCTTTGGGATTTTCTTTGCTATGCTCCTGAGGCATGCCTTCAGCACAGCAACAGAGGGAATCTACCTGCACACAAGATCTGACGGCAGGCTTTTCAACCTCGCCCGCCTGAAAGCCAGAACCAAAGTACGCGAGGCTCTAATCAGAGACATGCTGTTCGCAGACGACGCTGCAGTCGCAACCCACACACAGCAGGAGCTTCAGACCCTTATGGACCGCTTCTCCCAGGCATGCAAGGACTTCGGGCTTACCATCAGCCTGAAGAAGACTAACGTCTTGGCGCAAGGCACGGAAGCACCACCAACCATCACCATTGACGGCTACGAGCTGGAGGTCGTGAATCAGTTCATGTACCTGGGGTCCACGATCAGCAACAACCTCTCCCTTGATACAGAGATCGACAAGAGGATTGGAAAATCAGCCTTCACACTCGCTCGCCTCACCACACGAGTGTGGGAGAATCCCAAACTCTCTGTCAAGACGAAGATGGCAGTGTACAACGCCTGCGTCATCAGCACACTGCTCTATGGGAGTGAGATGTGGACAACATACGCCCGGCAGGAAAAGAGACTGAACTCCTTCCACTTGCGCTGCATTCGCCACATCCTGGACATATCCTGGCGGGACAAAGTGCCCAACACAGAAGTTCTGTCCCGCGCCGGCCTTCCCTCCATGTTCACTCTACTCAGACAGCGCAGGCTCCGCTGGCTAGGCCACGTTCACCGTATGGAGGATGGCAGAATCCCCAAAGACGTCCTCTATGGAGAACTGGCAACTGGCAAGAGAGACGTTGGCCGCCCACAGCTGCGTTTTAGAGACGTCTGCAAGAGAGACATGAAGGCCCTGGAGATCAACACAGAGCGCTGGGAGGACCTTGCAACGGACCGCTCCAAATGGAGAGGCACCCTGACCAGACAGCTCAAGGCGGGTGAAGAGAGACTGACTGCTGCTGCAGATGAAAAAAGGACCCGCAGGAAGAACCGCCACAGACCCAGCAGCACGGAGACCACCCACAAGTGCGACATGTGTGACAGGGACTGCCATTCGCGCATCGGCCTGTTCAGCCACAGGCGGTGCTGTTCCACCAGAGTAGACGTTTAGGATTCTCTTCCATGGTCATCATAGACCGACGGAGGCCGATGATGATGAGATGTTGTTGTGGGATCACATATGCATTTTGATTGACTTAATTAATTAATTTAAATTTATAGGATGAAAGGACCAATCAAAACATCAAGCGTGCACCCCGAAGATATGTCAATGAAAATCATGCTGACTGGGACCTTCTGTCATGGTTTGAGCGCCGATCCTGTCCACACTCAAGCCATGCACTATCTTTGCCTATGTGACGGCTGTGTGCCCCTTTTGGCTCCCCGAGCCTTTATTGTGACAGCGCTCGGAGGGGCTTCCTGCTGTCAAACTTGACAGCTGAGCCGCATTCGCCTCATCAGCCACTCTCCACCTAAGAGGGCAGCTGAGAACTGAAAGACGCGGCAGTCTCGTCAAGAACTTCCCATTGTCTGACATATCGAGCATCCCTCAGCTCAGACGTTGACTACTCGTCCTCTATGTTCGTAATGAAATAAACTTACAAACTTACTTGGCTTGTTATTTTGTTCCTTTTCTGTTCCGTTAATAAACTGTGCAAACTCACTGGCGATTTGTGGCGTCTTATGATGGCTTGTGAGGGCCATCCATGACACCTTCACCTACTTGCTGTGGTGTTTGGCATCAATACTGCAAAACAGCTCAGTGACTTTATAAGTCAAATTTTCTACAATAAACCAACTAAATATGTTCAAATATCATTTACATTATTAAAAACTAGATGTTTTATATCGGTGTTCAATTTATTTATGGGGGCTTCTTTGTGATTAGTGTTGGACCAGGCATAGTCCATATTTCCTGCTCTTCCACCGGCACCCTCACTTGCCTGAAGTTCTGAATGCTGCCCCATGGCCGATGACTTTGAAATGGCTGATTCAGAAGAGGATTTAGACGCCAAAATAACAGAGCTTAAACATCTAAATGAAATGCTTTGTTGTGAAGGGAAGACACCTGAAAATTCAGTTTTCATATTCCTTAACGTAAATTATTGGGTCTTTTTTTTATAGGTTCTGTGCAGCTTAGAGAAGGCACAGACCAGGCAGCAGAAAACCTTTGGAGATCGAAAGCAAAAGTTTGTGAGAGTATCTTCTGTGCATGAAGATGATGATGTTTTGGTTTCACAGGATCCCAAAAAGCGGCGGGCATTAACTACTCTATAAAGCCAGCACCAAGGTCCATTTACAGTGTCAAACATCAGTGCCAAAGGGGTGACCACACTGAGGAAGGGTTCCTCATTCCAAAAAGTTCATGTATCAAGACTACAGACCTACCACAGACTGAAGAGTAAGGCAGTTCAACATGTTGTCTCTATGCAAATCTTTTTATTTAAACCGGGGGAAAAAATTAATCCATAGAATTATAACTAGAATCATATTTGTGGATTTTCAGATGCACCAACCAACAAGACATTTCTTGGAGACCACCAGTATCCCACTCTTGAGTGGAAGAAAAGCTACAGGGAACAGAAGTTTACCTAAATGAACATTTTGACATAATACTCGGCCCAGGAAACACACACACAGGCTCAGGTAGATGTGAAAGCTTTATTTCAACCAATAAAACATGTTTGGATGCGTGTATGCGATATGTGAATGTGGTGTGGGTGGAAGATGAAGGCAGGGACAGAGCAGCACGCCGTGCAGCCAGGCAACCCTAAGGATAAGATGAGATAAGATAAGATAAGCCTTTATTAGTCCCACAATGGGGAAATTCCAGGATTGCAACAGCACAGGGATAGCAACACTCAGAGCAACAATCAGAAGGCAAGAAAAAAAAGCAAGAGCAGCTAATATACATATGTACTATTACTATAAATATATATATATATATATATATATATATATATATATATATATATATATATATATATACATATATATATATACTATATACACACAGTGGGGCAAAAAAGTATTTAGTCAGCCACCAATTGTGCAAGTTCTCCCACTTAAAAGATGAGAGAGGTCTCCAATTTTCATCATAGGTATACCTCAACTATGAGAGACAAAATGAGAAAAAAAAATCCAGAAAATCACATTGAAGGATTTTTAATGAATTAATTGGTAAATTCCTCGGTAAAATAAGTATTTGGTCACCTACAAACAAGCAAGATTTCTGGCTCTCACAGATCTGTAACTTCTTCTTTAAGAGGCTCCTCTGTCCTCCACTCGTTACCTGTATTAATGGCACCTGTTTGAACTCGTTATCAGTATAAAAGACACCTGTCCACAACCTCAAACAGTCAGACTCCAAACTCCACTATGGCCAAGACCAAAGAGCTGTCAAAGGACACCAGAAACAAAATTGTAGACCTGCACCAGGCTGGGAAGACTGAATCTGCAATAGGTAAGCAGCTTGGTGTGAAGAAATCAACTGTGGGAGCAATTATTAGAAAGTGGAAGATATACAAGACCACTGATAATCTCCCTCGATCTGGGGCTCCACACAAGATCTCACCCCGTGGGGTCAAAATTATCACGAGAACGGTGAGCAAAAATCACAGAACCACATGGGGGGGACCTAGTGAATGACCTGCAGAGAGCTGGGACCAAAGTAACAAAGGCTACATCAGAAACACACTACGCCGCCAGGGACTCAAATCCTGCAGTGCTAGACGTGTCCCCCTGCTTAAGCCAGTACATGTCCAGGCCCCTCTGAAGTTTGCTAGAGAGCATTTGGATGATCCAGAAGAGGATTGGGAGAATGTCATATGGTCAGATGAAACCAAAATTGAACTTTTTGGTAAAAACTCAACTTGTCGTGTTTGGAGGAGAAAGAACACCATACCTACTGTGAAGCATGGGGGTGGAAACATCATACTTTGGGGCTGTTTTTCTGCAAAGGGACCAGGACAACTGATCCGTGTAAAGGAAAGAATGAATGGGGCCATGTATCGTGAGATTTTGAGTGAAAACCTCCTTCCACCAGCAAGGGCATTGAAGATGAAACGTGGCTGGGTCTTTCAGCATGACAATGATCCCAAACACACCGCCCGGGCTATGAAGGAGTGGTTTCGTAAGAAGTATTTCAAGGTCCTGGAGTAGCCTAGCCAGTCTCCAGATCTCAACCCCATAGAAAATCTTCGGAGGAAGTTGAAAGTCTGTGTTGCCCAGTGACAGCCCCAAAACATCACTGCTCTAGAGGAGATCTGCATGGAGGAATGGGCCAAAATACCAGCAACAGTGTGTGAAAACCTTGTGAAGACTTACAGAAAACGTTTGACCTCTGTCATTGCCAACAAAGGGTATATAACAAAGTATTGAGATGAACTTTTGTTATTGACCAAATACTTATTTTACCGAGGAATTTACCAATTAATTCATTAAAATCCTTCAGTGTGATTTTCTGGATTTCTTTTTCTTATTTTGTCTCTCATAGTTGAGGTATACCTATGATGAAAATTGGAGACCTCTCTCATCTTTTAAGTGGGAGAACTTGCACAATTGGTGGGCTGACTAAATACTTTTTTACCCCACTGTATATATATACAAACAGACACACAGTGCAGAGCATTGTAGCTGGATGGAATAAATATATGAGTATATAAACAAACAGTGCGGAGCATTGTAGCTAGATGGAATAAATATGTAGATATATAAACACCCACAGTATGGAGCATTGCAGCTAAGGTGGAATAAATATGTAAATATATAAACACACACAGTGCGGAGCATTGTAGCTAGATGGAATAATATGTAGATATAAAAACACACAGTGCGGAGCATTGTAGCTAGATGGAATAAATATGTAAATATATAAACACACACAGTGCAGAGCATTGTTGCTAGATGGGATGAAACAGCACAACCGTCTACTTAGTTATCCTACATGGTATGATTATGTGCCCATACATATGCTCACCCTCCATAGCAACCGGTATTTTCCTAGTTGTATGCCGAAGGGGACCATTGTGTAAGTCCACTGCATCTTTTGCATTCAAAACTATTAGGTTGTTACGTCTTTTTGCTATCTCTGCGAGCAGCCTTGCTTAGATTGTACAGTCTGACAGCCGTTGGTAGGAAGGACCTGCGAAACCTCTCGGTTGTGCACCTGGGATGATGTAGTCTGCTGCTAAATGAGCTCCTCAGTGCATTCAGTATGTCCTGCATAGGGTGGAACTCGGACTCCAGCAGAGATGACAGTTTAGACACCACCCGTCTCTCGCCTATCTCCTCCATCGGGTCAAGGCGCTGCCCAGGACAGAGCTAGCTTTCTTGATCAGTTTGTTCAGTCTCTTCTATCGGCTGCGGTAATGCCACTGCCCCAGCAGACCACTCCAAAAGTGATGGCTGATGCTACCACCGTGTCATAGAATGTCTTCAGCAACGCCCCTTGTACACCAAAAGACCTGAGTCTCCTCAGTAGGAACAGCCTGCGCTGTCCCTTCTTGTAGAGTGCGTCAGTATTGTGTGACCAGTCTAGTTTATTGTTCAGATGAACACCCAGGTACTTGTAGGATGTCACCATCTCGATGTCTGTTCCCTGTATATTTACTGGTGCTGTGAGGGGTTGTCCATGCCTGCGGCTGTCCACAACCAGCTCCTTAGTTTTCCTTGCGTTGATCTGGAGGCAGTTCCAATGGCACCAGTCCACAAAGTCCTGGATAAGCCCTCTGTACTCAGCTTCATCTCCATTGGAGAGGAGGCCAACGATCGCAGAGTCATCAGAGAACTTCTGTAGATGGCAGTGTGTTGTGTTGTGTGAGAAGTCCGCAGTATAAAGAGTGAACAGGAAGGGAGCCAACACCATTCTCTGGGGGGCCCCCGTGCTACCAATGATCGTGTCGGACACACAGTCCCGGGTTCTCACAAACTGAGGCTGGTTCGTGAGGTAGTCCAGGATCCATGATGACAGGTGCTGGTCCACCCTGCGCGCAGCAGCTTGTCCTTCAGGATCATCGGTTTGGATGGTGTTGAAAGCACTGAAGAAGTCAAAGAACATGATCCTCACCACATTCCCGGGCTTCTCCAGGTGGGACAGAGAACGGTGAATGCTGGTAGGCGAACTGGAGTGGATCCATCGCTGGTCCCACCAGGGGGCGGAGGTGAACAAGGAGCAGTCTCTCCAGGGTCTTCCTCAAGTGGGACGTCAAGGCCACCGGTCTGTAGTTGTTCAGGTCTTTGGGGTGAGAAGTTTTGGTACAGGTACCACACAAGATGTTTCTCCACAGCTGTAGTACCCTCCCCAGCTTCAGGCTCAGGTTGAAGATGTACGCCACAATCCCACACAGCTGGTCTGCACAGGACTTGAGGAGCTTTGCGCTGATGCCGTCCGGTCCTGACGCCTTCCTCGCCTTGATCTTCCTCAGCTCCGTCCTCACCTGGGTCTTGGTCAGGGTCAGGTTGGGGGGGCTGTGTGTTGGGAGTGGGGGGGTGTTGGTGGAGTGGGGAGAGGGCAGCAGGACTTGATGTCTTTAGAGGCAGCAGTGGTTGTTGTGCAGTCAGGGGGGAGGGCGGTTGGTCAAACCCATTGAAAAACAGATTCAGATTGTTCGCCCACTCCCTGCCCCCCGTGGCCTGGGGGGAGGTATTCTGGAGCCCAGAGACGGTTTTGAGGTTTCTCCAGACCCCGCTGATGTCGCTCTGTTGCAGCTTGTCCTCCATCTTCTTCCTGAAGCTGTCCTTGCCTTCTCTGATCTTTCTCCTCAGCTCCCTCTGTACGGATTTCAGCATCTCCCTGTTCCCCGACCTGAAGATCCTCTTCTTCTCTCTCAGAAGTGTTTTTATCTCAGGGTTGATCCAGGGTTTGTTGTTTGAGCAACACCGTATGGTCTTGGTGGGAACGGATTTGTCACACAGAAGCTGAGGTAGTCCAAGAAGGTGTGAGTGAGGCCATCGATGTCCTCACCATGTGGATCGCAGAGCTGTTTCAAGGCGGTGGTTTCAAAACAGCCCTTTAGAGTGTCCATTGCCTCCTCAGACCATAACTTCACTGTGCGCATGGCCGGAGGTTGTCTGTGCACTAGGGGTTTGTACACCGGCCGGAGATGAACCAAGTTGTGATCCGATCTCCCGAGTGGGGGAATTTGTGATGAGGTGTACGCTCCTTAGTGTTTGCATAGAATAAGTCCAGTGTTTTATTGTTTCTAGTGTGGCATGTGACATACTGGGTAAACGTGGGTAGAATGGGAGACAGTGAAACATGGCTGAAATCGCCTGAGATGAGGAGAAGAGCATCTGGGTGTTCTGTCTGCGGCCTGCTGGTTACTGAATGGATGACGTCACGCGCTGTCCCAGCGTTCGCCGTCGGATTTGCATAAACAACAATGCAGATCACGTGTGAGTATTCCCTCAGGAGATATGTAGGCCGCTTGCTAACAGCTAGCAACTCAATGTCTTTGATGCAGTGTCGTTGTTTAACAGTGATATGTCCTGGTCTGCACCAGTTGTTGTTAACATACATTATCACTCCACTGCCCCTTGCTTTGCCATTGTCTGGTGTTCGGTCTGCCCGAATCATGTGGAAACCCTCCAGCTCAATGTTAGCATCTGCTGCTAGTTCAGTTAGCCACGTCCTCAGAAACCAAAAGGAGATAGCATTCCCGGTATATGCTATCGTAGCGGGAGATAGCCGCTAGCTCATCTACCTTTCCCAGTAACGACCGTACATTCCCCATGACAATAGATGGAAGGGAGGGTCTGTACCTTATATTTTTTGTCCTCCGCCTTACTCCAGCCTGGCAGCCACGGCGTTTTCACCTCAGTTCTCTCGGTATGTCGAGTTTTTTCCGTTAGCACCGGGTGGCGGTTGAGTGCTAGTAGCTAGCTGAGTGGCGGTTGAGTGCTAGTAGCTCCTCCCTGCTATATCAACTCCTGCTATAAACAGTGGCTCCGTCCACCAGCTCAGGAGACATTTGGGACGATCTGAGTGTCCGTGATATAAATTGAGTGAAAAAAAAAAAAAAAAAAACGGATCAAAAAGAGAGAGGGAGGGAAAAAAAGACTCAGAATTGAGCCGCTGTTGCAAAGGGCAGCCGACTCGTGTGGCGCCGGAAGTATTAAAGAGAGACGAGATGAGACGAGAGCAGGGAGTTAGCTGGGCAAACCACACAGGAGAGTAATAAGGCAATGTGCTTACTTGCAGTAACAGAGGTGGCTGGCGTTTGCAAGATCCCAAGCCTGGGAGGCAGCGTCCTGCTGTGCGTCCAAGGAGGAGAGGAGTTGCAGGGGAACGATGATGACGAAGGAGAGGATGTCCCGCCGCCGGGGATCCATCTGTGCACAGGGGAAGGCTGAGAGGACAGGTGAGAAAAAATAGACAGCTTACGTGTCGTTGTGATGATCAGCAGGCCTGGAGGAAGGAATCTGCTGAGGGTTAGAGCACGAAGGAAGACAGACGGCTCCAGGCCGATGCTCAGGGCAAGGTGGAATAAATAGTTGGGCGCTAACGAGGGTGCAGGTGTGCGCGCAGCTGAGGTGGATGCCCGTGAGCGGTGAGTGGTGACAGTACTCCCCCCCCCAACAGCGCTCCTGGCGCTGGCTTACCTTGGGTGCGCCCGGTGAACCTCCGCGATGAGATCTTGATCCAGCACCCACGAAGAGCGCACCCAGGACCTCCACTCTGGCCCATAACAATCCCAATCCACCAGGTATTGTAGCCCACGACCTCGGCACCAGGAGTCCAAGATGGAGGCAACACCCCACGCCGGGTCACCATCGATCATCCTAGAAGCGGGCGGCGACCTAGGAGAAGGGCAGAGTGGATTGGAGAGAATAGGCTTAACTTTCGACACGAGGAAGGTGGGATACACACGTAGGGAGGGAGGGAGGGCCAAACGCACAGCCACCGGGTTGGACAGTTTTGGTGATCACGAAAGGACCGAGAAACCGCAGAGCCAGCTTCCTCTTCTCGGCCTTGAGGTTGATGTCTTGGGACGAGAGCCAACCCGTTGACCCACCTGGTAATCAGGAGCTGGCACTCCTGTGGCGATTGGCGGTGGAGCTGTTGCGCGCCGCTGTGCGTAAAAGCGCTCCCCTTGCTTGGTCTACACACTCCGGCAGCATCTCATATGCGCCTGGACAGATGGAACAGCCAACTCACCCTCCTGCTCGGAAACAAGGGTGGATTGTACCCCAAGGGACGCCTTGAAGGGAGACACACAGTAGCCGAAGACCGCGCTGTGTTGTGGGCATACTCCACCCATGCCAAGTAGTGAGCTCCAGGAAGATGGATTAGAGGAGGTCACGCAGCTCAGAGCACCCTCCAGCTCCTGGTTAGTGCACACTCACATTGTCCATTGGACTGGGGGTGGTGACCACATGAGAGACTAACCGTGGCCCCCCAAGGCGTTGCAGAAGCACCTCCATACCTGGGAGACAAACTGAGGGCCCCGATCCAATACAACGTCCAATGGGATCCCGTGCAGTCTGACAACATGTTGGACAAGGAGGTCCGCCGTCTCACGTGCCGAAGGGAAACCCCGAAGAGGCACAAAATGGGCGGCCTTAGAAAACCGATCCACAATTGTCAGGACTGTGTCATAGGTGTTAGAGACCGGGAGACCAGTGACAAAGTCAAGGGTGATGTGCGACCAGGGCCTGCCCGGGACCGGCAGGGGCTGGAGCAGACCCGCAGGTGGAGAGTTTTGAGACTTGCTGGTAGCGCACTGGGGACAAGCCCGGACGTAGTTGGTGACGTCCTTCTGGAGACCCGCCAGACGGGAGATGCCAGGGTGACAGGCGAGCTTGGAGGTATGGGCCCAGTGAATAACTTCTCCTCGAACCGCTGAAGGAATGAAGAACCTCCCCTCTGGACCACCGCCAGGGTCTGGTTCCATCTCCTGTGCCCTTCAGATCTTGTCCCTGATGGACCAGGAAACCGCCCCCACAACGCACGAGCTGGGAAGGATGGTGTGGTCCGACTCCTCCGGATCCTCAGGGGCGAACTGCCTGGACAAGGCATCGGGCAACCCATTCTTCGAGCCTGGACGGTACGTGATGGTAAACTAAAACCGAGCAAAAAATAGAGACCAGCGTGCCTGGTGGGCATTCAGGTGCCGCGCTGACCTCAAATACTCAAGGTTCTTGTGGTCCATCCAGACCACAAAAGGCTGAGCCGCCCTCTCCAACCAGTGACACTACTCCTGCAGCGCGAGCTTGACAGCGAGGAGCTCCCTATCGCCAACGTCATAATTACGTTCCGCTGCAGATAACTGTCGGGAGAAGAAGGCGCAGGGCCGCTTGACTCCGTCCACTGGCGAGCGCTGAGAGAGCACCGCCCCCACCCCCGTGTCGGAAGCATCGAACTCCACCAAACACTGCAGCGCGGGGTCAACCTGGGTCAGGACCCGGGAGGACAAGAACTCCGCCTGGAGGGTCTTGAAGGTGGCGGCTGCCTCCTTGGACCACTGGAAGGGCACCTTCGATGAAGTGAGGTGAGTCGGGGGGGCGACAATGGTGCCGAAGTTGGGGACAAAGCGACGGTAGAAATTAGCGAAGCCAATGAACTGCTGTACCTGCTTCCTGGAGGTAGGCGTGGGCCACTCGACCACCGCTTTGACCTTAGCGGGGTCGGGGAGAATCTGATTGTGTGAGATGACAAACCCCAGGAAGGAGGTGGTCCGGGCGTAGAACTCGCACTTCTCCGCTTTGATGTAAAGTCTATTTTCCAGCAGTCGTTGCAGGACCCGCCTCACATGAGCCTGGTGCTCCTCCCGTGACCTGGAGAAGATGAGTATATCGTCCAAATACACAAAGACAAAGACCCCCAGGAAATCTCGTAGGATGTCGTTTATGAGCTGCTGGAAGACGGCAGGAGCGTTGGTGACCCCAAACGGCATCACAAGGTACTCGAAGCGACCGCTGGGCATCCTGAAAGCCGTCTTCCACTCATCACCCTCCCAGATCCGAACGAGATGGTAAGCGCTGCGGAGATCTAGTTTCGTGAACCAGGTCGGCCCCTGGAGGGAGTGGAAGGCAGTGTCCATCAGTGGCAAGGTGTAGCGATCCTTGATTGTAATATCATTCAGCGCTCTGAAGTCAATGCAGGAGTGAAGGGACCCATCCTTCTTGGACACGAAGAAGAAGCCCGCGCCGAGTGGAGATGAGGAGGGGCGAATGATCCCAGCGCTGAGCGACTCCTTGATGTAAGCATCCATCGCCTCACGTTCAGGAGCGGAGAGGCTGTACAGGCGGCTAGATGGCAAGGGGGCCCCTGGACGGAGATTTATAGTGCAGTCATACGGCCGGTGAGGGGGAAGAGGCATAGCCTTGGACTTACTGAAAGCTACTCCCAAGTCGTGGAACTCCTGCGGCACCAGGGTGAGGTCTGGAGGCTCGGAGACTGGCGCCGGCGGAGGGGTGGACGGAGCACACGCTGCAGACTGGAGGCAGGTGCCCAGGCAGAAGGAGCTCCATGAAAGGACACTGCCGGATCTCCAATCGAGGACGGGGTTGTGCAAGCCCAGCCAAGGGTAGCCCAGGATGACACGGTCCAAAGAGGAGGGCAGGACAAACAGGGTCAGATCCTCACGGTGGTTGCCAGAGATGATAATGGGAACCGGCTTGGTGTGATATGTCACTACCCCCAGGAGAGAGTGAGAGAGAGTGACCAGGTTGAGGGGAGTTGACAGTGGCTGACAGGATATGCCCAAACGGGTTGCCAGGCTCTTGGAAATAAAACTTTGCTCTGCCCCTGAATCCACCAGTGTGTGCGTGAGATGCCCGATGGAGTTATGGCAGAATCGAATGGGCAGTGTGCAACAGGATAGGGTATTTGACCGGTTAGAGTCCGCGAGGCCCCCTACAGTGACTCGCGGACCCCCCCGTTTGGCTTAACCGGGCACAGCTCCACGGGATGCTGGTCATCTCCACAATACATGCAGAGAGCCAGTTCCCTCCGGCATTGTCTCTCCGCAAGAGGGAGCCTGGTGCGCCCGATCGCCATGGCCTCTGGCTCATCGGCGGACTCCGGAGCGGGTAACGCCGGGGGCGAGACTGAGGAGAGCGGACGGAAGCTCCGCGCGAGCGGCTGACTGACTTCCGCTTCGCGGCCCGCTCTCGCAGCCTATTGTCCAGGCTAATTGTGAGGGAGATCAGCTCAGACAGCCACCCTGGGAGATCCCGACTGGCTAGCTCGTCCCTCAGACCAGAACTGAGGCAACGGAGGAAGATACTGCAGAGAGATGCCTCTCCCCAGCCCACTTCCTCCACTGCCACCCGGAAGTCAACAGTGTGATCTGCCGCCGACCGGCTTCTGTGTTGGAGACTAAGGAGCCGATCGGCGAGGACGCTGTCACGACGCGAGTGGTCGAACACCTCTAAGAAGTCTTGCACGAACAGGTCATAAGAGAGGGCTGCGTAGCTGGGCTTCGACATAACAGCGTAAGCCCAAGCTAGCGCTCGCCCCTCCAAGAGATTAGCCATGTACCCGATTCGGCTATGGTCTGAGGGGAAATCCCCGGGAACGCGCAGGAACACTGACTCACACTGCAAAATAAACCCCCGTGCTCCACCGAGTTTCCCATTGAAGCGAGCGGGGGTCGGAATAGGTGTGAGCCGGGTTGACGTTCCCAAGCTAGGCTGGCCAGCTGTGGAAGCGACCGGAGACGAGGTGCCTTGAGGAACCGGGGGGAATGCCTGCTGGGAATCCAGGCGGTCTAACCGGTGAGTAATTACGGTTAATTGATTGAAAATAACTTGCTGTTGGTGCGCAATCATATCCACCCGAGCCTCGAGGGTGGAAAAGCGGCGTGCGAGCCCGCTGTCCGCTGGGCCGCTCTGCTGGATCCGTACTGACATAATACTCGGCCCAGGAAACACGCACGCAGGCTTAGGTAGATTTGAAAGCTTTATTTCAGCCAATAAAACGTGTTTGGATGCGTGTATGCGATATGTGAATGTGTTGTGGGTGGAAGATGAAGGCAGGGACAGAGCAGCACGCCGTGCAGCCAGGCAACCCTAAGGATGAGACGAGAGCAGGGAGTTAGCTGGGCAAACCACACAGGAGAGTAATAAGGCAACGTGCTTACTTGCAGTAACAGAGGTGGCTGGCGTTGGCAAGATCCCAAGCCTGGGAGACAGCGTCCTGCTGTGCGTCCAAGGAGGAGAGGAGTTGCAGGGGAACGATGATGATGAAGGAGAGGATGTCCGCCGCCGGGGAATCCACCTGTGCACAGGAGAAGGCTGAGAGGACAGGTGAGAAAAATAGACAGCTTACGTGTCGTTGTGATGATCAGCAGGCCTGGAGGAAGGAATCTGCTGAGGGTTAGAGCACGAAGGAAGACAGACGGCTCCAGGCCGATGCTCAGGGCGAGGTGGAATAAATAGTTGGGCGCTAACGAGGTGCAGGTGTGCGCGCAGCTGAGGTGGATGCCCGTGAGCGGCGAGTGGTGACGCATTTAACAAAGACTAATGCTGAAATAGCACGGCAAGCACAGATGCTGAAAAGACAAAATAAGATACAGGCAACATGGACGAGAAATTGTAGAGTTTGGATCAAACTAAATGGAACACCTGAGGAAGCAAAGAGTATAATAATCAGAGATTACTGACTTAAATAAATATAGATGAACACTGATTAAGAAAATTAAGAGACTATGATAATCCATATCCACACACACGGCAAGAATAGTTCTTTTGACATACCATGTCAATGTACTTTAAAAAAAAACTAAACAAAACAAACAAAAAAACTTATGACTGACTTGAGTAGACATCAATTATCCCCAGTTGGAGGAAGTCATTTGACACAGAGTGAGGAAATTCAAACTCTGAAAATATGCCATTATGCTGAACATAAACTACAAGAGATGGAGAACGATATTGATCCTGATAACCACTTTTTCAATAATATTCAAAATCATTGTGAATATTACACTGAAAAGCAATTCAAAAATCAAGTGCAACTAGATGGTAAACTATCAATAATACACTTCAACAGCAGAAGTTGTAGAAGAGCTTGGAAGAACGAGGCGATGTGATATATAAACCAAAGTTTATTATCAGCTCCTCTAACAAGTCTCATCCTAGTGCAGCAGCAGAAGAAGGAAAAAGAGGCCGAACACCTCCGGCTCTAAGAACTTATACTTGCACATAACAAAAGACATGCAAATCCAAAGCTGACATCCCTCCTTATCTTAATCCCCCCATTGTCTTCGTACTCCTCCTCATGGCCCTGGGGGGTCAGGGCAGCTCCTCCGGTCTCCACCGCAGTGCCTGGGAAACTCTTTGATCCTCACTGGCGGTTGAGATCTCTTTGTCCTGTTCTGAGGTGTGAAGTCGCCTTACATATGTAATCACCAAACATTCTCACATGCTTCAACATATGTAGGTTATGGAATATATGATTAATATAGACCACAGCCCCCCCCCAAACGACTAAGAAAAGGACAATAGAAAAATTCACAGTTTAAGATAATTACTATGACATACTAACTGCTACACCTCTTGCCACAGAAGAAACTTTCCAGCAGCCATGCTCCTAAGAGAGTTCAGTGGTAATCATGACAGCATAGTAAAATCACAAGTCAGTCTTAAACTGTTACAGCACAATTAGTGAACAACTGTTGAGTAGTTTGCATCAGTCTCTGTGCTGTCTGGGTTTTAATCTTCTCCCGAATTTGCTGTGGGTCCGCTTAGGCGTCCTGCTGGGACCTTCCTGTAAGGAATCTGCAGCTTGGGGAGGAGAGTGATTATTTGTTCCCTGCAGGGGGGCTGAGTCTTTTCTCTTGGGGGGTCTACCCCGCCGAGGTGCTCTCGCCAACCGTGCAGGCTCGTCTCTCAACAAGAAGGCAGGTTTAAGTCTGTCAATGCTGACTGTTTCTTTTCTATCCCCAAAATCAAGCACAAAGTGTTTATCACCAGGTTCCAGCACTCTGAATGGCCCATCGTATGGTGAGCGGAAAGTTGGTTTTAAAGCTTCATGCCTAACAAAAACGAATTCAGCATTCTTTAAAGCTTGTGGGACAAAAACCCGTGGAAAAGAGTAATGTGCCGGCCCGGGGAGAGAGTCCGGTCCGTTGCTGCCTAAAAACCTCGGGGCTGGAAAATGCCCTGGCTCTGGGTTCTCTGGCAAAAATTCACCTGGGAGCCTGAGAGGTTGTGCAAAAACTAATTCTGCTGGAGAGGCGTCTAGATCCTCTTTGGGCGCAGCACGCAACCCCAATAAAACCCAGGGAAGTTTATTTACCCAATTTGTATCCGTTAGTGAGGCTCTGAGGGCGGCCTTTAAAGATCTGTGAAAACGCTCGCATAACCCATTAGCCTGAGGGTGATAAGCGGTGGTGCGGTGAATTGTTGCCCCTAAGCTGCTGGACATGGCTGACCAAAGCTCCGAGACAAATTGAGGTCCCCTATCAGACGTGATGTCCGATGGGACGCCGAAACGTGCCACCCAGTTTGTCAAAAAAACGCGAGCGACTTCCTCCGCTGTGGTTGACGCCAGAGGGACTGCCGCTGGCCAGCGCGTGGTGCGGTCTATCATTGTTAACAGGTGTGTGAAACCTTGGGAGGAAGATAGTGACCCCACGAGGTCGACATGAACGTGGTAGACCCTTCTAGCAGGGATTGGAAAAGGCTCCAGAGGGGCTTTTGTGTGTTTGTGTATTTTGGCGCGCTGACAAGAAATGCAAGTTTTTGCCCATTCTTTTACGTTTTTGCGCAGGTCAGGCCACACAAACTTTTCGGCGACCATTTTAACCGAGGCGCGCACACCTGGGTGCGCGAGGGAGTGAATTGAGTCGAAAATACGGTGGCGCCATGTAGCTGGGACTAACGGGCGAGGTCGGCCGGTTGAGATATCGCATATTAGGGGGGGCACGCTGTCGCGTAAACCCCTTTCCTCCAGCCTTAACCCTGTTGGTCCAGACAAGAGTGCGCGCACGTCCGCGTCACTACTTTGTTCCTCTGCCATGGCTGCATAATCTATCCCTGCACGGATTGGGGCTGCGTATGTGTCCGCGTTGGTGAAGAGTTCCGCAGCTGAGGTAGTATAATCTGTCTCCTCGCGCTCTGACGATGTCACAGCGCGAGAGAGGCAGTCTGCTACCACGTTAAGTTTGCCTGCCACATGTCGAATATCTGTGGTGAACTCTGAAATCGCAGCCAGCTGTCTTTGTTGCCTGCCTGACCACGGTTCGGAAATTTTAGCCATAGCAAAGGTGAGCGGTTTGTGGTCTACAAAAGCCGTGAAACTCCACCCTTCTAACCAGAACTGGAAGTGGCGGATGGATAAATGAAGCGCTAGCAGCTCCCTGTCAAAAGTGCTGTATTTACGCTCGGTTTGGTTTAGCGATTTGCTGAAGAATGCCAAAGGTTGCCAGATTCCGCTGACATGTTGTTCTACAACTGCCCCTATAGCTAGGTCTGAAGCGTCTGTGGTTAGCGCAATGCGGGCCGAGGGATCGGGGTGAACCAACAATGTGGCATTAGCTAGGGCGCTTTTTACTTCCGCGAAGGCGCGTTCGCGCTCCGGGGTCCATTCAACCGCGTTGGAAGCTTTTTGTTTTCTGAGCGCATCATATAGGGGCTGCATGAGCTGAGCTGCGTGGGGGAGGAAACGGTTGTAAAAATTAACCATGCCCAAAAATTCCTGCAGCGATTTGACCGTTTGTGGCCGTGGGAAACTTTTTATCGCGTGAACTTTGTCTGGAAGTGGGACTGCCCCCTTCGGAGAAACTCTGTGTCCTAAAAAATCAATTTGTGACACGCCGAATTTGCATTTGGCTGGATTGATTATTAACCCGTGCTCTTCTAGCCTCTGAAAAACCATAGTGAGATGCCGCTCGTGTTCTTCCTCAGACGGGCTGGCTACCAGCATATCGTTGAGGTAGACGAAAACAAAAGGGAGGTCGCGTAATACTGCGTCCATCATCCGCTGAAAGGTTTGAGCCGTGCCTTTGAGGCCGAAAGGCATTCGCAAAAATTCAAAAAGGCCGAAAGGGGTTATTACAGCTGTTTTAGGAATGTCCTCTGCTCGAACTGGGACTTGATGATAACCGCTGACCAGGTCTATTTTTGAAAAAATGCGCGCACCCGCCAGATGCAGTGAAAAATCTTGAATGTGAGGAATTGGGTAGCGGTCATGCGCTGTCGCATTGTTTAATCTGCGGTAATCGCCGCACGGTCTCCAAGAACCGTCGGATTTCGGAACCATGTGAAGTGGTGAGGCCCAGGGGCTTTTCGAGCGTCTAATAATGCATAATTTTTCAAGGGTGGTAAACTCGTCCCGAGCTATGGCGAGCTTGGCCGCGTCTAAGCGCCGAGCTTTGGCAAACATGGGTGGGCCTGTTGTGGGAATAAAATGTTTAACCTCGTGTTTAGCCACTGTGGCTGAGAATTTGGGAATTGTGAGTGCTGGAAATTGGGTGAGGAGTTGATCAAACTTACCTCCTGCTGTGGTGACGCTAGCCTGCACGGGTGGTGGAGAAAGTCGAGCTGAGCAGGGAATAGAAGCAAAGGACAGTGCATTAACCAAGCGTCTGTTCGCTAGATCAACTAATAACCCATGTGCACACAAAAAATCTGCGCCCAACAAGTTAAAACTCACCGCTGCTACAACAAATGTCCATCTGTAGTTGCGGCCGTGGATGCAGAGGTGCAAGCTCTTTTCGCCAAAAGTGTCGATGATGGAGCCATTGGCTGCCACCGCTTCATTGCCCCGGGGGCCCATGGCCTGGTCTGCTTGGGAGGGCATGACAAAACTTAGTTGAGCTCCCGTGTCGATAAGGAACCGCTTGCCGGTGTGTCCGTCCGTCACATATAAAATCTTGCTTTTTTCACCGAGAACCGCCGCTGTTAACGGCTCTCGGCTTCGGCGTTTTCCGGAAATTATGAATTTGCAGGGGGGAACGCATTTGTAAGCCTTCTCGGCGAAGCGGTGGTGGTAATAACAAACGTCGCTCCGTCTGTTGCGTCCTGGCCGTGTTGCTGTCACCGCGGGCTGATTCTGCTCGGTGATTTGTGGCTCCTCGTGGCTCCGGACATCAGCGTTGAGGTCTGCGGATGCTGCTGTGGGTGTCTGCTCCTTGCAGGCATTGACGAGCCGTTGAGCTTCGTGGGCCAGCGTGCGGAAGTCTTGCTGGGTGCTGCATCGCATGTTGGCAAGCGTCCCTCTCATGTGTGGCGGCAGCGTACTGAGGAATATGAAATGGAAGAGGAAGTTGTCATTGTCCTCTTCTTTAAGTTGCAGCAAGTCCTCCATGAGGGCCTTGGGTCTGCCTCCTCTGTGGCCATAAACCGCCAGGATCCTCTCGGCTCTCTCCTCGGCTGAGGGGACATAATTTGCCACGATGGTCGCTTTCAGTTCTTCATATTTGTCCTGGGCTGGCGGCCGTTGGATTATGCTCCGCCCACATCTCGAAGTGGCGGCATTGAGTTTGGCGACGATGTGATAGAACTTTGTATCGTCAGCCGTGATGCCCGCAAGTGCAAACTGGGCTTCAGCTTGCAGAAACCACGAGGCGGGGTCTTCCTGCCAGAAGTCCGGCAGGTTGACGGTGACGGCGTTTGTGTAGACCGTCACTGATGTGTCCGCAGGGTGAGAGTGCCTTGCTTCGGCTCTCTCCGCGGCGCTGGTGCTCGGTTGAGCCCTCTCCATCACTTCTGCCGTGGGGAAACGTCGTCCATCTGTTCCCCTGTCTGCATGGGCGCCGGCGTCTGCCTGGGTTGCCACAGATGAGTCCATCGCGGGGGAACGCCTCTGGTCCATCCTCGCGTCAGGGTCACCAGTGTAGAAGAGCTTGGAAGAATGAGGCGATGTGATATATAAACCAAAGTTTATTATCAGCTCCTCTAACAAGTCTCATCCTAGTGCAGCAGCAGAAGAAGGAAAAAGAGGCCGAACACCTCCGGCTCTAAGAACTTATACTTGCACATAACAAAAGACATGCAAATCCAAAGCTGACATCCCTCCTTATCTTAATCCCCCCATTGTCTTCGTACTCCTCCTCATGGCCCTGGGGGGTCAGGGCAGCTCCTCCGGTCTCCACCGCAGTGCCTGGGAAACTCTTTGATCCTCACTGGCGGTTGAGATCTCTTTGTCCTGTTCTGAGGTGTGAAGTCGCCTTACATATGTAATCACCAAACATTCTCACATGCTTCAACATATGTAGGTTATGGAATATATGATTAATATAGACCACAGAAGTCTTAAAAACTTTCCACAGATTCAGGACTATTTAAAACAGCTAGACAGAAAATTTACAGCCATCGCAGTCTCTGAAACTTGGCTTAATGAAGAGCAGGCTCCCCTGATGGCAATAGAGGGATATCAGATGTTTCATATTAACAGATCTCCAAAAAAGGATGGTGGTGTTGCACTGTGTATTGATGACCTGTATAGGTGTAAACTTGTAAATGGAATGTCCTTTGCAATACCAGGGATTCTGGAATGTGTTACTGTTGAGATTGACCAAGATCAAACAAAAAATCTAATCATAAGTTGTATATATAGAATGCCGGGAACTTGCATTGAGACATTCAGAGATAAATTAGTCGAGCTGTACAATAATATTACTAGTAAGAAAATGGTAGTAATTTGTGGAGATTTCAATATTGATTTACTAAATCCATATCAACAAAATGTAATTACAGAGTTCATGATTTCTATGTACAGTATGAGTCTATATCCCACAATAACACATCCCAGTAGAATCACAGTTCACACTGCTACACTTATTGACAACCTGTTTGTTAATTTTATTGATAAGAAAATAGAAAGTGGATTATTGATAAAGGATATAAGTGACCAATTGCCAACCTTTGCACTTATCCATGGCTACATGGGGGCCAATACAGAAAAAGTTTTAAAATTATTCAGATACAAATCACAAAATGCAATCAGTTCTTTTAAAAAAGACTTGCTAGATAGATAGATAGATAGATAGATAGATAGATAGATAGATACATAGATAGATAGATAGATAGATAGATAGATACTTTATTTCGAACAAAAAAGTATAACAAAAATAAAACAAATGACAACTGCAATAAAGTAACAGTATACAGTGTTCGAAAGGGAGAAGGAAGAAGTGAACACTTATAAATTCCATCTCTGTCATCACCCGCAGCTCACAGGCTTCCACCTCAGCTGCGCGCACACCTGCTTCTCGTTAGGCGCAGCTATTTATTCCATTCTGCCCTGAGCTGCGGCCTGGAGCCATCTGTCTCCCTGCGTAGTCAACTCAGCAACTTCCTTCTCATCAGGCCTGCTGACGACTCGTCTGACACGTAAGCTGTCATTATTGCCTTACCTTCTCCCGTTCAGACTTCCCCTGTGCACAGGTGGATTCCTTGGCGGCGGACTCTCTCTCCCTCGTCACGCTGCTCCTCTACCTCTCTGCATCATCCTGGACGCACAGCAGGACGCTGTCTCCCAGGCTTGGAACTTGCCACGCCAGCCACTGCGCCACTACAAGTAAGCACAGTACATCTTCACTCTCCCGTGTGGTTGCCCAGCTAATCCCTGCTCTCCTCTCTTATAGGGTTGCCTGGCCGTACGGCGTACTGCTCTGTCCTGACTGCATCCTCCACCCACATCACACTCATATCTCACATACACGCATCCACACACAAACATTGCTGCAAATAAAGCTTTCAAATCTGTCTGAGCCTGCGTGCGTATTTCCTGGGCGGAACAATATATCAGTACGGCTCCAACAAAGTGGCCCAGCGGACAGCGGGCTCGCACGCCATTTTTCCACCCTCGAGGCTCGGGTAGATATGATAGCTCATCAGCAGCAGGTGATTTTGAACCAACTTACCTCAATTACTAATCGGTTAGACCGCCTTGACCCTTCGCGTGCTTTCCCTCCGGGTCCTCTTGGCGGTGCGGCTCCGGGTGCCTCCACGGCCGGCCAGCCTAGCTCGGGAGTGCCTACCCGTCTCACACCTATCCCAACTCCTGCTCGCTTCAACGGGAAACTCGGTGGAGCAAAGGGGTTTATCCTGCAGTGTGAGTCGGTGTTTCTGCGCGTTCCCGGGGATTTCCCCTCAGACCACAGCCGAATCGGGTACATGGCTAACCTTCTCGAGGGGCGAGCGTTAGCTTGGGCTTAAGCTGTAATGATGAAGCCCAGCTACGCAAACCTCTCGTATGACCGGTTCGTGCGGGACTTCTTAGAAGTCTTTGATCATTTCCCACTCGACAGCGTCCTCACGGACGGCTCCTCCAGTCTCCAACAGGGAGCCCGGTCCGTGGCGGAAATACACGGTCAACTTCCGGGTGGCAGCGAAGGAGGTGGGCTGGGGAGAGGCTTCTCTCTGCAGCATTTTCCTCCGTAGCCTTAATTCTGGTCTGAGGGATGAACTAGCTGGTCGGGATCTCCCCGGGCGATTCTCTGAGCTGATCTCGTTCACGATTAGCCTGGACAACAGGCTACGTGAGCGGGGCTGCGGAGCAGAGATCTGTCAGCCGCTCGCGCTGAGCTTCCCTCCGCCCCAGCTCAGTCGCGCCCCCTGGCGTTACCAGCTCCGGAGTCACGATCGATGAATAGAGGACATGGCCATCGGGCGCACTAGGCTCCCTCTAGTGGAGAGACAACGCCGGCGGGAACGGGGTCTCTGCATGTACTGCTAGATGACCAGCATCCCGTGGAGCTGTGCCCGGTGAAAGCAAACGGGAAGTCCGCGAGTCACTATAGGGGGCCTTGCGGACTCTAACCGATCCCATCCCCTATCTTCTTGCACACTGCCCATACGTTTCTGCCACAACTCCACCGGGCATTCCACTCACGCACTGGTGGATCTTTGGGGCAGAGCAGAATTTTATTTCTAAGAGCCTGGGCAAACCCGTTTGGGCATACCCTGCCAACTGCTGCTAACCCCCTGAACTTGGTGACGCCTCTCACGCTCTTCTCTGGGCACAGTTACACACCGCACTAAGCCAGTTCCCATCATCGTCTCCGGCAACCACCGGGAGGATCTGACCCTCTACATCCTGCCCTCCTTGTCGGACCGTGTCATTCTGGGTTACCCCTGGCTGCAGCTGCATAACCCTGTCCTGGATTGGAGAACCGGCAGCGTCCTGTCCTGGAGCACCTTCTGCCTGGGCACCTGCCTCCAGTCGGTGGCTTGCGCTCCATCTTCCCCTCTGCCGGCCCCGGTCTCTGAGCCCCCGAACCTGACTCTGGTGCCGCAGGAGTTCCATGACTTGGGGGCAGCATTCATTAAATCCAGAGCCTTGTCCCTTCCGCCGCATCGACCCTACGACTGTGCAATTAACATCCGCTTGGGGGCTCCCCTGCCATCTGGCCGCCTATACAGTCTCTCTGCACCGGAACGCGAGGCGATGGATACTTACATTAAGGAGTCACTCAGCGCTGGGATCATCCGCCCCTCCTCGTCCCCGCTTGGTGCGGGTTTCTTCTTCGTGGGTAAGAAGGATGGGTACCCTACGTCCCTGTATTGACTTCAGAGCATTAAACAACATGATGATTAAGGACCGCTACACCCTGCAGCTCATGGACACTGCTTTCCACTCCCTCAGGGGGCGACCTGGTTCACCAAGCTTGACCTCCGCAGCGCCTACCATCTCGTTAGGATCCGGGAAGGAGACGAGTGGAAGACGGCCCTTTAGGACACCCAGCGGCCACTTTGAGTATCCTCGTGATGCCGTTCGGGCTCACCAACACACCTGCCGTCTTCCGCTGACTTATAAACGACGTTCTGCGGGACTTCCTGGAGTTTTCGTCTTCGTCAATCTAGACGACATACTCATCTTCTCCAGATCACGCGAGGAGCACCAGGCCCATGTGAGGCGGGTCCTGCAACGTCTGCTGGAGAATCGTTTGTTCATTAAGGCAGAGAAGTGTGAATTCTACGCCCAGACCACCTCCTTCCTGGGGTTCGTGATCTCCCACAATCAGATCCTCCCCGACCACGCTAAGGTTAAAGCGGTGGTCGAGTGGCCCCGACCGACCTCAAGGAAGCAGGTGCAGCAATCATCGGGTTCGCTAATTTCTACCGGTGCTTTGTCCCCAACTACAGTGCCATCGTCTCCCCCCTGACCCGCCTCACGTCATCTAAGGTGCCTTTTTAGTGGTCTGAGGAAGCGGCTACCGCCTTAAGACTCTCCAGGCGGAGTTCTCGTCCTCCCGGGTCCTGACCCAGGTTGATCCCGCTCTTCAGTGTCTGGTGGAGGTCGACGCGTCCGACTCGGGGTGGGAGTGGTGCTTTCCCAGCGATCACCGGTGGATGGTGTCAAGCGGCCCAGCGCCTTCTTCTCCAGGAAGCTATCAGTGGCAGAGCGAAATTATGACGTCGGCGACAGGGAGGCTCCCATCGCTGTCAAACTCGCCCTACAGGAGTGGCGTCACTGGTTAGAGGGGGCAGCCCAGCCTTTTGTGGTCTGGACGGACCATAAAAACCTCGAGTACTTGAGGTCAGCGAGGCGCCTGAATGCCCGCCAGGTGCGCTGGACCCTATTCTTTACTCGCTTTGTGGCGGCATGAAATAATAAGCCAGCGAACTGAGAGTTTTTAAGGGTGTTTATTTATCATTCATCCCGCCACCATAGAACTCACTCCAGCCCTGTGTAGGCGGGCTGGAGCAAACTCTCAGGCTCTCGTGAGCAGACAGTGAATCAGTGTAGTCAGATGAGCAGTCAGAGAGAGAAGAGAGAGTAAGCCATAAGCAGTTCACTTAAATACCCAGCTACAGACAATACCTTCACAGCAGTAAGCATGGACATTTGCATTTGAGAGTCACATACATCAATAGGAGGATTACTGACAGGAAGACATTTTGCATCACAGTACCGAGCAGGAAGCATGAACACCTGTATTTGAGTCCACACATAACAGCAGGATTACTGGCGGAAAGGAGCTATACAAAGAGCAGCTGTAGCCTGCAGCTGAACGCTCTGAAGACAGTGGAGATGATTGTAGACTTCAGGAAAGTCACTACTCCTCTGCCCCCCCTCACCCTCTCAGGCTCTCCCATCACCACTGCTGATTCCTTCCGCTTCCTAGGCACTACCATCACCAGGGACCTCAAATGGGAGCTGACCATCAGCTCACTCATCAAAAATGCCCAGCAGAGGATGTTCTTCCTGCGGCAGCTGAGGAAGCTCAAGCTACCCACCAAGATGTTAGTGCAGTTCTACACAGCCATCATCGAGTCCATCCTCACCACCTCCATAACCGTGTGGTACGCAGGAGCCACTGCCAGGGACAGACTAAGGCTGCAGCGCGTCGTGCGCACTGCTGAGAAGGTGATCGGCTGCAAGCTCCCATCTCTCCAGGATCTGTACATCTCCAGGACCCGGAGGCGTGCTGGCCGGATCATAGCCGATCCCTCACACCCTGGTCATGTACTGTTTGCCCCCCTCCCCTCTGGTAGAAGACTTCGGTCCATCCAGACTAAAACCTCCCGTCACATGAACAGCTTCTCCCCTCTGCCATTAGACTGCTGAACACTAAGTGACTTCTCGTGCACCATGTACAGCAGCTCAACCAGACTCATGTCAATCATCACTGTTTTCTTCCTGCATTACCGACTGCACTATATAGTTCTCCACAGTATCTGCTGCTGGCTAATATATATTTTAACTGTTGACCAGTATCACTTAATCTTATCCTACACTTTATTACATGTATAGTTTATTTCTCTTATCTTATCATGTTTAATGTTGCAGCATTGTACCGAGACAAATTCCTAGTTTTGTGTACTACTTGAAACAATGGCAATAAACCTGATTCTGATTCTGATTCTGATTCTGATTCTGAGAGGCTTGCCTATTGATATCAATACACACATCTCATTGTTCTGCTAATTGCTCCAGCTGAGCGCTCTGCTTGTCCGTGGCTGTGGGGGGTTTACCCCACACACTACCCCCCAGAGGGCTCAGCAGGGAAGCTGAGGCCTCGATAGTCTGGCTATGGTAGCGAGCGGAGAAAGCTCAGTGCAGGCGGGGGTGGAGGGAGGGGGGTGGGGGTAGCAAGTCTGGGCCGCGCAAAAAATTGCATGTGGATCCACGATGTTGAGGGGCTGTCCGTTACGTGACAGAGGTCCACAGCGGCTGTGGAGAAGAAAAATTAAGTCTCTGACTCTTCTCGCGGCCATGGAAGAAAAAAAAAAAAGGAGCTGCAGCAGTGTGGGACTTGGCGTTGTTGACTTTATGGTGCGTGCGCAGCCCTAAAGCCCATCGGGGACAGCCGACGGCTGAATTCCCATTGTGCGCCGTGGCTGAGACCATACAAAATCCTGTGGTGCAAAGGCTGCGTTTGTGCTTCAGGTGAGTGGAGCAGGCCCTGAAGGTTCTGTGTGCAGCGGCGAAGGGACAAGGGCGGTCTGTGTGGAGCCGGTATTGTCCCGTGTGTGGTGCGCTGTCCTCATAACCCCCTGGTGTGCTTGCGGGGTTCGGTCATGGCAGGTCCGCTGTTAGAGGCGAGTCAGGGTCAGGGAGCTTGCTGGAGAAACAGCGGTCGTCAGCGCCGATGGTCATCCCTGTTCAGGCTGTTGCTGTAGTCGCCACATGCCGGGTCATGGTGCGTGCACGCTCGTGTAGATGCAGGGATGTGGGCGATTCTCTGTCTCTGGGATCCACAGCGCGATGAGAGGGAGCGGATGAGCTTTGTTCCCTCGGCAAGGTCTCAGCGAGGAGATCAAGAATCTCAGGCGAGGGTCGCAGAATGACACGTTCTGCAGCCTTCTGGGGCGTGGATGATCTCCGAGGGAGTTCGCCTGGGTGTTGGCTCTGCGTCGAGGTCTCCCGTGTGTCAGAAGGGAGGGGCAGATCATTGCGTCAGGCTGCTGCGTTCGCTTGTCGTTGGAGAGTCACCGCCGGGTGCTGCGTTGTTCGTCATCAGCGTGTTCTTTCCGGGGTCCACCAATGTGCGATCCGGATCAGAAGGTTGCTTTGCACAAAGCGTGTGCTTTCTTTCGGGTCACCAATGTGGCGAGGGTGGAATAAGGGACCCCGAGCGGCACGGCGAAACTCGCCCCTGCGCTGTGAGCGCGCGCAGGAGCGAGCCCCTGTGCTCTAGTCAGCAAGCAGGTGATGCATGTAGTCAGATGAGCAGTCAGAGAGAGAAGAGAGAGTGAGCATAAGCAGTTCACTTAAATACCCAGCTACAGACAAACCTTCACAGCAGTAAGCATGGACTTTTGCATTGTGAGTCCACATACATCAATAGGAGGATTACTGACAGGAAGACATTTGCATCACAGTACCGAGCAGGAAGATGAACACCTGTATTTGAGTCACACATAACAGCAGGATACTAGCGGGAAAGGAGCTATACAAAGAGAGGCTGCCTATTGATATCAATACACACATCTCATTGTTCTGCTAATTGCTCCAGCTGACGCTCTGCTTGTCAGTGGCTGTGGGGGTTACCCCACAGCTTTAACTTTACCATAACGTACCATCCAGGCTCGAAGAATGGGTTGCCCAACGCCCTGTCCAGACAATTCGCCCCAGAAGGTCCAGAGAAGTCCGAGCATACCATCCTGCCCGATTTGTGCGTCGTGGGGGCGATTGCAAGGTCCATAAAGGACAAGATTCTGAAGGCTCAGGAGGCGGAGCCAGATCCCGGCGGGGGGCCAGAGAGGAGGCTTTATGTTCCTTCGGCGGTTCGGGGTGAAGTGATCCACTGGGCCCACACCTCCAAACTCTCCTGTCACCCAGGCATCACCCGCTTGGTGAGTTGGCTGCAACACTCGTTTTGGTGGCCTGGTCTTCAGAAGGACGTTACCAACTATGTCCGGGCCTGTCCCCAGTACGCTACCGGCAAGTCCCCGAACTCTCCACCTGCGGGTCTACTCCAGCCCCTGCCAGTTCCGGGCAGGCCCTGGTCACACATCGCCCTTGACTTCGTCACCGGACTCCCTGTCTCTAACACCTATGACACGGTTCTGACCATTGTGGACAGGTTCTCCTAGGCCGCTCATTTTGTGCCTCGTCAGGGTCTTCCTTCGGCGCGTGAGACGGCCGATCTCCTGGTCCAGCATGTCGTCAGGCTGGCCTGGGATCCCACTGGACGTGGTCTCGGACCGAGGTCCGCAGGTTTGTCTCCAGGTTTGGAGGAGTTTCTGCAGCACCTTGGGGGCTAACAGTCAGTCTCTCTTCTGGTTATCACCCCCAGTCCAACGGGCAGTGCGAGCACACGAACCAGGAGTTGGAGGCCACCCTGCGCAGCGTAACATCGTCCAACCCTTCGTCTTGGAGCTCCTACCTGACCTGGGGAGGAATACGCCCATAACTCGGCCCGGTCCCACTGCTACTGGGGTGTCACCTTTTTTGAGCGTCCTTGGGGTACGACCCCCTGTTTTCCCTGAGCAGGAGGGTGAGCTGGCCGTTCCTTCGATCCAGGCGCACATCAGGCGCGCTGCACGGAGCGTGTGGACCAAGACCAGAGACGGGCTTTTACGCACAGTGGCGCGCAACAGCTCCACCGCCAATCGCCACAGAAGGCCGGCTGCTGCTACCAGGTGGTCAGCGGGTTGGCTCCTCCTCCCAGGTACATCAGCCTAAAGGGTGAGAAGAAGAAGTTGGCACCGAGGTTCCTCGGCCCCTTCACCATCTCCAAGATTATCAACCCGGTGGCTGTGCGTTTGGCCCTCCCCCCGCCCCTTGTGTGTGTCCCACTTTCCAAGTCTCTAAGATCAAACCTGTCCTTTCCAATTCACTCTGCCCTCCTTCTAGGTCCCCTCCTGCTCCTAGGATGATCGACGGTGACCCGGCGTGGGGTGTTACTGCCATCCTGGACTCTTGGCGTTGGGGTCGTGGGCTGCAATATCTGTGGATTGGGAAGGTTATAGTCTGGGAGTGGAGATCCTGGGTGCGCTCCTTCGAGGTGTTGGATCGTGACCTCATCGCGGAGTTCCACCGGACACACCCAGGTAAGCCAGCACCAGGAGGCGCTGGTAGGGGGGGAGTACTGTCATCACCCGCAGCTCACGGGCTTCCACCTCAGCTGAGTGCACACCTGCTCCTCGTTAGGCGCAGCTATTTATTCCATCTTGCCCTGAGCTTGCGGCCTGGAGCCGTTTGTCTCCCTGCGTAGTCAACTCAGCAACTTCCTTCTCATCAGGCCTGCTGACGACTCGTCTGACACATAAGCTGTCATTATGCCTACCTTCTCCCGTTCAGACTTCCCCTGTGCACAGGTGGATTCCTTGGTGCGGACTCTCTCTCCCACGTCACGCTGCTCCTCTACCTCGCTGCATCATCCCGACGCACAGCAGACGCTGTCTCCCAGGCTTGGAACTTGCCACGCCAGCCACCGCGCCGCTACAAGTAAGCACAGTACATCTTCACTTTCCCGTGTGGTTGCCCAGCTAATCCCTGCTCTCCTCTCTTATAGGGTTGCCTGGCAGTACGGCGTACTGCTCTGTCCAGACTGCATCCTCCACCCACATCACACTCATATCTCACATACACACATCCACGCACAAACATTGCTGCAAATAAAGCTTTCAAATCTGTCTGAGCCTGCGTGCGTGTTTCCTGGGCCGAACAATATGTCAATCTCCTCTTTTCCGTAAATACACCCATGTGAATTATATACAAATTACCACCTTTAAGACCCCAAGTAAACAATTTACTGTATTTTTTACATATCAACATTAACACCCATCCATCCTAACATACATTGATGTCCATACATCAAAACCAGCCTCAAACAACACAGATATACACAGTGCTGTCCCACCCACCATTCCATAGTGTCCCATAATGTCTCAGCGTGAGCATAGTGAATTGTACATATAAACACTACCCTTCTAACATATATCCTTTCAGCAAATAATGTTTATACTGTGGAGTGTGTAAATAACAAGGCGGATTTGACTCAGACAGTTTATTACACATCTCACACAGAAGCATAGTCAGACTGAATACTCAGCAGAGACTCTCCTCTTAAAAAGCATGGCATTCTTCTAGACGCTTCAAACACACAAAAGGTCACATTGCATTCACTTCCTTAATCCCTAAACATCCTTCTAGAAGTTTCTAACACACAAAAGATCACACTGCATTCATCCTTCACACCTCCCTGTTATCTCCCAGGGAAACTCTGCTCTTTGTTCTTGTCTAAGATGCTATACTATTATGCACTCCCCATGTGTCACCAAATGACCCCCCCGAGCGTCTTGGATAGAACAATAGAATGACAGTCCGTATGCTGTGGTAAAATCATTAAACATCAATCCACATGCTGCTTGGGCTTCAGTCTTCTCCCGTATCTGCTGTAACCAGGATTCACCGCCTCCACAGCGCTGTCATGCTGGGGGGCTGATGTTTGAGGGGTAAAAGTCTGTCCTTGTGGGTGCTCTGGGGAATCTTTTCTCTGGGAAGCTCCCCGTGGGGGTCTCAATCTTTTCCCTCCTACCCCCCAAATCTAGTAAAAAATGCTTGTCCCCTGTTTCCAGCACTCTGGACGGTCCATCATAAGGTGGGCGCAGTGGAGGGCGATGGGCATCGTGTCTGACAAAAACGAACTCCGCGTTTTTCAAAGTTTTAGGCACAAAAACGCACGGAAAACTGTGGTGAGCAGGGCCCGGCAGCGTGTTTGTGTCTATGCTACTCTGCAACAGCTGAGACGGGGAGCTGCCTGGCGCGGGATTATCTGGGAGAAACTCCCCGGGCAGCCGAAGTGGCTGTGCAAAAACGACTTCAGCCGGGGAAGCTTCCAGATCCTCTTTAGGCGCAGAACGTAACCCCAATAAAACCCACGGTAGCTTGTCTACCCAATTTGCATCCGTCAGTGACGCCCTGAGAGCCGCTTTTAATGACCTATGAAAACGTTCGCCATAACCCATTAGCCTGTTGGATTGTACGCGGTTTGTGGGGTGAATTGTGACACCCAGGCTGCGGTTCATTGTTGACCAGAGTTCGGAAACGAAATTGAGGGCCTCTGTCGGACGAATATCCGACAGGACTCCAAAACGCGCCACCCATGCTGTTAAAAACGCGCGAGCCACCTCCTCGGCTGTGGTTGCCGCCAGTGGAACCACTTCCGGCCAGCGCGTGGTGCGGTCCACCATTGTCAGAAGGTGTGTGCACCCCTGTGATGGCGGAAGGGGGCCCACGAGGTCCACGTGAACATGGTCGAACCTCTTAGCCGGGATGCGAAACGGCTCCAAGGGAGCCTTCGCGTGTCTGTGTACCTTGGCTCGTTGGCACGTCATCCAGGCTGCTGCCCACTCTTTCACTTGTTTGCGAAGGCTCGGCCACATGAATTTCTCTCCTACCATTTTGACTGACGCGCGCACTCCCGGGTGTGCCAAAGAATGAATCGAGTCAAACACGTGGCGGTGCCACGCGGCCGGTACCACGGGACGCAGTCGCCCCGTGGAGACATCACAGATTGGGGGGGGGCATGCTGTCTTGCAGCACCCTGCTCTCCAGCCTTAACCCTGTTGGTCCAGACAGGAGCGCGTGCACGTCCGAGTCACTAACCTGCTCCGCGGCCATGGCTGCGTAATCTATCCCCACACCAACTGGGGCTGCCACGGTGCGTGAGAGGCAGTCTGCCACTACATTCAGTTTACCCGAGACATGCTGAATATTGGTAGTAAACTCTGAGATCGCGGCCAGCTGTCTCTGCTGCCGGCCCGACCACGGTTCTGAAACCTTGGCCATCACGAATGTTAGCGGCTTGTGGTCAACGAACGCGGTGAAACTGCGGCCTTCCAGCCAGAACTGGAAGTTGCAAATAGCCAGGTGGAGAGCCAGCAACTCCCTGTCAAACGCGCTGTATTTACGTTCACTGTCGCGCAAAGTCCTGCTGAAAAAGGTGAGTGGCTGCCAAGCCCCGGCTACGCGCTCCTCCACGACCGCCCCTATGGCCACATCTGAAGTGTCAGTGGTGAGCGCTATGTGGGCCGTTGGGTCTGGATGTGCCAGCAATGCGGCGTTTGCCAGGGCAGCTTTGACTTCCGAGAACGCCCGCGCTCAGCTCTGGGGACCATTACAATCTTGATCCACGGTTTCTGTTTTTGAGCGCGGCGTACAGTGTTGCATGAGCTGCGCTGCGTGGGGAAGGAAAACGGTTATAAAAATTCACCATTCCCCCTAAAATTCCTGTAGTGCCCTGACCGTTTGCAGCCGGGGAAAATCTGCTACCAGCGCGCACTTTGTCAGGCAGCGGAACCGCTCCTTCGGGGAGAGACGCGGTGCCCCAAAAAATCAATCTGCGTCACCCCGAACTGACATTTTGCTGGGTTATTATTAACCCGTGCTCTTCCAACCTCCAGAAAAACCGCCGTGAGGTTGGGTTTCGTGTTCATCTTTGGACGCACTGGCGTACCAAGATATCGTCCAAGTAGACGAACACGAAGGGAGATCGAGCAGCACTGGCATCCATAATGCGTTGGAACGTCTGTGCAGCCCTTTTAAGCCCAAATGGCATGCGCAAAAACTCGAATAAACCAACAGAGTTATCACCGCTGTTTTGGGTATGTCTCAGAGCACACTGGGACTTGGTGGTAACCGCAGACCAGTGTCTATTTTAGAAAAAAACGCGCTTTCCTGCCAGGTGAACGGAAAAATCCTGAATGTGAGGAATTGGGTAGCGGTCGTGCGCTGTAGCGTTGTTCAACCTGTGGAAATCCCGCAAGGTCGCCACGAACCCTCAGCTTTAGGGACCATGTGTAGCGGGGAAGCCCATGGGCTGTTTGAACGCCTGATGATGCCCCAACCTCTCCAGGTGGCGAACTCCTCACGCGCTATTTCCATGTTAGCTGCGCCCAAGCGCCCAGGTTTTTGTAAAAAACGGGTGGGCCCGGTGGTGGTGATAAAATGCTCCACCCCGTGTTTAGCGATGGCTGGCCGAAAATGTCAGGACAGTGAGTGCTGGGAGCTGAGTGAGCAGTGTGTGGAACTTACCACACGCAGCTGTGACGTTGGCTTGTGCTGTTGGCCGGGACGCTCGAGCTGTACAGGGGATAGAATCAAAGGACAGTGCATTAACCAGGCGCCTGTTAGTGACGTCAACCAACAAACCATGTGTGCACAAAAAATCAGCCCCCAGTATATTGAAATTCATGCTGCTATGACAAAAGTCCACTCAAATGTACGGCCGTGTAGAGAAAGGAGTAGAGTCCCTCTCACCAAAGGTCTTAATCTCCGAGCCGTTTGCTGCTGCCGAGCCGCTAGATCCTGCCAGCCGGTCGGCATAGGTCGTCAGGATGAAACTCATCCGGGCGCCGGTGTCCACGAGGAAATGCCTTCCCCGAGCGTGTGTCCGTCAAGTAGAGCAGCTTGTTCTCCTCCCCGAGGGTCGTGGCTGCTACCAACCCATGGTCTTGGTGTTTCCCGAGCACTTGAACTGGCACGTGGTATACATTTGTGGGCCTCCTCTGCGAAGTGGCAGTGGTAGAAACAAAGGGTGTCTCCCCCACATTCTTTGGGCCCCCGCTGCTGCTGTCGTCGGTGGCTCTGCTGCTGCCGTCGATGGCTCCTCGCCTCCTCCGGCCGTCGCGCCGAGCTCCGTCACTGCCACCATGGTCGTGAACTCTCTGCTGGCGATGATGATCCGGTTTGCTTCTCGGGCCAGCGCACGATAGTCCCGCTTGGCCAGCAACGGCGAATTAGCCAGGGTCGCTCTCGTCACTGACGGAAGGTTTCCAGAGGAAGAGGTGGGTAAAAATGAAATGGTCGTCGTCCGTGCCCTTTAATCTCAACGTCTTCTCCATCAGGTCATGGCCGACCCATCTCCTAACCCAGTCCGCGTCAGGAATCTCTCTGCTCTCTCACCATCCGAGAGTGTGTAGTGCTGGATGAGTGCAGCCTCAGTGCGCCGTACTTGTCGTTAGTTGGTGGCTGATCGAGCAGGCTCTCCACGTGCTGAGCTGTGCGGGCGTTGAGCGTTGCAACCACATAGTAGAACTTCGTGTCATCCGCCGATATCCCCCGGAGGGCGAACTGCGCCTCAACTAGGTGGAACCAGGAGCGCGGATTGTGTTGCCAAAAATCCGGTAGCTTGATTGCGACAGCATATGCTTGGCTGGGGGCTCCCAACGAGGCTGGCTCCGGGGATCTTTCGCCGTGTTCCATTATTCGTCTTGGGTCACCAGTGTGGAGCGTGTAAATAACGAGGCGGATTTGACTCAGACAGTTTATTACACATCTCACACAGAAGCATAGTCAGACTGAATACTCAGCAGAGACTCTCCTCTTAAAAAGCATGGCATTCTTCTAGAAGCTTCAAACACACAAAAGGCACATTGCATTCACTTCCTTAATCCCTTAACATCCTTCTAGAAGTTTCTAACACACAAAAGATCACACTGCATTCATCCTTCACACCTCCCTGTTATCTCCCAGGGAAACTCTGCTCTTTGTTCTTGTCTAAGATGCTATACCATTATGCACTCCCCATGTGTCACCAAAATACCTCTTTCTGAATTGATTTCTGTTTGTACATAGTTTCAGTTCCAGCTCCAGACTGTTCCACAAATCCACCCCACAGACAGATATGCACATACTTTTCTTGGTTGTTCGTGTCTTGGGTTTTGTAAAGTTTAAGTCTCCTCTCAAAACTATGATCATTGTCTCTTTTTAAAATATTTTTTGTATATTAGTTGCGAGTTGATTATTAATGAGCAATTAATGATTATTAATTGCTGTAGCAGGACTGGACAAAAGTCTATGTATCAGATGTAAATGAAGCCTATGACACATTTATGAATATTGTAACCACTCTTTATGAAAAAAAATTATCCTTAGAAAGAAAAAGCTTAAACATAAATGTGTCCATAAGCCATGGTTGACCAAAAGATCACAGCTGATTATATACGACCTGCAGATGAATTTAATAACTTTTTTGTTAACATTGGTCCTAATTTGGCTTGAGAAATACCCATTACGGCACCTACGGGTGATACAATAAGCAAAAACACTGCTATAAAAGACTCCATTTTCATAAAGAACACAGGACGAGAGAGAGGGTCATTGAAACTGTTAAATCGTTTAAAAGTAAACTGAACATAAATGGTGGCTCGTTCATATAACGTCCTGACAACTGATAGCTTGTGTGCTGTGGGGTGTTCCGATGTCCATAGTAGGTATTGATCTGTGTGGGTTGGTTTCCTGTAGACTGTGATTTTATGCTGCCGTCATCGTTGTGGTGGATTTTCATGTCCAGAAAGGCTATGGTGCCATTTTCCTCCTCTTCGTGTGTGAATTTTATGTTCCCAGTGCTGTCCATGCTGTTCAGATGGTCAGTGAGTTCGAACGCTCACTAACGAGCCACCATCATCACGGACCAAGAAGACAGACAGGAGGAGGAAAACCACATAAAACATGCACTTATACGCTGCCAATATCCAGTATGGGCAATAAACAAAAGGAACAGCAAGTCAAAAACAAAGAAAATAAACAGGAAATAAGACAGAACAAAAGCCGAAATCAAAAACAAGGACACCATAACTATACCATACATACGAGGGATCACGGAACCAATTCAAAGGATCATGAAAAAATACCAAACAAACACAGCAGTCAAACCACACAAAAAATTAAGACAGTTGTTAGTACACCCCAAGGACAGAATAGAACAAGACAAAAAAATGCAATGTAATATATGAAATATCATGCAGATCATGAAACAAAACCTAAGTACATTGGAGAAACTGGAAGATTATTCACCACAAGAAAAAAATAACACCAGAAGGAATGTGAGAAGGAAACGCAAGGACGACTTACAAGATCACAAAAAGAAAAGGCAGAACAAGAAACATTAAAATCAGCAATATCAGATCACTGCAAAAGAAATAATCACATCATGGACTGGGACAACACAAAAATTATTGGATCGGAGAGCAACAGACACAAACGCTGGATCAAGGAGGCCATAGAGATCAGGAAGCGGGGAAAAGACACCATGGAGGGGGCCTTTATGCTTTCCCACACCTGGGACCACATTCTCCAGAGACCATCTGACGGCGAGAGGCGGGGCCGGCTAGGTGGATCCTACAGATCTGCTGAGCTGGCCCCGCCTACGAAAATCAGCTGATAAATGTCACCTGGCAGCAATCAGCTGACTCTTCTGACGAAGGCTGCAGTGCAGTTGAAACATGTAAAGAAGGTAAAGAAATCTTTCTATTTTATTTTTTGTCTTTTATATAATCAATTCTAGTTGCTCTATCATCGTTTAAACATACTAGATTCTTCTCTTCCAAAAGTTCTTCAATAGTCTTACCATATATGTCTGTATGATTTGCCCCCCATAATACATTATGGGCATTAAAGTCCCCACAAATTACCACCCTGCTCCCATCTATCCCCTCCATCTGAGATAACTGATTCAATATCAACTTCTTACAAGGATTATACAAATTAACGACTACTAATTCCCCCTCTTTTGTCCAAATTTCAACTACCACATACTCCAGTTCAGCACCTTTACCTATCTCTCTGAACTGAATTCCCTCCCTCACAAATGTTGCACATCCACCTCCCATTCCCTCTCTTCTATCATTCCAAATAGAGACATATCCCACTATTTTAAAATCCAGATTGGGTTTCAACCATGTCTCCTGGACACAGATAACATCTGGTTTGTCTGAAAGTTCCTCAATATAGATAGATAGATAGATAGATACTTTATTTCGAACAAAAAAGTATAACAAAAACAAAACAAATGACAAATGCAATAAAGTAACAGTATACACTGTTCGAAAGGGTGAAGGAAAGAAGTGAACACTTATTAATTCCAATCTCCTCTTTTCCATAAATACACCCATGGAATTATATACAAATTACCACCTTTAAGACCCCAGTAAACAATTTACTGTATTTTTTACAAATCAACATTAACACCCATCCATCCTAACATACATTGATGTCCATACATCAAAACCAGCTCAAACAACACAGATATACACAGTGCTGTCCCACCCACCATTCCATAGTGTCCATAATGTCCCAGAGTGAGCATAGTGAATCGTACATATAACTACTACCCTTCTAACATACAGTATATCCTTTCAGCAAATAATGTTTATACTGTGGAAATGTGAAAATGACAAGACAGAGTTTATTTCTCGAGTCAGTTTTATTCACATCTTCCAACATCACGAAGCAGAATAAAGAGAACGACAAAGGGAACTCTCGTCCTTAAATACCAGGACTTTTACAGCTAACAGGTCACATGTCTCACAAAACCATTGCATTATAAAGACAGCAACAATGAATCCTCTCTGCATGATATCACACCACTATCTACAATGCATCCTCTCATTAATCTCTTAATTATATCCCACAGTCTCCAGCTTTGCATACCAAAGCTAACTCTCCAGCAGCTTTCTGTAATAACCAAAGAAGCTCTGCCCTTGCTCTGGTCTAAAATGTGAGTCCAAAAGCAGGTCACGAATGTGTGTCCCCACACAAAGCCCCCCCCCCAGCATTTAGAATAAACAAGGGAAAAAACAACATGCATGCCGTGATAGTATCAATACACATTAGTTCACCAGCCGTCTGGGTTTCCATCTCCTGCCGTATTTGTTGTAGCTGGGGTTGGACGTCTCCGCGGCACTGTCACTCTGGGGGTTTTCCGTCTGGGGGTGGAAACCTTCTGTCAGCACCTGTGGGGGGTTCTGGGGAAACATTACTCTGTGAAGCCCTCGGTGGGGGTCTGCCTTGCCGCGTGGCCCTCGCCGACAGCACTTGCTCATCTGCCACCACAAAAGCGGGTTTGAGTCCGTTTATGCCAACTTTCTCTTCCCTACCCCCCAAATCTAGCAAAAAATGCTTGTCCCCTGTTTCCAGCACTCTGAAGGGTCCGTCATAAGACGGTTGCAGCGGGGTTCGGTGCGCATCGTGTCTGACAAAAACAAACTCTGCGTTCTTCAGAGTTTTAGGCACAAAAACGCGCGGAAAACTGTGGTGCGCGGGGCCGGGCAGCGTGTTTGATTCTATGTCACTCCGCAACAGCTGAGATGGGGAAGTGTCTGGTGCAGGGTAATCTGGGAGAAACTCCCCAGGGAGCCGGAGTGGCTGCGCAAACACAAGCTCTGCTGGGGAGGCTTCTAAGTCCTCTTTAGGTGCAGAACGCAACCCCAACAACACCCACGGTGACTTGTCAACCCAATTTGCACCCGTCAGTGACGCCCTGAGAGCTGCTTTCAATGACCTATGAAAACGTTCGCATAACCCGTTAGCCTGCAGATTGTACGCGGTTGTGCGGTGAATTGTGACACCCAGGCTGCGGGCTATTGTCAACCAAAGCTCGGAAACAAATTGAGGGCCTCTGTCGGACGTAACGTCCGATGGAACACCGAAGCGCGCCACCCAAGCTGTTAAAAACACGCGAGCAAACCTCCTCAGCCGTGGTTGATGCCAGCGGGACCACTTAAGGCCAGCGTGTGGTGCGGTCCACCATTGTGAGAAGGTGTGTGCACCCTTGTGACAGCGGGAGGGGGCCCACGAGGTCCACATGAACGTGGTCGAACCTCTTGGCCAGAATGTGAAACGACTCCAAAGGAGCTCTCGTGTGCCTGTGTACTTTGGCTCATTGACACGCCGTGCAGGCTGCTGCCCACTCTTTAACTTGCTTGCGGAGGCTCGGCCACACAAATTTTTCTCCTACCATTTTGACCGACGCGCGCACTCCTGGGTGCGCCAAAGAATGAATCGAGTCAAAAACATGGCGGCACCACGCAGCTGGTATTACTGGTCGCGGCCGACCGATGGAGACATCGCAGATTAGGGGGGGCATACCGTCTTGCAGCACCCTGTTCTCCAGCCTTAACCCTGTTGGTCCAGACTGGAGCGTGCGCACGTCCGCGTCACTACCCTGCTCCGCGGCCATGGCTGCGTAATCTATTCCCACGCTGACCGGGGCCACTATGGCGCGCGAGAGGCAGTCTGCCAGTACATTGAGTTTGCCCGCCACATACTGGATATGAGTGGTAAACTCTGATATCGCGGCCAGCTGTCTCTGCTGCCGGCCTGACCACAGTTCGGAAACCTTGGCCATCGCGAATGTGAGCAGTTTGTGGTCAACAAACGCGGTGAAAGAGCGTCCCTCCAGCCAGAACTGAAAGTGGCGAATGGCCAAATGGAGAGCGTGCAGCTCCCTGTCGAACGCGCTGTATTTACATTCGCTATCGCGCAAGGTCCTGCTGAAAAAAGCGAGGGGCTGCCAAACCCCGGCTACATGTTGCTCCACGACCGCCCCTATGGCCACCTCTGAAGCGTCAGTGGTGAGCGCTATGCGGGCAGTTGGGTCTGGGTGCGCCAACAACGCAGCCCTTGCCAAAGCTGCTTTCACCTCCGAGAACGCTTGGTCCCGCTCCGGGGACCACTCAACCTTATCTGCGGGTTTCTTTTTTTTTAGCGCGGCATACAGTGGCTGCATGAGTTGCGCCGCGCGGGGGAGAAAACGGTTATAAAAATTCACCATTCCCAAAAACTCATGCAACGCCCTGACCGTCTGTGGCCGGGGAAAATCTGCCACCGCGCGCACTTTATCAGGAAGCGGAACTGCTCCATTGGGGGAGACGGGGTATCCTAAAAAAATCGATCTGCGCCACCCCGAATTGACACTTCGCTGGGTTGATTTTTAACCCGTGATCTCCCAACCTTGGGAAAACTGTGGCCAGGTGTTTTTCGTGTTCGTCTTCGGACGCGCTGGCTACTAAAATATCGTCCAAGTAGACGAACACGAAAGGGAGATCGCAAAGCACTGCGTCCATCATGTGTTGGAACGTCTGAGCCGCCCCTTTGAGTCCGAATGGCATGCGTAAAAACTCGAAGAGGCCAAACGGAGTTATTACCACTGTTTTGGGCATGTCCTCAGCATGCACTGGGACTTGGTGGTAACCGTGGACCAAGTCTATTTTAGAAAAAACGCGCGCCCCTGCCAAATGAACGGAAAAATCTTGGATGTGCGGGATTGGGTAGCGGTCATGAGCTGTAGCGTTCTTTAATCTGCGGAAATCCCCGCAAGGTCGCCATGATCCGTCGGCTTTCGGGACCATGTGCAGCGGGGAAGCCCACGGACTGTTTGAACATCTGATTATGCCCAACCTCTCCAGGTTGGCGAATTCCTCGCCCGCTATGGCCAGTTTAACTGTGTCCAAGCGCCGAGCTTTTGCAAAAACGGGCGGTCCATTAGTGGTAATAAAATGCTCCACCCCGTGCTTAGTGACTGTTGCCGAAAAAGTGGAAACCGTGAGTGCTGGGAACTGAGTGAGCAGTGTGTGGAACTTACCGCTTGCAGCTGTGACGTTGGCTTGTGCTGTAGGCAGGGCCACTCGCGCTGTGTAGGGGATAGAATCAAAAGAAAGTGCATTAACCAAGCACCTGTTAGCGAGATCAACCAACAAACCATGTGAGCACAGAAAATCAGCCCCCAACATATTGAAATTTACTGCTGCTACAACAAAAGTCCACTCAAATGTACGGCCGTGTAGGGACAGAAGCAGAGTCTTCTCACCGAAGGTCTTAATCTCCGAGCCGTTCGCTGCCGTCACCCGGGGACCTCCGGAATCAGCTAGTCTGTCCGCTTAGGAAGGCGTGATGAAACTCAACTGGGAGCCTGTGTCGATGAGGAACTGCCTCACTGAGCGTGCGTCCGATAAGTAGAGCAGCTTTTTCTCCTCCCCGAGGGCCGCGGCTGCTACCGACCCCCGGTCTTGGCGTTTCCCGAACGGTCTTGGCGTTTCCCGAACGCCCGAACTGGCACGGTGGTACACATTTGCGTGCCCTCTCTGCGAAGCGGCGATGGTAGAAACAAAGGACGTCCAATCCGCGCTCCCTGGCCCCTGCCGCCGCCGTCGTCGCTGCATCTGGTACCGCTGCCTCTGGCCTCCTGTCGTCTCCGGTCGCCGCGCTGAGTTCTGCTGTAGCGGCCGCGGCTGCGCGCCGCTTGGTGCCATTGACAATCCGCTGCACTTCTCGACCCAGCGCGCGGTAGTCCCGTTGGGCCAACAGTGGCGAACTGGCCAGGGTCGCTCTCGCTGCTGACGGTATAGTCCTGAGGAAGAGGTGGGTGAAAATGAAGTGATCGTCGTCAGAGTCTTTCAACCTCAACAACTTCTCCATCAGGTTCGCGGGCATGTCATTTTCCGACTCCGTCAGCCCCAGGAGCCTCTCTGCTCGCTCCTCCGGCAAGAGGGTGAATTGCTGGATGAGTGCAGCCTTCAACGTGCCGTATTTGTCGTTGTCCGGCGGCTGGTCGATCAGGCTCTCCACATGCTGGACCGTGTTGTTATCCAGCTTTGTGACTACGTGGTAGAATCTTGTGGCGTCTACCGATACCCCCCGGAGGTTGAACTGCGCCTCAACCGCGTTGAACCAGGAGCGTGGATTGTTCTGCCAGAAGTCCGGTAGCTGGACTGTAGCGGCATTCTCTTGGATGAAGGCTCCTGACGAGGCTGGTCCAGGGGAATTCTCCTCTTTCATGATACGTCTTAGGGTCACCAGTGTGGAAATGTGAAAATGACGAGGTAGAGTTTATTTCTCGAGTCAGTTTTATTCACATCTGCCAACATCACGAAGCAGAATAAAGAGAACGACAAAGGGAACTCTCATCCTTAAATACCAGGACTTTTACAGCTAACAGGTCACATGTCTCACAAAACCATTGCATTATAAAGACAGCAACAATGCATTCTCTCTGCATGATATCACACCACTATCTACAATGCATCCTCTCATTAATCTCTTAATTATATCCCACAGTCTCCAGCTTTGCATACCAAAGCTAACTCTCCTGCAGCTTCCTGTAATAACCACAGAAGCTCTGCCCTTGCTCTGGTCTAAAATGTGAGTCCAAAAGCAGGTCATGAATGTGTGTCCCCACAATACCTCTTTTTGAATTGATTTCTGTTTGTACATAGTTTCAGTTCCGGCTTCAGACTGTTCCACAAATTCACCCCACAGACAGATATGCACATACTTTTCTTGGTTGTTCGTATCTTGGGTTTTGTAAAGTTTAAGTCTCCTCTCAAATTATGATCATTGTCTTTTTTTTTTAAATATTTTTTGTATATTAGTTGGGAGTTGATTATTAATTGCCCTGTACATTACTTGTGCTGTCTTAAATTTAACTAAATCGATGAACTTTATGACATGTGACTTTAAAAACAACGAATTGGTATGGTCTCTATATCCTACATTGTTTATTATCCTTATAGCTCTTTTTTGTAATGTGCATATTGACTGCAGGTTGGTCTTGTAGGTGTTTCCCCTACAATATACTGTACCTTTTGAATTCCTGTTCAATTGCCAGCAAACTTCTTGCATTCCATTGAACCAAAATGACCATTAGCACAATTCCTATCCAATCGATGCTTGATCCTGACTTTTCTGACTACTAAGCCTATTCCTCACCTCCTCCCAAGTTAATCCACTGAAATCAAGATGATTAGCTGCTGCTTTCACTATTATTTGAATCCTTTCAGTTTTAGACTTGACTTCCATTGTGGCATTCGCAACTCCTGCTATAAAAATAACCAGTTTCTTCAGATCAACCTGGATTTCCCCATTCCGTCCCAGTTCTCTTTCCCTTACAAGCAGCCTCCCCCCAGTCCTTTGCCCATTCCCTCCTCTCTGGTTCATCCTTTTCACTGCTTCGGCATAGGAGATTTTATTCTGCACTCTGACTTGCTGAATTTCCCTTTCTTTCATCATTCTTTCACAGGCTCCGTAGGCCACACTATGACTACCACCACAATTACAACATTTTGGCGTTTCTTGGTCACATTCTCCATACTGGTGGTTGCCCCCACGTCTTGCACACCTTCTTCTCATCTACATGTTTTAGCTGTGTGCCCAAATCTTTGGCAATTATAACACCGGACTGGATTAGGAACAAATTCCCTTACCCCGTAACTCAGAAAACCCAGATTTACATTTTTGTGGAGCACATCTCCTTCAAACTCAATCACCACACCCTCAGTGTTTCTCCTCTGTCCTTCCCGAGTGGCCTGTAGTCTACGAGCTGCTTTTACTACCCCTGTGGCGGATGATGAAATAAGGCAGCGAAGTGAGGGTTTTAAGTAGGTTTATTATCATACCGCCATCACGGAGCTCGCTCCATGAGCGAGCCCGGAGGCTCTCCAGCAAAGTGTGCAGATGAGCAGTCGTCAGAGTGAGAGAGTGAGTTACAGAGTAATGTAGCTTATATACCCAGCTACAGACAATACATGAAAGGCATTCACAGCAGTAGGTATGGGCATTTGCATTTGAGAGACACACAAAACAATAAGGAGATTGCTAGCCGGGATTCGCCTCTGCTCCGGATCTGCGGCCATGAAGAAAAACAGGAGCTGCGAGGCTGCATAGTGGCTGTGAGAAAAAAAAAACAAAAGCAGAGGGACTTGGCGTGTTGACTTTAGGTGCTGGTGCAGCCCTAAAGCCCTCGGGAACCGCTGACGGCTGAATTCCCTTTGTGCGCCGTGGCTGGGACCCATACAAAATCCTGTGAGTGAGCTGCGTGTGATGCTTCAGGTGTGTGAGCAGCCCTGAAGGTTCCGTGTGCAGCGGCGAAGGACGCTGGCGGTCTGTGTAGAGCCAGTATGTCCCGTGCATGGTGCGCTGTCCTCATAACCCCCCGGTGCGTGTGCAGGGGTTCGGTGCGTGGGTGGATCCGCTGTAGAGGCGAGTCAGGGTCAGGGAGCTTGCTGGAGATCAGCGTAGTCGGCGCTGATAATCATCCCTGTTCAGTGTGTTGGAGCGGTGAAAGGAAGTAGACGATCTTTGTCCCTCGGGCTTGTGCAGATGCGTTGGAGTGGTGAGAGGGAGGAGACAATCTTTGTCACTCGCTCGGCCATGGTGCGTTCAGGTCCACGCGCTGCATTCTCCGTCGGCCATGGAGGTCGCCATCGTGGAGAGAGGACGAGGTGCGTGTGCTCTCGTGTGGAGACACAGAATCGTGTGTCAGAAGCTGTGAGAGCGGCCGGTCCAGCGTGGATGTGCCGATCTAGGCGTGCAGATCCCACCATGAAGTTTGCTGCGGCTTTCCCGGTCGTGGGTGATGTCCGGAGAGTTCCCTGAAGCAGAAGGGAGCTGCTGTGTTCGCTTGTCATCGGAGCATCACCGCCGGGTGCTGAGTTCGCCGGCAGCGTGTTTTTTTCAGTGTCGGATCACCAGTGTGGCGGATGATAAAATAAAGGCAGCGAAGTGAGGGTTTTAAATAGGATTATTATCATACCGTCATCACGGAGCTCGCTCTCCAGCAAAGAGTGCAGATGAGCAGTCGTCAGAGTGAGAGAGTGAGTTACAGAGTAATGCAGCTTATATACCCAACTACAGACAATACATGAAAGGCATTCACAGCAGTAGGTATGGGCATTTGCATTTGAGAGACACACAAAACCACAAGGAGATTGCTAGCCGGGATTCGCCTCTGCTCCGGATCTGCAGGACAAAAGAGGTTACAAGGCACATCTACATATTGTTATCAGTGTATAGACACAGTAAGGGCAGCAAAGGAGAGCATTGTGAGGAGAGCATTCTCCCATCGCGCACCAGGGTGAGGTACTCTAATGATAAGCCCTGGTTCACTGCTAAGCTCAGACAGATCAGAAAGGAGAAGGAAGCTGCGTTGAAAAGTGGAGACAGAGACTGCTACAGGGAGGTTAAATATCGGTTTAACAGAGAGCTGAGGAGAGCTAAATCTGTGTATTCTGAGAGACTCCAGCAGCAGTTCACTGCTAATGACTCGGCTTCTGTGTGGAGAGGACTGAGGCAAATCACCAACTATCGGCCTCAGGCTTCTAAAGGTCAGGATGACAAAGCCCTTTGTCAAAAACTGTCCCAACATTACGCCCGTTTTGACACCTCGTCAGCTGTGTCCAACTCCCCCCCTCCACCCAGCTCCACTGCCTCCTCGGCCCCTAATTCATCAAAAGCGGCCCCCCCTCCTCCTCCTCCCCCCCTGCCCTTGTCATCAGTGAGCAGGACGTGCACAGACAATTCTCCAGACTGAACCCGCGCAAGGCCCCCGGGCCGGACGGTGTGTCTCCCTCCACCCTGAGACACTGTGCGAAAGAGCTGGCTCCTGTCTTCACAGACATTTTTAACACCTCCCTTAAGCAATGCCACGTGCCGTCCTGCCTCAAATCCTCCACCATCATCCCTGTCCCCAAGAAGCCACGGATTACTGGACTTAACGACTACAGACCTGTAGCGCTCACCTCTGTAGTCATGAAGTCCTTTGAGCGCCTGGTCCTGTCTCACCTCAAGTCCATCACCACTCCCCTCCTGGACCCGCTGCAGTTTGCCTACCGTGCCAACAGGTCTGTGGACGACGCAGTCAACCTTGCCCTCCACTCCATCCTGCAGCACCTGGACTCCCCGGGAACCTACGCCAGGATGCTGTTTGTGGACTTCAGCTCTGCATTCAACACCATCCGCCCCGCTCTGCTCCAGGACAAGCTGTCCCTGCTCGACATGCCTGACTCCCTCTGCAGGTGGATCACCGACTTCCTGACGGACCGGAGGCAGCATGTGCGGCTGGGGAAGTCTGTCTCGGACTCTGTTAGCATCAGCATCGGATCACCCCAGGGCTGTGTACTTTCCCCCCTACTCTTCTCCCTTTATACCAACTCCTGCACCTCCTCCCACCAGTCTGTTAAGCTGATCAAGTTTGCGGACGACACCACCCTCATCGGGCTCATCTCCAACGGCGACGAGTCCGTCTACAGGAAAGAGGTGGCCCAGCTGGTGTCCTGGTGCAGCCACAACAACCTGCAGCTGAACGCTCTGAAGACAGCGGAGATGATTGTGGACTTCAGGAAAGTCACAACCCCCCTGCCCCCCCTCACCATCACAGGCTCTCCCATCACCATTGCAGATTCCTTCCGCTTCCTGGGCACCACCATCACCCGGGACCTCAAATGGGAGCCAACCATCAGCTCCCTCATCAAAAAGGCCCAGCAGAGGATGTTCTTTCTGCGGCAGTTGAGGAAGCTCAAGCTACCCACCAAGATGTTAGTGCAGTTCTACACGGCCATCATCGAGTCCATCCTCACCTCCTCCATAACCGTGTGGTACGCAGGAGCCACTGCCAGGGACAGACTAAGGCTGCAGCGCGTCGTGCGCACTGTTGAGAAGGTGATCAGCTGCAAGCTCCCATCTCTCCAGGACCTGTACATCTCCAGGACCCGGAGGCGTGCAGGCCGGATCATAGCCGATCCTTCACACCCTGGTCATGTACTGTTTGCCCCCCTCCCCTCAGGTAGAAGATTTCGGTCCATTCAGACTAAAACCTCCCGGCACATGAACAGCTTTTTCCCCTCTGCCATCAGACTGCTGAACATTAAGTGACTTATTGACTCTCGTGCACTATGTACAGCAGCTCAACCAGACTCATGTCAATCATCACTGTTTTTCTGTTGCATTATCAACTGCACTGTGGTACCCCATATTATCTGCTACTTGCTAATTTATTTAAAACTGCCTTGACTAGTATTACTCATTATTATTATTATTATTATTACTTATTATTCTACACTTATTGCATGTTTTTAGTCTTTTAGTTTTTTAGTTTATCTCTTTATCTCATCATGTTTTTAATGTTGCAGCATGGCACCGAGACAAATTCCTAGTTTGTGTACTACATGAACAGTGGCAATAAATCTGATTCTGATTCTGATTCTGGAAGCATGAACACAATGCATGAATGGCACATTAACATCACAGTAGTGAGCCGGAAAAAGCCAGAAGAAGCTGGGCTGCCTGTAGACATTAATACACACATTGCTGTGCCTGTCCCAGTCTGTTGTGGGGGTTATCCCACCCCCCCCTTTTTAAATTAGCTTTAATTTCTTCCATTGAGACTCCTATTGGCACCCCCCAAATTACACCCTTGTTCCACTTAGATCAGTTATCAATAAAGCTTGTATTTTTCACTTTGAACCACCCAATCTCCCTCATTTTGTCAGCTCTTTCCCTTTGCTCCTCATTCCTACATACAATCAGTAGATTTCCATCCCTCAGCACCTTTGCCATGAGTATTTCTCCAACCTGGTTTTTCAGTATTGTTGTCAATTTAACTGGGCTCATTGTAGATATCCCCTTTTCTTCCTCAAACCTTACAATAATTTTGAATTTGGCTCCTTCCTGCCCTCCTCCCTCACCTCCACCACCACGTCCACTACTTCTGGCTTTCTTTGTATTATTTTCAGGAAAGTTATTCTCCCTTTTTTCTCTCCCTTTCCCACTTCCCTGCCCAGTATCCATACTGTCTTCACTATCCCAGACATCAGAATCTCCCCAGTCTGGCCAACTCACAACGCTGTTGTGCCGACCCACCACACCTTCCTTTACCACGTTTCTCCTCCTCGTTCTTCCATGCTTGCAAACTCCAGTCACGTCACCTGACTTCTTTGCCAAACCGTCTGACAAATTTCTCTGGTCTTCTTTCAGAGATCTAACCATCAAGCATCCACCCAGTGGCGTTTGTCTCGCAAAGAGCTGCTTTAGCGCCAACATCCAACAACCAAAATCAACAGCCAACTTCAACTCAACTTTATTACTGAACTTGAGGTTTATATACAGAGTGGGCCGTGCCCGCCTGACGTCACCCTGTGGGTGGGCACGGCTTCACATACACACACATTCTCACACACAACAGCTGTGTGGACTGAATGACAATAAAGTTGGCTTCTTCTTCTTCTTTTTCTCTGTTCTTGTTTGTTTTCTTGCATATAAATAAATTCAAATTCAAATTCAAATTCAAACGTTTATTTCAAACTCAGGGTTCATATCAAGAGCAAAACCAAAACGAGTAGAAAAAAGATAAACAAATAAATAAATAAAAGTATATACAGATCAGCAGACACTCGGCGCCCTTGTAACAACAATAACATACAGTAATGGGCTCAGTATAAAATGGACCGCCACCACTTCCAAATGCTGGAATGAAGTGTGAGTGACGAGTTGACAATTGTTGATATAAGATGATTGTTACATGCCAGCAGCCTTCTCATAAAACTGTAAACATTCTTACATATCAGTTTGCCATAAGACGGAATGTTCACAGACACAAACATCTTGCTTGCACTCGACCTTCATGGTACACCTAACAACCTTCTTAGGGAGTTATTATATGCAGTGCGGATTTTGTTCCTAACAGCAACATTGCTATTAAACCATAAAGGCGAGCAGTACATTGAGGTACAGAAGGTCTTGAACAACATACATTTGACATCAGGAGAACATCTATGGAAATTTCGCAACAGTAAGTTTGTTTGAGCATACAGTTTCCTGAGATGCCTGTTACAATCAACATTGGTCTTATCAGATTCAATCCACACACCTAGGTATTTGACTTTTTCAACAAAGTTCAAGCTATTACCACAAAGTGGCATAACAGGATTCGACGTATTGACACCCTTTGGTTTGAAAGCCATACACATAGATTTAGTACAGTTGAACAAGATGTCATTTTTTTCACCAAATTTTTCACATACCGAAAGGAGATGTTGCATCGCTGCAGTAGACAAACTTAACAGACAGAGGTCATCAGCGTAGAAAATTCCATTCCTTTACATTTTTGCGCAGGCCCGGCCAAACAAACTTTTCGACGACCATTTTAACCGAGGCGCGCACCCCTGGGTGCGCGAGGGAGTGAACCGAGTCGAAAATGCGGCGGCACCATGTAGCTGGGACTACTGGGCGAGGTCGGCCGGTTGAAACGTCGCAGATTAGGGGGGGTACACCGTCACGTAAACCCCTTTCCTCCAGTCTTAACCCTGTTGATCCAGACAGGAGCGCGCGCACGTCCGCGTCGCTGCTTTGTTCCTCTGCCATGGCTACGTAATCTATCCCTACGTGAATTGGGGCAGCGTACGCGTACGCGTTGGCGAAGAGTTCTGCGGCTGAGGTAGTATAATCTGTCTCCTCGTGCTCTGGAGATGTCACAGTGCGAGAGAGGCAGTCTGCTACCACGTTAAGTTTGCCTGCCACATGTCGAATGTCTGTGGTGAACTCTGAAATTGCAGCTAGCAGTCTTTGTTGCCTGCCTGACCATAGTTCTGAAATTTTAGCCATCGCAAAAGTGAGCGGTTTGTGGTCTACAAAAGCCATGAAACGCCGCCCTTCTAACCAGAACTGGAAGTGGCGGATGGATAAATGAAGCGCTAGCAGCTCCCTGTCAAAAGTGCTGGAAATTGGGTGAGGAGTTGGTCAAACTTACCTCCTGCTGTTGTGACGCTGGCCTGCACGGGTGGTGGAGAAACTCGAGCTGAGCAGGGGATAGAAGAAAATGGCGTCTATTTGCAAGATCGACATTAACCAAGCGCCTATTTGCTAGATCGACTAACAACCCATGTGCACACAAAAAATCAGCGCCCAACAAGTTAAAACTCACCGCCCCTACAATAAATGTCCATCTATAGTTGCGGCCGTGGATGCAAAGAGGCAGGTTCCTTTCACCGAAAGTGTCGATGATCGAGCCGTTGGCTGCCATCGCTCCATTTCCCCGGGGACCCATGGCCCGGTCTGCGTGGGAAGGGGTGATAAAGCTCAGCTGAGCTCCGGTGTCAATAAGGAACTGTCTCCCGGTGTGTCCGTCAGTCACATAAAGCAGCTTATTCCTCTCGCCGAGAGCCATAGCTGCCAACGTTTTCCGGGTTTTGGTGTTTCCCGAGTTTTTGAAATTGCAGGGGGGCACGCATTTGTACGCCCTCTCGGCGAAACGCTGATGAAAATAGCAGAGGTCGTTCTGCCTGCTGCGCCTTGGTCGTGCCGCTGCCATGGTGGGCGGGCTCTGCTCCATTGTCTGCGGCTCTCCGCTGCTCTGGGCTTCCGCGCTGAGATCTGCAGATGCTGCTGTGGCCACCTGTTCGCCGCAGGCGTTGATGAGGCGCTGCGCTTCTCGGGCCAGCGCGCGGAAGTCCTGCTGGGTGTTGCATTGCATGTTGACCAGCGTCCCTCTCATGTGTGGCGGCAGAGTGCTGAGGAAGATATATCGGAAAAGGAAGTTGTCGTTGTCCTCTTCCTTAAGCTGCAGCATGTCCTCCATGAGGGCCTTGGGTCTGCATCCTCTGTGGCCGTAGATCGCCAGGATCTTCTCTGCTCTCTCCTCGGCTGAGGGGACAAAATTCTCCACGATGGTCGCCTTAAGTTTTCTGTATTTGTCATGGGCGGGTGGTTGTTGGATTATGTTCTGCGCACATCTTGACGTGGCAGCGTCGAGTTTGGCGACGATGTGATAAAATTTAGTCTCGTCCGCCGTTATGCCCGCCAGTGCAAACTGAGCCTCAGCTTGCTGGAACCACGAGCTCGGGTCGCTTTGCCAGAAGTCTGGCAGCTTGACGGTGACGGCGCTTGTGTGGGCCGTCCCTGATGTGTCCGCCGGGTGAGAGCGCCTTTCTTCTGCTCTCACGGCGGGGCTGGGGATGGTGCTCGGTTGAGCCCTCTCTTCTGCCGTGGGGGAACGTCTTCCATCCGTTCCCCTGTCTGCATGGGTGCCGGCGCTTGCCTGGGTCGCCTCTGATGAGTTAATCGCGGGAGAACATCTCTGTTCCATCCTCACGTCTGGTCACCAGTGTAGAAGAGCTTGAAATGATGAAGCGATGTGATTTTGTAAATCAAAGTTTAATATCAGCTTCACTCCTCTAACATGTCTCATCTCGGTGCAGAAGCAGAATAAGAGGTCGAGCACAGTCAGACCTTCATACTTATACCTACACACAACAAAAGACATTGCATATCAAAGCTGACATCCCGCATTAACCTAATCCCCCCTCCATTGTCCTCCGTCTCCTCCACCTGACCCTGGGTGGTCAGGAAGATCGATCCGGTCTCCACCGCTGCGACTCCATCTGCTCTTTGATCCTTGCTGGCGGTTGAGACCTCTTGTCCTGTTCTGAGGCGTGAGGTCATTCCACATATGTAATCGCTAAACATTCTAATATGTCTATACATATGTAGGTATGGAATATATGATTAACATAAACCACAGTGTATATATATATATATATATATATATATATATATATATATATATATATATATATATATATATATATATATATATATATATATATATACAGTACACACACACACACACACACACACACACACATATATATATATATATATATATATATACAGTATATATATATATATATATATATATATATATATATATATATATATATATATATATATATATATACTGTATATATGCATTTATTCTTTCATCAATCATTTAATGCAGAGGAAACCTGTGGGGCAGCAGCAATGCAAAGCAAAATCTAACACCATGTGAATGTACATCGTAGACCCTAAACCATCTCACCGGCATCTTCTAGATCCTCATCCGTCGTGGCACAACCTCGTCATCGTCCTGGCAATAGGTGGGCAGGTGGGTCCCCTTGATATTGAGGCGGTCCTTGGAAGAGAAGGCCACTAAAATAGATCTTTCTTTTAATTTTTATTTTTATTCTTTTAATTTTAATTTTTATTCTTTAATCATGGGAATACAACAACATCCACAAAAACTAAGATCAATAAACTAATAATTATACTTATAAGGGCTCCTTGAATTATTTTTCCCCATTTGCCAAATATATATTATCAACCCAACTACCTACAAAATTATCAATGCCAGATTAAGTTTTATTGAGCCTTTAGCTCTTATAAAGATTTTCATTTTTCTAAAATTTAAGCTATACTTTATAATAATTTTATTAAAATATGCAACTTATGGATTTTGTAACTATTTTAGTAAGTTAATTGATTGATTATGCAAAAAGTTTTTCTTTTTCTTTTTTCTAAACATTAATTGTGCTATATAATAATCAACCAGATCCTGCAATTTCAATAACTTTAATGTGTAAACAATAAATGAGTATGTTCAAAATACCCGACTTTGTGTATAACATGGACAGCCCTTTTTGTATTGTTAGCAATAAATTAAGTATACTTTTATAATTGTTACCCCAGGCCTCTATACAATAGGTCAAGTATGGAAGTATCAATGATATAATGTTATGACCCGAGCGTTAATGTTATTTGAGCTCGGGCTATTCCTGTCAGGTCTTGACAGCGGCGTTATTATTCCGGTTCTCCAAGCTCTTATTGTGACAGCGCTCGGGGAGGCTTCCGCTCAGCAGTCAAGACCTGAACAGCTGTTCTGCATTTGCGATCGTTAGCGGCCGGCTTCTTAAGCAGAGGCTAGCGGCTACATCCTTGCAGCAGTGTCCGTCGCTGATCGTCGGAGCGATCGTAATATATGGATTATTCTACATTGCCTGTCTGTGGTGTGACCGTCTTATCCTGTGGACCCGTGAGTGAGCTTGTTAGCCTTACGCCTCCCTGTGTGTAGACTTGCTTGTGTCATAGCCTCAGTGGCTTGTATTATTGTGATTTCACCGGGAATAAAGACACTAACACAACTCTCTGGTGACGGTGTGGCGTCTTATGGTGGCTCGCGAGGGCCACTGCTTGACAGTACACTGCTGCCAAAAACTGTGTTTTTACGGTGACGCCAACCTGAGACGCTTTTTGCCAGTGAGGTTGTGTTAATTGGCCATTGCTCTTTTCTTGTCTGGGTACGGTTTGGTGGAGGAATGCCGTCGCGGAGGGGCCGCGCTCGGAGTCCGAGCCACGAGCTGGCGGACGTCCTGGAATATGTGGATGAGACGCTCATCTCTGCTTCCCTCCTCGACTACGACCGCAGCGTACTCTGGTACCTGGACTGTGCTGAGGACTCACTCAATAATCTTTCTCCCCGCTACGCCGACCACCCAGAAGTCGCCGCGAGGAGGGATGACATCGCCGCGCAACGCGAGATACTCCGTATGGTGGAGGAGGAATACGGCAAGAAGCAGAGGAGTAGGTGTTCACGCTCCTCGCTTTGGGATCCTGTTCCTGTCCTCGATCCACTCCAGGAGTTCGCACCATCCAGGGGTCGTCGTAGACGTTGGCGCAGCGGCCAAGGGCAGCCCCAGCAAGCTTCTGTTCTGGGCCGCCGGAGTGACCCAATCAACCACCCAGCTGCTGTGTGTGACAAGAGTCCTGCTTCGGGGAGCTCCGTCCATGGGTCCTTGAGAGCGGCTCCCCTTGGTCCTCCCGGGGGGCCCTCTGTTACCATCCAGTGGGTGAAAGAAGGAGCATGCCCCCTACAGCTGGCACCACCCTCCCTCTGGGAGACAGGCAAGTTCAAGTTCCCTCCCCTACTGATAATAGTGATCTGTCTTGTCTGACTCCTGGGGGTGGAGTTCGGGGTTTGCAGCCCCCCGAGCTCCCACCACCAGCTGTAGTCATCTTTACTGAACCTGCTGCCTCTGTGTTTTCCTCCACTGAGCGGTCCTCGGCATTAGGTCTATGTCGTCGAACGAGGAGGAGGCCTGCAGCCCAGGGAATAATCCCGGCCCCGCAGCCACGTTTTGGACAGAGGAGAAGAGCGGACTGCGGTGTGGAGCCTGAGCCGATGAGGAAGCGTCCCCGGGTCTCCACGGACGAGCAGCCTGAGCCAATGGGTCGAGGGTCCCCTGCCGCCACGCCGTGCGGGTTATCGGTGTGGACACCAGCGCGAGAGAATCCAGCTGCAGAGACCATCATGCCGGCTGCGGAGCCCGACACAGCTGAGTGGGAGCCTGACGATGAGCTTCTACCCAAACCTGGATCGACGGAGTCCTGGACGGCTCCAGAGCCCGAGTGCAGGCAAGTGCTTTTCTTTGTTTTCGTTTGTGGTGTGTTAGAGCATTTTTGCCTGCCTCGCGGGGAGGCGAGCGAGGGGCAGCCATCTGCTGCGCTCGAACTCGTCTCACTGGGCTCTGGCGTTGCCGGGGATACTGATCCCGGTCCTCTCTGTTCCTCTGAGCCTCTTCACAGTGTCGCTGGCTTGGAATCTGTCGAGGTCGCGGTGCAGGAGGTCCCAAGTCCGGGGGTGAAGGTTGTCGCCGATGCAATGCCGACCCAGTCAGGGTCCGACGAGGCCCAGTCGGGGTCCAAAAATGGGGACAGCTGTGACCCAATCAGGGTCCGACGAGGTTCAATCTGGGTCCGACGCAGGTTCAGCTGTGACCCAATCGGGGTCCCATGAGGTCCAGTGGTGGTCCAACGTGGGTGCTGCGGTGACCCAATCGGGGTCTGACGAGACCCCGTGGGGGTCCGACGCAGGTGCAGCTGTGACCCAATCGGGGTCCAACGAGGTCCAGTGGGGGTCCAACCTAGGTGCTGCTGTGACCCAATCGGGGTCCGACACGGGTGCAGCTGTGATCCAATTGGGACCCGATGCAGGTGGAGCTCCAACGGTCGCAGCGGTGTGGATCGAGGTCGGTGGAGGAGCCGCAGACCCTCCACCGCCTGATGTGATGTGGGCTCATCATCATGATTATTCCCCTCTCAGGAGCCACTTGACTCTCGGGGCCTGGGACTGGGTCAGGCTGCCCGACCATGTACTGTTTCCCGTGACCACCCGTCGGCCATTGGACGCAGGGAGACCGCCGGAACTTTGCCTGAGGCGTTTGGTCTCTGCCTGCCATCGTCTGTTTGGACTGTATGGTGTGAGGGTCATTTGGAACAATAAGATTGCCGCATGTGCATGTTGATGTAGTATGTTTTTTTTTTTTTTCCTATCGGAGGGGTTATTGCATGTTACTTTGTGGTTTTTCATAGGCACTCTGGTGTTCGAGGGTGATGTTTTTTTTTGGGGGGGGGGGTTAAATGGTACTTTTGTGAAGAATGTGGCAGAGGTTTCATGCACTTGGGTACTTAGAAGCATAAACTGATCCACTGTGGCATTTAGGGGTTTGTGTGTGAACTGCGTGGAAGGACCTTCACTCAGATGAGTTCCTTAAGACCACATGAAGTCATGTATACTGGAGTTAAACAGTTTGCCTGTGGTCACTGTGGGAAAACCTTCTGTGTCTGGTAAATTATGCTCTGTATGGTTTGTGCCCCTTGTATTGTAACTCTTGCCCTATTTGTTTCATTGTTTTCTGTGGGAATGTGATGGGTACGTCAGGGGACGTGTTTTTTTTTCTTTTTTTCTGGAGCCTCGTTGGTGTTTGTTTCGCTCCCTCCTTGCCTGTTCCTCCATTCACTCACCCTGTGGGTGGGGGGGGGGCTAGGTGTTACAGGGCGTTTGGAGCCCGCCTTTGAGGGAGGGGCACTGTTATAACCCGAGCGCTAATGTTATTTGCGCTCGGGCTATTCCTGTCAGGTCTTGACAGCGGCGTTATTATTCCGGCTCTCCGAGCTCTTATTGTGACAGCGCTCAGGGAGGCTTCCGCTCAGCTGTCAAGACCTGAACAGCTGTTCTGCATTTGCGGTCATTAGCGGCCAGCTTCTTAAGCCGACGCTAGCGGCTACATCCTTGCAGCAGTGTCTGTCGCTGATCGTCGGAGCGATCGTACTATATGGATTATGCTACATTGCCCGTCTGTGGTGTGACTGTCTTATCCTGTGGACCCATGAGTGAGCTTGTTAGCCTTACGCCTCCCTGTGTGTAGACTTGCTTGTGTCATAGCCTCAGTGGCTTGTATTATTGTGATTTCACCGTGAATAAAGACACTAACACAACTCTCTGGTGACGGTGTGGCGTTGGTGGCTCACAAGGGCCACCGCTTGACATATAAAGTGATTTGTCTTAATTTTATTTATGATTGCAATATTTTTGCAACTACTTTTATCATCTAATATTACCACTAATTATGCATTTATCTGTTAAAATCATATAGTTTATAAGTGTGTGGGTGTGGGTGTGTTACAACATAATACTATAATTTTTATCCATATATGAACTGTTTTAATATGCTTTATTAACAAGCTGTTTGATATGTCTATTGTATTTTGTGTTCCAAGATAAAATTCTGTCCTCATATGGTTCTCTCATTACTCCAAACATTCCAGTGTGGTAATCATTCTTTAAAGGCCTGTTATGTCTTTAAACTCATAGCATGCACTGGCAATGTTTGCATATTTTCCTCTTCCCTCCCCCTCTTGTCTGCCCCCAATGGCCAACAAATGTCCCTGAGGAGCAGCCAAATGGGGCAGAGGTTGTAAATTTTTTTTAAAAAATGTGTCAGTTGTGTCCACTTTTTACTTTTTAATTTTCTATCTGACTCTACCACAACTTTCACATTTCCCATCCTTGTGCACACATCTCACATCCATACAAATCAAAATCCACATCTTCCACTTCATTAATCCATATTTCACCCACTGCAACAATCCCAAATGGGGTGTTAAATTGACCTAAAACTCCCCAACACTATCCAAGTCTGCACAGAGACTCCCACCACCAACATGCATCATTGTCAGTGTCTGATCCAAATTCATAATTCCATTTAATTGTTGATCATAATAAGCACACTTATTGCCGCAGTGCAGTGGTTAGCACTGCGGCAGCACAGTTTACCCTTGGCCGGGGGATTGTGGGGATCGTGGGATCGTGGGTTCGATCCCAGCCCCCGACCAACAGTGATCTGTGTGGAGTTTGCATGTTCTCCCCGTGTTGCGTGGGTTTACTCCGGGATTTCTCCGGTTTCCTCCCACATGCCAAAAACATGCATGTTAGGTTAATTGGCTGTTCTAAATTGTCCCAAGATATCTGAATCAGAATCAGAATCAGAATCAGAATCAGAATCAGGTTTATTGCCATTGTTCATGTAGTACACAAACTAGGAATTTGTCTCGGTACAATGCTGCAACATTAAACATGATAAGATAAGAGAAATAAACTATACATGTAATAAAGTGTAGGATAAGATTAAGTGATACTGGTCAACAGTTAAAATATATATTAGCCAGCAGCAGATACTGTGGAGAACTATATAGTGCAGTCGGTAATGCAGGAAGAAAACAGTGATGATTGACATGAGTCTGGTTGAGCTGCTGTACATGGTGCACGAGAGTCAATAAGTCACTTAGTGTTCAGCAGTCTAATGGCAGAGGGGAAGAAGCTGTTCATGTGACGGGAGGTTTTAGTCTGGATGGACCGAAGTCTTCTACCAGAGGGGAGGGGGGCAAACAGTACGTGACCAGGGTGTGAGGGATCGGCTATGATCCGGCCAGCACGCCTCCGGGTCCTGGAGATGTACAGATCCTGGAGAGATGGGAGCTTGCAGCTGATCACCTTCTCAGCAGTGCGCACGACGCGCTGCAGCCTTAGTCTGTCCCTGGCAGTGGCTCCTGCGTACCACACGGTTATGGAGGTGGTGAGGATGGACTCGATGATGGCTGTGTAGAACTGCACTAACATCTTGGTGGGTAGCTTGAGCTTCCTCAGCTGCCGCAGGAAGAACATCCTCTGCTGGGCTTTTTTGATGAGTGAGCTGATGGTCAGCTCCCATTTGAGGTCCCTGGTGATGGTAGTACCTAGGAAGCGGAAGGAATCAGCAGTGGTGATGGGAGAGCCTGAGAGGGTGAGGGGGGGCAGAGGAGTAGTGACTTTCCTGAAGTCTACAATCATCTCCACTGTCTTCAGAGCGTTCAGCTGCAGGTTGTTATTGCTGCACCAGGACGCCAGCTGGGCCACCTCTCTCCTGTAGGCGGACTCGTCGCCGTTGGAGATGAGCCTGATGAGGGTGGTGTCGTCCGCAAACTTGATCAACTTGACAGACTGGTGGCTGGAGGTGCAGGAGTTGGTGTAAAGGGAGAAGAGTAGGGGGGAAAGTACACAGCCCTGGGGTGATCCGGTGCTGATGCTAGTATAGTCTGAGACAGTCTTACCCAGCCGCACATGCTGCCTCCGGTCCGTCAGGAAGTCGATGATCCACCTGCAGAGGGAGTCAGGCACGTTGAGCAGGGACAGCTTGTGCCGGAGCAGAGCGGGGCGGATGGTGTTGAATGCGGAGCTGAAGTCCACAAACAGGATCCTGGCGTAGGTTCCCGGGGAGTCCAGGTGCTGCAGGATGGAGTGGAGGGCCAGGTTGACTGCGTCGTCTACAGACCTGTTGGCTCGGTAGGCAAACTGCAGCGGGTCCAGGAGAGGGGTGGTGATGGACTTGAGGTGGGACAGGACCAGGCGCTCAAAGGACTTCATGACTACAGAGGTGAGCGCTACAGGTCTGTAGTCATTAAGTCCAGTGATCCGTGGCTTCTTGGGGACAGGGATGATGGTGGAGGATTTGAGGCAGGACGGCACGTGGCATAACTTAAGGGAGGTGTTAAAAATGTCTGTGAATACAGGAGCCAGCTGTTTCGCACAGAGTCTCAGGGTGGAGGGAGACACGCCATCTGGGCCGGGGGCCTTGCGCGGGTTCAGTCTGGAGAACTGTTTGAGCACATCCTGCTCACTGATGATAAGGGGAGGGGGGGAGGAGGGGGGGGTGCCTTAAATGAAGTAGGGAATGTGGAGGCTGTGGAGCTGGAGGGAGGGGGGGAGTTGGACACAGATGACGAGGTGTCAAAACGGGCATAGTGTTGGGACAGTCTTTGACAAAGGGCTTTGTCATCCTGACCTTTAGGAGCCTTAGGTCGATAGTTGGTGATTTGCCTCAGTCCTCTCCACACGGAAGCCGAATCATTAGCAGTGAACTGCTGCTGGAGTCTCTCTGAGTACACAGATTTAGCCCTCTTCAGCTCTCTGTTAAACCGGTATTTAACCTCCCTGTAGCAGTCCCTGTCTCCACTTTTCAGCGCTGCTTCCTTCTCCTTCCTGATCTGTCTGAGCTTAGCTGTGAACCAGGGTTTGTCATTAGAGTACCTCACCCTGGTGCGTGATGGAAGAATGTTCTCTTCACAAAAGTGGATATATGAGTTCACAGTGTCCGTGTACTCATCCAGATCATGCGTGGCTCCTTTAAGCATGCCCCAGTCAGATATTTCCATGCACGTTTCCAGCTTCTCCTCAGCATCACTGGTCCGTATCTTCATAGTGCTCACAACAGGTTTAGTGAGCTTCAATCTCTGTCTGTATGTGGGAATGAGGTGAACCATCACGTGATCAGATAATCCCAGCGCAGCTCGAGGGACAGCGTGATATGCGTCTTTCACTGTGGTGTAACAGTGATCCAGTGTGTTTAATCCTCTGGTGGGGCATTTAATAAACTGTTTGTAGCGGGGGAGATCGTGGCTCAGATTGCACTGATTAAAGTCGCCAGCCACAATAATCAGCGAGTCTGGAAAACTCCGCTCTGTGTGTTGAATGTGATCCGCGAGCACGCGCTGAGCTTCGCGCGTGTCCGCGTCGGGAGGGGCGTACACAGCGATCATTATGAAAGAAGCAAACTCCCACGGGGAATAGAAGGGCTTGCAATTGATAACAAGAAATTCCAAGGCAGGAGAACAGTGTTTGGAAATTACCGTTACATCAGAGCACCAGCTGCAGTTGATGTAGAAGCAGACACCGCCTCCTGTGGTCTTGCCGGAAAGCTCTGTGTCACGATCAGCACGGAAGAGCTGGAAGCCCTCGAGGCGCAGCGCGCTGTCCGGTATATTTTCCCGGAGCCAGGTCTCAGTAAAGCAGAGGACAGCTGAGGAGGCGAGGTCCTTAAAACGCATCAGCAGTCTCAGTTCATCTACCTTGTTAGAGAGAGAGTTGGTATTGGACAGAAATATGCCAGGCAGCGCCGTTCGCGAGCCTCTCCTGCGAAGTCGTACGAGAGCGCCCGCTCGTCTTCCTCTCTTCCGCCGTCTCACTTTCCGAGCCAAACAATAAACCAGATCGGCGGCAGGGGCTAGAAAAACTGGGAGGAGGTCCGTGGGGGTGAAAGTCCTGATATTTAGAAGTTCTTCACGGGTATAAGTGCAAGCAGACACACAATTGACAAACAAAAACAAACAAAGAGCGCAGCGAAGCACCATGTCGACCGCTGTGGGCGCCATCTTGGGCCATTTCTATCTCTATCTATTTCTATTTCTATCTGTTTCCTATAGGCCCTTAGAATAGAGGGTTAGTATTAATGAAAGCGCTTTGAGTGGTCTTTGTGACTAGAAAAGCGCTATATAAGTGCAGGTTAGTTAGTTAGTTAGTTATTGTTAAAATGATTAAAATAATTATTGTCTGGGTCAGTATCTCCTAAAATGTCTTGTGATTGCTGTTCAATACTGACAAAGGTTTCAGCTTCAATTTACCCTAATACACATCCATTATTAAATAAGGAAAAGGAAGAAAAAGAAGAAACACTTAAGAAAAAAAAGCACACAAATTTAAATTTATCTAATTCCTCCCTTTCTTTAATCATTATTATAATAATTATATTTAAATTTCAAAATTTTATGAAGTGTATTTTTATGTTATCATATGTCTTTTTGTATCTTTTGCATCTGATTAGAATTTTAGCGTTACAAAAATAATAATTCACAGACTTCTGCCAATGTCCGAGTTCCTGGAGGCACTGTGCACTTGATGCAGTGGGACTTGTGCCAGTACCCACTTAATTTTTTGTAAAGCAATCTTAATAAATGTAAAAATCTGTATTGTCTTTATAGTAGATTCTAAATCAAGTCCCACAGTAAACATAAATTCAGCAAGTTGAACTTTCCTTAGACATTTGGAACTTTTCTCAGATTTGCATGGTTTTCTTCCTTACCAGTTTACCTTGTTCCTAATAGACATGATATTTCCTTTACAATAATCTACAGATATTTCCTTAAATACTGTATCTGGAAATTTATTGATGTAACTTTTAACTTCTCCTATTGAATGTTGTGATTTCATTACCAAACGGTTTTATTTGTATTTTTTTTTAAATGAATGAATGAATGAATGAATTTATTTCGGATAGTACAGTACAGGTTAAAAGAAACTGTATAATATAACAACAAGGTCAAATTAGACAAAGACTCCTCCTACTATACAATTCCACGTAAGTTATCCGAAATGGGTGATGGCTGAAGCCGCAGCTTATATTGCCCACCCATATTCCATCCAAGAATTCAAAAGAGAAAAAAGAGAAAACAAGGCAAGAGCGATTACAATTTAAAACAAAGCTAAGACAAAATGTGACTGAGAGAAAAAAGAAAACTAAGCTAGGCTAAGTTAAGCGGTTACTATTCAAAAACAAATCTAAGACAAAATGTCACAGAGGAAAAAAAAGAAAAAAAGAAAAGAAAAAAAAACTAAGCTACAACACAACACAGGCTGGATATGTCAATCCTTATGTGAGTTTACATGTCGTCTTGTAAATATGTTTGGAGTATTTCTTCCTTTAGTTTTTGATTAAATTGTCCAAGCGTTGTACATGATTTTAATTCAGGTCCAAAATCGTTCCATAATCTGACTCCTTGCACTGAAACACAGTGTTGCTTGGTGGTTGTTCTCACTGTAGGCTTTTGAAATATACATGTTCCTCTGAAGTGATATCGTTTCTCCCTTGTTTGGAACAACTTTTGGATATTTGCGGGCAGTGATAAATTCTTCACTTTGAACATTATTATTGCGGTTTTAAAGTCAACCAGATCTTTCAACTTGAGAGTTTTTTGTTTAAGAAAAAGTGGGTTTGTTGGTTCCCTGTAAGCTGCTTTGTTTATTATTCTAATAGCTCTCTTTTGAAGCATAAAGAGTGGATATATGTTTGTTTTATATGTATTTCCCCATACTTCATTACAATATGTCATGTATGGGAGTATTAATGAATGATACAAGGTGTATAGTGTGGGTTGATTCAGCAAATATTTCACTCTGTGTAATATTGCAATTGATTTGGATACTTTACCTTTAATATAATTAATATATGACTTCCAACACAGTTTGTTATCAATTATTACTCCAAGAAATTTAGTTTCAGATACCCTTTCAATCTCTACACCATTTACACTGAGTTTGGGTACTGGGTTGTTGTGATGGTTGTTAAAGACTATAAATTTTGTCTTACTTAAATTGAGCGTTAATTTGTTTGAATCAAACCACAGTTTAAGCTTTCCTAATTCCTTTCCGAGTGTATCAAGAAGTTGTTCCAAATTGTTTCCACTGCATAGCAGATTAGTGTCATCGGCAAACAATATTAAGTCCATTTTTTCTGAAACTTTACATATATCGTTTATATACATATTGAATAATAATGGTCCCAAAACTGAACCCTGTGGGACTCCACAGGTGACCTTCAGTAACTCTGAGTTTTTGTTGCTAACACATACTGTACATACTGATATCTATTCTTTATGTAACTACTTAACCAGGACAGTGCTACCCCTCTAATACCACAATTTTGTAGTTTCTTTAATAATAAATTGTGATCTACTGTATCAAATGCTTTTTTAAGATCTAGGAATACTCCAACTGAATACTCTTTATTTTCAATGGCTGTTGATATTTTTTCTGTAAATTCCATTAGGGCATATGCAGTTGTCCTCTTGTGTCTGAACCCATATTGCTGCTCACACAATAAATCATTCTTCAGTATGAAGTTGTCAATTCTCTCATAGAATATTTTTTCAAGTATCTTGGAAAATTGCGGTAATAGTGAAATTGGTCTATAGTTTGAGAGTTCCCCTCTGTTGCCCGTCTTGTATATCGGAATTACTTTAGCTATTTTCATTGCATTGCATTGCATATTTTTCTCTTCATTATCATTGTCTGTGTGGTGTCCTGCAAACAACGTGGGCTACATTGACAATTGGAGCTCATTTTGGGGAGCTCATCTTAAATAAAAATATAATGTATAAGTATCCCAAAGTGATTAAAAAAAAAACTGGTAAAACTCAAATTAAACATGAAACCTCTAAACTGAATGATTTGGCCTCTCTTCCTCCTCATAATTTAAAATTAAATATGGTTTATTAAATATTAGGTCTCTAACTTCTAAGTCTCTGTTAGTCCATGATCTGTTAATTGATCATCAGATTGATTTAATATCCCTTACAGAGACTTGGTTAGGGCAAGAGGATTATGTTGGCTTAAATGAATCAACTTCCTCTGGTTATTTAAACTGTCAAAATCCCAGAAGTTCTGATCGTGGAGGAGGAGCAACAACAATTTACCATTCCAAATTACTAGTTAATGTAAAGCAAAAAACATGTTATAATTCCTTTGAGGGCCTTGGTCCTTAGTATTGGGCACTTTAGCAATTTTAGGCTAAACCTAATTTTATAAGATAAGATAAGATAAGCCTTTATTAGTGCCACAGTGGGGAAATTCCAGGATTGCAACAGCACAGGGATAGCAACACTCAGAGCAATAATTAAGAAGATAAGAAAAATAAAAATAAGAGCAGTGAATATACATACGTACATATAAATATATAAATATATACAGTATGCACAGTGCGGAGCATTGTAGCTAGATGGAATAAACAACATAACCGTCTACTTAGTTATCCTACATATTATGAATATGTACCCATACATATTGTCACCCTCCGTAGCGACTGATATTGTCCTAGTTGTATGCTGGAGGGGACCATTTGTGTAAGTCTATTGCGTCTCTTTCATTCGATACTATTAGGTTGTCACGTTTTTTTGCTATCTCAGCGAGCAGCCCTGCTTAGGTTATAAAGTCTAACAGCTGTAGGTAGGAAGGACCTGCGAAACCTCTCGGTTGCGCACCTAGGATGATGTAGTCTGCTGCTAAATGAGCTCCTCAGTGCGTTCAGTATGTCCTGCATAGCGTGGGACTCGGACTCCAGCAGAGATGACAGTTTAGCCACCATCCTTCTCTCTCCTATCTCCTCCACTGGGTCAAGGCGTTGCCCCAGGACAGATCTAGCTTTTTTGATCAGTTTGTTCAGTCTCTTCCTATCGGCTGCTGTAATGCCGTTGCCCCAGCAGACCACTCCAAAAGTGATGGCAGATGCCACCCCCGTGTCGTAGAATGTCTTCAGGAGCTCCCCTTGTACACCAAAAGACTTGAGCCTCCTCAGTAGGAACAGCCTGCGCTGTCCCTTCTTATAGAGTGTGTCGGTATTGTGTGACCAGTCTAGTTTATTGTTCAGATGAACACCCAGGTACTTGTAGGATGTCACCATCTCAATGTCTGTTCCCTGTATGTTTACTGGTGCTGTGAGGGGTTGTCCTTGCCTGCGGCAGTCCACCACCAGCTCCTTAGTTTTCCTCGTGTTGATCTGGAGGCAGTTCTGATGGCACCAGTCCACGAAGTCCTGGATAAGTCCTCTGTACTCAGCTTCATCTCCGTTAGAGATGAGGCCGACGATCGCAGAGTCGTCAGAGAACTTCTGTAGATGGCAGTGTGTTGTGTTGTGTGAGAAGTCCGCAGTATAAAGGGTAAGTATAAAGTCCACAGTATAAAGGGACTTATTTGCCATAGTCTATCGTCCTCCATCAACCTACTCAGAATTTTTATCCAAATTTGCTGAATTCTTAGCTAATTTAGTGTTGAAATCAGGTAATATAATTATAGTAGGGGACTTTAATATACATGTAGATGTAGATAGTGATTGCCTTAATGTGGCATTTAATTTTTAATCACTTCCGGCGCCACACGAGTAGGCTGCCTTTTTGCAACAGCGGATCAATTTCTTCCTATTTCTATTTACTATCTGGCTGTCTTGCTAATCTTTCTGTTTCGGCGACACCTTGATCCATCACAGACACGTAGATTGCCCAAATGTCTCCTGAGCCAGAGGACGGAGCCACTGTTTCTTGTAGGAGGCAGTACAATAGGGACCAGCTGTTAGCACTTAACCGGCCCATGATGCTAATGCAAAAACTTGACATACCGGGAGAAATAAAACGGAAACGGCGTGGATGTCGTGCTGGAATAAGACGGCGGGCGAGGAATATAAGGTACAGACCTGCCCTCCCATCCGTTTTTATGGGGAATGTACGATCGCTACTCAGCAAAACAGATGAGCTAGCGGCTATCTCCCGCTACGAGAGCATATACAGGGAGTGTAGCCTGATGCTATTCACAGAAACGTGGCTAACAGAACTAGCAACAGATGCTAACATTGAACTGGAGGGTTTCCAAGCAATACGGGCAGACCGAACACCAGACAGCGGGAAGGCAAGGGGAGGAGGAGTGATGATCTATGTCAATAACACCTGGTGCAGACCAGGACATATCACGGTTAAGCAACAACACTGCAACAAAGACATGGAGTTGCTAGCTGTTAGCATGCGGCCTACATATCTCCCGAGGGAATACTCACACGTGATCTGCATTGTTATTTATGCAAATCCGACGGCGAACACTGTGACAGCGCGTGACATCATCCACTCAGTAACTGGCAGGCTGCAGACAGAACACCCAGATGCTCTTCTCCTCATCTCAGGCGATTTCAACCATATTTCACTGTCTCCCATTCTACCCACATTCACCCAGTATGTCACATGCCACACTAGAGACAATAAAACACTGGACTTATTCTACGCAAACACTAAGGAGGCGTACACCTCATCACCACTCCCCCCACTCAGGAGATCGGATCACAACTTGGTTCATCTCCTGTCGGTGTACAAACCCCTAGTGCACAGACAACCTCCGGTCATGCGCACAGTGAAGTTATGGGCTGAGGAGGCAATAGACACTCTAAATGACTGTTTTGAAACCACTGCCTGGGAGCAGCTCTGCGATCCACATGGTGAGGGCATCGATGGCCTCACTCACGCCATCACAGACTACATCAGCTTCTGTGTGGACAACACCGTACCCACCAAGACCATACGGTGTTGCTCGAACAACAAACCCTGAATCAACCCTGAGATAAAAACACTTCTGAGAGAGAAGAAGATGATCTTCAGGTCGGGGAACAGGGAGATGCTGAAGTCCGTACAGAGGGAGCTGAGGAGGAAGATCAGAGAAGGCAAGGACAGCTTCAGGAAGAAGATGGAGGACAAGCTGCAACAGAGCGACATCGGTGGGGTCTGGAGAAACCTTAAAACCATCTCTGGGCTCCAGAATACCTCCCCCCAGGCCACGGGGGCAGGGAGTGGGCGAACAATCTGAACCTGTTTTTTAATAGGTTTGACAAACCGCCCTCCCCCCCGACTGCACAACAACCACTGCTGCCTCTAAAGACATCGAGTCCTGCTGCCCACACCCCACTCCACCAACACCCCCCACTCCCACCACACAGCCCCCCAACATGACCCTCACTAAGACCCAGGTGAGGACGGAGCTGAGGAAGATCAAGGCGAGGAAGGCGTCAGGACCAGATGGCATCAGCGCAAAGCTCCTCAAGTCCTGTGCAGACAAGCTGTGTGGGATTGTGGAGCTCATCTTCAACCTGAGCCTAAAGCTGGGGAGGGTACCACAATTGTGGAAAACATCTTGTGTGGTACCTGTCCCAAAGACTTCCCACTCCAAAGACTGACCTGAACAACTACAGACCAGTGGCCCTGACGTCCCACATGATGAAGACCCTGGAGAGACTGCTCCTTGCTCACCTCCGCCCCCTGGTGGGACCAGCGATGGATCCACTCCAGTTCGCCTACCAGCATGGCATTGGGGTGGAGGATGCAGTGATCTTCCTCCTTCACCGTTCTCTGTCCCACCTGGAGAAGCCCGGGAATGCGGTGAGGATCATGTTCTTTGACTTCTCCAGTGCTTTCAACACCATCCAACCGATGATCCTGAAGGAGAAGCTGCTGTGCGCAGGGGTGGACCAGCACCTGTCATCATGGATCCTGGACTATCTCACTAACCAGCCACAGTTTGTGAGAACCTGGGACTGTGTGTCCGACATGATCATCGGTAGCACGGGGGCCCCCCAGGGAATGGTTTTGGCTCCCTTCCTGTTCACCCTTTATACTGTGGACTTCTCACACAACACAACACACTGCCATCTACAGAAGTTCTCTGACGACTCTGCAATTGTTGGCCTCATCTCCAACGGAGATGAAGCTGAGTACAGAGGACTTATCCAGGACTTCGTGGACTGGTGCCATCAGAACTGCCTCCAGATCAACACGAGGAAATCTAAGGAGCTGGTGGTGGACTGCCACAGGCAAGGACAACCCCTCACAGCACCAGTAAACATACAGGGAGCAGACATTGAGATGGTGACAACCTACAAGTACCTGGGTGTTCATTTGAACCATAAACTAGACTGGTCACACAATACCGACACACTCTACAAGAAGGGACAGCGCAGGCTGTTCCTACTGAGGAGACTCAGGTCTTTTGGTGTACAAGGGGCGCTGCTGAAGACATTCTATGACACGGTGGTAGCATCAGCCATCACTTTTGGAGTGGTCTGCTGGGGCAGTGGCATTACAGCAGCCAATAGGAAGAGACTGAACAAACTGACACAAGAAAGCTAGCTCTGTCCTGGCGCAGCACCTTGACCCAGTGGAGGAGATATGATCACTCTTCACATCTTGGCCATGGCAACTCTCGACCAGCTCTTGATAGCCTATAGATCCTAAGAAATGGTGATGTCCTATGAAGTCTATATGATGTGACAGACATCCCATATGATGTCATAGACAGAACATCAAATGCCGGAATCCTTTGATGTTGTGATGACGCAACAACCCCCTCCGAGGCAGACCCACCACAGGTTGATCAAGCCCAGGTCTGTGACTGGTTGGGCTCCAGGCTGGAGACTACAGGAGGGTCAATGCAAAGCTGAGCCTCATCTGAGGTGCTGATACTCTGAGGACTGTGGGGGTTCTCCTGCCTCTGGGCTTCACTTGACTGATTTGGCCTATTTCCAAAGAAGTATTGGCCAATTTCGAAGCCTCTTGCTGAGCTCGCTGTGGTATTTTCCTGCCCTGGTGGATTTTAGGGCCCCTCTCTGTTGTTAGCTTTGACCAGCCACATACGCAGCGCTGCAGCTTTGTCTTGCCAGTGTGAACGGTTCATCAGTTGTAGTGCTGGTTGTTGTCAGTTCCGTACCATGGTCTGTTACTTTAAAATCCATCCATGATGGGTCATCTTGCATCCCCACTCTCGCAGACCATGGGGGGGGGGGGTTCTTCCTCCTTGAACTTTGTAGCAATAATGGGTGCATCCAAGAATGCTAATCAGCGATGGGTCCTGCTAGTATGAGCCGCAAACCCACACCAGCCCCGTTGGGATCTATTCCCTCCTTTCAGCAGTCTCTCCAGGCTGTCATCAGGTCTTTCCCTGATTGTCAGCTGCCCTTTCACAGCAGTCACTGGGTCAGCCCAGAAATTAAGGTTCAATGAAAGGACAAGCTGTTACAATCCCTGCTGTTTGCACCACTTCTGAGTCCATGGGGAGTTCTTGAGAGATGGCTGTTATAAGGCTTCACCACTGGGACACATCATCAGTTGTATACCTCATAATAAAAGAGAAGGTTTACCCTTTGAGTGTGACAATTTGTGTGCCCCTAGTGGCAGAACATGGCACTGCACCTGCCTTCTCACTCTGACCTTGTCAAAAGTAAGTGAGAAATTTCTGTTTTTTTTTTTAAATGTACTGATTTCTTGTTCATGTACTTTAAAGGCCAAATGTCATGTAACAGGGTCCTTAAAATGTCTTGAAACTAGATATAAAAGGGAACCGATCCGTTCGGGTCTTGGTGCATATGCTTCAGTAACGCCGGAACATTCGTTAATTTAAAACTGCTGCGCTTGGCCTGACATTCCTACTCACGGCCCCCGGAATCGCCTGGGGAAGAAGACGGAAGTGACGAAACAGATTGTACCTTAGTTTGATGCTTGGGGTATCCCGATTGATTGTTTATATGGAGACTGGAAGAGGCACCGCATATTTTTAATACATAGACAGTTTTTTTCCTTTGTTTGTGGAAGGCAATCACTATTTTTGTTCTTAGTTACCCCTCGTTACCAATGTAACAACGACCATCATCTATCGTATTGCTGGATGGCACCGTAAAACGGGGCTATAAGGGACGGCTGGGTAATAAGGGACACTTTTCTGGGAAATGTTTTAAATGTAATTCGTGTTGTTATTGTCAAATATTTTAAGGATTCATGGATATTTGACAATAACAACACAACTCGGTGTCCTGCTCAAAATAAAAAAAAGCAGAATTCTGGATTTGGAAGGCGATTCCTCTCTGTCCGCAGCCACAGGACAGTAGAAAGTGTGAGGCCATCAGCCTAATGATTGAGTCCACGCTTCTAACTGTAGTGAGAATAGCTCACGCTGAGCGATCTGCCCGCCCCGGCCATCAGCCTAATGATTGAGTCCACACTTCTCATTGTAGTGAGAATAGCTCACTCTAAGCACTCTGCCAGCCCCCTAGCTGTGGGGGTCACACACACGACGTGCTCCTCAACACACTCAATAATTTTTTTTCCCGTATATTTTTCTTTTGGGCGTACAGAAATGGCAATACGCCCGTATTTGCTAAAATTGCATTTTCCCCCGTATCAAAATACGGCGAAAACGTATCACTTGACAGGTATGCGCCTCCATTCTCATTCTGATCTGGTCAATTTCTTGACAGCAGCGGCTCTCCTCCACTGTTGGCATTGCTTGGCAACACTCACAGGTGCACCTATTGAAAAATTCAAGTACAAGAATTTGCAAATATTTTCTGAATGCATGTATACATAAATATGCTTGTTTGTTGATATTGTAAGCACAGGTTTGTTGATATTGCAATTGTGAGCTTTTATAAATTTTGTAACAATATAATATATATAATATTCAATAATGTGCTCACATCCTGTCCATATTATTCACACCATATCCACCTCATAAATGCCTTGCAGAACTCATGTAAAATAAAGTGAAAAGATCCATTGCATTATTCATGTTGTCTTTGTTTATTAATAGAACTTTCAAGCCCTCCCCATGAAGTGCCATGTGCTAGAGACATAGTTTTTTCCCAATTATTTCTAGTTATCAAACCTTGAAGCTGGCGTACAAAACAACAAGCTAGAATTCTAATTTGTCTACAGTGAGAAAGGAACATTCCTGGTTATGGCCCTATACACACAATCCTGGGGATTTTAATACAAGTCATTTTCCACAATTACTTCCATTTCATCCTTGATTTTGTTGCTACAACTGAATGAGGAAAGAAAGGGTTCTACTGTAAGCTAGCACCCCACTGTATCGTCATAATAATGGCTTCCGAAAAATCGATATTTATGGGGCGCCCTCGACAGACCTCCTTCGGCTTCCCAATTTTGCCGGTGGTTATACCGTAAATCGGGGCTATAAGGGACGGCGGGGTAATAAGGGACACTTTTCTGGGAAATGTTTTAAATGTAAATCTGCTTTTTTTTATTTTGAGCAGGACGCTGAGTTGTGTTAACAACATGTTGCTCCCCTGGGTAGCGGCCCAGGAGGAGGAAACGTGCATGTGGAAGTTAACTCTCCAACCTGTGATAGAGAATCGGCAGAACACGTTTCGTTATTTCACACAAGGAGTTTATTCTTCGTTCAAGTCATTCACATGACCAACATCAACTGACTAGTATTTACTATCAAAGTCCATAGTTTCTCTCTTATTGTCTGATCATATCACCATTAAACAAAACACAATCATGTCCATTTATCACAATTTCCGATTTGACATTAACTGTATACTTAACATTCTTAACAAATTACTCTAACATGAAATGAATTATTGGTTTTATCTCCTTCCCATGTATATAGCTTTTAACTTGTTCAAATATTTATATTTTAAACAATAACCCATGAACTTACATTTACATTAATCATTTTAAGCACTGTCATAAATGTTCAGCATGTGGTGTTATTCTTAACAATTCACTGACCTGGCCACTGTGTACCTAACACACTTACAATAGTATTCCTGGTATTCGGTAATACACCCGAAATATGCACACTTGGTGACAAATCAAACCAGTAAATGTCGTACTGTATGAAAACCGTTTCATAACTGTCTTTAAATAAAGTAAGCAAATGGTTCCTAACGTGGGCGGACTTCACTGTTGTGGCACGTCCCATACACTCGATCATTAACATTAGCAGGTTAGCTTATACAACAACACATCAACTTTAACAGAAATACCCTTACAAACCCGCTTTTCACCTCACACTTATCACAATATAATCTCGGACATCCTAGGACTCTTACGGTTTATATTGCACTCTTGAATTATTAGTATTTACCAACCTGTGATAGAGAATCGGCAGAACACGTTTCGTTATTTCACACAAGGAGTTTATTCTTCGTCCTCCAGTGCGTGAGTCTACTCTCTATCACTGTGCGACATGCGCCATCTATTGGTCGGCGTATGGAACTGCACTCAACTCACATGAGTTATAATGGAACCAGGTGGATCACAAATGCATTGTAGAAAAATAAAACAATTAAAGAATAACATAAAATTGTAGGGGTGCCTGGTTTTTTTTAAAATTTTCTTATCCAAATGTCTTTTTCCCCTCTTACATAACTATTAACTATTTCCAACCCTCTACAAACACAACAACACAACTCAGCGTCCTGTGTCCCTTATTACCCCGCCGTCCCTTATAGCCCCGATTTACAGTAATTAATTTATTAAACATCACAAATTTCTTTTGGCTTACCATTCAACATTCTGGAGGCGATTAATGTCCAATTCAATGACATTTTCCACTGGTTCTGCTCTCTGGTCATCGTCGGAACTGTTGTCATCAGACAAAGCATCTGATTCCGTCTCGGACGGCTCAAACCTGTAAGGTTCTATGCCTCTGTCACTGTCTGAACCACTGTCATCAGTATCTGGGGTGTCGTCTTCCCTGAATTCCAAGTCCGATTCACCAGAGGACAAAACTAAACTAATTTGTTCACAATCGCTGTCACTTTCCGTCATGATTGTCCAATGTTGATAAGTGTGAATGTGGATACGGCAGGGCAGCCAGGGTTAAATTTGTGACGTCAAAAACATGGCCGCGGTCTGGATTGGCTGTCACAAGCCAGCGAGCAAGGCGGGGCCTTCGCCTGGTGTATTTTGTGCATTTATGTAAATATGGGTGGGTGATATGGTCTCCGGTATGAATATTTGGTTTAAGCTATGTGTATTTTATCAAAATTCGTTGGCATTTGGAAAAAAAAATTACGTGACATTTGGCCTTTAAAGATGATAATGAGGTACCTCTGTACAAAAATGGTGTCAAAAGACTGAACCCTTTTTTGTGTAAATACATCCAAAGTTCAATTTTTTCTAAGTTATGGAATTTAAAGAGGTGCCGCAACATTATTCAAATTAGATTTGTAAATTTATTCCTATCTGAATCTTTGGATCATATTTTACATATTTCTAATAGACAGTAAGCCCATATCTCTTACCACTATCAAGTTACAGCCTTGGAAATCTGAACTATTTTATTGACAAAAAAATATTTACCACTCTTGACCACTAGGGGTTATGTCACAGTTTTGGCAACATACACACTCATAGGGTTAAAACAGACAATAAAACAAGAATAAAACATTTTCATAAGAAAGGTCAACATTAAAACTCCGAAGTTTATGATAAAAATACATGTGCTGGTGGGCCTTTGCACAAATAGCATCGACATTGTGGTCAAAAGAAAGTTTGCTGTCACTTAATGTTCCCAGATATTTGTACTGATCAACCACGTCAACAGTCTGACCATGCATACTGAGGGTGGACAGGGGAAGAGTTTCTTTGAAAATCAATAATTGTTTCTTTAGTTTTGGTCACATTAATGTCCCAAAAGGAAAGTTTACACCACTCAGTAAAATCATCCATTACTGGACCAGGGACAAGATCTTCATCATTAAACAAGGACACTATAACAGAACCATCTGCAAACTTAATGATGGATCTGTACTCATGTTGACTTCAGCAGTCATTTGTGTATAAAACAAATAAAAGTGTGAAAGACTAATCCTTGGGGGGAGTCAGGGAAGACAATGAACATTGGAAAAAACTGCACTGACTCTCCCCCTGGGGACATATGGTTAAAAATAATCATGAGCCAACAAACTAAACCAGGATTATGTTATTAAAAACAGGTGAGTTGATCTGCTGAAATAAAGCAATAAAAGCAGTCATACAAAAGATTTCCCAAAATCCACATGCCCCAGGACTCGGTGGAGTAGGGCGCCTACAGCGTCCTCCACACCTCTGCCTGCTCTAGAAGTAAACTGGAGGAGATCCAACTTTCCTCAATTTCACATAAAATCTCAGTCAGCTATTTTTTCAAGACATCATACAAGTGAAGTTAAGGCTACAGGCCGGAAGTCTTCAGAAATTTGGGGGGTTCTAATTTTGGGCACAGGTACAAAAGAGATGGATGGATAGATGCACTTTATAGATCCCAAACTAGGAATTACAGGTATAACAGGCAGCATGACATTAGGTGACTCAAAATGACAGAAAAACCCACAGCAAATAGACAAAGGGATTACCCATGAAAAGTAAAACTGCTGAATAACTTGGATACATCATAGATGAATAGATGGTGACCCGAAAAGGTACATGAAACATTCCTGCTGTACAATGCAGGACTACAACTGTCTTTCCAAAGATGGGGGACTCTTGAAGCTGAAGTGTCTTTGTGAAAATAAAAGAAAAAAATTTCAGCAAACGACTATTCATAATGTTGCAGATATTCCAGCTGAGGCTGCGCGTCATACATTTAGCCACGTTTCCATCAGCCTGCCCCAGGGCAGCTGTGGCTGCAGAAGTAGCTTGCACTACCATTGTCTGTCTGGGAGTGAATGAATAATGTACCTATTTGTAAAGCGTCTTTGAGTTATATATGATAAAGCGCTATATAAAAATGATGCATTATTATATTATTATTGTTTATTATTGTGTTTTGTTACCTTGTAGAAAAGCTGCAGCAGCCTCCTGCAGTTGTGATAGGAGGGACCTCTGTGTGTGCGCAGCAGGGCAGCATGTGCGAGGTACAGGGAGAGAACGGTGTATGAGAGGAGGATGAGTCCATTTGCGTGGGGGGGGGGGGGGGCCTATGACAACTATACTATGTTTTTGTTGTTATTTCAACTCATCAAGACAAACTAAAATTTTTATAAATCACAACGTTTGTCACTCCAATATTTAGGAGTGCTGAGTTTAAATTTAAGGGTGCTACAGCACCCTAAAAAAAAGACTTGACAACCACCATGAATAGCAGTAAATACTAAAGGAAAATGTCAGGACATCTGTCCATGAACTGAATCTCAAGAGAAAGTGGCTCATGCAGCAAGACAACGATCCTAAGCACGCAAGTTGTTCTACCAAAGAATGGTTACAGAAGAACACAGTTAATGTTTGGAATGGCCAAGTCAAAGTCCTGACCTTATCCAACTGAGATGCTGTGGAAGGACCTGAAGTGAGCAGGTTCATGTGAGGAAACACAACAACATCCCAGAGGGTGAAGCTGTTCTGGATGGAGGAATGGGCTAAATTCCTCCAAGTCGATGTGCGGGGACTGATAACAGTTACTGGAAACATTAAGTTTGCAGTTATTGCTGCAAAAGGGGGGGGTCACACAAATACTGACATCAGAGGTTCCCAAACTTTTTGCCACTCACAAATATTTAATATTGGATCATTTTCCTCAATAAATAAATGAAAAAGTAAATATTTTGTCTCACTTATTTAACCGGGTTCTCTTGACGACTTTTAGGACTGAGAAAATCTAATGCTGTTTTAGGTCATATTTATGCAGAAAATTCTAAAGGGTTCACAAATTTTAGGCACCCTGTATATAAATAGCAGCACATGGGTCCAAATACTCATCGATTATTGTTGAAATCTTGGAAGATAATTGTAAATGCAATCGATGCTTCTGAAAAGTAATTGTACTTTTCATAATTGTCCTTAGGTATATCTGTGAGAGTGAATGGGGTTGTCTGTCTCTCTGTGTTGGCCCTGTGATGGACTGGCGATCTGTCCAGGGTGTACCCTGCCTCTCGCCCAAGATGCTGGGATAGGCTCCAGCCCCCACACGACCCAAAAGGATTAGCGGAAGAAGATGAATGAATGAATATAGTTTTGGTATATTTGAACGATGAATATTTCATCAAGCATTAAATGTTTTTCAATGTCTATTCAAGTTGATAGACAAGTAGGTTTCCACATCAATGAATGTGTGGAATACTTTTTTGAAATAGTTTTTTTCACAGCACTGTATGTTCACAGCCTGTTTTTTTTTTCTGTTTCTTTGCTGCGACAGAACATGAAAGGAAAAACAGAGTGAAACTTCAGGAGCTTCAGGAAGATGAAGATCCTCCAACCACAGCATTCATCTTCTTCTTCCACTGAATCCCTTTCAGGTCAACCGGGGGGGGGGGGGGTGGCAAGCTGGAGCACTATCCAGCATCTTTGGGCAGAAGCAGGAGGGTACTCCTGGACAGATCACCAGTCCATCGCAGCGGGCCAACACAGAGAGACAGACAACCATCACTCTCAAAGTCATACCTAAGGACAATTAGAATCCCCAGTTTGATGCAATTAACCTAACTTGCATGTTTTTGGCTTGTGGGAGGGAAACCGGAGATATCCGGAGTAAACCCACGCAGACACAGGAGAGAACATGCAGACTCCACACAGATCACTGTTGGTCTGGGGTTGGGGATTGAATCCAGGATCCCCCCGGCCAAAGGTGAGTTGCTGTGCTGCCACAGTGCTAACCACTCCGCCACCCCGCTACCGCCCTACTTTGTGAAATCTTGGAAATAATGCAATCGATTGCTTCTGAAAGTAATTGAACTTTTTCATATAGTTTTGGTATATTTGAAATGATGAATATTTCCATCAAGCATTAATGTTTTCATTGTCTATCAAGTTGATAGACAAGTAGGTTTCCACATCAATGCATGTGTGGAATACTTTTTTGAAATAGTTTTTTCACAGCACTGCATGCTCACCAGCCTGTTTTTCTTTCTTTGTTGTGACAGACATGAAAGGAAAAATAGAGTGAAACCTCAGCAGCTATCAGGAAGATGAAGAGCCTCTCAACCCCAACAAACAAAGCTAAATCAAACAGTGACAAGAGTAGAAAAGGAAGACGGAGAAAACACCACTTACATCTTCATCACACTTCACTTTATAACAGCAAGAAATCTCTTATGTCCACACTTCACAGACATCATAGGACGTCCTATGACTAAGGCATCATAGGACACATAGACAAATGTATCTTTATGATGTCATATAGACCACGAACTCAGGCCATCATAGGACGACTCGCGATGCCCATATGATGGCACATATTCATAATGTGTCTTTATGATGTCAATATCTCAAGGCTGCCTTCATGTCTTTATGATGTCATATACAGTGAGTCCATGCCAGAAAGCCTCTTTTTGCTCAGAACTATTTTCATGATCCTGTCCATGAACTGGAATTACGACTCACCTATCCCTCAACCAGTGGTCTCAGCAAAGAAGAAGAAGAAGAAGAAGACCCACCAGATGGAGAGCAATAGAATGACGACAACTGCTGCACATCAGAAAAGATGCCATAAAGATGAAACACCTGAGGTTTCCGCAGTACATCACACCCATCTGAGACAGGAGGACACCCTTCACCAGCATAGGGTATGACAGACTTTAAAGCACGTTTCTAGGACACCACAGGACAGCCTATGATCTCTGCCTCATCATCATAGCGCGTCCTATGAACTCAGGCATCATAGGACAACTCGCCATGCCTACATGATGGCAAATGTGTAACCTTGATGAATACCAGTCTACACTATAAATGTGTAAAATGCCAAGCAAAGTGTTCATTTTCTCCAGGTGCTCCAGTTTTTTGGTTTCTACGGGCATGCACGGGCCTTCCTGAACAGGGTTGGAAGCCACTTTTTCAGCTGGAATTACAACGCACCTACCCCTCAACCAGTGGTCTGAATGAAGAAGAAGGCCCACCAGATGGAGTGCAATAGATTGAATGCTGCAGGTCAGAAAGGATGGCATGAACATGAAACACCTCAGGTTCCTCCAGTATGCACCAGGCATGACTGTGAACAACACAGCTGTCTGAGAAAGGAGGAGACCCTTCAGTGGTCTGAACGAAGAAGAAGACCCACCAGATGATGTCTATATGACGGCACATAGACAGAGCACATGACTGCCTACAAGACATAAATATACGTAGACACAGATAAGCAACATAACACAGAACAGTGACAAACAGGAGAAGAAGTAACAAGCAGGGGCAAACAGCCCCAGATGGCAGGCCATACAGTATTTTGTGATTTTTAACTGTTTTATCACTATCTTTGGAAAGATGAGTTCAATTTTTTAGCCATTTCTAAAACTTTGGGGTTCAGCGAACCACAGTGACAGGCCATTAGCCACCATGGGCAAAAACATGGAAACGTGGTGAACCTGCCCGGAAGTTGCCAGCCGACCACCCAAATTTACCTCGCGCGCAGCAACTTCATGAGCTGAGCTCTAGACAGTTCTGCCAGGCTCAGTGTCATGTATTTTTGTTGTATTTATAATTGTTGTATTGTGTTGCCCTTTGAGTTTTTTGAAACTGCTTACTATTTTTTCTGAGTTTAGAGGCTTCAGTTTTGTTACGCTCATATTGAATTTCCTTCATAATTATTTATTAGTCTGCATTTGATTATGTTTTGTATGCTCTGTGTGGGCATAAGCCTGTCGCTGTCAAGCCGCCTCCTTCCCTCCTACTTTTCCAGCTGATCCCAATCAACATTCATTGTTCCTTTTTGCAAGCTCTGTGAACCCACACCTGTCATCATCGTGTTGTCCTATTCTGTTCCTATTTAAGGACTGCATTTTCTTTTCTTATTTGCTGCTGTCTTTGGTTATATTCACCTCGTCTCCACCACAACCCTGCCTTGCTCTGGTGCATCAAATCTGTAAGTGTTTTTTCTCTCTTTTGTATTTTGTGTTAAGAACACCGTGTTGTACTTTACGTTTGTTGTTTCTTTCAATAAATTGCACAAACTAACAGTCCAGCATGTGGGTCTCGCCTCTCTGCCCCGAAGAGCATTCATGACAGAAAACAGGGGCCAGTAGAGACCCAGCTGCTGTGAGTTTGCAGATTCTTTGTTTTCCTTTTCACTCACCTTTTTTGGGGGGGAACTCATCATGTCCCCGGTACGCTGGCCTCCATCAATTAAAGGGAGATTGGTAGCAGGGTCCCCCAAGCCTGGAGGAGAAGTGGGCTGCTGATTTTATCCAAAGTTTTTTGGATGAAGCTCTCACTGCCCGCGGACCCAAAAAGACCTGGAAAAGCATGAATGGAGCGGTGGTAATCCTGGAGGAACACCCTGGCCTGTGGAAATATTCCCAATACTCAGAACTGTTTCCACACTCCAGTGGACATTTCCCAGGATGGCAATAGGGCCGTCTCCAGTGGAGCCGAAGCTGACACAGAGGTGCTGTCCACGGCAGACATCTTTCTCCCCTCCCTGTTTGCCAGCTTCTCCTCCAGCTCTCGTGTCGCCAACTCCGAGATGCCGTCATCCAGCTCCAGGCCACCGGAAGAAAATCTGTGCCTCCCTGTCAGCAGCCCCTCCTTCACTGAGGGAGAAGACCTCTGCAGCAATGCCCTCTATGCCAATTTCCCCTCCGGCTGCCTCGCCAGCATCTACTTTTTCCGCAGCAGCTGCCTCCCCCTTCTCCTCAACTCCCTTTCCCGCTGTTGAGGGTTTGGCTGTTTCTCCCCCGGCTCCACCCGCCTCCATGCTTGCAGGGGTGGCTCTTCCACGATACTCAGAGGGGCCCACGCCCACCACAGCCACAGAGAGGGATGACTACAACCCAGCTGCAGCAGAAACATCACGCTCCGGGAAAACAGGCAAGTGTTTTTTTCAATCTCAGTCATTTAAACATGAATTACCGTGTCTGATTCCTGGAGGTGAGACTCAGGCTGTGCAGTTCCCTGAGTCCTCACTGTCTGCTGCAGCTATATAAACTTAACCTTCTCTCTCTCTGTGTCCTCCTATCGCATCAAAGTGTCTGCAGGACCTGGACACTCAACCGCCGGATGATAGAGGAGCCTGCGGCTCTAGAGGACCTTGTTCCAGCCCCACACCCATGCTACGGACAGAGGGAGAGCGCTGCCTCCGACCTGAAGCCTGCACCAACGAAAGAGCGTCCTTTGGCTTCAGCGACTCAGGAACCAGCGCCAGCAGGAAAACCACCTCCAGAATCCACGCTGGATGAACCACCTGCGTGGGGTACCTCGCTGGAGGAGACCAGGACTGCACCAACCACCATGCCTGCTGCAAGGGCTGCTGCTGCAGAGTTGGAGCTGGACCTCCGAAAGACCATAACCGAAACATTGTCGCCTGGATTGACGGAGTCCTGGACGGCGGTGGAGCTTGAGCTCAGGCAAGTGTTCTCCTTTGTTTTTCTTGTATCATTTTTGGCGATATCTTGTCTGGCTCTTGGTAAGGAGAGCCGGGTGCAGCCGTCACCTGCACCTGAGCTCACCTCACCGGGCTCCACCGCTGCTGGTGAACCTGACCCTGAGCCTTCTCCCAGGGTCACCAAGGATAGTCCACTCTTTCCAGATTTCTCTGAGGGTTTAGGCTCACCACCTGAGATCACTGTGGGTCCAGCTCCCCACACTGAGGTCGTCCTGGAGAACATGAAGCCATCCATCAGAAGAAGTTAAACCACAGCTGACAGAACCAAGGCTGGAGCAGCTGGAGGAACTAAGAAGACTCTATCAGTCAGTTACATGCACAGACATTTCAGGGGCAGCTGCTCAACCCCAAAAAAAAAAAGTGGGGGATCTTTTGGGCATCCGAGTGCATCACTCTTTTCATCATCATCATAGCAGTCTGTCGGGGGCAACAATGACTGTTTCACTTAGGTCTGATCAGATTCCTCCACGCAGCTCTGTCCTTCGCCTTCCACTGCCAGGAACTCCTGACCTTGTTAACCCAGGCGATGTCCGAGCCAGTATAGGTTGCTTTCTGACTGCACATTTCATTAAACTGCTTGCAAAGTATATTGAGTACTGCTAGCTTTTGCTGGACTAGCGGCACATTCTTGGCAGATAGAGGTATTATCAGTGGCGAGGACAGACCAAGACAAACTGACTTCAGTATCTGTTGCAGTGACTGACCAGATGGTAGGTTTGTTTATCTCTGCTCTTTGTGTAGTGCAGATCACGATGCACCAACTGGCAAAAGTCCACCACAGACCTTGCGACAAATGTACTTATCTTCCAGGATGTCCAGTCTCACCCCGTGTAACTGGGAGTGGTTCACCACAGACCTGTAACAGATATTGTATTTAGCTCTGACAGGATGGCCAGTTTCACCCTCCACACTCTCGGAAGGGCAGGGTTATTCGGTAGCAAGCAAACCAATTCCTGACCTGAGATAGATCAGTCTGCTAAGAAGAAAATATTAGCGCTGTGAATCTTTAGAAATCACACAATCCAGTTTGATTTTGGGGGGGTCACGATTTGATTCAGAATCGATTTTTTAATCTAAATGATTTTCTATTCAGTTCAATTCAACTTTATTTATGTAGTGTGGAGGCATAAAATAAGTGCAGGCGGACACGGCGATGCTGAAGGTTTAAGAGTTTTTATTCCTCCATCATGGACACACTGCAGCACCGTGTGCTGTGTGTGCGCTGTGAGTGAGCTCCCTAAGGCATGTAAAGTCAGCACATTTATACAGACAAGAGAGAATGCATGGCACATTTACATATTGATATACATAACAGTCAATACATATCAATTGCTTTGGTTAACTGGCGCCAGACTTCTCTCCTTACTCCGGGGATGTATAACAATAGGACAAAAGAGAATGAAAGGCACATTTACATATTGATATCAGTCCATACATATCAATCGCGTGACTAACTGGTTGTCCCCCAAGGGGCTCTCTGTTTGTATGCAATCCCTGCTGAGCGTGAATATTGTCAGTCTGCATTGTGCTGGGTGCCCACACGTGTGCTGGGTGCCCACAATAGCACCATTTCACAACAACAGGCATCTCATAGCACTTTCAACTGTAGAGGAAACCCCACAATTGCGGAAAGACCCCAGCAATCAGGCGATCCCCTGTGAGCATCAGCTTGGCGATGGTGGAGAGGAAAAACTCCCTTTTAACAGGAAGAAACCTCTAGCAGAACCAGGCTCATGGAGGGGCAGTCATCTGCTGCAACTGGCTGCGGGGTGAGGGGATAGAGAAGAAGAAAAAAAGAACAGACATGTAGAGAGCAAACAACACGATGGGGACTCAATCTATGGGAGAGACCAAACAGATGTTAATGACCAGCAAAAATATTTCATTGAGAGTGAAGAAAGGAGTGAAGTCCAGTGCATTGTTGGAGGTCCCCCAGCTGTCTAAACCTACACTACCGTTCAAAAGTTTGGGGTCACTTAGAAATTTCCTTACTTTTGAAAGAAAAGCACTTTTTTTCAATGAAGATAACTTTAAACTAATCAGAAATACACTCTATACATTGCTAATGTGGTAAATGACTATTCTAGCTGCAAATGTCTGGTTTTTGGTGCAATATCTAGATAGGTGTATAGAGGCCCATTTCCAGCAACTATCACTCCAGTGTTCTAATGGTACAATATGTTTGCTCATTGCGTCAGAAGGCTAATGGATGATTAGAAAACCCTTGTGCAATCATGTTAGGTCTGCAATGCTGTAATTGCTGCAAATGGAGGATTCTTTGATGAAAGCAAAGTTTGAAGGAAAAAATTATTATTTCAAATACAAATCATTATTTCTAACCTTGTCAATGTCTTGACTATATTTTCTATTCATTTTACAACTCATGGTGGTAAATAAGTGACTTTTCATGGAAAACACAAAATAATTGTCTGGGTGACCCCAAACTTTTGAACGGTAGTGTATTAGCAGCATAACGTAATTGGGCGGTGGGGTGGCGCAGTGGTTAGCACTGCGGCAGCACAGCAATTCACCCTTGGCCATGGGATCCCTGGTTCGATCCCAGCCCCTGACCAACAGTGATCTGTGTGGAGTTTGCATGTTCTCCTCGTGTCTGTGTGGGTTTCCTCCGGGATTTCTCCGGTTTCCTCCCACAGGCCAAAAAACATGCAGGTTAGGTTAATTGGAGACTCTAAGGTGGCCCTAGGTGTGAATGTGTGTGTGAATGGAAAAGGGATAGCGCCGTACCGTGGCTGCTTCATCCATCCAGGTGGATGCCCTCAATTTCCCCTCTAGGCATCAATAAAGTATACAAAATAAAAAAAAACTAAGGGAGGTGTGGCTCATACATTTTTGCCTACATATGTATAAGCACAAGGAGAAATGCTTAGACCTGCATGTGTTGATTGACCTCACGTCTTGGATGGGACAATACGTCTGGACCTCCTGTGGATAATGGCAGGAAGACGGAGATGCCGTGATAAGACACTGAAAGGACTTCCTGACCTCCTGGAGCCAGACGGAGGACTAAGAGACTTGGGGGGGAGAATTATTATCAATGGGGAGTTTCATTCATTCACTGCTCTCTTTGTGTCATTGTGTGGATTCTATTGTCTGCTAATTGTGCATTGAGAGTTTTTTTTCTTGTAATCAAAATATCGGTCATATATGAACTTTATTCTGATCAACAATGCTTTTTTCTTTCTCCTATTGTGTCTCCCCCCTTCCCCTCCCCCCCTGCCTACTATTCCCTTCCTGCTGACAGGCGCCTCCATGGCTCGCCGCGTCATTGAGAATGTCATTTATGACGTTTTCAGTGTCAAGTCAAATTCCTCGTATATTTACCTGTTATTTACTTGTAAATGTGCTTGGCAATAAACTCATTCTGATTCTGATAGCAATGTGTGATTCTGCCTTTGATGTGTCTTGTATAAATGTGGGGGTTTTGATGCAGCTCACCCTCTTCTTGTCTTGAGAGATGGTTAGGGATGTGAAATCTGCAATAAACCTGAACTGAGAAATAATTCAGCCTCTTTATTTCACGTTCCCCACATTGGTGACCAACTGACGTGAAAATGCCGAGAAGCGATTCCCCCGAACCAGACTCGTCGGAGACCGCCCGAGTAAGCGCCGTCTCCATTAAGCTGCTGGAGTTCTGGCAAGACAACCCGGACTCGTGGCTCCTTCAGGCTGAAGCACAATTCGCACTCGGGGGAATAACGGCAGATGACACAAAGTTCTACCACGTGATCGCACAGCTCGACAACCGCACAGCTCGATGCGTGCGGAGCCTGGTACAGCAGCCGCCCGCTGACGACAAATACAGCGAGCTGAAGGCTGCCCTCATCCAGTGTTTCACCCCCTCGGCCGAGGAGAGGGCTAGGAGGCTCCTGGCTCTGCACGACCGGGGAGGGCGCAGGCCAGTCGACCTGATGGAAGACATGCTGCAACTGAGGGACTCTGACAACGACGATTTCCTGTTTAAACATATCTTCCTGAGAAACCTCCCGATGCAGATGAGAGGAACGCTATCCAGCTCGTGGAGACCGTGCGGCGATTACTGCAGGTTAAATAACGCCACAGCGCATGACCGCTACCCAATCCCACACATTCAGGATTTTTCCGTGCATCTGGCAGGGGCGCGCATTTTTTCTAAAATAGACCTGGTCCGCGGCTATCACCAAGTTCCAGTCGGAGCCGAGGACATTCCCAAAACAGCGGTAATAACCCCGTTCGGGCTTTTTGAGTTTTTACGCATGCCGTTTGGCCTCAAAGGCGCTGTGCAAACCTTCCAACGCATGATGGATGCCGTGTTACGCGATCTCCCTTTTGTGTTCGTTTACCTCGACGACATTTTAGTCGCCAGTGCTTCTGAGGAGGAACATGAAAAACACCTCACGACAGTTTTTCGGAGGTTGGGAGAGCACGGGTTAATAATTAATCCAGCCAAGTGCCAGTTCGGTGTGGCACAGATCGATTTTTTGGGACACCGCGTTTCCCCAGAAGGGGCGGTTCCGCTACCGGACAAGGTGCGCGCAGTGGCGGAGTTTCCCCGCCCACAAATGGTCAAATCATTACAGGAAATATTAGGAATGGTAAATTTTTATAACCGCTTCCTACCCCACGCAGCGCAGCTCATGCAACCGTTATATGCTGCACTTAAAAAACAAAAACCCTCCAATACGATCGAGTGGTCCCCGGAGCGGGAGCGCGCATTCGCGGAGGTTAAAAATGCCCTTGCTGACGCTGCACTTCTAGCTCACCCAGACCCATCGGCCTGCATAGCGCTCACCACTGACGCATCAGATTTGGCCATAGGGGCGGTTGTGGAACAGCAGGTTGCCGGGGTTTGGCAACTGCTGGCATTTTTCAGCAGATCCTTGCACGAAGCCGAGCGGAAATACAGCACGTTTGACAGAGAGCTGTTGGCGCTCCACTTAGCCATTCGCCATTTCCGGCTGGAAGGTCGGCGTTTCACCGCGTTTGTCGACCACAAGCCACTCACTTTTGCGATGGCCAAAATTTCAGAACCCTGGTTGGGCCGACAACAGAGGCAGCTGGCCGCAATTTCAGAATTTACTACTGATATTCAGCACGTAGCAGGTAAACTCAATGTAGTGGCAGATTGCCTCTCTCGCGCGGTGACAGCGCCAGTCCGCACGGAGTGTTGATACTACTGCAGCCGCAGGGCAACAAAAGTAGCGCGGAAGCGCACGCGGCCCCAGTTCACGTGGGAATAGATTATGCAGCCATGGCAGCGGAGCAGGTTAGAGATGCGGACGTGTGCGCGCTCCAGTCTGGACCAACAGGGTTAAGGCTGGAGAGCAGGAGTTTGCAAACCGGTATGCCCCCCTTAATCTGCGATGTGTCTACCGGGCGACCGCGCCCGGTGGTGCCGGCCACGTGGCGCCGCCGCGTTTATGACCTGGTTCACTCCCTGGCGCACCCGGGGGTGCGTGCTTCTGTGAAAATGGTAGTGGAGAAGTTTGTTTGGCTGAGCCTGCACAAGCACATGAAAGAGTGGGCAAGAACCCGCATGGCCTGCCAGCGGGCCAAAATTCACAAGCACACGAAATCCCCTTTAGAACCGTTCCACATCCCGGCCAAGAGATTCGATCATGTGCATGTCGACCTCGTGGGCCCCTTACCGTCATCGCAGGGGTTCACACATCTTTTGACAATGGTGGATCAAACCACACGCTGGCCGGAAGTGGTCCCACTAGCATCGACCATGGCTGCAGAAGTGGCTCGCGCGTTTTTGACGGCCTGGGTAGCGCGTTTCGGAGTCCCGTCGGACATTACGTCTGACAGAGGACCGCAATTTGTGTCTGAGCTTTGGTCAGCGATGGCCAGCAGCTTAGGGGCGGCAATTCACCGCACTACCGCTTATCACCCCCAGGCTAATGGTTTATGCGAGCGTTTTCATAGGTCTTTGAAGGCAGCCCTCAGAGCGTCGCTTACGGATGCAGATTGGGTAAACAAACTGTAATGATCAGTGTTTACCACTAGGCGTCGCTGCTACCTTGTTACCGCTTGTTGGAATGATGCACTCAGTAGAATAAGAAACGGCCAACATGGGAGCCGATGTGAAAGTGTCTGTGTGAGCTGTCGCTAAAATAAGTTACGTTGGTTCAACGGCAAGTCTTTCTCTCCTCAACGAACAAGAACACAACATGGTACCAGGAGTAAACTGCATGAACTGAGCGACCACGTGAGAAGTCGTCATGGAGTTGAAGCCGCCGGAAACCTGAAATTGGCAGGTAACGTGGATGAAAAATGGCGGGCATTCAAAGCAGCAGTTCAACTTGGTATGTCATGGCCATGGGACTGGACACGAAGCCGGACTCGAGAAAGGTAGCACTTTTGCTGAACTTAGCGGGCCACAGGCCATTGAAAGTGTACAACACGTTTCGTGTTCGGAACGGGTGAAGACCCAAATAAGCTGGATGTCGTGCTCGCTAAGTTTGATGCTCACTGCACTCCTAAGAAAAACGAGACGTATGAAAGATACATGTTTAGATCTCGTATGCAGCAACCGAGTGAGCCCTTTGACAGTTTTTTGACCGCTCTCCGTTTGAAAGCACAATCCTGCAATTTTGGGACATTGAAGGACTCAATGATCAGAGATCAAATTGTTTTTGGTGTTGAGGACAACAAGTTAAGAGAGAGACTGCTTCGTGAGACGGAGGTTGACGCTGGAGATGGCTGTTAACTCTGCCAGGCAAGCGAACTGTCCCAGAACACATGAAAACGTTCTGCGGCCATGCCAGGCGCCACACCTCCGATGTGAAGGAGCAGCGGTCGCGCCGTGTTCATCTCAGAGCGGGAGGCGTCACTCACGGGCCGGGACCTGGCACAGCGGACCGAGGATCCCGCGTTCTTCTGCAAGCGTTGCGGATTACAGCACAACGCCAAAGCAATGCCCCGGCGTTTGGTAAAGTAAGGCTCCAACTGCCATGGAAAAAATCATTTTGCAAAGCATGCTTCACCAAAAGAAAGGAGGAAAGAAAGGCAAAAATGTATGTAGTCGAAGACACAGACTTAAGTGACACTTTCTTTGTGGGCATCGTTGACTGTGAAAATGAAGAAGGAAAAGTCAACAGCATTACCAATGAGGGACAAGTGGATCACTCCTCTGCTGGTTAACGGGGACTATCGTCACTATGAGACTGGACACTGGTGCAAAAGCTAACCTCATTAGCATGTCTGATTTAAAGGAAATGCAGGTTAAGCCACACATAAACAGAAAGAAATCAGGGTTTGAAAGATTACAATGGGCAACCCATACAGTGTTTTGGTACCTGTAAACTGGAATTGTTGTTTGTTAAAGGTAAAGGGGCACAATGTAAACTTTCTGTTGTGAATGAGAAATGTGAATCACTGTTGGGTGATAAAGCTGTGAAGAGCTAGGGTTAGTGAAAAGAGTGTACTGCATTGAATCAGATTCCAAGTGTGACACTAACGCTATTGTGGCAAAACTTTTCTGATGTGTTCAAAGGTTTTGGCACACTGCCCTTTACATATAAAATCCAGCTAAAAGAAGGCGCCCAACCAGTTGTGCACGCACCACGTAGGGTCCCAGCTCCACTGCGTGAAGCCCTCAAACAAGAACTGGACAGGATGACCAACATGGGCGTGATCAAAAAGGTGCAGGAGCCCACAGACAGGGTCAACTCGATGGTCGTCACAAAGAAAAAGAATGGTGAGTTGAGGAATGTGCATGGACCCAAAAGATCTAAATGAGAACATTAAGCGCGGAGTACTACCAAATCCCCACACGTGCGGAAATAGTTAGTGAGATGGCAGGAGCTAACAACTTCACAAAGCTCGACGCTTCTCAGGGTTTCTGGCAGTAAAACTGGATGAGAGCAGCACTAAGTACTGTACTTTTAACACACCTTTCGGTAGATACTGTTTTCTTAGGCCTGCCATTTGGATAATATCTGCACCAGAAATATTCCACAGAGCGATGGAACAGATCATTGAAGGCCTAGAGGGAGTCAGAGTTTACATAGATGACATTATTGTATGGGGCTCGACTCTCCAAGAGCACAACCAGAGACTTAACAAAGTGATGGAGCGCATTCAGAAGTACGGGCTGAAACTCAATAGAGCCAAGTGTGAGTTTGCAGTACAAGAGATTCTCTTCCTCGGAGACAAACTCACAGCTCAAGGCATACAACCAGATGGCGATAAAGTGAAAGCAATACTGAACATGCCAAGACCAACAGACAAAACGGGCGTGTTACGCATCATGGGAATGGTAAATTTCATAGGCAAATTTATTCCCAACCTCACAGCAAAGACGTCATGCATCCGAGAGCTCGTACACAACGACTGTGACTTTAAATGGGCCGAAAAACATGAGCAAGAGTGGCAAAGACTTAAGCAAACTCTTACCAGAGCACCAGCATTAGCCTACTATGACCACCGGAAAAAGCTCAAAGTGTCAACTGACGCGTCCAAAGATGGCATCGGAGCAGTGCTCCTACAGGCAGAAGGAGAGTACTGGAAACCAGTAGCCTATGCGTCAAGGGCCTATGACAAAGTCTGAATGCAAATATGCCCAGATTGAAAGGAGTGTTTTAGGCGTTTCCTACGGGCTGGAGCGGTTTCACAGTTATGTCTATGGACTGCCGTCTTTTACTGTGGAAACTGACCACCGCCCACTCGTCTCCATTATCAAGAAGAATCTTAACGAAATGTCCCAACGGATCCAACGCCTAATGATGAAAATGCAAAGGTACGATTTTGAACTGGTTTACACACCGGGGAAAGCACCTGATACTCGCAGATGCCTTGTCCAGAGCACCTGCTGAAAAGTGTCTGAGTTCCACAGATGAGGATATTGAAAATCACATCAACATGGTGTCGTGTGCTCTGCCAGTATCTGACACAAAGTCGAAACAAATAGCTGAGGTGACATCACAGGACACCGAGCTACAGCGTGTCATTCAGAACATGGACGAGGGATGGCCTGCAGGATCTTGCCCTCGCTATTACCATGTCAGAGGAGATCTCAGTTTTGTTGATGGACTATTACTGAAGAAAGGAAGAATAGTCATCCCTGTGGCTCTAAGACCAGATTTGTTAAACAGGATACATGAAGGACACCTTGGGATTGAAAAATGTAAAAGGAGAGCAAGGGAGTCAGTGTACTGGCCTGGACTAAACAAAGACATCGAGACGCTTGTGAGTAGTTGTGAAACGTGCCAGAAACACCGAAGTAAACAAAGCAAAGAGCCAATGGTGATATCTGAAAGTCCTGCATCCCCTTGGCACAAAGTAGGGATAGACCTGTTTCACCTTAAAGGCAAAGACTACTTAGTAGTCATGGACTACTTTTCCAACTTTCCAGAAATGGCACTACTCTCAAGCACTACATCAGCCTGTGTGATCACTCATACCAAATCCACATTTGCTCGGCATGGCATCCCACACCTTGTGGTGACAGATAATGGACCATGTTTCAGCAGCAGGGAATGGCAGCAGTTTGCAGAACAGTATGAATTTCGGCATGTGACGTCAAGCCCACACTATGCACAATCAAATGGACAAGCAGAAAAAGGCGTCCACATTCTGAAGCAACTGCTTAAGAAAGCTGCAGACAGCAACTCGGATCCATACTTGGCTCTACTCAGTTACCGCGCCTCTCCACTTCAGTGCGGACTGTCACCTGCTGAGCTACTAATGAACAGAAAGCTGCGTACAACGCTTCCCAGCTACCCAAATGCTACTTCACAAAGGAAAGATACAAAACTCAGAAACAAGCTTGAGAAGCAGAAACTGAAACAAAAGACATTCTATGACATTTCAGCCAAACCACTCTCTCCACTGGCCAACAACGACCCAGTTAGGATCGAGGATGCATCTGGCTGGAACACTAAAGGAGTTGTATTACAGGAAGTTGCTCCAAGATCATTCACAGTGAGAACTGAGGATGGACAGGTGCTCAGGCGCAATCGCCGCAGTCTCCTCAAGACTCCACAAGCACCTGGTGGGCCCAATAATGCTCACCCAGAATCTCCCACAACCACACCTCTTATGAACTGTGAAGCAAATGTTCCACCTGACAAAGATGAACCGAGAAGATCAAAACGAGAAATAAAGAAACCAGATAGGCTGGACTTATAAGAAAAAAAAAAAGCAAAAAGCAAAGAATAAGAAAAATGTAACAGATGTTAATTTCTTTGGGCATGTTGATTCAGGGAGAACTGAAATTTGTGTTTTGTATTAGTCCATTCATACTGAATACATATACACTGTTTTGCATCAATGTTTATTAATGTTTATTCACCTCAAAGAAAGGGGGATGTAATGATCAGTGTTTACCACTAGGCGTCGCTGCTACCTTGTTACCGCTTGTTGGAATGATGCACTCAGTAGAATAAGAAACGGCCAACATGGGAGCCGATGTGAAAGTGTCTGTGTGAGCTGTCGCTAAAATAAAGTTACGTTGGTTCAACTGCAAGTCTCTTCTCTCCTCAACGAACACGAACACAACACAAACTACCATAGGTTTTATTGGGGTTGCGTTCTGCGCCCAAGGAGGACTTAAATGCCTCCCCAGCGGAGTTGGTTTTTTCGCAACCTCTCAGGCTGCCCGGTGAGTTCCTACCAGAGCATCTGGCGCCGGGGCGCCCCCCGGCTCTGGGGCCACTGAGCGGCACGGGAGCAGACGTGCTCCCGGGCCCCGTTCATCACACTTTTCCGCGTGTTTTTGTTCCCAAAGCTTTAAAAAATGTTGAGTTTGTTTTTGTCAGGCACGAGGCTCTGCGACCGAACCTCCACCCGCCATATGATGGTCCATTTAGAGTGCTGGAAACAGGTGATAAGCATTTTGTGCTAGATTTGGGGGACAGAAAGGAGACAGTCAGTATTGACAGACTAAAGCCTGCTTTTGTGATGAACGATGAGTCTGTACCGTTGGCGAGGGCCCCTCGATGTGGTAGACTCCCCAGGGAACATGTCTTGGAGCCCCCGCAGGGATCAAATAACCATTCTCTTCCTCAGTTAGCAGATTCTCTGCAGGACGGTACCACAAGGATGGCGAAGCCTGCTTACAGCAAATTTGGAAGGCGTTTGAAGCCCAGGCGGTGTATGGACTGAGGTGTAATTTTATCATCAGAATCAGAATCAGAATCAGGTTTATTGCCATTGTTCATGTAGTACACAAACTAGGAATTTGTCTCGGTACAATGCTGCAACATTAAACATGATAAGATAAGAGAAATAAACTATACATGTAATAAAGTGTAGGATAAGATTAAGTGATACTGGTCAACAGTTAAAATATATATTAGCCAGCAGCAGATACTGTGGAGAACTATATAGTGCAGTCGGTAATGCAGGAAGAAAACAGTGATGATTGACATGAGTCTGGTTGAGCTGCTGTACATGGTGCACGAGAGTCAATAAGTCACTTAATAATTCACCATCATGTGGTGTAGACTATGTTATTGATTTTACCATGTTGTGTGAACAATACTGTATTGCCCATTCTTCGACGTTTTTTTTTTTTGGGGGGGGGGGTTATGTGGCTCATACATTTTTGCCTACATATGTATAAGCACAAGGAGAAATGCTTAGACCTGCATGTGTTGATTGACCTTACGTCTTGGATGGGACAATACGTCTGGACCTCCTGTGGATAATGGCAGGAAGACGGAGATGCAGTGATAAGACGCTGAAAGGACTTCCTGACCTCCTGGAGCCAGACGGAGGACTAAGAGACTCGGGGGGAGAATTATTGTCAATGGGGAGTTTGACAGCAATGTGTGATTCTGCCTTTGATGTGTCTTGTATAAATGCGGGGGTTTTGATGCAGCTCACCCTCTTCTTGTCTTGAGAGATGGCTAGGGATGTGAAATCTGCAATAAACCTGAATTGAGAAATAATTCAGCCTCTTTATTTCACGTTCCCCACAGGAGGGTTCAGAGACACAAGATCCCTCCCGAATTATAGTGTAGAGGGTGCGTTCAAAGACGAGTTTATTTCTCAGGATCAGTTTTATTGAGAACACACATCCTCTATCAATCTCTCAAACAGAAGAGGCAGAACAAGTATGCATCACAGTTCTTATACTCTGCAGAAGTCACACTTCTCTTAGACAAAGGTCCGAACTCACACCTCCTTGTCACCTCCTGCAGGTCCCTGCAGGTCCAGATGTTCCTTTGTCCATCGAGACGTGAAGCCCCCAATGCATATAGAGTCATGCATATGTGGGGAATAAGAGTTCAATATATATGCGCCACATGACCCCCCCCAAACGTCTATTTTAGGGACAAAGTATACTCCAAGATGCATAGCAGAACATATCACAACATATCATAAAAAACAGAGAATATCATAATATTTCACAACACCATCCCCAACTGCTTAGGCTTAAATCTCCTGCCATATCTGCTGTGAGTGGGTTTTGCTCCATCTGCAGCAGCTCCTCGTATCTGTGAATCAGAGTCATTAGTGCATCCCTGTGATGGCTTGGAACAATGCCTTCCCGGCGGCCTGCCACGGCGGGGTGCCCTGGCCGGCTGCACGTGCTCGTCAGCCAAAACAAAGGCGGGTTTGAGTCTGTCTCCCAAATCAGGGAGTCCTGTCTCCCAAATCAAGCAAAAAATGCTTTTCACCTGTTTCTAACACTCTGAACGGTCCGTCGTAAGGCGGTCGTAAACCTGGCCTCTGAGCATCATGTCTAACAAAAACAAATTCTGCATTTTTTAAGGCTCTGGGCACAAAACGCGTGGAAAACTGTGATGAACTGGGCCAGGGAGGATGTTTGATCCGGTGTCGCTCTGCAACAGTTGAGCGGGGGGACAATTCGGTGCGGGGTTGTCCGGAAGAAATTCTCCCGGCAGCCGGAGGGGCTGAGCAAAAACTAATTCGGCCGGGGAGGCTTGCAAATCCTCCTTAGGTGCAGAACGCAACCCCAATAAAACCCATGGAAGTTTATCTGCCCAATTTGTATCCGTGAGCGACGCCCTGAGGGCTGCTTTCAATGACCTGTGGAAGCGTTCGCACAAACCGTTAGCTTGGGGGTTATACGCGGTAGTGCGGTGAATTTTCACCCCTAGGCTGTGGGCCATGGATGACCAGAGCTCGGAGACGAACTGGGGGCCCCTATCAGACGTTATGTCCGACGGGACTCCAAAACGCGCAACCCAAGCCGTTAAAAAAGCTTGTGCCACGTCTGCTGCTGTAGTTGACGCCAGAGGGACCACCTCTGGCCAGCGCGTGATGCGGTCCACCATCGTCAAGAGGTGTGTGAACCCCTGCGACAACGGGAGGGGGCCGACCAGGTCGACGTGTACATGATCAAACCGTTTAGCCGGAATGTGAAACGGCTCTAAAGGGGCTCTGGTGTGTTTGTGAATTTTGGCCCGTTGACACGCTACGCAGGCTGCAGCCCACTCCTTGACCTGTTTACGCAACCCCGGCCAAACAAACTTTTCCCCCACCATTTTAATCGATGCGCGCACTCCCAGATGCGCCAGCGAATGGATTGCGTCAAAAACACGGCATCGCCATGCAGCTGGAACTACGGGGCGAGGGCGCCCCGTGGAGACATCGCAGATTAGAGGGTGCATACCTATTTGCTGCACCCTGTGCTCCAGCCTTAACCCTGTTGGTCCAGACTGGAGCGCACGCACATCCGCGTCATCAGCCTGCTCCGCGGCCATGGCTGCATAATCTAAACCTACGCAGACCGGGGCTGCGAGCGCTTCCCCGCCACAAACCTGGCCTGCGTCCACGGCTGCCAAGTCTGCCCCCTGGGGGCCTGGCGTTGCCACTGCACGTGAGAGACAATCTGCCACTACATTATGTTTGCCCGCGACATGCTGAATATCGGTGGTGAATTCCGAAATCGCGGCCAGCTGTCTTTGTTGCCGGGCTGACCAGGGCTCCGAAATCTTGGCCATCGCGAATGTTAACGGCTTATGGTCTACGAACGCAGTGAAACAGCGCCCTTCCAGCCAGAACTGGAAGTGGCGGATGGCCAAATGCAGGGCTAACAGCTCCCTATCTAACGCGCTGTATTTCCGCTTATTATCGCGCAAGGTTTTGCTAAAAAATGCGAGAGGCTGCCAGCTTCCTGCCACGAACTGCTCGACGACCGCCCCTATCGCTAAATCGGAAGCGTTCGTGGTAAGCGCCATACGAGCCGTTGGCACTGGGTGTGCCAGCAAAATGGCGTTCGCTAGGGCTGCTTTGACCTGGGAGAAAGCGCGCTCCAGCTCCGGGGACCACTCGATCTTATTTGCAGGTTTTTGTTTTTTAAGTGCCGCGTACAGTGGTTGCATGAGCCGCACCGCGCTGGGAAGGAAACGATTATAAAAATTAACCATTCCCAGAAATTCCTGCAGTGCTTTAACCGTTTGAGGTTGGGGAAACTCCGTTATTGCGCGCACTTTCTCGGGCAGCGGGACCGCTCCTTCTGGAGAAACCGGTGCCCCAAAAAATCTATTTGCGCCACCCCGAATTGGCATTTCGCTGGATTAATTATTAACCCGTGTTCTGTTAGCCTCTGAAAAACGGCTGTGAGGTGGCTTTCATGTTCGTCTTCGGATGTGCTGGCCACCAAAATATCATCCAAATAGACGAACACGAAAGGAAGGCCGCGTAAAACTGCATCTATCATGTGTTGGAACGTCTGCGCGGCACCCTTGAGTCCAAAAGGCATGCGCAAAAACTCAAAAAGCCCAAAAGGAGTTATTACCGCTGTTTTGGGTATGTCTTGAGCGCGGACTGGGACTTGGTAGTAACCGTGCACCAAGTCTATTTTAGAAAAAATGCGCGCCCCGGCTAAATGTGCCGAAAAATCTTGGATGTGCAGAATCGGGTAGCAGTCTGAGAAAAAGGTGGGCGAAGATGAAACCATCATTGTCGTCACCTCTCAGATTTATCATCTTCGCCATCAGATCTGCCGGCCTGTCTGCTTCGCCCTCCGTAAACGCCAGGAGTTTCTCTGCTCGTTCTCCCAGCGAGGGGGTGAAAGAGCGGATGAGGGCGGCTTTCAGTGCGCCGTACTTGTCGTCTTGTGGTGGGTGGTTAGTCAGGCTCTCCACCCGCTGCACTGTGAGGCTGTCCAGTTTGGCAACAACATGGTAGAATTTCGTTGAATCTGCTGAAATTCCCTGAAGATGGAACTGCGCCTCCACAGTGGTAAACCAGGAGCGCGGCTTGTGCTGCCAGAAATCGGGCAGCTGGACTGTGGTAGTTGCGTTAGCGCCGCTGGCTCCTGAGGAGTCCGGTGCGTGAAGGTCGTCACCGGCCATGCTTTGTCGTGGGTCACCAGTATAGAGGGTGCGTTCAAAGACGAGACTGAGTTTATTTCTCAGGATCAGTTTTATTGAGAACACACACCCTCTATCAATCTCTCAAACAGAAGAGGCAGAACAAGTATGCATCACAGTTCTTATACTCTGCAGAAGTCACACAACCTAGGTCACATGATACTTATGCAAACATACAATCCCCGGTACATAATCTCAATCACAATGCCCCTTTGATCTCCACCCATCGTCCATAATCCCTCGATGTTCCGGGACACCCACTGGGGCATCTTCTCCTAGACAAAGGTCCAAACTCACACCTCCTTGTCACCTCCTGCAGGTCCCTGCAGGTCCAGATGTTCCTTTGTCCATCGAGATGTGAAGCCCCCAATGCATATAGAGTCATGCATATGTGGGGAATAAGAGTTCAATATATATGCGCCACAATAGGCTATATTAAAAAGGACGGTTTTAACCATATTCTTAAAAACAGAGAACGAGTCTGACTCCTGAATCCAGATTGGCAGCTGGTTCCATAGGAGAGGAGCTTGATAACTGAAGGCTCTCCCTCCCATTGTACTTTTGGAGATTCTAGGTATTACAAGTAATCATGCATTTTTGGAGCATCGTGCTCTGTTAGGATAATAGGGTAGTATCAGATCTTTTAAATACAAGGGGTCTGATTATTTAGAGCAGGGGTCACCAACCTTTTTATAACTGGGAGCTACTTCAAGGGTACTGAGTACTACGAAGGGCTACCAGTTTGATACACACTTACAAAGAAAAGTTGCACCGTTTAAATTTATGTTATTACATCTGTTTGTTCTCCCCCACAGATTGAGTCCCCATCATTTTCCTTGCTCTCTACATGTCCTTTTCTTCTTCTTCTCTATCCACTCACCCCCCAGCCAGTCTCAGCAGATGACTGCCCCTCCCTGAGCCTGGTTCTGCTGGAGGTTTCTTCCTGCTAAAAGGGAATTTTACCTCTCCACTCACTGTTGCCAAGTGCTTGCTCACAGGAGTCGCCTGATTGCTGGGGCCTTTCTGCAATTGTGGGGTTTTCCCCGATGGTTTGAAAGTGCTATGAGAAAACTGTTGTTATGGAATGGTGCTATATAAATAAAGTTGAATTGAACTTAATCTGTGTACCAGGTTTGGTGGCCCTAGATTTATTGGTTATACAGTAATAAAGCATAAGGACTGCCGACCTGGACCTTTGACCCCAAACCCATAGTCACAGGTCAGGATCCCAAGGTGAACCTGTATACCAGGTTTGGTGGCACTAGCTTTACTCGCTTCAAAGTAATAGTAAATGTAGCTATACCATAGTGCAACTGCAATGTTAACTTTGAACTGTGACCCCTTGACCCCAAACCCATAGTTAGGTGAGGGTGAAAGTTGTCCAAGATGTGTATTAGATACAACTGCTATATCAATTTGAAAAGCCTACATCATCAAGATTTAGGGAAAATCTGACCTCTGACCTCAAGGTCATCTGATGAGAGTGAAATTGCAATATGCACATCATTAAAGTATATCAAACCATGGAAGCAAGTTTCAAAACAATGGCAACAAAACTGTTGGAGGAGCTGACTTCACAAAAGGGGGACAGACGGACGGACCCATAACATAATCCCCCTTTGGCCTTTGCCCAAAGGGCTCTTCAACTCCTTTGGGCTTTGACTGGTGGGGGATAAAAAGCATCACTTAATATTGATGAAAATAGAGATAAAGTCACAACATTTTACCAAGGTGAAAAACTTTGAGAAAAAGACACTAAATTACAAGGAGAAAAAGCCACAAACATTTATACAATAAATGCTTCAAATTTTCAAGAAAGATACAACAAATTTATAGGAACAAAATAATTTATTTAAAAGAAGGAATAAATTCATGGGAAAAAATTGGCAAAATGACCAGAAAAGCCAACCTGAATTTATAAGATACACAAGTCACAAATTCATTAGAAAAGTTGAAAATTATTGAGGAAAAAAAGTCACATGTGAACAATAACAGTCATTGAATATGTCTCAGAAAACAGGAAATTATAAAGATTTATGACATTTGTTTGAAAAGGTTTGACATTCTTGAGGAAAATGTCTCAAAATTACAAGAGAGAAGCAGCACATTCACAAGGAAAAAATTCTAATTTTTAATTACAAAAGGATACAAAGAAATAAGACGGTAAATTATTGAGACAAAAGTGCAAAGTAGGAAGAAAAAAGACATGAATTTATGACAAGTCACAAATTAGAGAAAAAGTAAATTGAGTGAAAAGTGGAAAAAATTTTAATAGTTTCAACATTGTGTGAAAAAGCTTTGAATTTTCAACAAAAAAGAAAAATAATCAGAAGAAAAAGTCACCAGTTAATGAGAACTGCTAAATTGATGTAAAAAAAAATGCACATTTGTTATCAAAAATCTAAGTGGTAGAGTCGCTGAAACTGTACATGAGTAAAAGTATGTTGTCTTTATATTAGTGGTGTTGGCGTTATCGCGTTAATCGTCCATTAACGGCGATAAATTTTGTGATTGCTTTTTGGCCTTGCAGCTCTCCGTACCAAAGCCACTCTGACCACAGACACTGTGCGCGCCATGCAGACATTGTGAAGTCAAACAAGCTGGATTACAGCCATGGAAATCCCCAAAGTGCTGTCATGTTTAAGTTTACAACGTTATCAAAGATGCTGGGATAGGCTACAGCCCCCTCGCGACCCGAAAAGGATTAAACGGAAGAAGATGGATGGATGGATGGATGGATGGATGGACGTTATCTGTCGGAGCTCTAACCTGGATAATTGTTACAGCCTCCTCCAAAACTTCACCTGGATGTTGGGTTGTTCTTTTTCCGTGGAAGCTGGCAAGCTGGCAAGTAGCTACATGCTAAGTTGTAGCCGACCTCCAGCAGTTGACACAGACAGAAATTCGCCTGTTTTAATCCTCGTAGCTTTGAGTCCAACTGTTTGCGAGTACCAGTCTAAAAAATTTCTCAAGCTTTGTTCATAATGTCCATTCACTCCCCTGCCATTTTTGCAGCATGGTGGGGTGTCATCACGGGCAAGATAGTTGCTTATGTTTGCAATTTTTCTGCTAAAAGGGAAATTGTGTCAGTTGTGACACATGAGGTCCATGGTTTTGTGTTGATCTGCTTTATCTGGTCTGATAAAAAGAACAAAGAGAAACTGAAAAGTCTCATGACTGTAGAAGAGCTGGAATGATGAGGCGGTTTTGCATCAAAAACAGAGTCTTTAATGAACAACTCTTCTATCTTGTCTCATCTGGTGCAGAGCTTGGCAGAAGGCAAAAGAGAAAGATTTCTGCCCAGCTCGCTGGTTAAATACAGGCACACATCAAAGACATGCAAAACACAAGCTGAAATCCCCCGTTATCTAAATCCCCCATTAGTCCTGTTAACTCCTCCCTTCGTCTTGGGAGGTGATGGGAAAACCTCTCCTCGCCTTAGGGGGTGAAGGTGTCAAGTCTGTTGCCGCCGCGTCCTGTGACGTCGTTGGTCTTCACACGGCGGTGAGATTCCTTTGTCCTTTCAGAGGTGTGAAGTTCCTTTGTATATTCTGTCCCAAACATTTCCACATGCTCTAACAAATGTAGGTATGGAATATATGAGTAATATATACCACAGGCCCCCCAAACAACTATGAAAGGACACAGAAAGATTCACAGTCTAGGGTAATTACTAAGACATACTACGTGTTACAGCTGTTGCCACAGAAGAAACTTTTAAGCAGCCATGCTCCTAAGAGAGTTCAGTGAAAACATAACAGCATAGTATAATCATAAGTCAGTCCTAAACTGTTGCAGCACAATTAGTGAAAATTTGCAGAGTGGTGGGATCAGTCACTGTGCTGTCTGGGTTTTAGTCTTCTCCCAAAGCTGCTGTAGGTTGGTTTAGGCGTCCTGCTGGGACCTTGTTGTGAGGAATCTGCAGTGTGGGAAGGAGAGAGATTATCTGTTCCCTGCCTGGGGGCTGAGACTTTTCCCTTGGGGGGTCTACCTCGCCGAGGTGCTCGAGCCAGCTGTGCAGGTTTGTCTCTCAACAAGAAGGCAGGTTTGAGTCTGTCAGTGCTGACCGTTTCATTTCTATCCCCATAATCAAGCACAAAGTGTTTGTCACCATTTTCCAGCACTCTATACGGGCCATCGTATACTGGGCGTAACGTTGGTTTTAGAGCTTCATGCTTAACAAAAACAAACTCAGCGTTTTTTAAAGTTTGAGGAACAAAAACTCGTGGAAAGGAGTGATGAGCTGGACCGTGGAGAGAGTCCGGTCCGTTACTGCCTAAAAACCTTGGGACTGGGAGGTGCCCTGGTTCCGGGTTTTCTGGTAAAAATTCACCTGGTAGTCTGATAGGCTGAGCAAAGACTAATTCTGCAGGGGAAGCGTCTAAATCCTCTTTAGGTGCCGCACGCAACCCCAATAAAACCCAGGGAAGTTTATTTACCCAATTTGTGTCCGTTAATGAGGCTCTGAGGGCGGCCTTTAAGGACCTGTGAAAACGCTCGCATAACCCATTAGCCTGAGGGTGATAAGCGGTGGTACGGTGAATTGTTGCCCCTAAACTGTTGGACATGGCTGACCAGAGCTCTGAGACAAATTGAGGCCCCCTATCTGACGTGATGTCTGATGGGACGCCGAAACGTGCCACCCAATTTGTTAGAAAAACACGAGCGACTTCCTCCGCTGTAGTTGCCGCTAGAGGGACTGCCTCTGGCCAGCGCGTGGTGCGGTCTATCATTGTTAGCAGGTGTGTGAAACCCTGGGAGGAAGGTAGTGGCCCCACGAGGTCGACATGAATGTGGTCGAACCTTCTAGCAGGGATGGGAAAAGGCTCCAGAGGGGCTTTTGTGTGTCTGTGTACTTTGGCGCGCTGATAAGGAATGCAAGTTTTTGCCCATTCTTTTACGTTTTTGCGCAGGCCTGGCCACACAAACTTTTCGGCAACCATTTTGACCGAGGCGCGCACACCTGGGTGCGCGAGGGAGTGAATTGCGTCAAAAATACGGCGGCGCCAAGCAGCTGGTACTAACGGGCGAGGTCGGCCGGTTGAAACATCGCATATTAGGGGGGGCACGCCGTCGAGCAACCCTTTTTTCTCCAGCCTTAACCCTGTTGGTCCAGACAGGAGCGCGCGCACGTCCGCATCACTGCTTTGTTCTTCCGCCATGGCTGCATAATCTATCCCTTCATGGATAGGTGCTGCATATGTGTTTGCGTTAGAGAAAAGCTCAGCTGCTGAGGCAGTGTAATCTGTCTCCTCGTGCTCTGGCGGTGCCACAGCGCGAGAGACAGTCCGCTACTATGTTAAGTTTGCCCGCTACATGTCGAATGTCTGTGGTGAACTCTGAAATCGCAGCTAACTGTCTTTGTTGTCTGCCCGACCAAGGTTCTGAAATTTTAGCCATAGCAAAAGTGAGCGGTTTATGGTCCACAAAAGCCGTGAAACTCCGCCCTTCTAACCAAAACTGGAAGTGGCGGATGGACAAATGGAGCGCCAGCAGCTCCCTGTCAAAAGTGCTGTATTTGCGTTCCGTCGGGTTTAGCGATTTGCTAAAGAATGCTAAAGGTTGCCAGACCCCCTTGACAAGTTTTTTTACAACTGCCCCTATGGCCAAGTCTGAAGCATCTGTGGTTAGAGCAATGTGGGCCGAGGGATCTGGGTGGACTAACATTGTGGCGTTAGCTAGGGCGTTTTTAACTTCCGCAAAAGCGCATTCGCGTTCCGGGGTCCATTCGACCGCGTTGGAAGCTTTCTTTTTTTTGAGCGCGTCATACAGGGGCTGCATGAGCTGAGCTGCATGAGGGAGGAAACGGTTGTAAAAATTAACCATCCCCAAAAATTCCTGTAGCGATTTGACCGTTTGGGGCCGTGGAAAACCTTCTATCGCATGAATTTTGTCTGGAAGCGGAACTGCCCCTTTCGGGGAGACTCTATGTCCCAAAAAATCAATTTGCGATACGCCGAATTTGCATTTGGCTGGATTAATTATTAATCCGTGCTCTTCTAGCCTCTGAAAAACGGTAGAGAGATGCTGCTCGTGCTCTTCCTCCGATGAGCTGGCTACCAGCATGTTGTCGAGGTAGACGAAAACAAAGGGGAGGTCGCGTAAGACTGCGTCCATCATACGCTGAAAAGTCTGAGCAGCGCCTTTGAGGCCGAAAGGCATTCGCAGGAATTCAAAAAGGCCGAAAGGGGTTATAACCGCTGTTTTAGGAATGTCTTCAGCTCGGACTGGGACTTGGTGATAACCGCGGACTAAGTCTATTTTTGAAAAAATGCGCGCACCCGCTAAATGTAGTGAAAAGTCCTGTATGTGAGGGATGGGGTAGCGGTCATGCGCTGTAGCGTTGTTTAATCTGCGGTAATCTCCGCACGGTCTCCAAGAACCGTCGGATTTCGGAACCATGTGAAGCGGTGAAGCCCAAGGGCTCTTCGAGCGTCTAACAATGCCCAATTTTTCGAGAGCTGCAAACTCGTCCCTTGCTATGTTGAGCTTGACCGCGTCTAAGCGGCGAGCTTTGGCAAAAACGGGAGGTCCCGTTGTTGGAATGAAGTGTTTAACCCCGTGTTTGGCTACAGTGGCTGAAAATTTGGGGGTTGTGAGTGCTGGAAATTGGGTGAGGAGTTGCTCAAACTTACCTCCTGCCGTGGTGACGTTGGCCTGCACAGGTGGTGGAGAGACTCGAGCTGAGCATGGAATAGAAGCAAAAGATAGTGCATTAACCAGGCGCCTATTTGCTAGATCAACTAATAACCCATGTGCACATAGAAAATCAGCGCCTAACAAGTTAAAACTCACCGCCGCTACAACAAATGTCCATCTGTAGCTGCGGCCGTGAATGAGGAGGTGCAGGCTCTTTTCCCCGAACGTGTCGATGTCAGAACCGTTGGCTGCCACTGCTCCATTGCCCCGGGTTCCCATGGCTCGATCTGCGTGGGAGGGCATGATGAAACTCAGCTGAGCTCCCGTGTCGATGAGGAACAGCTTGCCTGTGTGTCCATCTGTCACGTATAACAGCTTGTTTTTCTCGCCGAGAACCGCTGCTGTTAACGGCCCTCGGCTTTGGCGTTTTCCCGATATCGTAAACTTGCAGGGAGGAACACATTTTCGGGCTTTCTCGGCGAAGCGGGGGTGATAATAACAGATGTCATTCTGTTCGTTGCACTTGGGCCGTGCCGCTGTCACCGTGGGTTGAGTCTGCTCCGTGGGTTGTGGCTCTCCAAGGCTCGGGGCGTCAGTCTTGAGGTCTGCAGATGCCGCTGTGGGTGTCAGTTCTCTGCAGGCGTTGACGAGCCGATAAGCCTCGTTGGCCAGTGTGCGGAAGTCCTGATGATTGTTGCACTTCATCCTGGCGAGTGTCCCTCTCGTGTGTGGTGGTAGCGTGCTGAGAAAAATAAATTGGAAGAGGAAATTATCATTATCCTCCTCCTTGAGCTGCAGCAAATCCTCCATGAGGGTCTTTGGATTGCCCCCTCTGTGGCCGTAGACCGCCAGGATCTTTTCGGCTCTTTCCTCCGCTGGTGGGACATAATTCGCCACGATGGTCGCCTTGAATGTCTCATTCTTGTCCCGGGCCGGTGGTCGCTGGATCAAGCTCCGCACACACCTCGAAGTGGCGGAGTCGAGTTTGGAGACGATATGGTAGAATTTAGTATCGTCTGCCGTGATGCTCGCCAGTATGAACTGGGCTTCAGCTTGATGAAACCAAGAGGCCGTGTCTTCTCGCCAGAAATCTGGCAGTTTGACAGTGACGGCGTTCGTACACATCATCACTGTTGTGCCCGCCGGGTGAGAGTGCGTTGCCTCGGCTCTCACGGCGGTGCTGGAGCTCGGTTGAGCTCTCTCGGTGCCCTCTGCCGGGGGAAACAGCTGTCCGCTTGTTCCCTCGTCTGCGTTGTCGGTGGCGTATGCCAGAGTCGCCACGGATGAGTCGCATGAAGAACGCCTCCGGTCCATACTCGCGTCAAGGTCACCAGTGTAGAAGAGCTGGAATGATGAGGCGGTTTTGCATCAAAAACAGAGTCTTTAATGAACAACTCTTCTATCTTGTCTCATCTGGTGCAGAGCTTGGCAGAAGGCAAAAGAGAAAGATTTCTGCCCAGCTCGCTGGTTAAATACAGGCACACATCAAAGACATGCAAAACACAAGCTGAAATCCCCCGTTATCTAAATCCCCCATTAGTCCTGTTAACTCCTCCCTTCGTCTTGGGAGGTGATGGGAAAACCTCTCCTCGCCTTAGGGGGTGAAGGTGTCAAGTCTGTTGCCGCCGCGTCCTGTGACGTCGTTGGTCTTCACACGGCGGTGAGATTCCTTTGTCCTTTCAGAGGTGTGAAGTTCCTTTGTATATTCTGTCCCAAACATTTCCACATGCTCTAACAAATGTAGGTATGGAATATATGAGTAATATATACCACAATGACTAAATTTAATTACCAACAAATGATCAAAGGACCCACCAGGATAACCAAACAATCTAGTACACTTATTGACATGGCATTTGCTAATAAACCAGAACGAATAACCAGAACCTATAATCTTGTAACTGGTCTCTCAGATCATAACATGGTTCTTGCTGTCAGAAAACTTACTAAAAAGCGACTACAGTATTTTGCGGGAGTTGATATTGACAAAGTAAATTTTATTACAGTGATCCCTCGCTACTTCGCGCTTCACCTTTCGCGCCCTCAGTGCATCGCGGATTTTTCAAAAATATTCATCAAAAATTCAAAATTGAGAACTAATGGGCGGGCGCTAGCAGAAGGCAGGGAGACTACATTAGAACATCAGGTATCAACACGGAGAGCCCGCACAACTCAAAATCCACCTCTCTGTTCGCTGTTCTCGTGTTGGCTCGGCTCAGGAATCTCGCAAGCTGATTGGCCGAGACATTTCACCCCGCAAGCTGATTGGCCGAGACGTTTCACCCAGCTTCTGTCCCTGCCGAGCGCCCATACCCAGCGAAGGAAGACCGCATTCATTGCTCTTTATCGCTCGTGTTGCTTAGTCTCGCCGCGTGGAACTTTTTGCTGTTCTCTTGTGCCATTTTGTGCGAAATAGTCTTCCCGTCGAGCCACTACGCCGCCTCCTGCAGCTTCTCCAGCTCTATCGGAAGCTGCCCTCGACGATCCTGCGCCTCTAGCACCTGACGATGAGGCGTCACCTGAGGAGCAGTAAAGCTCTCATTAACCTGTGCAGTAAATCATCTTCATCTTGAGTTACGTATCTTGTTATAAGAATAAAAGAGTTCTAAAAACATATTTATGTACACTTTATTTACATCTACGTATGTATGTACACTTACACACACACACACACACACACGTATCACACGAGAGAGAGAGTGAGAGAATGAACGTACGTATTATTTATGGGTGACGTCATTAGGGGTGACGCTACTTCGCGGTTTTTCACTTTTCGCGGTCGGTTCTGGAAACCATTAACCGCGATAAGTGAGGGATCACTGTATTCCCAAATCAAAAATGGTGGAGTTTGAACATCACTTAGAGAATCAAAATTGGGAGCAGCTCATGTCAATATATGAAGTAGATGATTGTTGTAATTTTATAACTGCAACAATCACAAAGCCTATAGATAAATTTACAAAGCAAATTAAAAGTAGATAACAGAAGATTAACCTACCATGGTTAAATAATGAAATAAGAAAACTTATGAAGAGGCGAGACTTTGCATTGAAAACATCATTAACCTCTAAACTACAAAATGATCACCTCGTTTACAAAAGTTTAAGAAATAAAGTGGTATAAGAGCTGCGTAAATCAAAAGCATCTTATTGCAATAAATTGATAGAACATGCAAAGGGTAACAACAGTTCCCTATGGAGGCATTTAACCCTTGTGCGACCCCCGGGGGTCACCCGGACCCCACCTCCTCGGATCTTGTCCCAGCGCTCCCTTGCGGTCTGGGTGTGTGTTTGGCGGTGGTGGTTAGACCGGAAACTCAACCCACTATATCGGCATCTTCCCCCCTCCATTTCATCATAGTGCCCCCTAGCGTCCTGGGGTGGGGGGTCGAGAAGACCCCCTAGCGTCCTGGGGTGGGGGGTCGAAAAGACCCCCGTCACCACCAAAAACCGGAAACCCCAGCCCCTTTATCATATCATAGCGCCCCCTAGCGTCCTGGGGTGGGGGGTCGAGAAGACCCCCCGTCGCCACCAAAAACTGGAAATCCCAACCCCCAACCCTTCCATCATATCATAGCGCCCCCTAGCGTCCTGGGGTTGGGGGGGTGGGGGGTCGAGAAGACCCCCGTCACCACCAAAAGCTGGAAACTCAACCCCCTATATCTGCATCCCCCCCCCAAGACCCCTACTGTCATAGCGCCCCCTAGTGTCCTGGGATGGTCATGACTACTACCATCAAATACAATCTGATCCACCTAGTGGTCTTGGTGGTGAGGGCTGTCCACACACACGCGCACACAAGACCATTACTCTCTGTGTCCTGTTGGTTAAAAAAAAAAAAAAATCCAGAATCCCCCCCCCAATACAGGGGGTGGGAGGGCTTTCAGTCCCCTTGCTCTGCCTGGATGAATGAAGATAAAGTTTCATTCTCTAACATTTACACTGAGTTGTTGTGATGATTGTTAAAATATATATATATATATATATATATATATATATAATTTTTATCTTAATTAAATTGAGCATTAATTTGTTTGAATCAAACCACAGTTTATATATAAAAATACATATAAAAATTCCCCGACTATCACTTCCCCCGACCACCTGTTCCAAAACATTAATTCCCAACCATTGATTTTCCCAACCTTCGGTTCCAAACCATTAATTCCCAACTATTGATTTTCCCAACCATCACTTCCCCTGACCATCACTTCCCCCGACCACCTGTTCAAAAACATTAATTTCCAACCACTGATTTTCCCAACCTTCGGTTCCAAACCATTAATTCCCAACCATTGATTTCCCCAACCTTCGGTTCCAAACCATTAACCCCCAACCATGACACACACACGCACACACACATGCGCACACACAGGAACATTACTCTCTGTCCTGTTGGTTAAAAAAAAAAAAAAATCCAGAAATCCTATGAGAAAAAATAGCCTTCCTATAGGAAACCAAAGAAATGACAGTGGTTTGAGTTGATGATGAATTTGGATGAAATTTTCACCAGAAGTGACTCTAGGCCTGGAATCAAACCCAATAAATTTATAGGGATCATATATATACACGTCACCTTGTGTATACAGAATGTTTGGGGTATCTATTCCTTTATTTTTGTTTAAATTGTCCAAGCATCGTACATACTTCTGTGCAATATGTGATGTATGGGAGCATTAATGAATGTTAAAAAGTATATAGCGTTTCTATTTTTGGCAGAGAAACTTCAGCTCTATATTCTATTAAAATATAACCCAGTGGAATGCACAGAGAGGCAGTGCATTGTGCTTGTCTGTGACAACACACACACACACACACACACACACACACACGCACGCACACACATATGCAAATGCGGTCAGGGGCTGTCCACACACACACACACGTTTGAGTTGATGATGAATTTGGATGAAATTTTCACCAGAAGTGACTCTAGGCCTGGAATCAAACCCAATAAATTTATAGGGATCATATATACAGTATATATATATATACTGTATATATATATACTGTATATATATATATATATATATATATATATATATATATGTCATCTTGTGTATACAGAATGTTTGGGGTATTTATTCCTTTATTTTCATTTAAACCACCCGTCACAGGAACAGTTTCTTTCCTCAAGCCATCACTCTGATGAGCTCCTAACATTCACCTAGTCCTACCTGTTGCTGTACTCATGACTTTTCATCCATTATTACATTACACATAACTCTCACACTGCTTTTTACTTCATTCACATTATATCACCGAATCTGATTTCACATTGAAATACTCTATGACTGTATATTTTTTCCATATATTTCTGCAAAGTGTGGATAGTTTGAGTAAATAACTGCATATATTCCTGTATATATTTGCATCTTTAAAAATAAACTAATCAGCCAAGGCATAAAATGAACGAGCGATGACATCTGGGGAGAAAAAAAAAAAATCCCTCCAAGGCCAGAAAATGCTACAATTACCTACTACTCCTCGCAGACCCATAAACGGACAAGAGATTACGTCTTGGGGATGGGGGTCCTTCACGAAACAGGGCCGTAGTACCAAGGTCCAGTCGCGAACTTGCCCGTCGTCCCCCGAGGACGGACGACAGGAAGTCACGTTACTAAGGGTCCCTCGCTTCGGGTCCGTGACTGCCAATTCCCTCGAGGATGAAAAAAAAAAAAAAAAGCCCAAGGACCTCACTTTCTTTTCTTTCCCTCTCGCTCGCTCGCTCGCTCCCTAGCATCTCTACGACATGTCGCTCACGCATCCATGGACCGGGAGGAAAGAGGAAGAAGAAGACGAAGAAGAAATAGAAGTAAAATCCCCCTCTCCCGTCATGTCTTCTTCTTTTTCGGTCCTGTACCGGCTCCGCAGTACGACTGGGGTGACGATTACGAGTCGGTATATGCGACGTGGCACCGCTCCACGGGACCCCGCGGCGATACCGGACGATACCGGACCGTGAGCGACTCCCAACGTCCCCAAGAGCCCGCCGAGACAAAGACTGCGGGGATGGCGAGGAAGGACAACGGCAACACGAAGGAGGTAGAAGAAGAAGAAGAAATAGAAGTAGAAGTAGAATCCCCCTCTCCCGTCATGTCTTCTTCTTATTCGGTCCTGTACCGGCTCCGCAGTACCACGGGGGTGACGATTACGAGTCGGTATATGCGAAGCGGCACCGCTCCACGGGACCCCACGGCGATACCGGACCGTGAGCGACTCCCAACGTCCCTGAAAGCCCGCCAAGACAAAGACTGCGGGGACGGCAAGGAAGGACAACGGCAACACGAAGAAGAAGAGGTAGAAGAAGAAGAAGAAGAAGAAGAAGAAGAAGAAGAGGTAGACGAAGAAGACGAAGAGGTAGACAAAGGTGAAGAAGAGGAATCTGACACAGGGGAGGACGATGACGACGAGGGGGAGGAAGAAGACGAGGAATCGGACATAGAGGAGGACGACGAGGATGATGATGAAGAAGAAGAAGAAGAAGAAGAAGAAGAAGAAGAAGAAGAAGAAGGAGGACAGTATCACTATGACTATCGCGACGCTCCCACGGAATCGATGACCTCGAAATGAGGGAACATCACGTGGAGCTCAAGGCCTGGCCCGCAGTCGCGGCAGCACGGGAGTCGACGTCAGTCTCGACTTCAGCGCCAGGGCCCCACCGGGATGGCGCGCGAGGCCGTAGCGGATGTGGCCTCGGCGTTCCTCGCTTACTTTCAGCCCAAGCTGGAGGACGAGGTGATCGCCATGACCAACCTGGAAGGCGCCAGGAGGACGTCGCGAGGGCTCGACGGGTGGAGGCCCATGGATCGGACCGACTTGCGCACCTACGTGGGGCTGCTGATCCTTGCGGGCGTGTACAGGTCGCGAGGCGAGGCGTGCGAGAGCCTATGGGACGCCGAGAGCGGACGCCCTGTCTTCCGGTCCGTCATGTCCCTCAAGACCTTCCGCTCGTACTCGAGCGTCCTGCGTTTCGACGATCGCGACACCAGAGAGGCCAGACGCTATTCCTCTTCTTGTTCTTGTTCTTCTTCTTGTTCCTCATCAGGAGACAAGCTGGCGCCCATCAGGCGCGTGTGGGACGCGTGGCAGAGGAAGCTGTCGCTCCTGTACGAGCCCGGACCGGAGGTCACTGTGGACGAACTACTGGTTCCCTTTAGGGGTAAGTAGCGGTGGTGTTGGGTGTAAAAAAAATAAATATAGAAATCTAATTACGTCTCTCTCTGTCTCTCTCCCCCCCAAAAAGAAAAAAAATTAATCCACATTCTCTTGTTTGTTTGTTTTCTTTTCCTTTGTGTAACCCCCCACCCCTTTCCCAGGTCACTGTCCCTTCAGACAGCACATGCCCAACAAGCCAGCCAAGTACGGCATCAAGCTGTGGGTGACGTGCGACGCCCGCTCCAGCTACACGTGGAAGATGCAGGTCTACACCGGCAAACCCGAAAGGGGAGGTCTCCCCGAAAAGAACCTGGCCACCTGAGTCATCCTCGAGCTCACCGAGGGACTGGGACCCGGGCGGAACGTCACCTGCGACAACTTCTTCACGTCCCACGAGCTCGCGCGCAGGCTCCTCGCCGAACGGGACCTGACCCTACTGGGGACCCTGCGCGCCAACAGGTCCGAGATCCCGCGAGAGCTGCTCGACGTCAGGGGCAGGGCGGTCGGCTCCTCGTCCTTCGTGTTCTCCTCGTCCGGGGCTCCCGACGTCGCCCTGGTGTCCTACCTCGCCAAGAGGAACAAGAACTTGCTGCTCCTCGCCACCGCAGACAGGTACCTGCGAGGCCCGCTGCTGAGCGACCGCGCCGATTGCAAACCCCTTGCGGTGCTCCACTACAATCGCACCAAGGGAGGCGTCGACAACCTAGACAAGGTCGTGGCCACGTACAGCTGCAGGAGAAAAACCTGCCACTGGCCCCTGGTCCTGTTCCACAACATGGTGGACGTTTCTGCGTACAACGCCTTCGTCCTGTGGCGGGAGCTCAATCCCACATGGATGGCCGGCAGGCGGCAGGTTGTTCACGGAACAGCTGGGCAAGGCGCTCGTGGCCCCGCTCGTGCTCAGGAAGAGGAGGAGAGAGAGGGCGAGGGCGAGGAAGAGGGCGAGGGAGAGGGCGAGGATTCCCCGCCGCGGCGACGACGACGACGACCCCGAGGCCACCGCGCGAGGAGTACCCCCGCGGTCTTTGGAAGAAAAGAGGAAGAGGTGCCGCGTGTGTCCCAGGAGCAAGGACACCAAGACCAAAACGGTGTGCCGCGGGTGTCGCTCGCACGTGTGCAGAAGATGCGCGCTCAAGTACTGCCCCGCCTGCGCTCCCGCCAGCCGCGGTCCTCTCGCCTCTTCCTCCTCCTCCTCCTCCTCCTCGTCCGTCGAATAGCAAGTCCTCCACAAACCACCGGGTGGGTAGATCGACTGTCTATTCCTTGGAAAAAAAAAATACAAAGGGGGGGGTCATATCGACCCCATCTCACCCAAAACACCGAGGTGGGGGGACCCCCACCCCCATCCCCAAGTCCTCAACACAAAACCACCCGGAGATCAACTATCTATTCCTTGGAGAGAAAAAAACAGCGGGGTTGATATGACCCCCTCAAAAAAATACAAAGGGGGGTCCATATGACCCCCTCCGAGGTGGGGTCTAGTCGACCCTCACCCCCATCCCCAAGTCCTCAACACAAAACCACCCGGAGATCACCTATCTATTCCTTGGAGAGAAAAAAAAAAAGCAAACGGGGTCGATATGACCCCCTCAAAAAAATACAAAGGGGGTCCATATGACCCCCTCTCATCCAAAACCCCCAGGTGGGGGGTCTAGTCAACCCCCACCCCCATCCCCAAGTCCTCAACACAAAACCACCCAGAGATCAACTATCTATTCCTTGGAGAGAAAAAAAAAAAAAAGCAAGCGGGGGTCGATACGACCCCCTCAGAAAAATACAAAGGGGGTCCATATGACCCCCTCTCATCCAAAACCCCGAGGTGGGGGGGTCTAGTCGACCCCGAGACCACCCCCCCTCCTTCCTCGACGAACCACTGGGGAGATCAGCCATCTATTCCATTGAAAAGAAACAGCGGGGTCGATATGACCCCCTTGAAATATCCAAAAGGGGGTTGAGATGACCCCCCTCGGAAAATACTCAGGGGGGTCGACATGACCCCTTTTCACCCAAAACCCCGAGGTGGGACCCCCCCCCCAAAAAAAAAAAACAAAAACAAAACACTGGCAGATAAACTATCCATTCTGGAAAAAAAAAAAAACAAAAAAAAAAAAACCAGGGGTCCATATGACCCCCACCCCACCACCATCGTTATGTGGCACGTGGAAACACAAGGGTTAAATAACTTAACCAACAAAAAAAATGATCAGAAGGGGGTAAAGGAACTTAGAATTAATGGCAAAACCATCAGTGATAATGCTACATTGGCAAATAAATTTAATTCATATTTTGTGGAGTCAGTGGAAGAATTAACAAAAAACTTTGTGCTGCCAAATGTGCTCAACAATACTAAACCAATACTCTCAACAGTTTCTTTTCACATTAATGAGGTAAATGAAGATTTAATTGCTGGCATTGTTAAAACACTGTCAAACTCAAAAACTAATGATATCTACAATATGAGCACTTCCTTTCTCAAAATGCACAGCAAAATATTAATCAAACCATTGACTCATCTCATTAATCTCTCCATTAGGTCCTGTACATTTCCATCTGGCTGGAAAAAAGCTGTCGTCATACCAGTTTTTAAATCGGGTAGTAAAGATGATATATGTAATTACTGCCCAATCTCTATTTTACCAGTCCTGTCTAAGGTTCTTGAAAAAGTTGTAGCTACACAGCTGACAGACTATCTACAAGACGGTCAACTTCTTCATCCACACCAATTTGGTTTTAGACCAGGATACTCAACAGAAACAGCAAACTGCTGCCTTATTGAAAATGTCAAACAGTCCTTGGACAGGAGTAATGTGGTGAGAGCTGTTTTTCTGGATCTCAAAAAGGCTTTTGACACTGTAAACCACAGCTTGCTTTTATCCAAAATGGTATCTTTTAACTTTTCTCCCAATACAATAAAATGGTTTGCATCTTATCTTCAGAACAGAGAACAGTGTGTAAAAGTTCACCCGGATAAATCCTTCCTTTTAAATAATTGTATGGGTATCCCACAAGGGTCCATTCTTGGTCCTTTACTTTTCAGCATTTTTATTAATGACCTGCCATTACACTGCTCAGCTGCAACATGTCAGCTTTATGCAGATGATGCAGTTATTTACACAGCTGCTAAGACTCCAGCTCAGGCTGCAGACGTCCTGTCTTCAAGCATGGTTGATGTCCAAGAGTGGCTCATTCAGAACCATCTACTGCTGAACCTTCAGAAAACAGTTTCAATGTGCTTTTCAATCAAAAAATGTAACTTGCAACATTTTAAAGTTAATATACATGATCAAGATATCAGTTCAGTTACAGAATTCAAATACCTCGGCATTGTACTAGATCCTCAACTCAAATTTAATCTTCACATAAAGAAGATTTCTAAAACAGTAAAAAAAAATTTTAAATTGCTTTAAATTAATTAGACATTACATACCACACCAAGCAGCCGTACTGTATATGCATTCTATGTTTTTTTCGCATATATCATACTGTCTGACAGTTTGGGCTCAAGCAGCTCCTTCTACAATAAAACATATAGGTTCATTATATAATCAAACTCTAAAAACTCTGGATAAAAAGCCCATTAGGTGGCATCATTGTTATATTCTAAAAAAATATAATCTACTGAGTTTTGAGAGTTTCATTGACCTTTGTTTTCTGAAATTATTTTTTAAATGTTTCCATAAATCAGCACCAGAGCCACTTGTTGGATTCTTCCACAGACAGGACAGCAGCAGAGCCACCAGGAGTTCTGTTAACAATAACTGTAAAATATCCCACCGCAGAACCACATTTGGACAAAACAGCTTTTTCTATAAAGGGCAGTCATATCTGGAACACAATGCCAAATGAAATCAAAATAATAACGGATTTTAAAACATTTAGATAAGATAAGATAAGATAAGATAAGATAAGCCTTTATTAGTCCCACTACGGGGAAATTCCAGGATTGCAACAGCACAGGGATAGCAACACTCAGAGCAACAATCAGAAGGCAAGAAAAAATAAAGCAAGCAAGCAAGAGCAGCTAATCTACATATGTACATATAACTATATATATAACTATATATATATATATATATATATATATATATATATATATATATATATATATATATATATATATATATATATACATACATACATACACAGTGCAGAGCATTGTAGCTGGATGGGATAAATATATGAGTATATAAACACACAGTGTGGAGCATTGTAGCTAGATGGAATAAATATGTAGATATATAAACACCCACAGTACGGAGCATTGCAGCTAGGTGGAATAAATATATAGATATATAAATATAAACATAAACACACCCAGTGCGGAGCATTGTAGCTAGATGAAATAAATATGTAAATATATAAACACACACAGTGCAGAGCATTGTTGCTAGATGGGATGAAACAGCACAACCGTCTACTTAGTTATCCTACATGGTATGATTATGTACCCATACATATTCTCACCCTCCATAGCGACCGGTACTTTACTACAAAGGTTAAAAACTGGCTGAAAAGTAAACAAGAATGTACCCATGTATGAAATGATTGTCTGCAGGGTGTGAGTGAAGAAGGGAAGGCAAATGTGTAACAGGCATTTTACTGTAACAGGCAAATGTGAATCAGGTTTTTATATTGTGTATTTATAATTTTGTTTGCATTGATGTATGTGGATAATGTTTATACTGTTTTCATTTTGTTTTTTCTTCATCTTTTTCTCTTTTTATCTGTTTCTTTTCTCTAAAGCCCATCCAGGGACAAGAGTTGCAAACTAGCTTAATGCTATACACTCTGTGCAACACATCAGATTTTCTTTTTGTCTATGTTTATTGCACTGTCCCTGACAAATAAACAAATAAAAAAAATAAAAAAGTTGTGGATGTTTGCAATGGGAGAAAGAACAAGCACCATTTGTGGCTGCTGGTTGGATGCTGAGTTGTGTTGCAGTGATATTATTGAGCCCTGGAATTCCATTGTTTGCACATGCAGTCTACTTTAGAGAATTTTCTAGGAGAATATCCTGGATAGTTTTTGTCATTTTGGATATGTTGACAACTTTAATAAAGATAAGATAAGATAAGATAAGATAAGCCTTTATTAGTCCCACAACGGGGAAATTCCAGGATTGCAACAGCACAGGGATAGCAACACTCAGAGCAACAATCAGAAGGCAAGAAAAAAACAAGCAAGCAAGAGCAGCTAATATACATATGTACATATTACTATAAAATATACTGTATATATATATATACACAGACACACAGACACACAGTGCAGAGCATTGTAGCTGGATGGAATAAATATATGAATATATGAACACACAGTGCAGAGCATTGTAGCTAGATGGAATAAATATGTAAATATATAAACACCCACAGTACGGAGCATTGCAGCTAGGTGGAATAAATATGCAAGTATATAAACACACACAGTGCGGAGCAATGTAGCTAGATGGAATAATATGTAGATATATAAATATAAACACACCCAGTGCTGAGCATTGTAGCTAGATGGAATAAATATGTAAATATACAAACACACACAGTGCAGAGCATTGTTGCTAGATGGAATGAAACAGCATAACCGTCTACTTAGTTATCCTACATGGTATGATTATGTGCCCATACATATTCTCACCCTCCATAGCGACCGGTATGTTCCTAGTTGTATGCCGGAGGGGACCATTGTGTAAGTCTATTGCATCTTTTGCATTCAAAAAACTATTAGTTTGTTACGTCTTTTTGCTATCTCTGCGAGCAGCCCTGCTTAGGTTGTACAGTCTGACAGCCGTTGGTAGGAAGGACCTACGAAACCTCTCGGTTGTGCACCTGGGGTGATGTAGTCTGCTGCTAAATGAGCTCCTCAGTGCATCCAGTATGTCCTGCATAGGGTGGAACTCGGACTCCAGCAGAGATGACAGTTTAGCCACCGTCCTTCTCTCTCCTATCTCCTCCATCGGATCAAGGCGCTGCCCCAGGACAGAGCTAGCTTTCTTAATCAGTTTGTTCAGTCTCTTCCTATCGGCTGCAGTAATGCCACTGCCCCAGCAGACCACTCCAAAAGTGATGGCTGATGCCACCACCGTGCCATAGAATGACTTCAGCAGCGCCCCTTGTACACCAAAAGACCTGAGTCTCCCAGCAGGAACAGCCTGCGCTGTCCCTTCTTGTAGAGTGCATCAGTATTGTGTGACCAGTCTAGTTTATTGTTCAGATGAACACCCAGGTACTTATAGGATGTCACCATCTCGATGTCTGTTCCCTGTATATTTACTGGTACTGTGAGGGGCTGCCCATGCCTGCGGCAGTCCACCACCAGCTCCTTAGTTTTCCTCGCGTTGATCTGGAGGCAGTTCCGATGGCACCAGTCCACGAAGTCCTGGATAAGCCCTCTGTACTCAGCTTCATCTCCATTGGAGATGAGGCCAACGATCGCAGAGTCATCAGAGAACTTCTGTAGATGGCAGTGTGTTGTGTTGTGTGAGAAGTCCGCAGTATAAAGAGTGAACAGGAAGGGAGCCAGCACCGTTCCCTGGGGGGCCCCCGTGCTACTGATGATCGTGTCGGACACACAGTCCCGGGTTCTCACAAACTGAGGCTGGTTCGTGAGGTAGTCCAGGATCCATGATGACAGGTGCTGGTCCACCCCTGCGCGCAGCAGCTTGTCCTTCAGGATCATCGGTTGGATGGTGTTGAAAGCACTGGAGAAGTCAAAGAACATGATCCTCACCATATTCCCGGGCTTCTCCAGGTGGGACAGAGAACGGTGAAGGAGGAAGATCACCGCATCCTCCACCCCAATGCCATGCTGGTAGGCGAACTGGAGTGGATCCATCGCTGGTTCCACCAGGGGGCGGAGGTGAGCAAGGAGCAGTCTCTCCAGGGTCTTCATCAAGTGGGACGTCAAGGCCACCGGTCTGTAGCTGTTCAGGTCTTTGGGGTGTGAAGTTTTTGGTACAGGTACCACACAAGATGTTTTCCACAGCTGTGGTACCCTCCCCAGTTTCAGGCTCATGTTGAAGATATACGTCACAATCCCACACAGCTGGTCTGCACAGGACTTGAGGAGCTTTGCGCTGATGCCGTCCGGTCCCGACGCCTTCCTCGCCTTGATCTTCCTCAGCTCCGTCCTCACCTGGGTCTTGGTCAGGGTCAGGATGGGGGGGCTGTGTGTTGGGAGTGGGGGGGTGTTGGTGGAGTGGGGAGTGGGCAGCAGGACTTGATTTCTTTAGAGGCAGCAGTGGTTGTTGTGCAGTCAGGGGGGAGGGCGGTTGGTCAAATCTATTGAAAAACAGATTCAGGTTGTTCGCCCACTCCCTGCCCCCTGTGGCCTGGGGGGAGGTATTCTGGAGCCCCGAGATGGTTTTGAGGTTTCTCCAGACCCCGCTGATGTCGCTCTGTTGCAGCTTGTCCTCCATCTTCTTCCTGAAGCTGTCCTTGCCTTCTCTGATCTTCCTCCTCAGCTCCCTCTGTACGGACTTCAGCATCTCCCTGTTCCCTGACCTGAAGATCCTCTTCTTCTCTCTCAGAAGTGTTTTTATCTCAGGGTTGATCCAGGGTTTGTTGTTTGAGTGATGCCGTATGGTCTTGGTGGGAACGGATTTGTCCACACAGAAGCTGAGGTAGCCCGTGAAGGTGTGAATGAGGCCATCGATGTCCTCACCATGTGGATCGCAGAGCTGCTTCCAGGCGGTGGCTTCAAAACAGCCCTTTAGAGTGTCCATTGTCTCCTCAGACCATAACTCCACAGTGTGCATGGCCGGAGGTTGTCTGTGCACTAGGGGTTTGTACACCGGCCGGAGATGAACCAAGTTGTGATCCGATCTCCCGAATGGGGGGAGTTGTGATGAGGTGTACGCCTCCTTAGTGTTTGCGTAGAAACACTAAACGTACAGGTGAAGACAGCAAGCATATTTGTCCACTCCCATGTTCATAACAGTATGACAAACGAAAATTTACCAACTTAAGGTACACTGTATCTGTATGGAAAAACACACAATTAAAGCATTAGTAATCACGATTAACTCAACATTCCAAAACATTAATCATGATTAAAAATTTTCATCGCCCTACACCACAAATAATAATGTAACAAGGCACAACAGTTCTTTGTTTAAATGTTTATTTTGCCTTCAGAAGGGCCACTCAGCTAGACAAAGAAAATGGGCTGTTGCCCGGGCAACAAAAGCCTGAATGTATGCACTTCCTTGTTAAGAAAGATTGAAAACATGAGCCTGGTTCTGCTGGAGGTTTCTTCCTGTTAAAAAGGAAGTTTTTCCTCTCCACCGTCGCCAAGTGCTTGCTCACAGGGGATCGCCTGATTGCTGGGGTCTTTCTGCAACTGTGGGGGTTCCCCCTACAGTTGATAGTGCTATGAGATGACTGTTGTTGTGAAATGGCGCTATATAAATAAAGTTGAATTGAAATAAGTTGAAAAACAATGTTACCGGGGAGCCGTTACTCTTCCACACAGTGGGCTATTAGCTGCTTTTCTTATTAAACACCATAAAGAGGAGAAAATGTAAAGCTCCCTGACTGGCTGAGCTGCCCTCAAAGTCAATTTTCTTCTATTCTGGCAGAGGAAATACTTATTTTCATTTTATTCATGTCATTTAGATGATATTAGAAAATACATGTAGATCATTGATATTTGATTTGACTTTAACTTAATCAGGCGCTGAGCTGCAGGAATTTGGAGTTTTTTGGTCATCTTCAATATTTTATCCAGTTTAATGAAACAGTTTTACAGATACTGACGTCAGAAACTCCCACACAACTCTGTTCTATTTGGCGTCCCCAAACAAACGTAGCCACGCCATGCCACTGTTCACGCCATGATGGTGCAGTGACTACACCTGTGTGTCTTTGTTGGGGGGTGAGGTCACACCTGAAAACTGACTGACCACAGTCACACAGAAGCCAACCGAGGCACAGGCTGAGCAGCTGGAATTTTAGGTTCTCCAGTTTATTTTATTTCTCCATAGAACAAGTGAACTATAGGTAACTATTTATTCAGACAGACATTTATTGAGAAAAAAACATCCTTACAATTTCAAGTTTTTTCAAGAAGTTTTTGTAAAATTCAATCACTTTTAAAACCCTTAAAATACAATATTAAAATTCATGCATTTTTAAGGATTTCCAGCACCCGTGGCAACCCTGGTTGTGATCTGGCACTATGCAAATGAAACGGATTTGAAAATAAATGAAGTGAACTGAGTTGATTGAGCAACAACAACAGAGAAGGAAAAGTCAGACATACAATACTGCAGATTCCTTCAGATTCCTTCCGCTTCCTGGGCACCACCATCACCCGGGACCTCAAGTGGGAGCCGACCATCAGCTCCCGCATCAAAAAGGCCCAGCAGAGGATGTTCTTCCTGTGGCAGCTGAGGAAGCTCAAGCTACCCACCAAGATGTTGGTGCAGTTCTACACGGCCATCATCGAGTCCATCCTCACCACCTCCATAACCATGTGGTACGCAGGAGCCACTGCCAGGGACAGACTAAGGCTGCAGCGCGTCGTGCCCGCTGCTGAGAAGGTGATCGGCTGCAAGCTCCCATCTCTCCAGGACCTGTACATCTCCAGGACCCGGAGGCGTGCAGGCCGGATCATAGCCGATCCTTCACACCCTGGTCACATACTGTTTGCCCCCCTCCCCTCAGGTAGAAGACTTCGGTCCATTCAGACTAAAACCTCCCGTCACATGAACAGCTTCTTCCCCTCTGCCATCAGACTGCTGAACACTAAGTGACTTATTGACTCTCGTGCACTATGTACAGCAGCTCAACCAGACTCATGTCAATCATCACTGTTTTTGTTTTTTTTTGCATTACCAACTGCACTATGGGTTACTCCACAATATCTGCTGCTCTCTAATATATTTAAAAATTACTTTGACTAGTATTACTCATTCATATTCTGCATTTTATTGCATGTATAGTTTTTTATTTCTTTTATTTTTATCATGTTTAATGTTGCACCATTGCACCGAGACAAATTCCTAGTTTGTGTACTACATGAACAATGGCAATAAATCTGATTCTGATTCTGATTACAATCAAAACATGGAGCATCTCTGCTTTCTAAATGAAATGTTGATTCAGACATTTAAGGGATCTGAATCCAGTACAGCCTGATTTCAGGGCAGAGGTTGCATGAAATGAAAATTGTCCTTCATTGACAGATATTTTTTAGCAATGACAGAAAAATCTGAAAGCTGTCTGTCATTTGACAGATTACACTGAAAGTGATCTCATTAAAATAAGAACAGATCATAACAGAATTTTTACAACCATGTCTGTCAAAATGACAGATAAAGTCTAGCGCAACCTGTGTCTCAGGGTTTCTAAACTTGAACCTGTAACTACAGGAGGAGCTTCCTGTATCACAAGAGATCAAAGTCTATGTGAAAGGTGTCTCACTTTTAACTCTACTGTGGATCATTCCCTGTGATTTTAAGAGATTCACTCCAGTGAAATCCTTTCCACATTCAGCGCATAGGTTTATTTAACTTTACTTTGGGGAGTTGATGTTATCCCAAGTTACTTTTCTTCATCATTGTCATCATCATCATCATAGCAGTCTGTCGGGGGCGACAATGACCGTTTCATTTAGGCCTGATGAGATTCTTCCACACAGCTGTCCTTCGCCTTCGCTGCCAGGAACACATAATGGACTTCAAACATTGAACACGCAAATGGATTACCTCCACTATGGATGACTTCATGTTTCCTTGAAGTACTTGTCTGAGTAAAGGCTTTTTCACACTGTTAACATACAAAATGTTAAACTCCCGTGTGGATAAGTTTATGTGTTCTTAAGGTACTCATCCGAGTAAAGGCCTTTCCACACTGACCACACACAAACTGCTTAACTCCAGTGTGAATGAGTTCATGTGTTCTTAAGTGACCCCTTTGAGTAAAGGCCTTTCCACACTGACCACACACGAACTGCTTCAATCCAGTGTGGTTGAGTTCATGTGTTCTTAAGTGACCCCTTTGAGTAAAGGCCTTTCCACAGTGACCACACACAAACTGCTTCACTCCAGTGTGGATGAGTTCATGTCTTCTTAAGTTACTCATCCGAGTAAAGGCCTTTCCACACTGACCACACACAAACTGCTTAACTCCAGTGTGGACGAGGTCATGTGTTCTTAAGGTACTCATCAGAGTAAAGGCCTTTCCACAGTGACCACACACAAACTGCTTAACTCCAGTGTGGTTGAGTTCATGTGTTCTTAAGTGACCCCTTTGAGTAAAGGCCTTTCCACACTGACCACACACAAACTGCTTAACTCCAGTGTGGATGAGTTCATGTGTTCTTAAGGTACTCATCAGAGTAAAGGCCTTTCCACACTGACCACACACAAACTGCCTAACTCCAGTGTGGATGAGTTCATGTGTTCTTAAGTTACGCATCTCAGTAAAGGCCTTTCCACACTGACCACACACAAACTGCTTAACTCCAGTGTGGATGAGTTCATGTGTTCTTAAGGTACTCATCAGAGTAAAGGCCTTTCCACACTGACCACACACAAATTGCTTAACTCCAGTGTGGATGAGTTCATGCCTTCTTAAACTACCCCTTTCAGTAAAGGCCTTTCCACACTGACCACACACAAACTGCTTAACTCCAGTGTGGATCAGTTTATGTGTTTTTAAATGACCCAACAGTGTGAAACCTCTCCCACATTCTTCACAAAAGTATTGTTTATGCCTAGTGTGGCAATTCCTCTGTATTCTTTTTCTACTCTGGTCACTGTGTGATTTTGCTTCATTTGCTGCAGTTGGAGGATCTTCATCTTCCTGAAGCTGCTGAGGTTTCACTCTGTTTTTCCTTTCATGTTCCTGTAGCAACAAGGACGAAGACAAAAACAGGCTGTGAACATACAGTGCTGTGAAAAAGTATTTCAAAAAAGTATTCCACACATTCACTGATGTGGAAACCAACGTGCGTATCAACTTGATAGACACTGAAAACATTAAATGTTTGATGAAAATACTCATCGTTCAAATGTACCAAAACTATATGAAAAGTACAATTACTTTTCAGAAGCAATCAATTGCATGTACAATTATTTTCCAAGATTTCAAAAAGTAGCTGATGAGTATTTGGACCCAAATCTGCTATTTATATACAGTGGTGCTTGAAAGTTTGTGAACCCTTTACCATTTTCTTCATGAATATGTCTTAAAACCTCATCACATTTTCACACAAGCCCTAAAAGTAGACAAAGAAAATCCAGTTAAATGAGAAAAAATATTTCTCTTTTTCATTTATTTATTCAGGAAAATGATCCACTATTAAATACAGTGGATCCAGAAAGTCTATACAGCGCTGCACACCTTTTCCACTTTTTGTTGTTACAGCCTTATTCTAAAAAATGGTAAATGGCGTTCACCTATATAGCGCTTTTCTTCTCATCTAGGATGACCAAAGCGCTTTACAGATCCTGCCATCCACCCATTCACACACTGATGGTGGCATAGCTGCAAAACATGGCACTGTCCAGACCCACCAGGAGCAATTGGGGGTAAAGTATCTTGCTCAGGGACAAAACGGCAGGATATCTGGGGAGAGCGGGATTCGAACCGCCAACCATCTGGTTATTGGACGACCTGCTCTACCTCCTGAGCCAGTGCTGTCCCAAAAGGGATTCATTTTTTCCACAAAATTCGAAACACAATAGCCCATTATGACGTGAAAAAAGTCTTGTGGAGTGGAGATTTTTGTAAATTTATTCAAAATAAAAAATTAACTCACATCTACATAAGTATTCACAACATTTGCTCACAACTTTGTTGATGCCTCTTTGGCAGCAATTACAGCCTCAAGTCTTTTTGAAAATGATGCCACAAGCATGGCACACCTACAGTGATGTGAAAAAGTGTTGGCCCCCTTCTTCATTTCTCATTTTTTTCTATGTTTGTCACACTTGAATGTTTCAGATCATCAAACAAATTTAAATATTAGACAAAGTGTCACAGACAGGACTGAGGTGCCGCTCCCTGATTGTGGCTGTAGTTTCTGATCATTTGATAATTAACGCCAGCTGGCAGGTATTGGAGCCTGAGCCTGGCTCCCTGTCAGCCTATGGTCATGTCTCCTCCTCTCTGCAAGACATCCACCAGTTAACACTGTCACCTGTTGTATATTAGTATTATTTGTCGTCCTCCTTGTTTTCTTCATACTCATTTACACATCTGCACGCACTCAAGCACACCCCTTCATACATGCACATGCACATACACACACATGCACACACATCCATTATCCATTGTATACCACCATAGACAGAGAACCTAAATTAGATTTTTTTGATATTGTATACTGTACTTTATTGATGCCCAGAGGGGAAATTGAGGGCATCCACCTGGATGGATGAAGCAGCCACGGTATGGCGCTATCCCTTTACCATTCACACGCACATTCACATACCTAGGGCCAATTTAGAGTCTCCAATTAACCTCTTGCACTCCGTTGTACCGCGGGCGGGCAAGTCTCTGCGTCCCAGAGCGCACGAGGGCGCTCTCGTGCACTCTAGGATGCACGAGGGCGCTCTAGGACACACGAGGGCGCTGCCTCCAAGCGCACACTGAAAAAAAAAAAGTTCTTCCACTACAGACACAGCCGCGAACAGATCAGATATGATTGACCTCTCATTCGACTAATAAGAGCCTTGAATTGGATTTCTGAAACCTTGAAGAACCAACAACTGAAAACCTAGCAAGAAGGACCCGCCTACCAAGGCTGTGAATGCAGTGAGCCAATTGAAGCACAGAAGTTGGCGAGCTTTTTTGTGTAAGGCTGGGTGAAAAGAGACTGCTGCAGCAGATGAAAAAAGGAAGAACCCCACAGACCCAGCAGCACGGAGACCATCCACAAGTGCAACCTGTGTGACAGGGACTGCCATTCGCGCATCGGCATGTTCGGCCACAGGCGGTGCTGTCCCAGCAGAGTAGACGTTTAGGATTCTCTTCCATGGTCATCATAGACCGACGGAGGCTGACGACGAAGGCTGAGTGACACACCAGTCGCCAGTTCGCCAGTCTATTTTTAATTACTACTGTTATTTGTTTTGAAAAATCATTCGCCAAAAACCGCAATCATGGAAGCGCAAAACCGCAATAATGGAATTATGTTTTGATCGGGTCGCGAGACCAGCGTCGCGTTCGTCTGACAATGAGGAAGAAGTTCGCCAGCTCCACTTCTGCTGTGAAGAGGTAAGTGTTCTAAGCTAAATTATTCTTTATCCCTGAAAATTGTAATCAAAATGACTTCTGACCGATCGGTAAATTACAGCTGTGTGTCACCGCTGCATGACGGACATTGGCGCAACGGGCGATGTCCATCCTCTGTAGCGAGGGGGGGGGGGGACAACCCCCCCCACACACACACACACAGAGCCCTGAGTGTCACCTTTCATTAGAGCCCAAGATGAAGCTTCTATATTGAATCATTCAAAAGTTACAGACGTTTTTCCAAACTGTGCCATTTGGCACAATTTGGCACAGTTCAAAAACACCTGGGAACTACCTGAGGAAAAAGCTGTGTAATATATTCAATTTTTGTGGTATTGTTACAAAATTTGGACCTCAGCTGGATAAAACTTGGCTCTACATTTCTGTTGCATTTTCCAGCCCGGATCTGAAGCTGTGTGTTATTTGCAAGCATTTGTATCCAAAAAAACACCCAGGCCAAATTTATTTTCTTCAAGTTCACTATGTTTAGATGACTGTAACTCAGTGGCCGGAGCACTTAGAGAGATTATGACTATTTTGCCAAAAAATTCAAAGTGTTTTCTTTTAAATGAGACCAACCCCATGAAGATGCTGCAAAGGGTTGAAGAACAGCTTTCGATTTACTTTGGGCACGTTATTTTTTGGCGTTTTTAGGGAAATTGACCGGAGTGCAAGGGGTTAACCTAACCTGCATGTTTTTGGCGTGTGGGAGGAAACCGGAGAAATCCTGCAGTAAACCCATGCAGACACAGGGAGAACATGCAAACTCCACACAGATCACTGTTGGTCAGGGGCTGGGATCAAACCAGGGATCCCATGGCCAAGGGTGAGTTGCTGTGCTGCCGCAGTGTTAACCACTGCGCCACCGCACCGCCCAGAGCTCAAAGAGGGCAAGATGAGACAGAAGAGAGGAGCCGAGGAGAGGAAAGTGCTCAGGCAGAGGAAGGAGAGAAGGATAACACCACTAAAAAGTCTAAACACAGGATGTCTGGGTGGGACCCCAACTGGCCCAATATTCCTGCCTCGGTTGTACGATACTTCAAATGGTAAGTTCCATATGCAACATTACTGTGTAAAATTTTAAAAAGAAATAACTAGTATAAAATTAACATATTCAGGTATATTTATTGCCCCCCCCTTCCACGGAAAAAATATGTTGCCACCGTGCCAAGGTCGTTAAGCCCGAGGAAACACTGGTATCCTGAACTGGGAGAGAGAAATGGCGAGAAGAGGGAAATGAATTATCATTTTATGCACAGCAAAAACAAAATACTGTAAATATAGAAATATGGATAGAGAAAAAAATGAAGAAAATTAGCAATGTGGAAGATTTTGCTTCAAGAGCGAGGTGGAGCTGATCATTTTTGTCCAGGCCTGTTTCATAAGTTTGTTTTTTAAAATAATTCTGTTGAACCACAATTCAAAAGCACTGTCTGATTTTCAATGGCTAATGTTCATAGAATTTTTATTTATCACCACTTTTGTCAGATTCAAGTTATTTCTGTGACTATTGTGGGTTTTTCTTTCATTAACAGAGGGGTACCAACCATTTTGTCCACGTCTGTATGCCTCTATGCACATCCACCCTGGTATCTTCACTACTTTTGAGACAAATAAACAATCTTTCATCTAACATCTCTTCCACAACATTTCCATTGTTATTTGCATGTGTGATTCCCCACAAGCTATTATGGGCATTCTCCACACCATACCTCTTTCATATGCCCTTCTCCTGCCATAGAACTGAAAATATCTGCTGTTAACTTCCTATATGGGTTGTAAAAATTAATTATCTTAACATTTCCTTGTCCATTTGACCTGCATATTTCAATAATATTACACTCTATATCCTCAGGGGAGGGAATCACCCTATATGCCAGGCCATCTTTAATGATGAAAGATCTTTAATTTGTTTCAACAGTGGTTAAGGTACCAGGGTGGATGACAAAAATCTGTTGCAATAAAGAATAATACAAAAACAAACAGGTGGGAAGGCATCATTATGGCAAGACTTAAACTGGATCACACAGGTTTTAATGGCACTTTATTCATCATGGGAAAAGTGAAAGTGAAAAATGTAGAGAATGTGGAGTAAAAGAAAATGTCGAGCACATCTTATTACACTGTCACAAATATGGAAATGAAAGAGAGAGAATGAAAAATGAAATTTGAGGGGCCAGAAGGGAATGGGATTTAACTGGGATTCTGGGAATAGATGGAGAGGCAATAAGAATCACGAGAAGGGCTCTTCTCTCTTTTTTACATAACACAGGATTAAGTCATAGAATTTAGGGATCGGGCTCAAATGACATAATGTCACAAACTCTTGTACAGTAGGTGGTGGTATGTACCTTTCAGTTGCTTGCTATCCACCAGTAACCGAGAGGAGGAGGAGGAAGAGGAGAAGGAGGAGGAGGAGGAGGAGGAGGAGGAGGAGAAGAAGACTTGACTTTTAAAAAAGGCTTTATTGTACATTCCAAAAATGCAAAAAGACCAATATCACTGGCCCAAGTGTGTCACATCTCAAAAGTGCAAACATAACTCATCCCCCTGACCCACAGAACACAAAACGTTCCCCACAGTCCATCTATTGATGAATGTCTCTAAATTGTCCACCATTTGATAGTAAGAGAACTCCACCTGGAGTCTGACTTTCAACAAGACCTTGAAAGCAGACGAGAAGAAGAAGAAGAAGAAGAAGAAGAAGAAGAAGAAGAAGAAGAAGAAGAAGAAGAAGAAGAAGAAGAAGAAGAAGAAGAAGAAGAAGAAGAAGAAGAAGAAGAAGAAGAAGAAGAAGAAGAAGAAGAAGAAGAAGAAGAAGAAGAAGAAGAAGAAGAAGAAGAAGAAGAAGAAGAAGAAGAAGAAGAAGAAGAAGAAGAAGAAGACTTTTAAAAAAGGCTTTATTGTACATTCCAAAAATGCAAAAAGACCAATATCACTGGCCCAAGTGTGTCACATCTCAAAAGTGCAAACATAACTCATCCCCCTGACCCACAGAACACAAAACATTCCCCACAGTCCATCTATTGATGAATGCCTCTAAATTGTCCACCATTTGATAGTAAGAGAACTCCACCTGGAGTCTGACTTTCAACAAGACCTTGAAAGAAGAAGAAGAAGAAGAAGAAGAAGAAGAAGAAGACTTTTAAAAAAGGCTTTATTGTACATTCCAAAAATGCAAAAAGACCAATATCACTGGCCCAAGTGTGTCACATCTCAAAAGTGCAAACATAACTCATCCCCCTGACCCACAGAACACAAAACGTTCCCCACAGTCCATCTATTGATGAATGCCTCTAAATTGTCCACCATTTGATAGTAAGAGAACTCCACCTGGAGTCTGACTTTCAACAAGACCTTGAAAGCAGACACAGGATCCACATTGCCAGCGTTGCTAGCCCGATTTTTCCTCGTCAGCCAGATGGCAAGTTTAGCAGTACCAGATAGGAAGTTCATCAAAGTGTGGGCAGCCTTCCTTGCCACTTTATACTTTGGACCGTAAATGAACAGACCAAAAGAGAAACGGTCACCCAAAGCCTGAAACCACTCGCGCAAAATATCAAAAAGTCCAGATAAATGAAAACATTGGACAAACAAATGCTCGAGGGTCTCAACTTGGGAACAAAACAAACATTCCCCCCCCCCCCCACAGTCGGATCGAGGTGTGCTCTGTATTTATTCGTAGCTATTGCCCCATGCACAATCCTCCACTGGAGATCTGCTATCCGTTTCTCAATAGGTAGCTTGTACATGCACCGCCAGCTGCCTTTCGGGGAGACCTCTGGCCCCAAAAAACCCGCCCACCTCGACTCCGTGACATCCTTCAGAGAGCGCAGATTCAGAACCTTCACACAGATGTGATACACCGCCCTTGTCCCGACAAACTGGAACTTGCCCAGGCGAGGAATTCTGAAGGTCAGCAGGTGATCCTCTCCTCCCTGCCACTCCCCCTCAGCTGGAGTTATGGAAATTGCAGGAAAGGTGGACACAGTGTCGTCATCCCATTGATTGGAAAAAGTGCGGTTTGTCGCAAACGCTCAAAGCGGTTGTGGCAGGGCGGCGCACACGTCCCCCACCACCCTTTGCAGCAGTCTGACAGATGTAATGTTGGCACTCCGCCTCAGCGTATCCATCAATGTGGTCGACATCTTTATTAGATGACCAAGCTTGGTACAGCGTGCTTCCTGCAAGCAAGTCCGCAGACTGACAGACTGCAGCACCTCAGCGTCGATGAGTCGATTGAAAAACAGTGGTTCCTCGAACAGCCACATGCCCGGTGTCTCATCACGGATGCGGCCCACGTTGAAGACTCGCCATGCACGCAAGACGGACGTGTAAAAAGCAGATAGTGGGAGATTGGCTTCAGGTGTGCTGGCAATGGAGTAGGTGTGTGCGTTGCTGGCTCCTGCTATATTTTTTTCTTTACTTTTTAAAACCCTATTTTGCTGTAAGCTGTTAATGTTTTGGACATTTAATACGTGCAGAATCTGTTTTGAGTTGTGAAATATGTCCAAAACAAGAAAGCAGACTGAAAAGGAGGCAGCAGGGAACAATATTAACACCAGCTTAGCTGAGGATGCTAATATCAGCCTTAACCCTGCACTTGTTGCCTTGCTTGAGCAACACAGAATGTCCATAGCTGCTGACTTCAAAGCTTCATTTGAACTTATTAATGGTAAGCTGGACAAAATTCAAGCAGATGTGGCGAACCAGGAGCAACGCATTGGCGACCTTGAAAACAACGCGGAGGACGTCAGCCAGCGCCTAGCGGCGCTTGAAGTTACATGTGAGTCAATGCAGGAGGAGAACAAACTTTTGAAAAACAAACTTTCTGACCTGGAGGGAAGAAGCAGGAGGCTGAATATTCGTCGTTGGTGGGTCTGCCGGAGTCCTTTGATGTGGGTCCACGGCCATCTGAATTTTTTTCTCGGCTCTTGGTGGACGTCTTTGGCGCACAAACTTTGCCATCTCCCCCAGAGCTGGATAGAGCCCACCCCAGCCTCATGCCCAAGCCGAGTCCGAATGGGAAGCCGCGCGCTGTCATTATTTGTTTCCACCGGTTTCGGACCAAAGACTTGGTGATGAGAGAAGCGCGGAGACGCCGTGGGACTTTGGAATATCGTGGGCATAAACTTCAGTTCTACGAGGATTATAACGCCGACGTTCAGAAGCAACGAGCCGAATATAAGGAGGTTATGTCCGAGTTGTACAAGAGAGGTTTTCGTCCTTCTCTTCTTTTCCCCGCCAGGCTCCGGATAACTCTTCCAGACGGTAAAAACCAGTGGCTGGCGTCCGTCTCGGAGGCCACCTGCTTCATGCAAACCATGGAGAGAAACCAGCAATTTTCGCCTTGAACTGGACATTTCTGGGTTGACCAGCTGCCGCGCTGGACTGCTTGTTACTTCATTGAAGCTGCACTGACTGGACATTGATGCATTTTCAGATGTTTAAAAACAAGGTAAAATTGGCTCCCTATACGTTGTTGTTTACTTAATTCTTTTTTTAATTTTATCTTATTTATTTTTTTTTTTTTAGGGTAAAACGTTCATATTATGCAGGATTGAAGCCAGTTGTATGGGAGCATTCTGTTAGGATGAAAATAGAGCAGGAGATGGAGCGGTTGCTGTTTTTTTGCAACCGGCTGGAGTGTTGTTATAGGTTTGGTTGTTGGATTTTTTTTATTTTTTTATTTATTTATTTTTTTTTGTTTTGTTTTGTTTTTTTGTTATGGTTTTATTTACACCCCCCTTACCCCCTCCTTTTTTTTTTTTTTTTTTTTTTACCCGTACCTCACTTTACTCTTCTTTGGGCTACACAACACAATATATAAATTTTACTCTTTGAATGAATAGTAATCTTACTTTGGTAAGCTGGAATGTGAAGGGGTTGAACCATCCAATTAAACGAAAGAGAGTCATGTCACGTCTAAAGCAGTTTAAGCCTGGGATATTGTTTTTGCAGGAAACCCATTTGCAGGATTCCGACCACTTGCGTTTGTCAAAATGTTGGTCAGGACAATTTTTTCATTCAAATTTTAAAGCTAAGGCCAGGGGCGCTGCTATTCTTATTGATCGAAATATCCCATTTATTCCCTCTAATGTTGTATCAGATAAAAATGGACGATTTGTAATAGTATCAGGTAAACTTGGCGATAAACATGTCACTTTGGCTAATCTGTATGCACCGAATTTTGATGATGTGCACTTTTTTCGCAACCTTTTTTCGCAACTTCTAGATTTAAATACTCATTCTCTAATTCTTGGGGGTGACTTTAATTTGTATATGGATCCGATCTTAGATCGCTCATCTTCAAAACCTGCTAGTCTTAATAAATCTGCAACTTATGTTAAGTCTTTTCTTGAGGAACATAGCCTTACAGATCCTTGGCGTTTTTTACATCCTAACGGCAGGGACTATTCTTTTTTCTCTCACGTACACCATACTTATACCAGAATAGATTATTTTTTTGTTGACAATTTATTAATTAATAACCTTTGCTCTTGCAGTTATGATAGCATCTCGGTTTCTGATCATGCCCCTCTTGTACTTAAAATGATCCTCCATGGATGTGACTCCATGAGAAAGCATTGGAGATTGGATCCATTATTACTTACAGATGAAAAATTGGTTGCGAATATTTCTTCTAAAATTATTTTTTTTTTGAAAGAAAATAAAACTCCTGGTATGTCAAATAAAACGATATGGGAGGCCATGAAGGCATTTCTTAGGGGGGAATTTATTTCATTGGCAGCATTTAAAAGACGATCCTTAATACAGGAACAGAAGGCTATTTTAGATCAAATCCTGGACATTGACAGACAATATGCTCAATCTCCATCACCCGCTCTGTACAAGGAACTGTAACGTCGGGGCCATTTTAAGGGAGCCAGGGATTTCCCAGCATGCTTTGCCAGTTTGAAACGTTACTGTGTGTGTTAAATGTGTTATTTCTGAGTTATACTGCTGGGTCATTATAACTGCATTATAATGACCCAGCAGTGTTTAGCAGGATTAGGGCAAGATGTATCGTGTGTGTGTGTAACCATGATTCAAACAGGGGTCTGTGAGAATGACCTCCCCTGCTCTGTGTACTAAGTGGCAAGTTTGTAGTAGTAGTAGTAGATTAGTTTATTTGACAGGGACAGTGCAATAAACATAGACAATTAATCAAAGACAATTAATCTGATGTGTTGCACATAGAGTGTATAGCTATTAGCTAATTTGCAACTCTTGTCCCTGGATGGGCTTTAGAAAAAAGAATCAAGATAAAAAATATACACAATAATCACATACATCAATGCAGAAAAATTATAAATACACAATTATAAATATTATATTATAAATACACAAATATAACAGCCTGACTCACATTTAACATAAATATTATAAATATTATAAATACACAAATATAACAGCCTGACTCACATTTAACACATATAACATAACTCACATTTGCCTATTTCAGGCCTTCCTCCCTCCGTCACTCACTATAAACAAACACATTTATTCCTTCCCTTCATTCACTCTCACTTTGCAGACAGTTAATTCATACATGAGTACATTCTTGTTTATTTTTTAGCCAGTTTTTAACATTTTTAGTGAATGTTTTAAAGTCCGTTATTATTTTAATTTCATTTGGCATTGTGTTCCAGATGTGACTGCCCTTTATAGAGAAAGCTGTTTATCCAAATGTGGTTCTGCGGTGGAATATTTTACAGTTATTGTTAACAGAACTCCTGGTGGCTCTGCTGCTGTCCTGTCTTTGGACGAAACCAGCAAGTGGCTCGGGTGCTGATTTATGGAAACATTTGAACGTTAATTTCAGAAGACAGAGGTCAATGAAGCTCTCAAAACTCAATAGGTTGTATTTTTTTAAAACATTACAGTGATGCCACCTAATGGGCTTTTTGTCCAAGATTTTTAGGGTTTGATTATATAATGAACCTATATGTCTTATTGTGGAAGGGGCTGCTTGAGCCCAGACTGTCAAACAGTATGATATATGAGAAAAAACCATAGAATGCATATACAGTGCAGCTGCTTCGTAAGGTATGTAATATCTAATTAATTTAAAGCAGTTCAGATTTTTTTTTACTGTTTTTGAAATTTTCTTTATATGAAGATTAAATTTGAGTTGAGGATCTAGTACAATGCCAAGGTATTTGAATTCTGTAGCTAAACTGATGTCATGATCATGTATATTAACTTTAAAATGTTGCAGGTTACATTTTTTGATTGAAAAGCACATTGAGACTGTTTTCTGAAGGTTCAGCAATAGATGGTTCTTGAGGAGCCACTCTTGGACATCAACCATACTTGTAGACAGTACATCTGCAGCCTGTGCTGGAGTCTTGGCAGCTGTGTAAATAACTGCATCATCTGCATAAAGTTGGCATGTTGCAGCTGAGCAGTGTAACGGCAAGTCATTAATAAAAATGCTGAAAAGTAAAGGACCAAGAATGGACCCTTGTGGGATACCCATGCGGTTGTTTAAAAATGAGGATTTATCCTGGTGAACTTTTACACACTGTTCTCTATTCTGGAGATAAGATGCAAACCATTCTAATGTATTTGGGGAGAAGTTAAAAGATACCATTTTGGATAAAAGCAAACTGTGGTTTACAGTATCGAAAGCCTTTTTGAGATCTAGAAAAACAGCTCCTACCACATTACCCCTGTCCAAGGACTGTTTGACGTTTTCAATAAGGCAACAATTTGCTGTTTCTGTTGAGTATCCTGGTCTAAAACCAAATTGATGTGGATGAAGAAGTTGACTGTCTTGTAAGTAGTCTATCAGCTGTGTAGCTACAACTTTTTCAAGAACCTTAGATAGGACTGGTAAGATAGAGATTGGGCGGTAATTGCATATATCGTCTTTACTGCCTGATTTATGAACTGGTATGACGACAGCTTTTTTCCAGCCAGATGGAAATGTACTAGACCTAATGGAGAGATTAATGAGATGAGTCAGTGGTTTGATTAATATTTTGCTGTGCATTTTGAGAAAGGAGGTGCTCATATTGTAGATATCATTAGTTTTTGAGTTTGACAGTGTTTTAACAACGCCAGCAATTAACTTCTCATTTACCTCATCGATGTGAAAAGTATCTGTTGGAAGTATGGAATTTGTGTTGTTGAGCACATTTGGCAGCACAAAAATTTTTGTTAAGTCTTCCACAGAGCCCACAAAGTGTGAATTAAATTCATTTGCCAAAGTAGCCTTGTCACTGACGGTCTTGCCATTGATTCTAAGTTCCTTTACCCCCTTCTGATCGTTTTTTTTATTAGTTAAGTTATTTAAATGCCTCCATAGGGAACTGTTGTTACCCTTTGCATGATCTATCAGTTTATTGTAATAAGATATTTTTGATTTTCGCAGCTCATGTACCACTTTATTTCTTAAACTTTTGTACACAAGGTGATCATTTTGTAGTTTGGAGGTTAGTGATGTTTTCAGTGCATAGTCTCGCCTCTTCATAAGTTTTCTTATTTCATTATTTAACCATGGTAGGCTAATCTTCTGTTGTCTACTTTTAATTTGCTTTGAAAATTTTTCTATAGACTTTGTGATTGTTGCAGTTATAAAATTACAACAATCATCTACTTCACATGTTGACATGAGCTGCTCCCAATTTTGATTCTCTAAGTAATGTTCAAACTCCTCATTTTTTGATTTGGGGATAATAAAATTTGATTTGTCAATATCGACTCCCCCAAAATACTGTAGTCGCTTTTTAGTAAGTTTCCTGACAGCAAGAACCATGTTATGATCTGAGAGACCAGTTACAAGATTATAGGTTCTGGTTATTCGTTCTGGTTTATTAGTAAATACCATGTCAATAAGTGTTCTGGATTGTTTGGTTATCCTGGTGGGTCCTTTGATGATTTGCTGGTAATTAAATTTAGTCATGAGGCTTTTCAGTTTTTGTTTGTCTTTTTTATCAGACCAGTTGATATTAAAGTCACCATGAATTATTGTTTCTCTGTTCTTCTCAAGTTGTTTAACCAGATCACTTAATTCATTATAAAAGGAAGAGTTGTGTGACGGTGGGTTGTACACTACTGCAATGTTGAAATTCATTACCAGAGAGAGACATACATTAACAGCTAAACATTCAAGTGAAGTATTCAAATCAACCAGTTGACATTTATATTTCTCTTTGATGTAAATTAAAACACCTCCTCCCCTCCCTACCTGCCTGTCTTTTCTAAAACACTGGTAGCCCACAATATCGATCATATTAGTGTCTATGTTACTGTGTAGCCAGCTTTCTGAGAGACAAAGGTAGTCCAGATTTGAGTCCAACAGCAACACCGAAATCTCATCTCTTTTGGGGATTATGCTCCGTATGTTTAAATGACCGCCAAGGATCCCCTTTGGTTTAGCCTTGGTGTCCCAAAGAACTCGTGCATGATTAACAGTTTGGAAAAATAAATGTTGTTTTTGCTTTTGTACAGCTCGGTTTTGTGCTAACCCAGTGGTCTGCTGTTTAATAGTGGCAGGTCCAGGGTTAAGGTGAATATCTCCTGCCAGAAGTAGCAGAACTAACAGAACTTTAATTGTATATCCTCTTCCATATTGTGATTTTTGCTTAACAGCCATGTTTGCCTTAATTTGGAAGTTTTTGCTCAGGCCTTTTAAAGACCACATAGAGTGTAGGGTGAGATGTCCAAGCCCAAAGTTGGGGTTGGGGTGTGTGTAGAATAAATCTGGTTGATCACAGCCATCTGCTCCATTGTCTTTGTGTGAACCCTGCAAACGTCACAGAACGTATGACATTACAAACTAAACTTAGTTTACTTTCTACTCGACAAATTGAAGGTTGTTTAATAAGGAACAAGAGTGAATTTTATGAACATGGCAAAAAAACCAGTAAACTTCTAGCTAATCAACTACGTGGTATTAGAGCTAAGCAAATTATTACTGGAGTTAGGACAGATAAAGGAGAGGTGACATCTGACCAACAAGTGATTAATGATATTTTCAGGTCATTTTATTTCAAATTATATACCTCAGAATATACAACAAACTTAAAGGATTTGGAAATTTTTTTTGATTCTATTGATATTCCTTCGATTTCTTCAGAATCTCGGCAAATTTTAGAAGCTCCCATCACAAAAGAAGAAATTCAGCTGGCAATATCATCCATGCAATCAGGAAAATCTCCAGGACCTGATGGGTTTTCCGCTGATTTTTTCAAAAAATTCTCTGACGACCTCGCCCCTTTCCTTTGTCAAGTTTTTACAGAGTCGCTTGACTCTGGTACACTTCCTCCTTCATGCTATCAGGCCTGTATCACTGTGTTGCTTAAAAAGGATAAGGATCCTGTTGATTGTGCTTCTTACAGGCCTATTTCCTTGTTAAATACCGATGTTAAAATTTTGTCAAAGTTGTTAGCTTCAAGGTTGGAAAAGATTCTTCCTTTTATAATTTCACAGGACCAAACCGGTTTCATTAAAAATCGCCATTCTTTTTTTAACTTGCGGCGGTTGTTTAATATTATTTATACTCCTCACCACAATATACCTGAATGTCTTATTAGTTTGGACGCTGAAAAGGCATTCGATAGGGTTGAGTGGGAGTATTTGTTTTTTACTTTGGAGAGGTTCGGTTTTGGTCCTTCCTTCTGTTCCTGGATTAAACTTCTCTATGCTAGTCCTTTAGCTTCAGTGTTAACTAATTGTCGCTATTCTGACTATTTTAGACTTTACCGTGGTACGAGGCAAGGCTGTCCTTTGAGCCCGTTGCTCTTTGCCTTGGCAGTTGAGCCGTTAGCTATTGCAATCCGTGGGAGCCGGGACTTTCTAGGCATTCGTAGGGGTGGCATTGAGCATAGGGTTTCACTCTATGCTGACGATCTTTTATTATTTCTCTCCAACCCACTTACTTCATTACCCGCTATACTCAATATTTTGGATAGTTTTAGTAGGTTTTCTGGTTATAAAATTAATCTTAATAAGAGTGAACTGTTTCTGATTAATGAAAAGATTCAAGTTCAGGATTTTGAAAATTTTCCTTTCAAGGTTGTTATTGATCATTTTAATTATCTTGGGACATATGTCACTAAACAATTTAATTACTTGTTTAAAAATAATTTTCTCCCCTTACTTGACCAGTGCAAGCTAATACTTTCCAAATGGTCCCCATTATCCTTGTCTTTAATTGGCAGAATCAATTCTGTAAAAATGATGTTACTTCCAAAGTTTTTATATTTGTTTCAATGTCTCCCCATTTTTATTCCTAAATCCTTTTTTAAGTCTTTGGACTCTCTGATTACCTCATTTATTTGGAATGGTAAACATCCGAGATTGAGGAAAGTTTTTCTTCAAAGACCCAAATCAGTAGGTGGCATGGCTCTGCCTAACTTTCAATATTACTACTGGGCAGCAAATATCAGGTGCATGTTATATTGGAAACATTTTTATCTGGAACCCAAATCACCTATTTGGATCCTTATGGAGTCACATGTGGACAATCAAACCTCTCTACCGGCAATTTTAGGTTCACCACTTCCCCTTGCTTTGTCTACACTGGGTAATAATAAAGTAGTTCGTCAGTCTCTTAGAATTTGGTCTCAATTCAGGAAAAATTTCGGTCTTCAGTTTTTTTCCATTAGAAGTCCAATTGCCGCAAATCACTTATTTACCCCATCAACTATTGATAGTGCATTTCATATATGGCACAGAAAAGGTTTAAAATCTTTTGCGGATTTATATTTTGATGGTCAATTTGCAAGTTTTTCTCAACTTTCCATCAAATTCGACATCACTTCTACACATTTTTTCCGCTTCCTCCAGGTTAGACATTATGTGCAAACCATGACAAAACAATTCCCTCAAAAACCTTCTGATAATCCTCTAGATGATTTTTTATTAGTTAAACCAACTTCTAAGGGGGTAATGTCAGTTTTATATAATTTAATTTCAAATTTACAATCTTCTTCTCTGGCCGCTATCAAATTGAACTGGGAACAAGATCTTAATTTTACTTTTACTGATGAACTGTGGGACTCTATTCTTGGCCAGGTTCACACTGTATCAATGTGTGCTCGTCACGCTCTTATTCAATTTAAGATTGTACACCGGATGCACCTGTCCAAGGTTAAGTTAGCACGTATTTACTCGGATATAGACCCAACTTGTGAAAAGTGTGGTAGCGCTCCTGGCACTTTGCTTCACATGTATTGGTCCTGCCCTGCATTGATGAATTTTTGGCATTCTGTTTTTATCACTATGTCTGAAGTCCTGCAATATCAAATTAAACCTGATCCATTATGCGCCATTTTTGGTGTGGCTCCAGAACTTGTCTTGCCAAGTTCCAAATTAAAAGTATTCAAATTTTCATTATTATTGGCCAGACGTGCTGTATTACTGAAGTGGAAAGACTCTTCGCCCCCTTCACATTTACAGTGGATAAAAGATATAATGTCCTGTTTGGATTTAGAAAAAATCAGATATACAGTCTGTGGCTCTGAAAACAAATTCTATAAATTATGGTGCCCGTTTCTTGATTTCTTTGAAAGACCCACGATTATAGTTTCTGAGTAGCTCATATCCCCTTTACCCCACCCCCACTTCACACACATAATTTTTCTTTGTATTTTTTTTTTTTAATTATTGTTTATTTAAAGGTTTTTGTGCTTTGAAGCATTTACATTTGTTGGCTTTAAGTTCTAGTTTTTCACTGTTTGGTTGAAACAAAAATGAAAATTTCTAATACTTTGTATTGTATTGATACTTCAATTAATAATAATAAAAAGACCTTTGAAAGAAAGAAAAAGCAGATAGTCCAGTAAGGTCCACCTCCCCAGATGTCACGAGGAAGAGCTGCTTATCATAGCCCAAGCGACCAACTCTCCTCAGGAGCAGTTTAGCAGTGTCCATCCAGCAGGGTCCACATCCGTAAAGGAGGCGTTGTGCAGTTCGAAGCCTGAAGCAGGCAATCTTGGAATGTATGTCCACCAGGCCCTGTCCCCCCTTGGCCACAGGCAGGTAGAGAACAGGCGCACGGACCCAGTGGCGACCAGACCAAAAGAAGTCCACGATGATCCTCTGAATGTCCTCCACGAGGCTCCTGGGCAGTGTCAAAGCCACCAGCCTATGCCAAAGAGCCGAGGCGACCAGATTATTTGCGACCAGAACCCTGCCCCTATATGACAGCTGTGGTAGCAACCATTTGCATTTAGAAAAGCGAGCACACACCTTGTCCTTAACACCCTCCCAGTTCTTTCGTTCAAAAGCCTCCGAACCCAGAAAAACCCCCAACACTTTGAGACCGGCCGTCCCCCACTGAAGACCGCCGGGCAGGCGAGGGACGCCTTGAAGCGACCAGTGGCCCACCAATAGACCCTCACTCTTGGCCCAATTCACCTGTGCAGAAGATGCCCTTTCATAAACTGACAAAGTGTCCACCAGACGCTGCACATCCCCGTGGGAGGTGATGAAAACGTTGACGTCATCCGCATAAGCAGACAAGACGATCGGGCGGCAACAGCTTGATGGCCCCGGCAGAACCAGACCACCCAGCCGAGTGCGCAACCTGCACAGCCAAGGCTCAATAGCCAAGCTGTACAGCTGACCCGAGAGTGGACACCCCTGGCGTATTCCCCAGTGTACAGGGATTGGCCGACTCAGGCCTGCCCCCATCTTTACCAAACACTCAGCTCCAGTATATAGTAGATTGACCCACCTCAAAAACATATTGCCAAAACCAAACCCCCTCAGGGTGGAAAACAAATAGGAATGGTCAACCCTATCAAAAGCCTTTTCCTGGTCCAAAGACACAATCCCGAACTGTAAGTCATGACATTTACTGAGCTGGAGAACGTCACGTATGAGGAAAACATTGTCCATAATGTTCCGGTCAGGAATACAATATGTTTGATCCTTATCTACGATCAAACCCAAGACAGTGTTCAGTCTGTTTGCCAGGGCTTTAGAAAGCACCTTGTAGTCCGTGCAAAGAAGAGCCACGGGCTTCCAGTTTTTCAGCAGGGCCAAGTCCCCCTGCTTAGGCAATAGAGACAGCACTGCACGGTGGCAGGAGACCGGTAATGTTCCCTTCCTGTAACAGGCAGTCAGAACGTCATAGAAGTCTGATCCAATAATATTCCAAAAATGCTTAAAAAATTCTGAAGAAAGGCCATCAAGTCCAGGCGCGCGTCCCAGAGCCATCTGATTTACAGCCACAGTCAACTCATCCAAAGTCAGGGCACAGTCCAGAGCGGCCCTGTCCCCCGGGCCGAGCACCGGAAGGGCTTCGAAGAGCTGAGTTTGAGATTCTTTGCAACACGTTCCCGCAGCAAACAGGGCCCCGTAGTAATCCACTGCATGGCGCCACATCTCGGATGGGTCCATAGTCAGCCGACCATCTGGGAGTGTCAAGCAAGCCATCAACTTCTTTTTCGCAGTAGACTTCTCCAAATTGAAGAAGAAGGACGTTGGTGCATCCATGTCCTGCAGGCGAGTGAAGTGCGACCTCACTAGCGCCCCCTCCACTCTTTCCTGCATGAATGTGCGCAGGGCCGATCTCCTCTCCTGCAGCAAAGGACCAGCGGTAGAATCCAGACCCGTAACCAAGCTGGCCTCCAGCCTCTTGACAGCGTCCTCAAGTTCACTGACCTTGGCCTTGATGATCAAGGCCAAGGTCAATCAATGGATTGGGAAGAATGGAGCGGGAAGAATCAATCAGATTCTTCCCACAATTAACTTAAATACTGTAACTACTACAACTCCTTCTATTGATCTCTGTCTTGATGAGTTTACTCCAATCGACCTTTGTGAGTTAGACAAAATAGTTTCCTCATCCAAACCTTCAACTTGTCTTTTAGACCCTATTCCTACCAGGTTATTTAAAGAAGTCTTCCCACTTATTGGTAGCTTTATTCTTCATATAATCAATTCTTCATTAACTTTAGGCCATGTACCGCAGGCTTTTAAAACGGCTGTAATTAAACCCTTACTCAAAAAGCCAACGCTAGATCCAGGAGCTTTAGCTAACTATAGACCAATCTCTAATCTCCCTTTCATTTCAAAAATCTTAGAAAGAGTTGTTGCTACGCAATTATTTGACCACCTGCAGGGAAATGGTTTACTTGAAGAGTTTCAATCTGGGTTTAGAATCCATCATAGTACTGAAACAGCCTTAGCGAAGGTCGCTAACGACCTCCTCATTGCATCTGATAATGGACTAGTTTCTGTACTTGTCCCTTTTAGACCTTAGTGCAGCTTTTGATACTATCGATCATAATATTCTACTTGATAGATTAGAACACTATGTTGGACTTAATGGAACTTCGTTGCAATGGTTTAGATCTTATTTATCTGATAGGTTCCAGTTTGTTCATGTAAATAATGAGTTTTCTTTCAACTCAAAGCTTAGTCATGGAGTTCCACAGGGATCTGTGCTAGGCCCTACTCTTTTTAGTTTATATATGCTTCCGTTAGGCAACATTATTAGAAAGCACTGTATACATTTTCATTGTTATGCAGATGACACACAATTATACCTGTCAATGAAGCCAGATGATAGTAATCAATTAGCCAAGTTAGAAGCCTGTCTTAAGGAAATCAAAGCTTGGATGACTTGTAATTTCCTGCTATTAAATTCAGATAAGACTGAAGTCATTCTTGTTGGTCCAAAAAACCTTAGAAATTCCTTTCCAAATCAAACTTTCAGTTTGGATGCAGTTACTCTTTCTCTTAATAGCTCTGTGAGGAACCTTGGAGTTATTTTTGATCAGGATTTGTCCTTCAATTCACATATTAAATTTGTTTCTAAGACTGCCTTCTATCATTTGCGTAATATTGCCAAGATTAGGAGCATCTTGTCTCAGAGTGATGCTGAGAAGCTGATCCACGCTTTTGTTAGCTCGAGATTAGATTATTGTAATTCTTTATTATCAGGCTGTCCTAAAACATCTTTAAAAAGTCTTCAGCTGATCCAAAATGCTGCAGCAAGAGTTTTAACAGGTACTAGAAAGAGAGATCATATCTCTCCGGTTCTGGCCTCCCTTCATTGGCTTCCCATAGAGTTTAGAATTAAGTATAAAATCCTTCTTCTTACTTACAAAGCTCTAAACAATCAGGCTCCTTTTTATTTAAAAGATCTGATACTACCGTATTATCCTAACAGAGCACTACGCTCCCAAAATGCAGGATTACTTGTAATACCTAGAATCTCCAAAAGTACAATGGGAGGCAGAGCCTTCAGTTATCAAGCTCCTCTCCTGTGGAATCAGCTGCCAATCTGGATTCGGGAGTCAGACTCGATCTCTGTTTTTAAGAATAGGGCTAAAACCTACCTTTTTGATATAGCCTACAATTAGGGAGGGATCATGTGTTTCTGAACCCTCCCTTAGTTATGCTGCTAATAGGTTTAGTCAGCCGGGGGACCTCCAGTAATGCACTGGGCCTCACTCCTTTCCTCACTCTCTATGAAATATTTTTTTTTGCTGGTCATTAACATCTGTTTGTTCTCTCCCATAGATTGAGTCCCCATCGTGCTGTTTGCTCTCTACATGTCTGTTCTTTTCTTCTTCTCTATCCCCTCACCCCCCAGCCAGTCACAGCAGATGACTGCCCCTCCCTGAGCCTGGTTCTGCTGGAGGTTTCTTCCTGTTAAAAGGGAGTTTTTCCTCTCCACCGTCGCCAAGTGCTTGCTCACAGGGGATCGCCTGATTGCTGGGGTCTTTCTGCAACTGTGGGAGTTCCCCCCTACAGTTGATAGTGCTATGAGATGACTGTTATTGTGAAATGGTGCTATATAAATAAAGTTGAATTGAATTGAATTGAATTGAATGATGGCAGTTGAGTTCACAGCGTACCGTTGACAAAAAAGGCGAATTTGCAATTTGCCAACGTCCCACCACTGTTCGAGGGAACTAAAACGAGCCTTTGTGGTCCTCCAGTGTTCCCAGAAGCACACAAAATACTGACAAAAGGCGTTGTCCTGTAGGAGCTTGTGATTGAAGTGCCAATAAGATTTTGCCCGTTTCCCTGGTGAGTTCAGTAACACCGCAGTAGCCAGGTGATGATCCGTGAAACCGACGGGACTTATGTTACTGTGAAGGAGTCCGGGGCTAAAGGTTCTAGAAACATATATCCTGTCTAATCTAGCAGCACTGACAACACCGTCAGTGACCCTGACCCAGGTATACTGTCTCGCATTTGCATTTTTAGACCTCCACATGTCCACTAAGTCGAACTGCACAGTGAAATTTTCCAAGATTCTAGAAGACTGCAGATGAGGTTCTGCATTAGTGCGATCTACAGTGAAGTCCAAGGTACAGTTAAAATCACCAGCAACAACAAGTTGTTCTTGGTGATAGCGCTGCAATTCAGTAGTCAGTATATTGAAAAAGGCAACCCTTTCAGCGCCGTTGTTTGGCGCGTAAACATTAACCAGGCAAAACATGGAGTCCCCTATTTGGGCCCTAACAAGAAGCAGCTTGCCCCTCACTATCTCCACCACCGATAAAACTTGTGCATTTGCTGATTCCCCAAACAAAATGGCCACTCCTGCATTTAGATTGGTGCCGTGACTGAGTGAAAAAGGGCCTTTCCACCACAAGCCCCAGTCCACTTCATCTGCGGAAGTGGTATGAGTTTCCTGCAAAAACAAAACGTTGAGACCTTTCCGTCTGAACAGGTCACTAATGAATCCCCTCTTATGATTACCCCTCCCACCATTGATGTTTAAGGACCCTAATTTTATGTTCTGCATTAGGCGATCAATGTGAGGAGCACCGTGCTGTTGCCATGGAAATCATTCCATCTTTGCGCGCTTGGCCTTTTTCCCCCTGCTGATTTACACAAGGCTGTGAGGTGCTTTTTCAGGCGGAAGCGTTTTCTTTCATCCAGGAGGTCAAACCCAACCTGCTTCGTCAGTACATTAACAGACCGAATGAATTTGTCAGTGTCACTGAAGTAATCAGCGACGTTAACGGCCCTATTATTATAGGTTCCATCCAGGAAAGCATTTACTTTGCCTAGTGAATACAAATCCGCATTGGCTTTGCCAGTTGCCCCAATAGACTCATTTTTAGCAGACACAGCGTCAGATTCACACTCCATTCCCTCGTCATCACAACTTTGCTGACTGTTAGATCCAGCCGGCACGTCAGCTGGTGCAGCTGATCCTTCATCAGCCACGTGTGCCACGTGTTCTGGGGCGGCGCCTATATCAGGTGACCTGCGCTGTTCCGCCTGCTGCTCTGAAGTGGCAGCAGGCTGCGGAAGCACAGCCGCTGATGTCACACAGCGCGATGCTGAGTCAACGTCATTGACTGCTTGGGCGCCATCACCAGTTACGCCCCCAGCTGCAGGCCGCGCTGCGGGCGCCACAGGGCGACTGTCCACAGACACAGCGGCAGGCTCCGGAGCAGGAGCGGCGGAAGGCCCTGCAACATCGTCCACAGCAGCGGCGGGTGCGGAGGCCTCGCTGGCAGGCTGTGCGGCCCCGCCGTCCGCAGCAGCGTCGCGAGTGGAAGCCGCACCGGCAGCCTCAGCCGCGGCTCCACCAGAGCCCCCCGCCGGGCGCCTGTGCGGGCAGGCGAAACGTTTATGGCCCACATCGCCACATTCAAAACACTTCATCTGTCCCGAGTTCGCATACACCATATAGTAGCCGTCCCCGTGTTTGACCCGGAAGGACACTTCCAGAGTTTGTGTGGGCGAGTCTAGAAACATGAACACCTGTCGCCTGAGTGATTTCACATGTTTAAACTCGGCTTCCCTGAATCCCAAACTCACGTGTCTAAACGGGCCCGCAAACTTCCCGAATCTGCGGAGCTCCGCCACCAACTGCTCGTCAGTAATGAAAGGTGGAACACCCGAGACGGTGATAAGCGTTGATGGAACTGATAAGGGGGACACCTGTACAGACATGTCCCTGATTACAATACCGCTCGCAACCAGAGCGTGTACATTCTCCTCAGTAGCCAGAAACACAACTACAGCTCTATTCATCCTGGACGCATAGCGGATCGCATCAGGGCCCACCTGGGCACCCACAGCCATAAGGACCCCCTTCACAGTAACAGTGTCGTCCGGGAGAATGATCCACACCCCCTGGCGGATAGATGGAGGTGGCATTTCCAAGGTCGCCATCCTCCTCCCCAAAAATCAAAAATTAATTATGCGGGCAGTGATGGGAAAACGAAAAAAAAAAAGTCCAAAAGACCACGGAGTTCCCTATTTCCGTCCTCCTCCTTCAGCCGACGTAGATAGAGGAGGAGAAGAAGAAGAAGAAGAAGAAGAAGTATTATTGATTTGCAGGAGGTCACATCGGACCAGGTGGTGGTGTGCACAGATTCACTTGCAGCTTTAAAAACCAGAAAGACACTAAAATTGACAAGGGAAGACTTGGTGCTTGAGCTACATCGCACTTGATTTCGGGTACACGGGGTGGTAGAGATGTTCAGTTTTGTTGGGTTCCTGCACATGAAGGGATGAAAGGGAATGACTGTGCAGACAAATTAGCAAAAAGTGCACACTTGGAAAAGGAGAAAGGAAAACGGTAATCAAGAAAAAGGAATTGAGCTTCAGCAAAAAAGATGGGATGAAGATCATAAAGGTAGATTGTATTACAAAATACAAAAATCTATTGCAATAAAGAATTATAAAAGAACAAACAGAAGGGAAGACATCATCACGGCAAGACTCACATTGGATCACATAGGTTTAAACGGCACTTTATTCATCATGGGGAAAAGTGAAAGTGACAAATGTAGAGAATGTGGAGTAAAAGAAAATGTTCAGCACATCTTATTACCCTGTCACAAGTATGGAATTGAAAGAGAGAGAATGAAAAATGAAGTTTGAGAGGCCAGTAGGGAATGGGATTTAACTGGGATTCTGGGAACAAGTGGCGATGGAGAGGCACTGAGAATCACGAGAAGGGCTTTTTTCTCTTTTTTAAATAACACAGGATTAAAACCTCTGAACTGTCACAGGTGCCAAATTGCGCCATAATCTCCTAGTGTTCAAGAGTGGTCAAGATTTTATTCAAGAAAATATTCAGATCAGATGTATGCACCTTTCAGTTGCTTGCTGTCCGCCAGTAACTGAGAGAAGAAGAAGACCACAGGCATACCCATACCTGCCCTTCCTGGATGGACGTCTGCTTCCTCCTGGGTGACATGGTGGTGGAAGAAGTTCAGACAAGCATGTTGTGGGGTCTCTGTGTCACTGCTGCTCCGACACCAGAATTATGGGTTCTAAACCAGAAGAGCCAGGCAGTGTTCACTGTGTGAGAAAAGAAAAAAATCAAGAGGATGAAGACATTTTCCCACGCTATTTTGTCTTTGTGTAACATTGGATTCTGGCTTTGGAAGGAGAAAACTTGAAAGAAAAAGGCATTGGGAAAAGGAAGCAACATTAAAAACAAAATTTCAAAATGAAGTTGCAAATTTAGAAAAAAAAATACATTTACAAGAATGAAGTTGAGATTAGATGAAGAGCTTAATTAATCCTGCATTTAGTAAATAAGAAACTACAGTTTATCAAATTTATGACTTTTTTCTTGTAAATTTTAGGAGATTTTTTACACTTCAATTCCGAGGAAGTTGGGACATTGTTTAAAATGTAATTAAAACAAAATAAAATGATTTGCAAATCCTTTTAAACCTATATTCAGTTGAATCTACTACAAAGACAAGATATGTGTGCTGCTTCCGGGGGCGCTTCACCGTGTGCGACCTAGCAGTCACCCAGTGTATGTTTTGTCTTTAAAGTGTTTTTTTTTTTTTTTCAAACAGTTTGAATCAGGTTTTCAGACATCGGCTTTACTGGATTTTGATGCTGTCTGTGAGAAAACTTCAGTGATCGAGCAATGCAGTTAATGGGAACACGTGTTGAGTGTTTTGTACTTTATGCAGCGATGCTACTTCTGTGCTTCTCCACCTCTCATGCTGTGGAGCAGGAACGCTGAGCACCGGAGAGAATCACTTGCCGTCGGGACTGCATTCTCCCCTTTTGGACCTCTACAGCTGTGGTGATACCAGCCAGTATCCCAAGAGAGCTGTGCAGGCAGCTCATAATGCAGAAAAAAGCAAGAAGAGCAGTCTACGCAGGAGACTTAATCTCTGGTTAAATGACTGCCACAAGCTACCCCCACTTCCTACTATCCTGCTGTTAAATGTACAGTCTATCAGGAATAAGACTGACAAACTAGAAGAATGAGGTAAGTTTAAGTCTGAAATCAATGAAACTTGTCTACCTTGCCTTCACGGAATCTGGCCCAATGAGTCCGACCAGGATGAAAACCTGACAAGAAGGGGGTTTGGAAGCCCACTTCGTCTGGATCAGTCCTCCGAGATCACAGGGAAAAGTCAAGGAGGAGGAGTGTGCTTTTATATCAACTGAAAGAATAATTCCATATTTGTCTCTATATTTGTGGAATTTCATACATTGTTCATGTTTAATCATATTGGCCTTGGTCTACCTCAGAGTCTGTGTGACTGGGTTAGAAAATCCTGATGCAGCTGTATCCATTATCACCTTATGGTTCGCCTTGTAAGTTTCCTGTGTGAGTGAAGATGAGTAGGTGCCTGGTTTCCTGGGAGAGAGATGATCTATACGCTATGTTTTGACAAGACGTACTGAGCAAAGAGCCAAGTGCCAAGGACATTTCCTTCTGCTCCTCTTCGATAACAGAAGCCTTAAAGGACCGAATAATAACTGTAATGCAATGTTGCGCACAAGCTACAGTTGCCACAGCCTTCTGGAAATAAGGACTAAAGCCACAGATACTGCCACCATAACACCAGTCCCGAAGAAGCCCGTCCCATCCAGCTACAATGATTACCAGCCGATAGCACTGACCCCCACTATAATGAAGTGCTTTGAGTAGCAAGTCATAGACTGCTGCTGTCGCTGTTTGTTCTGGTTTTTCTTTTTTAATCCAGCTTAATTTCCTTTCTTTTATAAAATGTACACCAATGGAGAGAGAGAAACACCACTTCAAATGTCCTGTATGTGTAGAAGTACTGATAATAAAATCTTTGAATCCTTTGGATTATGTGTGTTAGAATCGGAATGATGCGTGAATGGACTCTGGGGCTATTCTCTGCATTGTTCTCCGCTGACCAGTGATTAAATTTACTTAAAATTTTGATCCTACCTCTTTTTTTGATTGTAGTTCATCACAAATTTTTCCAACATATTTGGCACAACTGAACAGGGACGCATAGATCTCATTTCTGCTCCCAGCGACTCTGGTCCCAAAAAAGCTATGCACAGCTGGGGAAAAGCCCTCCCCCACCGGGACCAACAGCCCGGTTTTCAGGAAGTGAAGGCAGCGATCTGGAGACGCTGGAAGCTGATGAGTGACGGAGTTACCATAGAGGCAGATCACTGTGAGTAAATTTAATTTAATTTTATGCTATGGACACTGGGTTCCAGTCCCGGTGGGCTACATGAGCTATGAAGTCAGACTTTACGTTCCTCCTCCACTCAGATGTTTCAAATGTCAGAAGTTTTGGTTATGTAGCAGCGATATGCAAAGGCAGACAACGATGTGTCAGATGCTCTGGTGAACATGAATATGGAAAGTGTGAAAGAGAAGCCAAATTCAAGTGCTGTAACTGCAGTGGTGAACATAGCTCTGCATATCGAGGTTGTGAAGCCAGCAAAAGAGCAGCAGAAATTCAGCAGGTAAAAGTCTTCCAGGGATTAAAATATGCAGAAGCTACGAAAAAGGTGCCAGCTAAAAAAGTGGGAGTGGACGCTAACAGGGAACATGCGCAGGCTTGCAGTGTGTGCAGCAGAATAAAGGAAGATTCTCTGGCTATGAAGGAAAATAATTTTGTCTTATTTGTGGTCTATGTGACAAACTGCACTGTGCAGACCTCCAAGAAAACAGAAAAAATCATAATCATTGCAAAAGAAGCACAAAAACATCTTGGCATTAAAGGGCTAAATTGGGAAGCAGTTGAGGACTTGTTAAGTGGGAGATCTTTAAGTTCACAGACATCATGGGCTGGTGGATCAGCTGCTGGTCAAATCTAAAAGAAGAAGAATTCCAAAACAACCGTACTGAGACCACCTGAAAGGGGTGGTCTCAATTCGAATTAAATTGCAATCTCTGGTGTGGACCTGCAGGTGAGAAAGCGACCGCATTAAAAATGGGACCAGCAGCAAATGGTAAAACGTTTTATGTCTCAGTATATGCCTGATAGAATAAAAATACAAAAAAAACCCAAAACATATTTTTGTCATTTATGTAAACCATGGAAAAAAAAAATCCTGCAGGACAAAACATGACACTTGATATTTTCTAACCTGTTTGTATACCACCATAGACAGAGAGAGAACCTGAATTAGACAGAGCTCAGAGAGGGCAAGATGAGACAGAAGAGAGGAGCCAAGGAGAGGAAAGTGTTCAGGCAGAGGGTCCAGGAGAGGTGAGAGCAGAGGAAGGAGAGAATGCTAACACCACTAAAAAGTCTAAACACAGGACGTCTGGGTGGGACCCCAACTAGCCCAATATTCCAGTATTCAAGCCTTGGTTGTACAATACTTCAAATGCTAAGTTTCATATTCAATTCAATTCAATTCAACTTTATTTATATAGCGCCATTTCACAACAACAGTCATCTCATAGCACTATCAACTGTAAGGGGAACCCCCACAGTTGCAAAAAGACCCCAGCAATCAGGCGATTGCAAAGTTCATTCATTCATTCATTCATCCATCTTCTTCCGCGTAATCCTTTTTTGGGTCGCGGGGGTGCTGGAGCCTATCCCAGCATCTTTGGACGAAAGGCAGGGTACACCCTGGACAGATCGCCAGTCCATCGCAGGGCCAACACAGAGAGACAGACAACCATTCACTCTCACAGTCATACCTAAGGACAATTTAGAATCCCCAGTTTGATGCCAATTAACCTAACTTGCATGTTTTTGGCATGTGGGAGGAAACCAGAGAAATCCCGGAGTAAACCCACGCAGACACGGGGAGAACATGCAAACTCCACACAGATCACTGTTGGTCGGGGGCTGGGATCAAACCCAGGATCCCCCAGCCAAGGGTGAGTTGCTGTGCTGCCACAGTGCTAACCACTCCGCCACCGCGCCGCCCCCATATATGCAAAGTTACTGTGCAAAATTTTTAAAAAGAAATTAACTGTATAAAATTAACATATTCCAGTAACAATCGTGTCATATGTTTATCCCCCCGCCCCCCCACCGGAAAAATAAGTTGCCACCGCGCCAAGGTCTTTCAGCCAGAGGAAACACTGTAGCATCATGGTTTATTGAATCTTTCAGGTCAGTTTCCGAGATTTTTTTCCCTCCTCTCTTCTCCCTGATAGTTTATTGTCAAGGTTCGTAATTATTGAGCAATATAACCAACAGTGCAGTATCATATCACTGCAGTGTGTTGTAAACAGTTATAACAGAACAGGCCTATTGTGATTTAACAAACAAAACTTGAAAAGAACTCAGAGAGCACATTCCTCCGCCAAGGCTCCTTCTGTCCCTCATTGGCAACAAGCCAGTTCTAGTGAAAAGTGCATCAGAGTCTATCCAGTAGTTTTGGAGGATTCATGCTAATACACTGTGAGAAGATAAGAGCCTTGGCTATCACGATCTGAGCATGGGGGGGGGGGGGGTCACCATGCTCTTTCTTGTTGCCTTTTTTTTTATATTTGTATGGTGTTGTATTTTTGAGTTCTTATTCCTTTTATTTTATCTTTGGTTGATTTTCACATATTCTGGATTGTTTCTTAGGATGATTTATTTTCCTGTTTATGTTCATTATAATTTTGTTATTTACATATTTGAGGTACTTGTCTTTATTTGCCATCATATCATAATTGTATCATGTTGTGTTTTTCTCTCCCTCTCAGGGCTGCTGCTGTCAGTGGAACTTCGGGTTTTTTGCTCTGCTGTGGGCGGTGCTCCTGTCAGCTGCTAGTCCCGTCTTCCCCTCTCATCACTCCCAGCTGATCTCTCTTGTAATCTTTGTTACCCCTTGCCTGCTCATGTGATCCACACCTGCATCCAGTTGTGTTCATTGACTCCATGTCCTAACTAACTAACTAACTAACCTGCACTTATATAGCGCTTTTCTAGTCACAAAGACCACTCAAAGCGCTAGGAAACAGATATCTAGGGACAATTTAGAACAGCCAATTAACCTAACATGCATGTCTTTGGATTGTGGGAGGAAACCGGAGCCCCCGGAGTAAACCCACGCAGCACAGGGAGAACATGCAAACTCCACACAGAAAGGTTCCAACCCCTGCCAACCTGGGGATTTTGTTTCTGTCATTCATTGTTGGAGCCTCTGTTTTCTGTTGCTGTGCATTAGAACCCATTCCCCGTTCTGGTGCAATTTCCTGATTAACCCCACCTTCTCCGTTACCTTCTTTGCCTTTAAGTTATTTTGTGCACTATTGGGATTTTTGTTTTGCACACTGTTTGGAATTTTTGTTCCCTTCAATTACAGCTCAGCATGTGGGTCTTAATTCCTGCCTCGAGGGGCAATTAATGACAGAAGGCTCCAACCAGTTGAAGATCCAGCTGCTGTAGGTTGTGGTATTTCTGTTTTGTTTTTTTTGGTTTTTTTTATCTCACTCACCTGCTTGTAGAGCCATGTTGGCCTCAGTACGCCAACCTCCACTCAGCAAAGAGAAATCGGCAGTGGGGATCCTGAGTGTCGAGGAGCAGTGGGCCACCAAGTTCGTCCAGGGATTCAGGGATGAAGCTCTCACCTCCCACAGCCCAAAGAAGACCTGAGAGAGTGTGAATTCGGTGACTGTTATTGTCAAGGCGCACCTAGGGTTGTGGATGTTTTCCCAGTTCGTGGAGTTGTTGGCTACACTCTCCGTCCTCCAACAATAATTCCCCGGGCTGATGTGGGGGCCATTTCCAGTGAGCCCAAAGCCGACGGGGAAGTGCGCTCTGTGACAGACACCCTGCTCCACCTCCAGTTCGCCCATTCCTGCTCCCGCTCCATCGGCTCCAAGATGCCACCACCCAGCTCCAGACCGCCAGAGGAATAACTGCGCCTCTCAGGCAGCAGCTTCCCCTTTGCCAAGGTCAAACACTCCCACAGCAGTCCCTTTATCCATTTTTTTCCCCCTCTGGCTGTCCCATCAGCCATTTACACCACTGCTGCTGCTTCTCCTCCTCCTCAGCGATTCCTTGCGCTGCTGAGGGTCCAGCCATTTCATCTCCGGCTACGCCCGCCTCCATGTCCACAGGGGCGGCTCCTCCACGATCCTCTGAGGGGTCCGTGACCACCATAACCACGGAAAGGGATGACTTCAGACCAGCTGCAGCAGAAAACATGATGCCCCGGGAACAAAGGCAAGTGTTTTTTTCCATTCTCCATCATTGACTCATGAATTATCTTGCCTGGTTCCTGGTGGTGAGGCTCAGCCTGTGCAGTCCTCTGAGTCCTCACCACCTGCTGCAGCTATAAACCTTTCACCTGCTCTCTCCGTGTCTTCTCCTTTGCCCCAAGAGTCTGCCGGCCCCAGGATCGAGCTGCCGGACGATGGAGGGGCCTGCAGTCCTGGAGGACCTGGTACAAGCCCCGTGGCCATGGTCCGGACTGAGGGCAAGCGCTGCCAGTGATCCGGAGCCTGTGCCGACAACTGAGCATCCCTGGGCTTCAGCTAAGAGGGATCCAGTGCCAGTAGGGAGCCGAACTCCTGTCGCCATGCAGAGCGAGCCGCCCACATGGGTCATTACGCTGAGGGGGGGGGGGGGGTCCCGGGACTGCATCGACCACCATGCCTGCTGCTGGGGCCACCACAGCAGAGTCAGAGCGGGACCTTGAGAGGGCCAGGCCCGAGATGTCGCTACTTGGATCGACGGGAGTGCTGGACAGTGGTGGAGCTTGAGCTAAGGCAAGTGCTCTCCTTTGTTTTCATTGTCTCTATGTTGGAGAGATCTTGTCTGGCTGTTGATGGGGTGAGCCAAGTGCAGTTGTCAGCTGCACTTGAGCTCACCTCACCAGGCTCCACTGCTGCCGGTGACCCTGACACTGTGTCTCTATCCCTCTTATCTCAGCCTTTCCCCAGGGTCACCGAGAATCATCCAACTTTGCCTGAGGTCTCCATGGCTTCGGGCTCACCGCCTGAGGTCTTCGTCTGTCCAGCTCCTCCTGCCGAGGTCATTGTGGGTGCTCCACCCCAGCTGGGGGCCTCCGTGGGTACTGCTTTCCCCTCAGCCAAGGTTTTCGTGGGTGTTGAGATGAGATGTTCTGTCCCAACCCAGAGCCTCCGTGGGTGCTGCTACCCCTCTGGTCTTGGCAGGTGCTTCCGTTCAAGGCCGGGGCCACTTTGAGTGCTGCTGGGTGCTCCGTCCAAGCCTGGGACCTCCGTGGGTGCAGCTATTCCTCAGTCCAGGTCTCCATGTATGTTGTGCTCCAGTCGAGGGCTGTCGTGGGTGGTGCGCCAAACCCTTAAACTAACGTGGGTGCTGGGCTCCAGCATGGGCCTGCCGTGGCCGTTACGCTCTGACCCAGCCTGGAGCCACCACGTGTGGCGCCTTGCTCCTTGCTCCTGCCCGGAGCCACGTGGGTGCTGTGATGTCCCAGTTCGGGACCATCGAGGGTGCCACTTGCCAGTCCGAGGGCATGGTGGTTCCCCCTCCTCTGCCCAGGGCCGTCGTGGTTCCCCCTCCTCTGCCTGACGTTGTTGTGGGTTCCTCTGCTCCTCCCTCCTCTTCGTTGCTAGTTGTTCCTGTTGGGCAGCCACCCCCTGGACCACCTTTCCTGTTCAAGTGGTTAAAAAACTCTGGCAGACCACCTGACAGACTGTGCCGTTGGGTTGGGTGGCCCACATTCTCCGGGAGGCTGCCTGACTCTTACCATCACACCGTCTGCCAGGTCTGGGACTTTAGCCAGCCTCCTCAACTGTCTAGCTCTCTGGTCCAGGCAGTCTAGTGCCTTGGTTCTGCGTGCGTTTGGGTCCTGAGCGAGGTTTTTGTTTTTTCTTTCCTCTTAGTCTGGGTTTTCCTGGGGTGTGAGATTTGGGAGTTTTTCTTATTTTCTCTGATTTGTTTCGGTCTCTCCATGCCTGGGTCCCCCTCCTCCCACCCGGGTAGGGTTGTTTTCTTGTTTTTGGTGAGGTGGGTTCTTTGTGTGGGTGGGTCCTTTTCTTTCGATGTTGCCCAGGGTGTCTGGTGTCCACCCTTGAGGGTGGGGGCTCTGTCATGATTTGAGCATGGGGGGGGGGGGGATATTTGTATGGTGTTGTATTTTTGAGTTCTTATTCTTTATATTTTATCTTTGGTTGATTTTCACATATTCTGGATTGTTTCTTAGGATGATTTATTTTCCTGTTTACGTTAATTATTGTTTTGTTATTTACATATTTGAGGTACTTGTCTTTGTCATCATATCATAACTGTACCCTGTTGTGTTTTTCTCTCCCTCTCAGGGCTGCTGCTGCTGTTAATGGCACAGGGTTTTTTGCTCTATTGTGGGCGGTGCTCCTGTCAGCTGTCAGTCCCGTCTTCACCTCTCATTACTCCCAGCTGATCTCTATTGTAATCTTTGTTACCCCTTGCCCGCTCATGTGATCCACACCTGTATCCAGATGTGTTCATTGACACCACGTCCTATTTAAGTTCCTTGTTTCTGTCATTCATTGTTGGAGCATCTGCTGTCACTGTGCATCAGAACCCATTCCCCATGCTGATGCAATTTCCTGATTAATCCCGCCTTCTCCATTACCTTCTCTGACTGTAAGTTATTTTTTGCACTATTGGAATTTTTGTGTTTCGTGCACTGTTTGGAATTTTTGTTCTCTTCAATAAATATCACAACTACAGTTCAGTATGTGGGTCTTAATTCCTGCCTCGAGGGGCAATTCATGACAATGGCAGAGGTATGCATTCTTGGATCATGACTGAAATGGAATGGGTTCCTCTCTAGGCCAAGAAGCACCTCTGGTGAAAATTTCATCAAAATCTTCTTCTTTTAGATTTGATAGGTTTTTGGCAGCCAGCTTACAGGTGCATTACCGCCACATACTTCCCTTGTGGCAGTAATGCATCTTATCGAAAGATCGTATCATCACTCTATATACAGTAAATCTGTCCAGCAGTTTTTGCGTAATCATGTTAACAAGCAGACCACCCCAATTACATTAACTCCTTGGTGGAGGAAATTATAATTTCAAAAGATACAACTAAAAGAACTGATTCAAATATTGTTCCCAGAACTAGAGATGTACAGAAATTTTTAAATCACTGGCTTAGCAAGAGACCTCTCTCTACTGGGAAATTCTTCTGTCTAAAGCTGAAGGTTTCTCTAGACTTTTGTATTCATGCCACTCTTTATACACATCAGGGTTTCCTCTGGTAACATTTCTCGGTGGCGGGTCGCCTCGTCAGAAAATTCACCGCCACACCAAGATGGAGACATGAATTTAACAAAAATATATGAAACAATGACTTTCCGCAAGTGTGCACATGAACAACGCACATGGCCGTCATCTGTGCGGAGTTGAGAAGTGCTCCGCCCAAGCAAGCTTTCCAGTCAGTCAGGAGGCAGTGTCTTGCTAGAGGCAGCAGCATCTTTGTGGAAAAGGAGTGAAAACCAGAAAGTCAAACAGCAGAAATGGACCCTATTTGAAGAGAAATTTTGTGAAGAAGTCCGCTGTTTCTTCGCTGGTGAAAATCCTGGCATATCAGCGCCTTGGTGCTACCTATTGGGCGGGAGTGAAACTACAAAAGATGGTTGTGTGCATGCGTCAAACGCTTGGCCTGGGTAGATGAAAGTGAGTCCATCCTCACCACCTCCATAACCGTGTGGTACGCAGGAGCCACTGCCAGAGACAGACTAAGGCTGCAGCGCGTCGTGCGCACTGCTGAGAAGGTGATCGGCTGCAAGCTCCCATCCCTCCAGGACCTGTACATCTCCAGGACCCGGAGGCGTGCAGGCCGGATCATAGCCGATCCTTCACACCCTGGTCACGTACTGTTTGCCCCCCTCCCCTCAGGTAGAAGACTTTGGTCCATTCAGACTAAAACCTCCCGTCACATGAACAGCTTCTTCCCCTCTGCCATCAGACTGCTGAACACTAAGTGACTTATTGACTCTCGTGCACTATGTACAGCAGCTCAACCAGACTCATGTCAATCAACACTGTTTTCTTTTTGCATTACCGACTGCACTATGTGGTACTCCACAATATCTGCTGCTCGCTAATATATTTAAAAACTGCTTCGACTAGCATTACTCATTCATATTCTACATTTTATTGCATGTATAGCTTTTTATTCTATCTTTTATTTTTATCATGTTTAATGTTGCAGCATTGCACCGAGACAAATTCCTAGTTTGTGTACTACATGAACAATGGCAATAAATCTGATTCTGATTCTGAATAAAGTGAGCATGTACAGTGCTACGTGCGTGCCGAGCTCGTCCAAAGCGCACGCAGACCAAGGTGGACTAGAGGGGAAATGCAGCATAAAAAGACTTGACTGTCAGACAGAAAAATGAGTTTATTAAAGTACTTTAAACACGGAAAAAAAAAATCAGAAGATGTATGTAAACACTGGCATTTATCATGGATTTAACCCGCTGGAAACGGGAGCAATAAAGGAAGAGTCGCTTAGTTAAGAGATGTGGTTAGAATTCAAATGCAGCCGGCTTCATATGAAGGGAAAGGCAAGGGGGCCTACTGAATTGCTGAGGATATATTTCACCAGCCACTACAATATTAAGCTATTTTCCCTATTATGTACCTGGCAAGTTAAGATGACTGAAGTTCACCAAGTCAATGACTTTAATCTGTCAGCAGCCTTCAGACAAACTGAATGTGCCAGCATTTGGATTTCAAAATAAGGGAGGTTTTTCTTGGCGGTGAGGAGATTAAAAAAAAATATATATATACTGTATATACAGTGTAGGAGTCAAGAATTGAGGAGACTGGATGATTTTTCCAGTATCTGCTTTAATTCTCATTCATCCTACGTTCTCTCTCGATCGGAGTGAAAAGAGACAGGACGCAGTCACACACATACATTTATACACTCATCTCTAACAATACATCACACAAAAGTCACAATACTCAGTTACATCCTTTCATCTGTAATAGAACACCCAGAGTCCTTCTGTCCTCCTCTCTAACCCCCAAAGGTCAGGCCGGGTAATCTTCTCCTCTCTCCTGAGTCCCCAGGGAGTGCAGACACATCTTCCTCTTGAGGTGTGAAGTCAATACACATGGCTAGCTCAAAGTCTCTCTTGGCTGAATTCAGCCAGCCACATGTGAGTCACATAGGTTACAATTATGGCCTCCACATCACTCCCCCCTTCCACGCGAAAGACTGGGCACCCACATACAGTCATACAACAGTCATACAGCACGTCACCCCACCAACAGAATCTCACAACATGACCCAAAAAACCCCCCCAAAAAACCACATCATTCTGCATGCAGCTTAGGTTTCAATCTTCTCCCGAATCTGCTGTATGCAGGTCTCCTGCTCTGTGTTGGGCCGTCCTGCTGTGCATCTGTGGAGTGAGGGGGAGAAGGGTTATTTGCCCCCCGTGGGGGGTCCCGGGGTCGCCCCTTCGGAGGCCTGCCGCGTCGAGGCACGCCCGCCGGCCGTACAGACTCGTTATGCAACACAAAAGCAGGTTTTAATCTATCGATACTGATCGTCTCCCTCCTGCCCCCCAAATCTAGCACAAAATATTTCTCCCCGGTTTCCAGCACTCGAAATGGACCGTAGTAAGGTGGGCGGAGACTATGCCGCTGCGCATTGTGCCTGACAAAAACAAACTCTGCGTCTCGTAAAGCCTGGGGCACGAACACACGCGGGAAAGAGTGATGAGCGGGGCCCGGGAGCATTTCTGCTCCCGTGTTACTCAGAGACCCCCGGATCGGGGGGGGCCCTGGTGCCGTGTGGTCGGGTAAAAACTCGCCTGGCAGCCTGAGCGGTTGTGCAAAGACCAATTCTGCTGGTGAGGCATCTAGATCCTCTTTGGGTGCCGAACGCAACCCCAATAAAACCCATGGTAGTTTGTTTACCCAATCCGTGTCCGTCAGTGACGCTCTGAGGGCTGCCTTCAAAGACCTGTGAAAACGCTCGCATAAACCGTTGGCCTGGGGATGGTAAGCGGTCGTCCGATGTACCGCCGCTCCTAAGCCGCTGGCCACTGCTGACCACAGTTCCGACGCAAATTGAGGTCCCCTATCAGACGTAATATCTGACGGGACCCCGAACCGCGCTACCAAGGCTGTTAAAAAAGCACGTGCCACCTCTGCCGCTGTGGTCGATGTTAACGGGACCACTTCCGGCCAACGAGTGGTTCGGTCCACCATTGTCAAGAGATGTGTGAACCCTTGTGAAGTGGGCAGGGGGTCCACGAGGTCCACATGCACATGATCGAACCTTTTAGCCGGAATGTGGAACGGTTCTAAGGGCGCCTTAGTGTGCCTGTGAATTTTAGCCCGCTGGCAAGCCATGCAGGTTTTAGCCCACTCCTTCACGTGCTTGCGCAGGCTTGGCCAAACAAACTTCTCCGCCACCATTTTCACCGAAGCGCGCACCCCTGGGTGCGCTAGGGAGTGCACGGCGTCAAAAACGCGATGGCGCCACGCGGCTGGCACCACCGGGCGCGGTCGCCCTGTGGATACATCGCAAATAAGCGGGGGGAAACCGGTTTATAGATTTCTGCGTTCCAGCCTTAACCCTGTTGGTCCAGACAGGAGCGCGCGCACGTCCGCGTCCTCGCTCTGCTCCGCCGCCATGGCTGCATAATCTATTCCCACGTGGACCGGAGCCACGCGCGTGTCCGCGCTGTTACCGCGCTCTGGGTAAGCGGCCGCGCAATCCGTTTCCGCGCGGACGGGTGCTGTTACTGCGCGTGACAGACAGTCTGCCACCACATTGATTTTACTGGCTACGTGCTGAATATCGGTGGTAAATTCAGAAATTGCGGCCAGCTGTCTCTGTTGCCGCCCTGACCACGGTTCTGAAGTTTTGGACATCGCAAAAGTGAGCAGTTTGTGGTCGACAAACGCGGTGAAACGCCGCCCTTCCAACCAGAACTGGAAATGGCGAATAGCCAAGTGGAGCACCAGCAGCTCCCTGTCAAACGCGCTGTATTTTTGCTCAGCCTCGCGTAGGGATCTGCTGAAGAATGCGAGTGGTTGCCAAACCCAGGCAACCTGCTGTTCCACTACGATCCCTATGGCCACATCTGACGCGTCCGTGGTTAGCGCTATGCGGGCTGCCGGGTCTGGGTGGGCCAACAGTGCCGCGTTTGCCAGTGCCCGTTTAACCTCTGTGAATGCGCGCTCCCGCTCCGGGGACCATTCAATCACATGGGAGGGCTTCTGCTTTTTGAGCGCGGTGTACAAGGGCTGCATAAGCTGCGCTGCGTGGGGTATGAAACGGTTATAAAAATTTACCATCCCCAAAAATTCTTGCAACGCCTTTATCGTTCGAGGCTGGGGAAAATCTGCCACTGCGCGTACTTTGGCTGGCAGAGGAACTGCTCCCTCCGAGGAAACGCGGTGCCCTAAAAAACTGATTTGTGCCACGCCAAAATGGCACTTGGCCAGGTTGATTATCAACCCATGCTCTCCTAACCTCTGAAAAACTGTTGTGAGGTGTTTTGCGTGCTCCTCCTCGGAGGTGCTGGCTACCAAAATGTCGTCTAAATAGACAAAAACGAAAGAAAGGTCACACAACACTGCATCCATCATCCGTTGGAAGGTTTGTGCGGCGCCTTTAAGGCCAAAAGGCATTCGTAAAAACTCAAAAAGCCCGAACGGGGTTATTACGGCTGTTTTGGGGATGTCCTCTGTTCGGACCGGGACTTGGTGATAACCGCGGACCAGGTCTATTTTAGAAAAAACTCGCGCCTTCGTCAAATGCACTGAAAAGTCCTGGATATGCGGAATCGGGTACCGGTCCTGCGCTGTGGCATTGTTCAACCTGCGGTAATCGCCACAAGGTCTCCATGAGCCGTCAGCTTTAGGTACCATGTGGAGGGGGGAAGCCCAAGCGGACTTCGAGCGGCGAATTATGCCCAACCTTTCCAGGTTGGCGAACTCCTCGCGCGCAATGGAGAGTTTAGCTGCATCCAAGCGCCGAGCCTTTGCAAAAACGGGTGGGCCACTCGTGGTAATAAAGTGCTCCACCCCGTGCTTCACCACCTTAGCTGAAAAAGTAGGAACAGTGAGTGCTGGGAACTGGTGTAGAAGGCTGTGAAACTTACCACCTGCTGTGGCGACGTTGGTCTGAACTGGCGGCGGGCACACCCGAGCTGCACAAGGGATAGAACAGAAAGAGAGTGCATTTACTAGTCGTTTGTTGGCCAGATCAACTAACAAACCATGTGAACACAGAAAATCAGCACCTAACATATTGAAGCTCACTGCCGCCACGATGAAATTCCACTCATAGGCGCGGCCGTGGAAGGACAGAGACAAGGTTCTCTCTCCGTACGTCTTGATGCTGGAGCCGTTGGCCGCTGTCGCCCCGTCTCCGCGGGGTCCCGCGACCCGATCAGCATAGGTGGCAGTGATGAAGCTCCTCTGGGCTCCGGTGTCCACTAGGAATTGCCGCCCGGAGCCCGCGTCTGTAAGATAAAGCAGCTTTGTCCGTTCGCTGAGAGTGGAAGCTGCTAACAGCTCCCGGCCCGGTCGTTTCCCTGCTTTTTGAACTTGCAGGGCGGGATGCATCTGTGCGCCTTCCCAGTGAAACGTCGGTGGTAAAAACAGAGGCCGTTATCTCCCCTGCCACGGAATCTCGCCGCTGCTGTCGCCGCTGAGGTGGTCACTGCCGTCTCTGGCTCCACACTGCCCCCGGCCGCCGTGCCGAGGTCTGCCGCTGCCACGGAAGCCTCTTGTTCCTCACAGGCGTTGAGGAGCCGCTCCGCCTCTTGGGCCAGGTCGCGGAAGTCCTGCTGGGTCACACATCTCCTGCTGGACAGGGAACCTCTCGTGTGCGCTGGGAGGGTTCTCAGGAAAATATGTTTGAAAAGGAACGCGTCGTTGTCCGTCCCGATCATTTGCAGCATGTCCTCCATGAGGACAGTCAGCCTGCGTCCACCTCTGTCGCGCAGGTCCAGTAGCTGCCTGGCTCTTGCCTCAGACGATGGCACGAAGCTCTTGATGAGGGTGGCTTTCAGCGCGTCGTATTTGCCGGCAGCGGGTGGTTGCTGCACCAGGCTCCGCACACACCGAGCTGTGTGGCTGTCGAGCGTCGCGATGACATTATGGAATTTAATGTCATCCTCTGAAACTCCCCCGAGCAGGAACCGCGACTCCACATGCTGGAACCACGAGTGCGGGTCGCTTTGCCAGAACTCGGGGAGCTTAATTAGTCTTGCGCCCCTGCTGGCATTCCCCGGTGAATCCGGGTCTGAGCGGCTGTCCCCCAGCTCTTCCATATCGATCACGAGGCTGTCCTCCAGCCTCGGCGTGCTCAGATTCATGCATAGGTCACCAATTGTAGGAGTCAAGAATTGAGGAGACTGGATGATTTTTCCAGTATCTGCTTTAATTCTCATTCATCCTACGTCCTCTCTCGATCGGAGTGAAAAGAGACAGGACGCAGTCACACACATACATTTATACACTCATCTCTAACAATACATCACACAAAAGTCACAATACTCAGTTACATCCTTTCATCTGTAATAGAACACCCAGAGTCCTTCTGTCCTCCTCTCTAACCCCCAAAGGTCAGGCCAGGTAATCTTCTCCTCTCTCCTGAGTCCCCAGGGGGTGCAGACACGTCTTCCTCTTGAGGTGTGAAGTCAATACACATGGCTAGCTCAAAGTCTCTCTTGGCTGAATTCAGCCAGCCACATGTGAGTCACATAGGTTACAACTATGGCCTCCACATACGGTATATAAATATGTAGAAATATTATAACGGAAATAATGGTATCTTTGGTCATTTTAGTTAATAAATACAATTTTATTAATATATTTTTCTTTGTAATAAGACTTAAATTATTGTTCTGTTCTGACTGCAAAGTTATGGTCAAAAATATAAATTCTCTATAAGGAAAAAGTAAAAAAAAAAATACCACAGTTTGTTTCAAATTTATTTTTAAAAAAAAACAGTAATTTTATTTAAAAAAAGGCAAAAATCAGCCATAAAATAATCCACAAATTTATAATTAAGTTTCAAATGTACAAGAAAAGTCAATTTTACAAGAGGAAATTACAAATTTGGGGAACGTGGTTTCAAATTTTGATAAATTTACAGAGAAAAGTAGAAAACTATCAGAAAATTGAATGAATGAATGAATTTATTTCGGATAGTACAGTACAGGTTAAAAGAAACTGAATAATATAACAACAAGGTCAAATTAGACAAAGACTCCTCTTATTATACAATTCCACGTAAGTTATCCGAAATGGGTGATGGCTGAAGCTGCAGCTTATATTGCCCACCCATATTCCATCCAAGAATTCAAAAGAGAAAAAAGAGAAAACAAGACAAGAGCGATTACAATTCAAAACAAAGCTAAGACAAAATGTGACTGAGAGAAAAAAGAAAACTAAGCTAGGCTAAGTTAAGCGGTTACTATTCAAAAACAAATCCAAGACAAAATGAGACAGAGAAAAAAAGAAAAAAAAAAACCAAAAAAAACTAAGCTACAACACAACACAGGCTGGATATGTCAATCCTTATGTCAGTTTACATGTCGTCTTGTAAATATGTTTGGAGTATTTCTTCCTTTAGTTTTTGTTTAAATTGTCCAAGCGTTGTACATGATTTTATTTCAGGTCCAAAATCGTTCCATAATCTGACTCCTTGCACTGAAATACAGTGTTGCTTGGTGGTTGTTCTCACTGTAGGCTTTTGAAATATACATGTTCCTCTGAGGTGATATCGTTTCTCCCTTGTTTGGAACAACTTTTGGATATTTGCGGGCAGTGATAAATTCTTCACTTTGAACATTATTATTGCGGTTTTAAAGTCAACCAGATCTTTCAACTTGAGAGTTTTTTGTTTAAGAAAAAGTGGGTTTGTTGGTTCCCTGTAAGCTGCTTTGTTTATTATTCTAATAGCTCTCTTTTGAAGCATAAAGAGTGGATATATGTTTGTTTTATATGTATTTCCCCATACTTCATTACAATATGTCATGTATGGGAGTATTAATGAATGATACAAGGTGTATAGTGTGGGTTGATTCAGCAAATATTTCACTCTGTGTAATATTGCAATTGATTTGGATACTTTACCTTTAATATAATTAATATGTGACTTCCAACACAGTTTGTTATCAATTATTACTCCAAGAAATTTAGTTTCAGATACCCTTTCAATCTCTACACCATTTACACTGAGTTTGGGTACTGGGTTGCTGTGATGGTTGTTAAAGACTATAAATTTTGTCTTACTTAAATTGAGCGTTAATTTGTTTGAATCAAACCACAGTTTAAGCTTTCCTAATTCCTTTCCGAGTGTATCCAGAAGTTGTTCCAAATTGTTTCCACTGCATAGCAGATTAGTGTCATCGGCAAACAATATTAAGTCCATTTTTTCTGAAACTTTACATATATCGTTTATATACATATTGAATAATAATGGTCCTAAAACTGAACCCTGTGGGACTCCACAGGTGACCTTCAGTAACTCTGAGTTTTTGTTGCTAACACATACATACTGATATCTATTCTTTAAGTAACTACTTAACCAGGACAGTGCTACCCCTCTAATGCCACAATTTTGTAGTTTCTTTAATAATAAATTGTGATCTACTGTATCAAATGCTTTTTTAAGATCTAGGAATACTCCAACTGAATACTCTTTATTTTCAATGGCTGTTGATATTTTTTCTGTAAATTCCATTAGGGCATATGCAGTTGTCCTCTTGTGTCTGAACCCATATTGCTGCTCACACAATAAATCATTCTTCAGTATGAAGTTGTCAATTCTCTCATAGAATATTTTTTCAAGTATCTTGGAAAATTGCGGTAATAGTGAAATTGGTCTATAGTTTGAGAGTTCCCCTCTGTCGCCCGTCTTGTATATCGGAATTACTTTAGCTATTTTCATTGCATTGGGAAATATACCTGATTGGAGAGACAGGTTACAGATATACGTCAGTGGTTTTACTATGCATTCGATAACAGTTTTGACTAATAGCATGTCAATACCATCACAGTCCGTAGATGTTTTACTTTTGAACGATTTAACAATTTCAATGACCTCTCTTTCATCTGTGTTCTTTATGAAGATGGAGTCTTTTACAGCAGTGTTATTGCATATTGTATCACCTGTAGGCACCGTAGTGGGTATTTCTCGGGCCAGATTAGGTCCAATGTTAACAAAAAAATTATTAAATTCATCTGCAGGTGAAGCTATATTCACACTCTGAGTCGTTTTATTATTTTTTGGAATATTAGTTGGGTTGCTTGTATTTCTGCTTTTATTTCCAAGGATACTGTTGAGTATTGTCCATGTATTTTTAATATTGTCTTTGTTTTTCTCCAGTTCTTTACTGTAATAGTCTCTTTTACTACATCTTATTATATATGTTAACTTATTTTTGTATGTTTTATACCGCTGCTCTGCTTCTTTTGTCCTTTTCTTTAGGAAAGCTTTATATAATAAATTTTTCTTTTTACACGCCTTTTGTAGTCCTTTGGTTAACCATGGCTTATCAGCAAATTTGTGTTTAAGCTTTTTTTTACTAATGGGCAGTTTTTTCATAAAGAGTGGTTACAATGTTTATAAATGTGTCATAGGCTTCATTTACATCTGATACATAGACTTCTGTCCAGTCTTGCTTCAGCAAGTCCTCTTTAAAAGAATTGATTGCATTTGGTGATTTGTATCTGAACGATTTTGAAATTTTTTCTGCGTTGGGCCCCGTGTGGCCATGGATAAGTGCAAAGGTGAAAACCAAGATGGCGCCCACAGCGGTCGACATGGTGCTTCGCTGCGCTCTTTGTTTGTTTTTGTTTGTCAATTGTGTGTCTGCTTGCACTTATACCCGTGAAGAACTTCTAAATATCAGGACTTTCACCCCCACGGACCTCCTCCCAGTTTTTTTTAGCCCCTGCCGCCGATCTGGTTCATTGCTTGGCTCGGAAAGTGAGACGGCAGAAGAGAGGTAGACGAGCGGGCGCTCTCGTGCGGCTTCGCAGGAGAGGCTCGCGAACGGTGCTGCCTGGCATATTTCTGTCCAATACCAACTCTCTCTCTAACAAGGTAGATGAACTGAGACTGCTGATGCGCTTTAGGGACCTCGCCTCCTCAGCTGTCCTCTGCTTTACTGAGACCTGGCTCCGGGAAAATATACCGGACAGCGCGCTGCGCCTCGACGGCTTCCAGCTCTTCCGTGCTGATCGTGACACAGAGCTTTCCGGCAAAACCACAGGAGGCGGAGTCTGCTTCTACATCAACTGCAGCTGGTGCTCTGATGTAACGGTAATTTCCAAACACTGTTCTCCCGCCCTGGAATTTCTTGTTATCAACTGCAAGCCCTTTTATTCCCCGCGGGAGTTTGCTTCTTTTATACTGATCGCTGTGTACGCCCCTCCCGACGCGGACACGCGCGAAGCTCAACGCGTGCTCGCGGATCACATTCAACACACAGAGCGGAGTTTCCCAGACTCGCTGATTATTGTGGCTGGCGACTTTAATCAGTGCAATCTGAGCCACGATCTCCCCCGCTACAAACAGTTTATTAAATGCCCCACCAGAGGATTAAACACACTGGATCATTGTTACACCACAGTGAAAGACGCATATCGCGCTGTTCCTCGCGCTGCGCTGGGATTATCTGATCACGTGATGGTTCACCTCATTCCAACATACAGACAGAGATTGAAGCTCACTAAACCTGTCGTGAGCACTACGAAGATACGGACCAGTGATGCTGAGGAGAAGCTGGAAACGTGCATGGAAATATCTGACTGGGGCATGTTTAAAGGAGCCACGCATGATCTGGATGAGTACACGGACACTGTGAACTCATATATCCACTTTTGTGAAGAGATCATTCTTCCATCACGCACCAGGGTGAGTTACTCTAATGACAAACCCTGGTTCACAGCTAAGCTCAGACAGATCAGGAAGGAGAAGGAAGCAGCGCTGAAAAGTGGAGACAGGGACTGCTACAGGGAGGTTAAATACCGGTTTAACAGAGAGCTGAAGAGGGCTAAATCTGTGTATTCAGAGAGACTCCAGCAGCAGTTCACTGCTAATGATTCGGCTTCCGTGTGGAGAGGATTGAGGCAAATCACCAACTATCGGCCTCAGGCTCCTAAAGGTCAGGATGACAAAGCCCTTTGTCAAAGACTGTCCCAACACTATGCCCGTTTTGACACCTCGTCATCTGTGTCCAACTCCCCCCTCCCTCCAGCTCCACAGCCTCCACAATCCCTACTTCATTAAAGGCACCCCCCCCCTCCTCCCCCCCTGCCCTTATCATCAGTGAGCAGGACGTGCTCAAACAGTTCTCCAGACTGAACCCGCGCAAGGCCCCCGGCCCGGACGGCGTGTCTCCCTCCACCCTGAGACTCTGTGCGAAACAGCTGGCTCCTGTCTTCACAGACATTTTTAACACCTCCCTTAAGTTATGCCACGTGCCGTCCTGCCTCAAATCCTCCACCATCATCCCTGTCCCCAAGAAGCCACGGATCACTGGACTTAATGACTACAGACCTGTAGCGCTCACCTCTGTAGTCATGAAGTCCTTTGAGCGCCTGGTCCTGCCCCACCTCAAGTCCATCACCACCCCTCTCCTGGACCCGCTGCAGTTTGCCTACCGAGCCAACAGGTCTGTAGACGACGCAGTCAACCTGGCCCTCCACTCCATCCTGCAGCACCTGGACTCCCCGGGAACCTACGCCAGGATCCTGTTTGTGGACTTCAGCTCCGCATTCAACACCATCCGCCCCGCTCTGCTCCGGGACAAGCTGTCCCTGCTCAACGTGCCTGACTCCCTCTGCAGGTGGATCACCGACTTCCTGACGGACCGGAGGCAGCATGTGCGGCTGGGAAAGACTGTCTCAGACTCTACTAGCATCAGCACCGGATCACCCCAGGGCTGTGTACTTTCCCCCCTACTCTTCTCCCTTTACACCAACTCCTGCACCTCCAGCCACCAGTCTGTCAAGTTGATCAAGTTTGCGGACGACACCACCCTCATCGGGCTCATCTCCAACGGCGACGAGTCCGCCTACAGGAGAGAGGTGGCCCAGCTGGCATCCTGGTGCAACAATAACAACCTGCAGCTGAACGCTCTGAAGACAGTGGAGATGATTGTAGACTTCAGGAAAGTCACTACCCCTCTGCCCCCCCTCACCCTCTCAGGCTCTCCCATCACCACTGCTGATTCCTTCCGCTTCCTAGGCACTACCATCACCAGGGACCTCAAATGGGAGCCGACCATCAGCTCACTCATCAAAAAAGCCCAGCAGAGGATGTTCTTCCTGCGGCAGCTGAGGAAGCTCAAGCTACCCACCAAGATGTTAGTGCAGTTCTACACAGCCACCATCGAGTCCATCCTCACCACCTCCATAACCGTGTGGTACGCAGGAGCCACTGCCAGGGACAGACTAAGGCTGCAGCGCGTCGTGCGCACTGCTGAGAAGGTGATCGGCTGCAAGCTCCCATCTCTCCAGGATCTGTACATCTCCAGGACCCGGAGGCGTGCTGGCCGGATCATAGCCGATCCCTCACACCCTGGTCACGTACTGTTTGCCCCCCTCCCCTCTGGTAGAAGACTTCGGTCCATCCAGACTAAAACCTCCCGTCACATGAACAGCTTCTTCCCCTCTGCCATCAGACTGCTGAACACTAAGTGACTTATTGACTCTCGTGCACTATGTACAGCAGCTCAACCAGACTCATGTCAATCATCACTGTTTTCTTCCTGCATTACCGACTGCACTATATTGTTCTCCACAGTATCTGCTGCTCGCTAATATATTTTAACTGCTGACCAGTATCACTTACTCTTATTCTACACTTTATTGCATGTATAGTTTATTTCTTTTATCTTATCATGTTTAATGTTGCAGCATTGCACCGAGACAAATTCCTAGTTTGTGTACTACATGAACAATGGCAATAAATCTGATTCTGATTCTGATTCTGAAAGGTTGGCAAGTGGTCACTTATATCATTTATCAATAATCCACTTTCTATTTTCTTATCGATAACATTGACAAACAGGTTGTCAATAAGTGTAGCAGTGTGAACTGTGATTCTACTGGGATGTGTTATTGTGGGATATAGACTCATGCTGTACATAGAGTTCGTGAACTCTGTAACTACATTTTGTTGATGTGGATTCAGTAAATCAATATTGAAATCTCCACAAATTGCTACCATTTTCTTACTAGTAATATTATTGTACAGCTCGACTAATTTATCTCTGAATGTCTCAATGCAAGTTCCCGGCGTTCTATATATGCAGCTTATGATTAGATTTTTTGTTTTGTCTAGGTCAATCTCAACAGTAACACATTCCAAGATCCCTGGTAGTGCAAAGGACATTTCATTTACAAGCTTACACCTATACAGATCATCAATATACAGTGCAACACCACCATCCTTTTTTTGAGTTCTGTTAATATAAAACATCTGATATCCCTCTATTGCCATCAGGGGAGCCTGTTCTTCATTAAGCCAGGTTTCAGAGACTGCAATAGCTGTGAATTTTCTGTTTAGCTGTTTTAAATAGTCCTGAATCTGTGGAAAGTTTGTGTTAAGACTTCTGCTATTGAAGTGTATTATTGACAGTTTACCATCTAATTGCACTTGACTTTTGAATTGTTTTCAGTGTAATATTCACAGTGGTTATGAATATTATTGAAAAAGTGGTTATCAGGATCAATATCATTCTCCATCTCTTGTGGTTTATGTTCAGCATAGTGGCATATTTTCAGAGTTTGAGTTTCCTCACTCTGTGTCAGATGACTTCCTCCAGCTGGGGATAATTGATGTCTACTCGAGTCGGTCATAAGTTTTTGTTTATTTTGCTTATTTTTTTTAAAGTACTTCGACATGGTGTATCAAAAGAACTATTCTTATCGTGTGTATGAATATGGATTATCATTGACTCATAATTTTTAATCGGTGTTCATCTGTATTTATTTAAGTCAGTAGCATCTCTGATCATTATACTCCTTGCTTGCTCTGGTGTTCCATTTAGTTTAATCCAAATTCTACAGTTTCTTGTCCAGGTTGCCTGTATCTTATTTTGTTTTTTCAGCATCCGTGCCTGCCGTGCTAGTTCAGCGTTTTGTTTTTTTTTGTCAGGTGTTCATTTAAGTAAACTTGAGTTCCCTGTAGCTTTTTGGCCTGCCTCAGTATGTCATTCTTTACCCTTCTGTTCACAAAGCGCATCACAATTGATTTCTTTGTTTTGGGATCTTTCTTCGGTAAAGCATAACAGGCTGAAATTGCATTGGCTTCTACCTTAATGTCTCTATTATTAAGGAACTGAAGCACTTGATTTTCTAAGGAGACTGATTCACTCATGGGAGCATCTTCACCATTCAGTCCTGTTGCGGCATGGGCGTATGACTGATATCTGATGTCTAGTCCACTTATAACTAGGTCATCAATACGAGAACCTTGTTCAAGAATCCTCGACGCGTTGCTCCAAAAGACGCTCGCGTTGCTCCAGGTCCATAATTTTTTTGTCTTTTTCTTGAATTATTGATTGTAGGGCTTGTACATCTTCTATTAGGCCTATTATTTTGGCCTGCTGGCTAGTCAATTTGGCCAGTTCTTCTGACATAAAGTTCAGAGATTTTTTGATTTCTTCCATTTCCTCTTTTTTTGGTGGCATTTTACTGACCTGTGGATAGAAATAAACAGAGAATCCGGCTAGGCCTCAACTAGCCCGGCCGCTGCTGGACCCTCCGCTCGCCGCAACCGAGCTCCTGCACAGCTCCTCCGCCAAGTAACGCTGCACAGCTCCGCTGATCACCGCTGTCGATCGCCGCCGCCTGCTGCCGTCTGCCTGGACGGTTATGCTGCACACCGCCGGCGCAGCCGAACTCCACTGATCACCGCCGCCTGCCTGGGTGGTCCAGGTGGCCCCCGTCTCTCACCAACGTTGCTCCCGAGCTTCGATCCGGCTCGCACTCGCGCTCAGCTGCCGCCTCGGTTAGTTCCTCCGGTAAGTCTTCATCGGAGGCTGAGTCACATCATGTCTGAGTTAGGTGGCACAACTGGGCCAGCGTTAAGCTAACTAGCGTTAACTAGCGTTAGCGTTAGCTTTGCAATCGCTTCGGGTAGCAGCAGCAGCTCTACCCGATTAAAGGGGGTATTCCAGCGGTTTTCTTACGGTGGTGGGAATTCAGCCCGTGGGTGTCCGTCACGAGCACCGATCGCTGTAGGTTGGTTATTTTAATGGCAAAAAGCAGTGGCTTAGTCTCAGCACTGAGAAAGTGTGGCCATCCCGGTCGCCATCAAAAACACCCCCAAAGTGGTATTTTGCTCCATTCACGCATCTCTGAGTATTCCTCCTCAACCCTGCTCTCTGAGCTGCTGCTCCACCCTGTCCCTGATAATTGTTATAAATTGTGGAGAAAAACCTCTAACCTTCAACACTGAAGTCATTACTCAAGTTTTTAAGTGGCTGCTCTTTGTACCCTTAAGTAGAAATTTTTGGCTGTCTAACTTTAATTTACATGACACTTGATATTTTCTGACCTATTTGTATCCCACCAGAGACAGAGAGAGAACCTGAATTAGACAGAGCTCAGAGAGGGTGAGATGAGACAGAAGAGTGGAGCCAAGGAGAGGAAGGTGTTCAGGCAGAGGGTCCTGGAGAGATGAGAGCAGAGGGAAGAGAGAAGGATGACACCAGTAAAAAGTCCAAACACAGGACGTCTGGGTGGGACTCCAAATGGCCCAATATTCCAACATTCAAGCCTTGGTTGTACAATACTTCAAACTGTAAGGTCCATATGCATGGCAGTGGCTCAGGAAGTAGAGCGAGTTGTCCAATAACCGGATGGGTGGCCAGTGTTTCCTCTGGCTTAAAGACCTTGGCGTGGTGGCAACATATTTTTTGCTCAGGAAGGGGGGGTAAACATATCGGAATATGTTAATCTTAAACTATTTATTTCTTTTTAAAATTTTACACAGTAACATTGCATATGGAACTTACCATCTGAAGTATTATACAACCGAGGCTTAAAAATTGGGCCAGTTCGGGTCCCACACAGACATCCTGTGTTTAGACATTTTAGTGGTATTATCCTTCTCTCCTTCCATTGCCTGAACACTTTCCTCTCCTTGGCTCCTCTCTTCTGTCTCATCTTGCCCTCTCTGAGCTCTGTCTAATTCAGGTTCTCTCTCTGTATATGGTGGAATACAAAAAGGTCAGAAAATATCAAGTGTAATGTTTTGTCCCGCAGGACTTTTTTGTCATGGTTTACATAAATGACAAAAATATGTGTATTTTTTGTATTTTTATTCTAGTGTTTCTTTTTTTTCCATTGAGAGAGTAGGGAAGGGAAAGAAACATTCATAAGAGTAATGTACTCATCCATACTTAAATTATATGATCAGGTGGGTATTGTCACATGGTCTGTGCGCCGATGCCATCCACGCTCAGACCATATTCCTCCTCAGCCCGGCTCTTACTTTGACAGCGTCTCAGCGGGCCTGCAGCTGTCAAGCTCTATGGGACGGCTGGAGGCCAATTACCTCTCATCAGCTGAGGCGCTGTCAACCACTATAAAAGGGAGAAGTCCTGATTATTCAGGGCTGTGACCTCGCGCATATTATCCACGCTCTTCTCCGGTGTGGGTAAGGCTGGAACCCCTACGTCCGGCTCCAGCCCTCATCTCATCCATCATTATTCGTAAGTGTACATCTGTATTGTTTGTGTTTTGCCCCACGTGGCTATTTTCCTTTGTTCCTTTCATTATTGTTAATAAACAACGCAAACTCACCGGTCAGCCCTTGGCTCTTATTTATGGCTCGCAAGAGCCATACGTAACGGTAGGTCACAGCCAGTGAGTTGCCGGCTGCTGTGAATTTGCTTAATTGGACTTTGTTCTTCCCTGTCTGGGTGTCAACTCTGGGAGCATGCCGTCTCCCAGGAGCCGTGTTCAGCACCTGGGTAATGAGCTAGCAACCGCCCTGGAGTATGTCGATGGGACACTCCTCACCGCCACCTTCTACGACAATCCCAACGACATACGCTGGCACCTAGACTACACTGAGGTTCTCCTGGACAATCTTCCTCGCTACGCCGACCACCCTGAAGTCTGCGCGAGGAGAAATGACATCGCCTCACAACGTGAGATACTCCGTGGGCTGGAGGGAAATCCCGGCAGGAAGCCGAAGAGGAGAAGTCGTCACCCCTCGTTTCAGGATCCCGGTCCTGCCTCCGTTCCGGCCCAGGAGTTCGCACCATCCAGAGGTCTTTCCCGTCGGGCATGACGTCACTCGGGAATCCCCCGGAGGGGCTGCAGCTGACAGCTATCAAGATCCGAGACCGAGTGGCTGCTGCTCGCTCCGCGGTTCATCCATCTGTCATCATTAAGCATGTGACGGCAGCAGTTAGACTGGTGGATAGGAATCCAGAGTTGCGTGACTTCCCTGAGTTTGCTGACCTGCTCGCCTCTGTCTCTGCACAGGAACGGCAATTCCCGGATCTCACCTTCGCCTCGCCCCCTGCAAGAAACCGCCGTCACACCGGCTGTCAACCTCAGCATGAATCCCGTCCGGATCCAGTTCCAGGTCGCCGCAAGGGCTCAATTCCCCACACAGTTGTCACTCCTGTGCCTCGTCAGAGGGGAAACCCCGCAGCCTCGTCTCCCGAGCCATCTTCTCCTGCTGTTACGTCAGCGCTCCATGCCCGGCTCGTCTCGGCTGTCGCCCCCTCCTCCTCGTCGAATATCCCGGCTGCTGTGTGTCTCAGGAGTCCCGTTCCGGTGAGACGGAACCTTCTCGAGCGGCTCCCCGTCGTCCTCCCAGGGGGCCCTCGGTCCCCGTCCGGCGGGGAAAGGGAGGAGCAACGTCCACCACAGCAGGCACCACTCAGCCTCCAGGAGACAGGCAAGTCCAAGTTCATTCACACTCTCATTATTGTGATTTGATCTGTCAGACTCCTGGAGGTGGAGTTCGGGGTTCGCAGCTCCCTGAGCTCCCACCACCTGTTGTGGCTGTAATTGTTAACCCCACATCCTCTGTGTCTCCCTCCGCTGAGCGGTCCTCGATGCCAGGCCAACGTCGCTGGATGAGGAGGGGGCCTGCGGTTCTGGACAGCCTGGTTCCAGTTCTGCAGCCCGTCGTGGGCGGAGGAGGAGAGCGGACTGCAGCGTGGAACCTGCGCCGACGAGGAAGCGTCCCCGGGTCTCCACGGAGGAGCGGTCCGGTCCAGGGGGTCAAAGTTCTCCTGCCACCACGCCATGTGGGCCATTGGCGTGGGCATTGGTGCCGGAGGACTCTCAAGCTGCGCACACCATCATGCCAGCTGCGGAGCCCGACACAGCTGAGTGGGAGCCTGATGACAACCTCCTGCCGTCTGAGCCTGGATCTTCGCAGTCCTGGACGGCATCAGAACCCGAGATCAGGCAAGTGCTCTGCTTTGTCTTTCTTCTTTCAGTCTTAGAGCATTTTTTCCTGTCTCTTGGGGAGACGAGCTCGGCGCGGCCGCCCGCTGCGTCTGAGCTTATCTCGCCAGGTTCTGGCGCTGCCGTTGATCCCGGTTCTTTTCTCTCTCCTGAGCCTTCTCCCAGGGTCGCCGGCAAGGACCTGCTTTCGCCTGCTGTGCCAGAGGTTCCAGGTTCAGGGTTGGAGATTGGTTCTGGTGCGGCGCCGACCCAATCAGGGTCCGTCGCGGGAGCAGCTGCAATGCAATCGGGGTCCGACGAGGGTGCAGCACCAGTGACATCCAGGTTCAGTGAGGGAGCTGCAGATCCCCTGCCACCGGACACTGGACCGGCTCATCTTCATCTTCATCCCCTTCTTCACCGTCGTCATCATCGTCACCCTCATTATCCCCCCAAGCTTTTTCCACCAGGGCGCGTATGGACCTCTCACTGTCGGCCCGGCTCGCCCTCGCTATTCCTCTCCACAGGGAAGACGTTGCCTTTGTAACCCAGCTGAGAAAATGACCCTTTTTTTTTCTCAGATGTCAACTGTATTAATACAATTGTGGGATTTTATTTTGAAAACCGACTATCTTGGGGAAGAGGAAGTGCGATCCTCGTCATCCAACTTTAAAATTTCCGTTTCATGGTCACGTTGGGTGATCTGGGTCTTTCCATTCGTTAAGAGCGATATTAGCCCCGCCTTCCGAGCAAAGTGCTGAGGTGCTATGCTGGAAATCGGTCTTTCACGATATGAGCGCGGACGAGAGAGGTTGTGAAGCGGTCTGGTTCACACAGATACCTCTTCTTGGTGAGTTTCATTCAGAAAGATGCTATAAATGGATCTAAACACTCTCCAAACGCTAATTTGCAACCTTTATTATCTTAAGTTGATGGGAGCACGAGCTTGAGAGGCCGTGAAGCGGTGACTTTTGCTGTGTTCACACTGAGACCTCATCTTGGTGAGTCAGATACATGCTAATGTTATGCTAATGTTAGCACTATGCTAATGCTAATCGCGAGTGGATTTTTCCTGTTTAAAAGCAACGGAAAAGGCTGTCTTTGTGTCTGTATGGTTTTCCTAAATGTGATTTCCGTTCCCAACAGTATGCTGAAGTACTTTTAGTTCTTATGCACTATTTCTGTCAAATGAAATGTGTAGGTTGATGCTAAAAGCACATGGTGTTGGTCCCCTATGTAAAAGCATAGGTTATGCTAAACCCAGTAGCTCAGACAGGGTTTTACTGATTTTAAAAGGGAATATTGGAAGTAATAGGACGGTATATTCCCTGGTTATGTGATAGATTAATTGTATTTCATTTCATGATTTACAAAGACAAGGTTAAAAGGGATTAATCATAATTTCATGGTTAAATGATGCAGAGATAAAAAGAGGAATTTATTTAATTGGTTACATGGAACAAAAAGGGTATTTCATGTGCTACCAGAGAGATTGTGAGAAAAGAACACATGCATGTGAGAAGATGTAAGATGTGAAATGTAAGATATTACTATATTGCTGGATAGTGATAATAGTAATATGAGAGAATAATTTAAACACTAAGCTATGGTGTTATAAAAGAAGGGATTGGAAGACGAATTACTCTTGCTGTAAACAATAATACCATTATTGTCGTGCAGGCTAGGTTTTTTTGGTTGCCGATCAAGAACCTTCTGGATCCTGGATTCTCTCCAAATGGAGATGGCGAGCCTGACCCGAGATTGAACCGAGATCTAACCAAGATCTACCTATTAATTCATTAAAAATCCTTCATTGTGATTTTCTGGATTTTTTTTTTCTCATTTTGTCTCTCATAGTTGAGGTATACCTATGATGGAAATTGGAGACCTCTCTCATCTTTTAAGTGGGAGAACTTGCACAATTGGTGGCTGACTGAATACTTTTTTGCCCCACTGTATGTAGTTAGGGTGTACTAAGATGGCGGTGCCCTGGGTGTAGTGGGAGGTGACGCCCCGTCTTTCCGGTGGTGGCATCATGGGGCTATAAGAGGGCCCAGCGGAAGGGACGCTGTCTCTTCGCTGTGGACTCTCATGCTAGATGGAGTGACTCCTGTGTGTTCCTGTTCTTATGTTAATAAGACTATAAAATGTCACCTCGACTCCTCATCATTCTCACACATAACATTTGCCGACGAGGACAAAAGGGTATGAAGCGGGCTGCTACTGCCTTTCGGCCGTTTTTGGAGGCTCTGGGAGAGCCGCTTGTTCCCTGGGCCAGGTGGTATGCAGCATTTGAAAACTACCTCATTGCTCTGGACCTCGGTGATCTTGAAAAATTGTGTGTGAGGGCAATTCTGGTCCACAATTTAGGAATGGAGGGCCAGAGGATCCTGAGCACATTGGGAGGAGGTGATACATTTGACGACGTGGTGAGACACGTGGCAGGCTAGTTTCACGCCCCTGAAAACACCATCATGAGGCGCATTCATTTCAGACAGTGACAGCAGCAGCCGGGTGAGTCAGTACAACAGTTTGTGGCAGACCTGCGGCATCTGGCTGGAGAGTGCAGGTTCGGAGCATTGGAGGAAGAGATGATTCCCAACCAACTAGTGGAACATGTGCTGTACTCCTCTGCAAAGGTCCGCCTCCTGACTCATGCTGGTGAGCTGACACTTCTGGCCGCCATGAACTTAGCAGAGCAACACGAGGCAGCAGAAATGATAACGAAGAATCTCAGTGAAATTGAAAACCTGCCAGGGAATGGAAAACAGTGGAAGGCACTGGCCATGGATCCTGACAACGAGAGTGATGACGAATACGCCTCCACTCTGAAGATTAGGTCTGCTTCGGGGATGCCGAGATGCTACGGCTGTGGATCCACAAGGCACCGCTACAAAGCCAGGGAGTGCCCTGCGAAGGGGAAGTGTTGTGGGAAGTGCGGTCTGCTCCACCACTTCGCTAGAGCCTGCTGAAATTTTGAGTAGGGGGACCGGAGGCCAGAGGGGGGCTCTTCGGCGAAGAAGCCGACAGTGGTCCACACGGTCTCATCTAGCACTGATGGACGCATAATATGCAACATCGAATTGGACGGGGTAGTAGTTCCGCTGATGATGGACATGGGGTCGACGACTTCCATCCTAAATTGGGTGACAGTGAAGACCTTTGTCCCTACATTACAGAGTAAGTAGAACAGACATTGCTTGTTACGGTTATGGCAACAACCCCCGGACATTGTGGGCTCATTGTGGCTCTCAGCGAGGTATAAGTCTGTTTCGGTGTGCAGAACTGAGTTCATGGTGTCCTGCAAAGGAAATAACCTGATGGGCTGTGACTTATTCTACGGGCTCGGGTTCTCCATTGCTTGCAGCGTCAGAGAGGAGTGGTCTGGTGGTGGGCTATGGGACCGACCCTTCTACGCGGGAAATGATAGTGAAGTGTGGGACTTGAACCTGCCCAGACTGAGTGATGGAGGGCACGACCAGCACCACGGAGCGCCGTCATGGGGAGGTTCCAGTGCCAGTGTTCGCGGTACCCTGGATGAGGGACCCGAACGGCACAGTTGGATACCCGTGGGGGCGAATAAAGACAGCGAGCAGCCACAGCGTAGCTCCAGTGGTTGACTGAGTACCACTGTTGAGCTGGGCACTGCCATAGCTGATTCAACGCACAAAATGAAAGCGGACGGGGTGAGACCGCGTGGCATGAGCCATCGGCGTGTCCATAGGACGGACAAGAAGCAGAGCTCGGGCCGGATCGGTGGGACCCTGTGGCACCGTACAGGAACCAGGTCATGACGCCGAGGACCACGGAAGCCAGTGAGTACTCCCCTGGTTGTGGGTGATATCTTGTGCCCTAGGGTTGAGTCTCGGCCTGTAGGGGTCCGCAAATCTAGAGAACGGCGGGATGAACAGGGTCAACTGTGGGTAGTGAGGACTCATCATGACGGTTACCTTGAGCTGACGGATGGATCCAGATGGCACCCGAACGAGATGCGGCGTTTGGGGGAGAGAAAACGCCAGTGTAACCCGTCTCCGGTGAGAAGAAAACAGAGATGCTCTGGTAGCAGGCCGTGGGACGGACGTACCAGAGGGGGGCCTCTGGGGGTTCCTTAGTAGGACTTTTAAGGCCCTTTTCTACTAGGGTCACTTTGGCCCCTTTCGGTATGGTACAGTTCGGCCTGCTTCCGTTTCCACTGCACATGAGTCCCACTTGACGTGGGTGGGGAATAGTTACAAGGAGGTGGCGCAACCCTCTCCCTCCCGTGGAGCAGAAAGTCTAAGCTCTCTCTCCGCGGATGCGGCGGGCCAGCTGGATGTCTTTGGGCATGATGGTGACCCTCTTGGCGTGGATGGCGCACAGGTTGGTGTCCACGAAGAGACCCACCAGGTAGGCCTCGCTGGCCTCCTGCAGAGCCATGACGGCAGAGCTCTGGAAGCGCAGGTCGGTCTTGAAGTCCTGAGCGATCTCCCTCACCAGGCACCCACGTCGTTTTCGCTACAGTTCCTCGGTATGTCGAGTTTCTCCATTAGCACCGGGTGGTGGTTGAGTGCTAGCTAGCTCTTCCCTGCTGTATCGCCTCCTGCTGTAGACAGTGGCTCCGTCCACCGACTCGGGAGACCTTTGGGGCGATCTGTGTGTCCGTGATATATATATAGAGTGAAAGGTGTAGAAAGAAGAAGGAAGATTAAAAAAAAAAGGCAGTTGGAAAAGGCAGCCAACTCGTGTGGCGCCGCCGGTCCGACAGATTGGAAAAGCTGTCTAAGAACAATCCAGCAGTTTGAGAAATCACTTTTGGTTTGGTGTAAGTCTGTCAACAGAATTACGAACCATAAAGCAGTTTATGTTAAAATGTTAAATCCCATTAAACTCTAACCCACAGGTGTCCAATCATGTGCCATGGAGGGCCAAGACCCTGCAGGTTCTCTTCTACCCAGTCTCTTCAGCAGGTGTTCTCACTGATCTGCAGTCAGTGGAAGAAGTTCAGTGGAATCTGCTGTTGAAGACACTGGTTGGAAGTAAAGCCTGCAGGGTCTTGGCCCTCCATGGCACATGATTGGACACCCCTGCCCAAACACATTATGATGAAGAGCAGATGCTAATATGACCCAGAATTCCTCCATATACTGGTACTGTCACTAAAGTATGCAGGGTCTTCTGCGTTGGCACATCCAACAATACAGTCTTCAGTTAATAAAATAATTGTTTTGGTTACTTTTCTTAAAAATGAGCCATTATTTTCAAGGTCACCCATTAATGGTTTGTACTATTGACTCTTTTCCCACCACTGTATTAACAGACAAAAATAGAAATCATGATGCAAACACATAAGTCACTAAATTGTTTATTACAATCAGCAGCAAATTCCAGATTATTCAGAATGTGCAAAACTCAAACTGTAAGACTGGGTCACTCAGTTCACTCATTTCAGAAAGAGAAATCCATATATTATATAGATTCATTACACAGACAGTGATATATTTCAAGCGTTTATTTATTTTAATTTGATGATAATGGTTTACAGCCCCTGAAAACCCCAAATTCAATTTGGCAAAAAATTAGAATATTACATAAAATTAATAGTCTGTCACCAATAAACTCATGCAGTAACAGGACACATTACAAATATTTGAGACCCATTGTAGTGCTTCCTTTTATATTTTAGCAGTGCTAGTACAAAACACCGCCCACACATGAAGCCAGGGCAAGAGACACTTTTACAGACAAGACAAACTTTTACTGATAAAAACTTCATATTTTGACTGAGCGACTCCATACTCGGTGATGCACACCTTCAGTTAAAGTACTATATTCCACTCAAGTGAATGTATTAATTCATTCTGATTGCTGAGGCCACAGTAAAAACAGATGATTTTAAATGTAACGCAGCCCTTGTAAAATCTAGTGAAGCGCAGCTACATGAAAATTGTGGTTAAATACAACAACGAAGTACTTTATTGTCACATTCAAATTGTAATCCCTCCTGTTTTGTTTTTCTTTTGAATTCTTGGATGGAATATGGTGGGCAATATAAGCTGCGGCTTCAGCCATCACCCATTTCAGATAACCTATGTTGAACTGTATAATCAGAGGAGTTATTGTTTAATTTGACCTTATTAGATTTTTTCCCCTTTGTTATATTATTCTATTTTCTTTTAATCTTTACCTTTAATCAATCCGAAATAAAGATTCATTCATTAATTCACATTCCACCACTGGCTTTTAGCAACAAGTGTATTTCCCAAATATGTTTTACACTTGCTTTAATTAATCACCACCCATTTATCTTTTGTCTAGGCAAGAGGGAAACTGTCCACCACAACTGGACCTTGTCTCACTATTTACAGAGATGCAGGCTGAAGATCTGCTGGACCAATACGAGGGGCCAATCCAGTTGCTTCTCAGTGAGGGAGCGTGGCAGCCGTGTGTGACCCATTCCAGTTTTTTTTTTATTCTTTTTTACAGTTTGAATTTTGCACATTCTGAATAATCTGGAATTTGCTGCTGATTGTAATAAACAATTTAGTGACTTATGTGTTTGCATCATGATTTTCCATTTTGTCTGTTAAGACACCGGTGGGAAAAGAGTAAACTGTACAAAGGATTTATCCGTGACCTTGAAAATAATGGCTCATTTTTAAGAAAAAGGAACCAAAACAATTATTTTATTAACTGAAGACTGTATTGTTGGATGTATATGGAGGAATTCTGGGTCATATTAGCATCTGCTCGTCATCATAATGGGTTTGTGCGGGGGTGTCTAATCATGTGCCATGGAGGGCCAAGACCCTGCAGGCTTTACCTCCAAACAGTGTCTTCAACAGCAGATTCCACTGAACTTCTTCCACTGACTGCTGATCAGTGAGAACACCTGCTGAAGAGACTGGGTAGAAGAGAGAACCTGCAGGGTCTTGGCCCCCCATGACACATGATTGGAAGCCCCCGGATTAGGTTTAATGGGATTTAACATTTTAACACAAACTGCTTTATGGTTCATAATTCTATTGACAGATTTACACCAAACCAAAAGTGATTTCTCAAACTGCTGGACTGTTCTTAGACAGCTTTTCCAATCTTTCAGTATTTAATTTATTTTTAATTTAATTTATTATTTAATAAATTTAATATATTTATTTAATCTTTCAGTATTTAATTTGTGCCACATGGTGGTAACCTTCACATATAAAAAAAGAGACATCTGCAAAAACTTCACAGGTTTATTGTCAGTGCAATTCCCAGTGCAATACTACATGAATGCATGTATAGTACATTGTTGATGCAGAGAATATATATTTCTACAGCACATGTATCTAGTAAATCAAGTATTTTCCATGTAACCTTGTGACTGCATTATTTTAATTGCCTTTAATCCTAGATCAAGTTTGTTTTGGCCTAAAATACATCATAACTGTCAAACATATCTTATTATACATAACTCAGTACTGTTTACTTTTTGAATATATATTTTGTGGCTAATATAGTTATTAACCTGGCGATCAAGTTGTGTCAGCTGATCATTTTTTTCTATGACACCACCTCAGACTCTGCTGCAGAAGCAGGTACATCCATGATGTCTCAACAGTCTCTCCATGATTTTCACGCAGAGCAGAGCAATTTGTTGTACAGGAAATAAACGTTTCTACAGACATTCTTAAGCTCTATAACCACTGATCGTTGGTGAAGCTGTGCTGACATCAGTGACAGGCTGATGACATCAGTGACAGGCTGTTGACATCAGTGAGAGGCTGTGCTGAACGCCAGACCGACCGTTTGAAGAGGTAATTTCCCAACAACAGAGCCATCTGAAACACACACACACACAGCATACATATTTTAGTACCTAACTTGCAGACATTACAGTGTAGCACGACGTACTTACAGCAAACTAGCATTAGCAACCATTAGCTTACCGTCATATATGACCTAGTTTGTTTCCTCATGTCTTCGGCTCTCCCAGAAGCTGCAGAACTATTCCAGAGTGTTTCATCTCGCTGCCTGTACCCTTATCTGGCGGTCCTTTTTGGTATTTATGGCGAAAAAAGCCAGAGACCGAGGAGTCGCCTTGTAGAGCAGCCATGTTATGTTTGCTTGGGTCGCGCGCTTCACGTCATGAGAGTGTGGCGCCGCCTTGCTGTTCAAGAAATCCCACCCACCGCAGGCGTGTCAGCAGTAATGTCGAAACGCAATCGAGGCCGAAACGAGTCGCTGTGAGACGAGTCGTGTTTTCAAATCGGGGCTAAGCAGGGCTAATGGAAAAGGCCCTAAAGCGTGCTGAGCTGTCCCGTGTTGGGCTAAGCGGGGCTAATGGAAAAGGCCCTTTAGACATAACAGGCTAGGAAAGAATGTAAACCAACCCACAGAGTCAGATTATCACACAGGAATGTTTGGAGCAGTGAAAGACCCATATGAGAATGGAAATTTTACACAAGGAAAGTATGACCCTGATGAAAAAGGGAGGGGTGATGCAGGCCAGATTGATTGGGGAGCTTAGAAGAACAGGCTGCATGCTATGAGAATGTGTGGGAGTGTTCCCACTGGTTCTTTCTTATGGGTCAACTGGTCAATTGTCAAGAACAGAGTATAAACCACTTGGCCTCAAAGGTATGGAGTTGCTCAAAATTTCACTCCCACCAGTAGCGGAAGGGGGTGGAAATTGGGTTAAGGAGTTTATTAAATGTGTACCACCAGACATTATATTATATATATACACAGTATAGTATTAAAGGTGAACTGAAACCACCTTTTTGCGCAAAAAGTAGAATAGCAGATTAATTCCTTATTACCTATTGTATTTTTCAACACATAAAAGAAATTTTTAGGCCGTGCGATGGCCAAGCTATAAGCCGATAAACTTTTGCCTCTGGCTGGCAGTGCCAAACAAACCGGAAGTAGTGCAGACAACGCTGCGTGACGTCACAAGTGTGAGCCTTATCAAAACAACAATGGCAGATGATAGCAGTTCCAGCAGTCAAGAACACCATAGTTTTCAGAGTGAAGAGGCATTCAGGATCGGTGACGAGACAGAGGAGGATGCAGGAGTGTCAAGTGAACAGGAAGAGAGCGAGGGAGGCATCGAACCGTACAGATTCGAGACAGAATTTTCGGGTGATTCCGGCACCGACTCAGAGTCAGACCGCAGCAGTGATGGGGAGGAGAGTCGCTTATTGAATACAGAATGGTGAGTCTTTACTTCTCTACTTTGGCATGTTTGGGGTGTCAGGATAAGGAAAATTAACAATAAAAAAGAGAGAAAAAAAAAACATCAGCATTTTTCCAACTTATTATTTATACATAGGGCTAGGACTGTACAATAGCCTGGCCGTGTACACACTTGGCATTGAATAGACACATCCGTGGTGTAGGGTTAACACGTGTATTCAGGACAGGTTCCATGACCATGGGCTATGTATTACAATACTTCTACAGACTATAGTGGCAATACACATGAACAGAACTGGCCTCTGCATTTGACTGTGCTATTTATAAATAATATCTACAGTGATCCCTCACTTATCGCGTTTAATGGGGACCAGAACCGACCGCGAAAAGTGAAAAACCGCGAAGTAGCGTCACCCCCCTCCCCAAGGGCGTCACAAGCACTATTTTGCACAAAAAGGCACAAGAGAACAGCGAAAAGTGCCACTAAGCAACACGAGCGATAAAGAACAATGAATGCGGTCTTCCTTCGCTGGGTATGGGCGCTCGGCAGGGAGAGAAGCTGGGTAAAACATCTCGGCCAATCAGCTTGCGAGATTCCCGAGCGGTGAAGAGGTGGGCGGAGAGGAGTGGAGCGGTGGTCAGAGAGGTGGATTTTGAGTTGTGCGGGCTCTCTGCGTTGATACCTGATGTTCTAATGTAGTCTCCCTGCCTTCTGCTAGCGCCCGGGCAACTTTCGTGCCATTTTTTCTCAATTTTGAATTTTTGATGAATATTTTTGAAAAATCCGCGATGCACTGAGGGCGCGAAAGGTGAAACGCGAAGTAGCGAGGGATCACTGTATATCTAGAAACGCATCGCTTCCCGGTCGCTTTTCCTCCCCCTTTCTTTTCTTTCGTCGCCATGACAGCTTTCCTTGGCCACTGAACAGATCTTCCCAGGTGTTGGAAGTGTTTTGTAGTCGACTATCACGACAAAATGCACCAAAAACAACCAGTGCCGACGTGCTTGCAATGGTAAACATGAGGACTGGGTCACATTCGTGATGTCACGCGGAACTCCGGCTGCACTTCCGGATAATCGGCGGATTTGTAGGATTTTTCAGGGCGGGAAATTCAAAATCGCGATTTTGTCCAAGATTCCGGGATTGGTGGAGGGGGTGCCAATGATAAATTATCTTTACAATTGTATGTACTATCACCCAGTGCCGTTCAATGCCGTTCACTTCAGTTCACCTTTAATAATCCTGCAGGAAACTGGTTTGACACTATGTTTGGCAAATGGGGTAAAGTTATTCAAGGGGCCCTAGTTAGTATCGTTATTAGCTTGTTGATCTTTGCTTTCTGCGGATGTTGCTGTATTCCCATGATTAAACGTCTTGTTGAAAGATCTATCTTAGTGGCCTTCTCTTCCAAGGATCCGCCTCCATATCAAGGGGTCCAGGAAGCTGTCCACCTGCTCTCCTATTGCCAGGATGATGACGAGGTTGTGCCATGACTGAACTTAGATGGGGACCTAGAAGACGCCGAGGAGATAGTTTAGGGTCTGCAATAGGGTCTACAATGCACATTGACATGGTGTTAGATTTTGTTCTGCTGTGCTTCTGGCCTACATGTTTCCTTTGTGATAAATAATTAATGAAATAATAGATGCATATATGATGATAGCTTAGCTTTGAATATATTTTACATATATAGGATTGTTAGCTATATTGACTCATAATGTCTGCACCGCACCCGATGTCCACTGGAGAAATGGCGACCTGATGGGAGGCAGGTCCACGTGACTGCCGGAAGGGGGCATCAACCACATATAGAACTTTAGAAACACTACACACAGGGGTTAGAATAGGGTTATGAGATGGGCGCCCATCTCAACAGGGGGAGATGCAAAAACACGAGCTCATGCTATTAGGTTAGTAAGGTGCCCTAATAGGACACCTCAACAAGGGGTATTGTTGGTAAAAATGCTATGACGCTATGACTCACTTGCTTTTCTCAGAATGTCAGTTATTGTGTAGTATTATTCTTACACCTCTTCATCTGCTTGCTTCACACGCTACACCGCAGTGTTTAGGTTACACCCTATAATTCACTTGCTAAAACCAGTTTAGAACCAGTTCTGCACTCAGCCGAACTGTCACATAGTGGAAAAGTACTGATACATTGAGGAAAACCCTCCCTCTTGCATGAGGGAGTGGTGAAGCTTTATAAAAACTATAGAACCCACTTTTCGAGCAGCACTCTCTTGGGGTATTGCCTAAAGAGCTGTGTTCCAGCGCTGCCTGCATTCATATCTCAGTTTCAGTAAACTAAGTGAAATTGTGCTTCATCTCTCAGTATGGTTATTTGGCCTTCATATAAAAGAACTGGGGTTTTCAGGTATTTTAGCACAAAAGTCATTAAACCAGGTTTTGATACTTTTGGCAGTGTGGGGGGAATGCTAAGTCCTGCTTGAAAATGAAATCAGCTTCTCCATAAAGCTTGTCCATAAAGCTTCGTAAATTTTAGAAAACTATTTTTAAAATTATTTTTTACGTAATATTCTATTTTTGGAGAAATTGAATTTGGGGTTTTCATGGGCTGTAAGCCATAATCATCAAAATTAAAATGAATAAACACTTGAAATCGATCACTCTCTGTGTAATGAATCTGTGGTTTTATGGGTTTCACTTTCTGAAATGAGAGACAAAAAATATTGAACTTTTTTATGATATTCAATTTTTTGAGATGTACCTCTATATGTTTTGCTCTTGCTTTTACTGACCGCTGCCGATTTCTGTCTTTGGTGTAGGCAAGAGGAAGAGGAGCAACCCCACAGCAGAGCTTGCCACTGTGCTTGCCGAGATGCGAGATGATGAACGGGACCAGCACCGTCAACGGATGGAACTACAGCGGGAACAGCACCGTGAACAGCTTCCACAGTGGGCCGAAGCATTTGCCCTGCAAATGCAGACCATAAACCGCCTTGCTGATGAGGCCCGTGAGGCCAGGCAGGACAAATTCACCCTGGGAAGGGAAGAGATAGCACAAATTGCTGCCTTCCATCCGGCTCTCCTGGATGTCCTTGGCAACCTCGGCCGGCGTGTGTGACCCGGTCTCCCCACAGTGTCGTATAACATGTAAAGTTATGAGTAGTGTTGTGGAAAATTTTTAATAAACCAGTGACTGTTGACATCATGTGTTGTCTGTTACTACCAATTTTTTCAAGGTCTTTCCACGAAAAAAGGGTTGGAAAACTATGCCATTGGAGTATGTTATGGAGTGTAATAACTGCTTACACTGTGGAGAAAGGCAATAACCAGACCGAGTTTTCCGAGCAGATGAACTTTATTGCTCTCTTGTACATCTTCCCGAATCAGAAAACATTAACTTCATGTAGTAGGGACTGTCTTTTATATCCCAACACTCACACATCCATGCTACCTGAGGTCCTGCATTACAATTCACTCCCCCATGACAATTCCCCTTTGTCCCCCAGCCCTTTGATCTCCATGCTCTTCCGTCAGAGGAAAACTACTGCATCTCCATGCCTTTCAGTCTGAGAGGAAAACTACTGAGAGGAAGATTACAGCATGGGTCCCCCACACCACATACATTAAAAGCCAACAGCTCGAGCCCAAGCTTTACAGTCATGTGCAGTAATTAGGACACTATTACATTGTCAGTTCTGTATTGTAACGTGCTGCTTGACATGGCGACGTCCCACCGGGAGATTCGAACTCATGCCTCCCGCTCCGGAGTCCCGCACTCTACCTGTGTCGCCAATAGGGTCAACCCACTTGGCAAGCCAAGTAGGGTGCTCATACTGAGTTCGCTACACTACTCCCCTCTGGTTCTCGACATCGTCCCGATGTCAGCGCCCCATTACTGCTTTGGACAGGAGATCCCACTTCTGACACCAGTGTAACGTGCTGCTCGACATGGCGACGTCCCACCAGGAGATTCAAACTCACGCCTCCCGCTCCGGAGTCCCGCACCCTACCTGTGTCGCCAATAGGGTCAACCCACTTGGCAAGCCAAGTAGGGTGCTCATACTGAGTTCGCTACACTACTCCCCTCTGGTTCTCGACATCGTCCCGATGTCAGCGCCCCATTACTGCTTTGGACAGGAGATCCCACTTCTGACACCAGTGTAACGTGCTGCTCGACATGGCGACGTCCCACCGGGAGATTCGAACTCACGCCTCCCGCTCCGGAGTCCCGCACCCTACCTGTGTCGCCAATAGGGTCAACCCACTTGGCAAGCCAAGTAGGGTGCTCATATTGAGTTCGCTACAGTATTAAGAAATGTTCATATGTCCAACCCCGGTGATGTTTTTTATGTGCACAAAATGTTCACTTTAGCCATTGTAGGTGGGGTTGAATGTGGGGGGTGTACTAAAAAAGGGCTTTGGGGGCTCTCCAAATTTTGTCCTCACCATTTACAATTATACTGCACAGAAAATGTGGAAAGTTCATTCATTCATTCATTCATCTTCTTCCGCTTAATCCTTTTCGGGTTGCGGGGGGGCTGGAGCCTATCCCAGCATCTTTGGGCGAGAGGCAGGGTACACCCTGGACAGATCGCCAGTCCATCGCAGGGCCAACACAGAGAGACAGACAACCATTCACTCTCACAGTCATAACTAAGGACAATTTAGAATCCCCAGTTTGATGCCAATTAACCTTCAGTTTTAATTTAGTTGTATTGCATGACTGTCCGAGTATTTTTAACAGTAATATTAAATAGCCACACGTCCAAATTCCTCACCAAAAACCACAGAGGCTAATTCAGCGTGTCCTAAAGTTCTCACGTGGCTGTAAGCTGTGGGAGCAGTTTTGGGCCAACAAAATCCTGTCATGCAGTGTATCTTCCTCGCATTGTGGTAACAAAATACTTATACTAATTGGAATTCAAGAAGTACAATGTTTTCAAAATCAAATCAACCATTATTGCCATATTGCTGTACATACAACTGTAGTGCAGGCAAGATGAAATTGCGTTTCTCTTGGCATCCATATAAGTAAAAAGAACATAATTTAAGACACACTCACACACACCCTCAGCCCCCCCACCCCAACACAGCCATTCACACATCCCTGAGACATACTTGAAAACTAACCAGAACTATAATATACAAATAATATATATAATGTCCATAGGTGCAGTAGTATGTATGAGAGATTCCGGATCAACTGTTCAGCATCCTAACAGCTTGTGGAAGGAAGCTGTTAATCAGTCTGGTGGTTCTGCCTCTGATGCTCCAGAATCGTTTGCCAGATTGCAGAAGTTCAAAGTGTTTACGCAGAGGGTGAGCGTGGTCCTAGACAATGTTCAGTGCCCTGCTCCTACAACGTTTCCTGTTATCTGTATGGTATGGTGAATACTGAAGGTTCTTTCTGAGCCAAAAATCACTTTTCCCACGCTGGAAAATTGCCAGGAATGCTACGGGGTAAGACAAGGCTATTAAAAAATTAGAAATTGGATCAGGTAACATGGGATGTAAAATGCATAATTGCACACACTTTCCTCCCACCAGAAGTGATACATGTCACTGCTGGACTCATCACTGTTTGGAATTACACTTAATAAGTGACTTTCGCATTATGAGTGCACATGTGCGGACTATGGGACCCGACATCCGGTTCAAAGGTGAGGACTACCAAACATTCCGCTAGCCACCTTGCTTTTGTATAGAGACAGTATTGTCACACCTGAACAACTGCCATTTAAAGTCTGCTTTAAATCGTCGTTATGCCAGATGCACATTGTGCCGTAGTGAAGTGCGGAATGGTATGTATCTTCTAGAGCGGTGGAAAAAGCAGACTTGTAGCATACATGCGTGTAACTTCGGGACCAGTGTGTGCACATGTCCACCACCATTAACGTTATATACACTCCCCACGGAGCTGAACAATCCGGACGGACGTAATTGTTGGATTAAAGCAGTAAGTCTATATTATAACATAATTAAATAGTGGTGTGTATTGTTCAACTTCTAGCCTAACTGACACGAGTCTAAACTCTGAAGTAGTAGGTACGGACAGGCCAACCTGGATCTAGGATCTAGTTCTTTGTATATTGGTAATGAAGCCTGATCTACACACACATGTAATTAAGGCCATTGATAAGTAGGCTGGTATAAAATAAAACTGCAAATCATTGAAAACGTGTGGTACTTAAACTATAGTAGTATTGACCTATGGAGTTTTTGCGTAGGCTCGTAAAATTCACGTGACTCGCTGGGGTAAACATAAACACGCCGTAGGTGCCGCCATCTTGGATGGCAAGAGCAGCAGTTGCACTGTGACAACCCAGGCGTAACTTGTACTGTTTAGCGATCAGAATGAGTGAGGAGAACACACAGTCACAATCTGACATAATAACATCCTATCATCCTCTTCAACAACTGACACTATGGCCTCTGACACTGTGTCTGCGATGTCTGTGTCATATTCAGTGGAGTCATTGTCAGCATTCATAACAGCAGACAAGTGTTTTTAATCTTGCTACCGTGCGCTCCTCTGGTGTGCTGAAATGCCTCAGTTGAACGGAGGTGGTGGGTGTGGGGTAACAGCTGGAGCAATTAGCAGAACAATGACTGCCAGTAATCTGCTCAGCGGGGATGATTTGGGGGCAAACGATGAGATGATATCTTTCAAAGACGAAGGGGAGCAGGAGGAAAAAATATCGGAAAACGTGTCAGCGGAAAGGGATGTGGATGATGTGAAGTCTTGGCTGGTGAACGAGTCGGAAAACAACAGCAGCTCCTCACTCGGAGGTGAGTGAAGCGCGCTGCGTGTTTTTTTTTTTTTTTTAAAGGCTCTCCACGGCGCGCCGCGTTAAAACGTACCTGATTTTATGCACATGTACAATACTTTTCTCCCCTTTCATGTGTGCATCGTAGCAAGCAGAGAGGCGCCCCCAAACCACAAAGTTTTTTTTTTTTTTTTTTGTTACTTATTTGTACCCGTAGGTAGATTTGGTTTGCAGTCTGGTGACAAGCCACCGGCCGCTGCGTGCGCGAGCGCCCTAAACCTACATGTTTTTGGTATGCGGGAGGAAACCGGAGAAATCCCGGAGTAAACCCACGCAACACGGGGAGAACATGCAAACTCCACACAGCTCACTGTTGGTCGGGGGCTGGGATCGAGCCCACGGTCTCATGATCCCCGCGATCCCCCGGCCGAGGGTAAAACTGTCAGTGAAGGTAATTATTCAAAAATCCAACTTTTTTTTTTTTTGCATTTCACACCGGCCATTTAATTCCCCGCTTATCCCCTTATCAGGGGGAACAACAGGAGTACACCATTTTGCGGAGTTTGTAGATACACGTGAGCTATGTGGTTTGTTTCACCCTGCTGCTGCCGTTTCTTGCCATCCAATATGGCGGCACACTCTAACGGGCCAGTGCGGCACGCCCCCTGACGTCATATGCAAAAACTCCATAGATCTAAGTCAGCGTGCATACGGGGGGGGGGGCATTTTGGCCAATTTCTGCAATGTGGCCGCGAATGTAAGCGCAACTAGTTCATCCTTGCGTTTGCGGGCACAACCAGGAAGACCCCTACGCATACAACATGCTCGTAGATCAGAAACTTTCCACAAATTAAATGTATCGATAGAGCATGTTTGATAGCCACATTCCAATGATGCTTTGTGTGAGCCGAGATGCGAAAGTCGCTTAAAGAAAATTTGGAAAAGGTTTGGAGTTTTACTGTAGTTGTATTAAGTGATTCTCCTGTATTTTTTAACAGTACATGTCCTAATTCTTTACACAAAAAACCCATGTTATCAGTATGATATGGATACTGAAGGTTCCTTCTTAACCAATCACTCTTCCCACGCTGGAAAATTGTCAGGAATGCTACGGGGTAAGACAAGGCCATTATAATGGGATAAGGTTACATGGGATGAACAATGCATAATCGCACACACTTGCATCACACCAAAAGTGATATATGTAATAACTGCTGGATTCCTCACTGCTCAGAGTTACATTTTGCTGAAAATTTGGAAAAAAGAGTTTCATTTTCAATTTAGTTGCATTAAGTGAATATCCCAGTCTTTGTAACAGTGATATTAAATACCCACATGTCCAAATTCCTCACAAAAAAACACCATGTTATCAGTATATGCCCTGACACTTGTGTATGATATATGACACCTGCATCAAACCAAAAGTGTTAAATGTAACTGCTTGATGACTCGTAGACGGCTTCCATCTTTTAGGATTTAATCACTCATACCTTCATAATTAACCCAATATAAACAACAGAGAAAATGCAGCTGAAAAGGGTACAAAATTTGTACCTACGGGTACAAATAAAGTAACCTGAACCTGAAAATTTTATTTACAAAATACAGATGTTTGACATGTGTTTGCACATGAAAAGGAAGGCAATGACACTTCTAGTTATTATTCCTACACAAGTACTGCATCAGAGCATCTCAGACATCTCTGCCCTGCTCCTCTACACCCTGTGCCGCTGCCCCCTCTGGTTCACGTGCTGCAGCTGCTGGATCATCCAACATGGGGTCAAAAGTCTCTCCCTGATTTTCACAAAGATTATGAAGAGCACAACAAGTCAGCACCATAAACTTTCACCAGTTGGATGTTGCAGTCATTCCTTTTCAGAAGACAGCACCACCTTCCCTTCAGACTGCCAAACGCATTCTCCACAGCGACCCGTACTTGAGTGATGTTTATGTTGAACATGTGCTGTTCTTCTGTAAGTCATCCAGTGTCCTGGAATGGTTTTAAGAGCCAGTTTTGCAGGGGATAAGCTGAGTCTCCGAGGATATAATAGCCCGCACTTACCGCACCAATGGTCCTGATGTGAGGTGGGAAGAGGCTTCCCCAGCTTGCTAAGTCCCAGAGTGTGGACAGTCTCAGCACCCTAGTGTCATGCATGCTCCCTCGAAGCCCTGCAAACACAGTCCAGAACAGCCCCTTTCCATCAGCAACACCCTGAAGGATTATGGCGTGCCAGCCTTTACAGTTGAAGTAGTCTGTGTGATACTGTTGTGGTGCTATGATGGGTATGTGGGAGCCATCAATAGCACCAACACAGTGTGGTAGCCCCCACCTGTTCTCAATGTAGGCCAACATTTCTCTCAACTTCCCTTTGTCAGGAAAGCAGAGTTGTTCTGGAACCAGCAATGACTCTGCTGCAGCACAAAAGTCCTGCACACACCTGCACATAGTTGTGATGCTGACCCCAAACAGATGGCCAAGAGTGCAGTACTCTGAGCCGGTAGCAAGTTTCCATAGTGCAATAACCACTCTCTTCTTTACAGGCACACAATGGCGGAATGTCGTATCTCGACGCTCCAAGGCTGGACACACTTTGTTGCAGAGGAAGGTCAAAGTGTCCTCTGACATTCTGAAGTTCTCCAACTACAACATGTTTTTGAAGTCAGGAACAATGCCCTCCCACCACTGTGAGGCACGGCCCAATGTCCAGGCCAACAGTTTGCAGCAATTATTTGGCAACGTAGCAGCCATCTGGAACACACAGACAGCATACACATTTTAATGCCTCATTAGCGATAACCTGTTGCCACTACAACGTACTATGCGGTGATTATAATGACTGTAGCTAGCATTAGCAATCGTTAGCTTACCCTCATCCCGCTCCTCATCCTAGTCCATATGCCAGCGGATTCAAATGTTGGAGATTCCCCTTTGGACTCTGGTGCATATTGCAATTCCGCGATGGCACACCAAAGTCTCCTGTACTTTTCCTCTGTGTTATGCCTCACCACACAAAGCCTTCGCTGGATCTGCTGTTTGGCCTTGAGAAAAAGCCACAGAGCGAGCATTACATACATCCTCTCCCGATCCTCCATCTTGTGTTTTGCTATTGTGTTGCACGTGTTGTCCCGGGAAGGTGGTGCCACCTCCCTCTCCCACCCACACAAAGTGGGACCTAGTGCAGTGGAAACACAAGCGGGCCGAACTGCACCATCCCATCCCGTACCGAAACGGGCCAAAGTGACCCTAGTGGAAGAGGGCCTTTACTGTCCCTAATGGAAAAGCGGACAAACCGTACTGTACCGTACCATACTGACCTTAGTGGAAAAGGGGCTTTAGAAAGGGGCTATTGAAATTATGGTTATGCTATTTTATTATTATTAGTATTGTGACATTGTGTCACAATACTACGCAATACTACGCAATACTACGCAATAATACGCAGATCCAGTGATCTTTAACAGATCACTGGAGCTGCGTGAAGTGCCTTCCTGCTTCAAACGCTCCATCATCATTCCAGTTCCCAAGAAACCCTCTATTACAGGATTAAATGACTACAGACCTGTTGCCCTGACCTCTGTGGTCATGAAATCCTTGGAGAGATTGGTGCTGAACCACCTGAAGGTCATCACAGGCCCCCTGATGGACCCACTGCAGTTTGCCTACCGGTCAAACAGGTCAGTGGATGATGCAGTGAATATGGGACTACATTACATCCTGCAACACCTCGACTCCCCAGGGACGTACGCCAGGATCCTGTTTGTCGACTTCAGCTCAGCGTTCAACACCATCATCCCAGGCATTCTTCATCAGAAACTCCTCCAGCTCAAGGTGCCCCCCTCCACCTGCCAGTGGATCTCCAGCTTTCTGACTGACAGGTGGCAACAGGTGAAGCTAGGGAGATTTACATCCAGCTCCCGAAAAATTAGTACTGGCGCCCCCCAAGGATGTGTCCTTTCCCCACTGCTCTTCTCCCTCTACTCCAACGACTGCACCTCAGAGGACCCTTCGGTGAAGCTCCTGAAGTTTGCGGACGACACCACAGTCATCGGTTTGATCCGGGAGGATGATGAGTCTGCATACAGGCGGGAGGTGGAGCAGCTGATCCTCTGGTGCAGCCAGAACCATCTTGAACTTAACCCAGCCAAAACGGTGGAGATGACTGTGGATTTCAGGCGACACCCCCCTTCATTCCCCCCACTCACCATCCTCAACAGCACAGTGTCCACTGTGGACTCCTTCAAGTTTCTGGGTACCACAATCTCCCGGAACCTGAAGTGGTCCTCCCATATTGACACTGTCCGGAAAAAGGCCCAGCAGAGGTTGTTTTTTCTGCGTCAGCTCAAGAAGTTTGATTTGCCTCAGGAGCTGCTGGTTGTCTTCTACACCGCCATCATCCAATCTGTCCTCTGCTTTTCCATCACTGTCTGGTTTGGATCTGCCACTAAACAGGACAAGACCAGACTGCAGCGGATCATTAAGTCTGCGGAGAGGATCATTGGTACTGACCTACCCTCCATTGAGAACTTATATCGGTCCATAACCAGGAAACGGGCGGGAAACATCTGTGCTGACCCATCACACCCCGGCCACAAACTGTTTGAACTTCTATCTTCTGGTCGTCGTTACAGATCACTGAAGGTCAAAACCACCCGTCACAGGAACAGTTTCTTTCCTCAAGCCATCACTCTGATGAACTCCTAACATTCACCTAGTCCTACCTGTTGCTGTACTCATGACTTTTCATCCATTATTACATTGCACATAACTCTCACATTGCTTTTTACTTCATTCACATTATATCACTGAATCTGAGTCCACATTGAAATACTGTGTGATTGTATATTTTTTCATATATTTCTGCAAAGTGTGGTTAGTCCGAGTAAATAACTGCATATATTCCTGTATATATTTGCATCCTTTTATAGAAACGTGGACAGACTGTAATTTACTGTACATACTCTGGTTGTCATTGAATCCTTATTTAAATCCTTCACCTGAACAACGAGAGCAAGTTTTTAGCCAAAGTCAAATTCCTTGTATGTGTTGTGCATACTTGGCCAATAAAGCTGATTCTGATTCTGATTCTGATTCTGATGATTCTGATTCTGTGAGGGTTCACACAACAAAGGAGAGATGACTGTGACGAACAGGCTTTATTTATACACACCACACAACACAGAACGGAGGGGAGGTCATTCACACGGACCCCCGTCTCACTTATGGTGACACAAACACATGATCAATCACTACACTAACTGGTCCTATAACACTGCTGTGCCATTATAACGCAGTTATAATGGCACAGCAATAACACTTAGAAAACATGAATAATCCTCCGTGGCGCAAGCATGCCGGGAGACTCTCCGCCCCCTTAACACAGCCCCGATGTTACACCGTCACCCCCTGGACTGGTTTCTGTCCCCAGAATAATAAAGTCCAGCTCAAAAGTCCAACTCGAATCCGTCCAGGTGTCGAGGTGGCCACCGTTGTCGGTGACCAGCACGTACAGGCCCGTTAGTGTTCATCTGTGCCTCGGCCGGAGTATCTGGTCGGGATGAAGGCCCCGGCTTGGCCACCCACGGGGCAGATGGCTGGTACGGGGCGAGACGGTCAAGGTGGAGCACCACGACCCGGTCCCTTTTCTGCAGCCTCACCCTGTACACTACATCTGACAGTCGCTATAGAACCATGCACAGCCCCAACCAATGGCTTACCAGTTTTTGTGACACACCCCTTTTTCACTCCGGGCAGAAAACCCAGACTCGATCTCCTGGTGCAAAATCCCTCCCCTGGCAGCAGGAGTAATATGCCCGCTTCTGCCAGCTCCCCACCACCACCAGGGCCTCCCGAGCCAGTCCATGCATGGTGTGGAGATGTTCTTTCAAGCAAAACAAATAATCCAGCCCTGGTTTGCCCTCCACCTCCAGCTTTGGTGGTGGTGGTGGTGGTGGGGGGACACCAAATCCAGTGTGTGCGCAGCTCGCGTCCCAACATCAGCGCTGCAGGAATGCACCGGGTGGATTCCTGTGCTGCCATCTGGTATGCCCACAGAACCAAGGGCAGATGCAAGTCCCAGTTTCGCTGTCGCTGGTCCACTAGGACAGCGAGCTGGGTGGTAAGGGTCTGGTTGAACTGTTGGACCAAGCCGTTACTCTGCGGGTGCAGCGGGGTGGTCCAGGTCATCCGGATGCCCAGCCACCTGCAGACCTTCCCGAGGTTTAGTGCTCCTCCGGTGCACTAAACCAACAAAACATCTGGTCCACCAATTTTGATGCTGTGGTGGCGGCGCTCTGATCAGGGACTGCGTACGCCTCTAGCCATTTGATGAAGTAATCCATTGCAACCAGCACATGGCGGTTCCCCCGGTCTGTGGTCAGGAAATGGCCCAGAATGTCCCCTCCTACCCACTCCATGGGTGTTCCCACCTGGTACTGCTGCAAGGGGGCGTGGGATTGCTGAGTCGCCCTTTCTGAGCCGTGCAGGTGTCGCAGCGATGGACATAGAGCTTTACATCCTGGTGACATCCGGGCCAGTAGAACTGGGCCCGAAGACGCTGCACAGTCTTTGTCACCCCGAAGTGGCCCACCCCCACTCCCCCATGGACCAGCTGGAGTACACTGGGCTGGAGCCGCCGGGGAACCAGCAGCTGCCAGACATGAGGCTGCCCAGCTGGAGTCTGCCACTGCCGATACACAACATCCTCGTGACAGTGGAGATTGCCCCAGTGGGAGTGTAGGACCTTGGTCTGGGGATCCAGCGCAGACACAGCCTCCCAGGCGGGCCACTGGCCCGCGTCCAGCCACTGCCAAAGCTGGGAGATGACCAGGCCTCTGTCCTGCTCCCTCTGCAGCTGCTGCGTACCAAGGGCCTCTGTGATGTCATCGCTGGGGAGAACTGACTGATTATCCTAGAAGGAGCTGTGCGCTGCTGTGTTATTCCTGCTCACAGCGGTCCAGAGAGCAGCAGCCCGTAGGACGGCTTGGTCTCAATCCCCTGCCTGATGGCAGTGCCGACAGTCCTCCGCAGCACAGGGACGCCGAGACAGCGCGTCAGCATTGTCATGGAGGCGGCCTGCCCAATGCACAATCAGAAAATCATAATCCTGCAGTGCCTCCAGCCATCTCGCCAACTGTCCAGCCAGCTCTTTAAAGTTCAGCAGCCAGGTCAGGGAAGTACGATCTGCCCTTAGTTGGAACCTCCCCCAGTACACATTCACGCGAAAATGATGAAGTTTTGGATGACAGCCAACAGCTCTCTGCAGGTAACACAATGATTCCTTTCGGCTCTGCTGAGAGTGCGGCTGAAAAAAGCAACTACCTGCTCTCAGTGTTCTCCTTCCTGGGATAACACTGCCCCGATGCCCTGGTTGCTGGTGTCCGTGTCCACGATGAAAGGACGGTTTGGGTCAGGATACCGCAGCTTCACAGTTCTCACTCCACTGAAACGCACGACCCTTCTGTGTCAGCTGATGCAGCGGGCTGGTGATGGTGGTGAAGTCCTTCACAAATCTCCTATAATAGGAGGCCAGTCCAAGAAAACTCCGTTGCTCTCCCACATCCCGCGGCACTGGCCAGTTCTTCACCGCTGCCACTTTCTCTGGATCGGTGGCAACTCCCACTGCGCTGATGACGTGGCCCAGAAAGGTGGTCTCTCACCGAAATAAGTGGCATTTCCACAGGTGTGTCAGGGTAGAGCAATTTAGGGTTGTGCGTGTGTGTTATGTATTTTTGGCTTGTTACAGCTTTAAGGCTGTTTAAAGTGAATGATATTATTAATATAATGTATATTGGATTAGTGTGCTTTCTTTTGTATATTTTGACATTGGTGTGAGTGCATTTTTGTTGTTTTGAGATGATTATGATTTACACCTGCGCTGACTGATTAAATCAGCAGGAGCCAATTAGCGAGCTCCGTTGTGATCTCTTGTCCAGAAGGACCTATTTAAGGATGGTGCGTGACTGTGTTAGGAGTGAAGTCCTTCAAGTCGAGAGGTCTGGAGCTCTTTGGGCGTGATGGTTATGGTGAAGTCACGTTAGTTCTTGGTCTGTGATGAAGGTAGAGTGGTGTCCTTGTTGTTGCTGACAAGGTGAAAGAATAGCAGCTCAAAGGACTTGTGGTCAGCGGGATGTGAGTACAGAGGACCGGAGGATTTGTGAAAGTGTATTATCGAGGAGCACGGAGGAAACGAGGGTAGGAGCGGAGAAAGGACGAAGGAAAAGCCGGTGCGGTGATTGACAGCGGCAGCACGGGACTGAAGACGCCAACAGTGACCAGACGACGGAGATGTCATTGTGTTGGATGGAAGGCGAATACACAGCTAAGTAAAGGAACGTGCTTACTGTCTGTGTGTTGTGGATGTATATTAGCCACGGTGTGTTCACGGGAGGCTAAGTTTGTGCTGCGCTGTGTGCTGCGGGTTTCCCCCAGATGACGGATATGAAGGAGGTACTCCTCTTCTCTCTGCCTGTTCGCCACCTCTCCTCGGGCCCGGAACACTCCCTTTACGAGGCGTACAGGAGGGTCTCGGTCGAGCTCGGGCAGATGGTACTTTTCTTCCGGGACAAGGAGGACGATAGCGGGAGTTCCTGGCCGGACAGCCAAAGAATGCATCACACTCTATTGCGGTCGTTCTGAAGGTTTTTTCACGTAGCGTAGGAAGTGACTTTTTGTGAATGAGAATTGTATTGCTTTTTTCCTTGTGTGCATTTTAGGGGATTTACAGTATTTATAGTATTTATTGAGGGGTTAGTTTCTTAAACTGTGCACATTGGGAATTTATGATTCTTATTAGGTAATGTTGTAGTCTATAACTATTTTAACATTGTGTCTAATAAAGTGTATAATTACTTTCCTGCCTTCCTGAGTGTTTGTGTTGTTTTGGCCCGAGAATCATTTATTTTATTCATAATGCTCACAGTGATTGGCACTTCCAAACTGTGACAGGTGCAGCCGCAGCCCGGCCTGTCAGATGGGGTCTAATACTTCCTGGAGGTTGGACAGGGCACCATCAAAGTCAGCTGTGTGCAGCTCTGGTGCACCAAGCTGGTTCGGGTGCACTCCTCATCCTTGGCAGTGAAAACGTCAATGTAGCAGTGCAACAGCTCCCGCAGCTGGCGTCTCTGTCCCGATTCTAATCCGCAGCAGCTCTGCTGGAACAATTCCTCGACCGCCTGCTGTGTTTCTGCTGACACACTGACCCACTCCGCTGTGGCCCTCCCCCTTGCTGTCTCTATCAGCAATTTCACTCCTTCTGCTCGTGCTGGTGGCGCTGCTGTGTTCAGTTCTGGCAGCAACCTGCCCGGTTCGGTCCGTCCTGGCGGCCCCTCGATCATGCAGGCCCCCGGGTTCCTCCTCTGGGTCCCGCTGAGGGGCGAGATGGTCTGAGCACCCAGCAGGTGGGACGATCTGGTGGTGTCAATTTTTGCGCCCCATGCTGCGAGCACATTGAGTCCAATAATGCAGGGATCTTGTATGTCAGCCAGCCAGAACAGATGGTTTGTGTTCTGGCCAGCCACCCCCACCACAAGAACTCGCCACCCTCCCAGTCTGGCGCGCTCACCGGTGGCTGTGGTGACGCATCACTCGGTGGGTTCTCACCCCTGCGGTTCTGCCTCGTCCGTACCAGGCAGCACTCCGGGTTGGACCAGGGAGATAGTAGACCCGATGTTGATCAGGTCCCGGATAGGCGTGTTGCTCAACCTACACTGTAGGTATATCCCTAGCGAATGTCCAATTCGGCCCAAACGTGGTGACAGTTCATCGTAGAAAATGTCTGTGGGAGACGGCAGGTCCCCGTTCCTACCACCTCGCTCTAGTTTAACGTTGGTAAGGGGGCAGTTTGTTGCAGGGTCGGTGCCGGGCAGTACCGCGCGATGTGTCCTGGCTTCCCGCAGCGGAAGCACCCTTCCTCGCACCACCGTTGCCGTCTCCTCTCTGGCCGCGCAGCTTGGTCCAGTGCAGTTCCTCCTCCTTGCTCTCAGTTGTGGCCTGGAAGGCTCTCTGCCTCGGTGCCGACGCGTCAGCTGCACAATCCATTAGCGGTCCTACCCGCTCCGCTTCTGCCACAGCCGTTTCCCAGCTGCTCACGGCATGAATCCGGATGTGGTTCTGGAGCTGGGCCAGGCAGAGCCCCCGGATGAAGTTGTGGAGGGTGAGCTTCTCCACTGCCCCTGGCTCAAAATCCAGGTAGCCACACCGTGTCAGCAGCCGTATGGTAGCCGCCACCGTGGGCTGCACCGTGGCGCAGTGGTTAGCACCGCGGCAGCACAGTTTTACCCTCAGCTGGGGAATCGTGGGGATCGTGAGGTCGTGGGTTCGATCCCTGCCCCCGGCCAACAGTGATCTGTGTGGAGTTTGCATGTTCACCCCGTGTTTTGCGTGGGTTTACTCCGGGATTTCTCCGGTTTCCTCCCACATGCCAAAACATGCAGGTTAGGGAGTTAAGGGGGCGTTTGCGCACTCAGCGACCAGCAGCTGGTGGCTTGTCACCGGACTGCAGAACAAATCTACCAACAGGTACAAAATAAGTCCAAAAAAAAAAAAAAAAAAAAGTATGTCCGCTGAGAAGGCTCCCAGGCTCTCTCTGCTGCCTCACCGGTGGTTGGCCAGCTGTTCCTGAGCATGCTCAGCGTTGGCTGCTCTCCCAAACCGCCTCCGGAGCGCTCCTTGCAGTGCTGGCCAGCTGCAACTTTCCTCGGGCTGGAGATCAAACAGCGTGCAGACAGCCCTTCCCTCCAGGGTCAGCGCGACTTGCACAGTGGTCTCTTCGGGTGGCCATCCGTTCAGCGTAGCAGCAAGCTCAATCTGGACCAGATAGTTGTTCAGCAGAGTTTCGCCATTAAAGTGGAGAAGTTTGGCCTGCTGGTGGATTGGTGGGACGGTCGGTTCTTGGTCGATCGCCGCCCCTGGTGGCAGTGGAATCGCTGGCCTGTCCTGCCCTGAAAAGGGCGGGAAGCGGGGCTGATCTGCTCTGCTTAGCCCACTCTGCCTTGAGAAAGGCAGAAGGTGGGGTATGCTGGTCCCCTCGGGTCCGCTGCTGCATTCATCCCGGCGAGCAGCTCCGGGGGTCGGTGTACAAGCTCTGTCATCCATCCCAAGCTGAGCGATGAACCGCTCCAGCTGCTTAATCTCCGCTCTGATTCTGGCTTCCATCTGCGCCATAATCCCACTTCTGACACCAGTGTGACATTGTAAGGGTTCACACAAGAAGGAGAGATGACTGTGATGAAACAGGCTTTATTTATACACACTCTCACAACATAGAACGGCGAGGAGGTCATTTACACAGACCCCCGTCTAACTTATGGTGACACAAACACATGATCGATCACAACGCCAACTGGTCTTATTACACTGCTGTGCCATTATAATGCAGTTATAATGACGGCTCTTCAACCCCTTTGGGCTTTGACCGGCGGTGGATAAAAAGTATCACTTAATATTGATGCAAATAGAGATAAAGTCCTCAACATTTTACAAAGGTGAAAAACTTTGAGAAAGACACTAATTTACAAGGAAAAAAGCCACAAACAATTATACAGTAAAAGCTTCGAATTTTCCAAATATATAAAACAAATTTATAGGGAGAAAAAATGATAATTTATTTAAAAGAAAGAATAAATTAATGAGAAAAAATTGGCAAAATGACAAGAAACGCAAACCTGAATTGATAAGATATGCAAGTTCAATTCACCTTTATTTATATAGCGCCATTTCACAACAGCAATTGCAGAAAACCTCAGCAATAAGGTGATCCCCTGTGAGCAAGTGCTTGGCGATGGTGGAGAGGAAAAACTCCCTTTTAACAGGAAGAAAATGTAGAGAGCAAACAGCACGATGGGGACTCAATCTATGGGAGAGACCAAACAGATGTTTATGACCAGCAAAAAAAAAAAAAAAAAAAAAAAAATTCATTGAGAGTGAAGAAAGGAGTGAAGCCCAGTGCAATTATTGGAGGTCCCCCGGCTGTCTAAACCTAATAGCAGCATAACTAAGGGAGGGTTCAGAAACACATGATCCCTCCCTAATTATAGGCTGTATCAAAAAGGAAGGTTTTAACCCTATTCTGAAAAACAGAGATGGAGTCTGACTCCCGAATCCAGATTGGAAGCTGGTTCCACAAGAGAGGAGCTTGGTAACTGAAGGCTCTGCCCCCCATTGTACTTTGGGAGATTCTAGGTATTACAAGTAATTCAGCATTTTGGGAGTGTAGTGCTCTGTTAGGATAATAGGGTAATATCAGATCTTTTAAATAAAAAGGGGCCTGATTGTTTAGAGCTTTGAAAGTAAAAAGAAGGATTTTAAACTTAATTCTAAACTCTATGGGAAGCCAATGAAGGGAGGCCAGAACCGGAGAGATATGATCTCTCTTTCTAGTACCTGTTAAAACTCTTGCTGCAGCATTTTGGATCAGACTTTTTAGAGATGTTTTAGGACAACCTGATAATAAAGAGTTACAATAATCTAATCTAGAGCGAACAAAAGCGTGGATCAGTTTCTCAGCATCACTCTGAGACAAGATGCTCCTAATCTTGGCAATATTACACAAATGATAGAAGGCAGTTTTATTAAGAGAAAGAGTAACTGCATCCAAACTAAACTAAACGTTTGATTTGGAAAGGTATTTCTAAGGTTTTTTGTACCAACAAGAATGACTTCAGTCTTATCTGAATTTAATAGCAGGAAATTACATGTCATCCAAGCTTTGATTTCCTTAAGAAAGGCTTCTAACTTGGCTAATTGATTACTATCATCTGGCTTCATTGACAGGTATAATTGTGTGTCATCTGCATAACAATGAAAATGTAAGATAAGATAAGATAAGATAAGCCTTTATTAGTCCCACAACTTTCACACAAGAAATTCCAGGATTGCAACAGCACAGGGATAGCAACACTCAGAGCAACAATCAGAAGGCAAGAAAAAAACAAGCAAGCAAGAGCGGCTAATACACATATGTACATATTACTATAAAATAAATATATACACACACACACACAGACACACAGTGCAGAGCATTGTAGCTAGATGGAATAAATATGTAAATATATAAACACCCACAGTACGGAGCATTGCAGCTAGGTGGAATAAATATGCAAGTATATAAACACACACAGTGCGGAGCAATGTAGCTAGATGGAATAATATGTAGATATATAAAAACACACAGTGCAGAGCATTGTAGCTAGATGGAATAAATATGTAAATATATAAACACACACAGTGCAGAGCATTGTTGCTAGATGGGATGAAACAGCATAACCGTCTACTTAGTTATCCTACATGGTATGATTATGTGCCCATACATATTCTCACCCTCCATAGCGACCGGTATGTTCCTAGTTGTATGCCGGAGGGGACCATTGTGTAAGTCTATTGCATCTTTTGCATTCAAAAAAAACTATTAGTTTGTTACATCTTTTTGCTATCTCTGCGAGCAGCCCTGCTTAGGTTGTACAGTCTGACAGCCGTTGGTAGGAAGGACCTACGAAACCTCTCGGTTGTGCACCTGGGATGATGTAGTCTGCTGCTAAATGAGCTCCTCAGTGCATCCAGTATGTCCTGCATAGGGTGGAACTCGGACTCCAGCAGAGATGACAGTTTAGCCACCGTCCTTCTCTCTCCTATCTCCTCCATCGGATCAAGGCGTTGCCCCAGGACAGAGCTAGCTTTCTTAATCAGTTTGTTCAGTCTCTTCCTATCGGCTGCAGTAATGCCACTGCCCCAGCAGACCACTCCAAAAGTGATGGCTGATGCCACCACCGTGTCATAGAATGACTTCAGCAGCGCCCCTTGTACACCAAAAGACCTGAGTCTCCTCAGCAGGAACAGCCTGCGCTGTCCCTTCTTGTAGAGTGCATCAGTATTGTGTGACCAGTCTAGTTTATTGTTCAGATGAACACCCAGGTACTTATAGGATGTCACCATCTCGATGTCTGTTCCCTGTATATTTACTGGTGCTGTGAGGGGCTGCCCATGCCTGCGGCAGTCCACCACCAGCTCCTTAGTTTTCCTCGCGTTGATCTGGAGGCAGTTCCGATGGCACCAGTCCACGAAGTCCTGGATAAGCCCTCTGTACTCAGCTTCATCTCCATTGGAGATGAGGCCAACGATCGCAGAGTCATCAGAGAACTTCTGTAGATGGCAGTGTGTTGTGTTGTGTGAGAAGTCTGCAGTATAAAGAGTGAACAGGAAGGGAGCCAGCACCGTTCCCTGGGGGGCCCCCGTGCTACTGATGATCGTGTCGGACACACAGTCCCGGGTTCTCACAAACTGAGGCCGGTTCGTGAGGTAGTCCAGGATCCATGATGACAGGTGCTGGTCCACCCCTGCTCGCAGCAGCTTGTCCTTCAGGATCATCGGTTGGATGGTGTTGAAAGCACTGGAGAAGTCAAAGAACATGATCCTCACCATATTCCCGGGCTTCTCCAGGTGGGACAGAGAACGGTGAAGGAGGAAGATCACCGCATCCTCCACCCCAATGCCATGCTGGTAGGCGAACTGGAGTGGATCCATCGCTGGTTCCACCAGGGGGCGGAGGTGAGCAAGGAGCAGTCTCTCCAGGGTCTTCATCAAGTGGGACGTCAAGGCCACCGGTCTGTAGCTGTTCAGGTCTTTGGGGTGTGAAGTTTTTGGTACAGGTACCACACAAGATGTTTTCCACAGCTGTGGTACCCTCCCCAGTTTCAGGCTCATGTTGAAGATATACGTCACAATCCCACACAGCTGGTCTGCACAGGACTTGAGGAGCTTTGCGCTGATGCCGTCCGGTCCCGGCGCCTTCCTCGCTTTGATCTTCCTCAGCTCCGTCCTCACCTGGGTCTCGGTCAGGGTCAGGATGGGGGGCTGTGTGTTGGGAGTGGGGGGGTGTTGGTGGAGTGGGCAGCAGGACTTGATTTCTTTAGAGGCAGCAGTGGTTGTTGTGCAGACAGGGGGGAGGGCGGTTGGTCAAATCTATTGAAAAACAGATTCAGGTTGTTCGCCCACTCCCTGCCCCCCGTGGCCTGGGGGGAGGTATTCTGGAGCCCCGAGATGGTTTTGAGGTTTCTCCAGACCCCGCTGATGTCGCTCTGTTGCAGCTTGTCCTCCATCTTCTTCCTGAAGCTGTCCTTGCATTCTCTGATCTTTCTCCTCAGCTCCCTCTGTACGGACTTCAGCATCTCCCTGTTCCCCGACCTGAAGATCCTCTTCTTCTCTCTCAGAAGTGTTTTTATCTCAGGGTTGATCCAGGGTTTGTTGTTTGAGTGACGCCGTATGGTCTTGGTGGGAACGGATTTGTCCACACAGAAGCTGAGATGGCCTCATTCACACCTTCACGGGCTATCGATGTCCTCACCATGTGGATCGCAGAGCTGCTTCCAGGCGGTGGCTTCAAAACAGTCCTTTAGAGTGTCCATTGTCTCCTCAGACCATAACTCCACAGTGTGCATGGCCGGAGGTTGTCTGTGCACTAGGGGTTTGTACACCGGCCGGAGATGAACCAAGTTGTGATCCGATCTCCCGAGTGGGGGGAGTTGTGATGAGGTGTACGCCTCCTTAGTGTTTGCGTAGAATAAATCCAGTGTTTTATTGTCTCTAGTGTGGCATGTGACATACTGGGTGAACGTGGGTAGAATGGGAGATAGTGAAACATGGTTGAAATCGCCTGAGATGAGGAGAAGAGCATCTGGGTGTTCTGTCTGCAGCCTGCTGGTTACTGAATGGATGACGTCACGCGCTGTCCCAGCGTTCGCCGTCGGATTTGCATAAACAACAATGCAGATCACGTGTGAGTGTTCTCTCGGGAGATATGCAGGCCTCATGCTAACAGCTAGCAACTCAATGTCTTTGCTGCAGTGTCGTTGTTTAACAGTGATATGTCCCGGTCTGCACCAGTTGTCGTTAACATACATTATCACTCCACCGCCCCTAGTTTTGCCACTGTCTGGTGTTCGGTCAGCTCGTATCATGTGAAAACCCTCCAGCTCAATGTTAGCATCTGCTGCTAGTTCAGTTAGCCACGTCTCAGTAAACAAAAGGAGAGAGCACTCCCGGTATGTGCTATCATAACGGGAGATAGCCGCTAGCTCATCTAACTTTCCCAGTATCGACCGTACATTTCCCATGACAACAGATGGAAGGGAGGGTCTGTACCTTATATTTTTTGTCCTCCGCCTTACTCCAGCCCGGCAGCCGCGGTGTTTTCGCCTCAGTTCTCTCGGTATGTCGAGTTTTTCCAATGGGACCGGGTGGCGGTTGAATGCTAGCAGCTCTTCCCTGCTGTATCGTATCCTGCTATAAACAGTGGCTCCGTCCACCGGCTCAGGAGACATTTGGGACGATCTGTGTGTCCGTGATATAAGTGGGGTGAAAAAAAAAGACGAATCAAAAGAGAGAGGAAGGGAAAAAGACTCGGAATCGAGCCACTGTTGCAAAAGGCAGCCTACTCGTGTGGCGCCGAGAGAAAAAAAAAAAAAAAAAAAAAAAAAAAACATGTATAAAGTGCTTTCTAATAATGTTGCCTAACGGAAGCATATATAAACTAAAAAGAGTAGGGCCTAGCACAGATCCCTGTGGAACTCCATGACTGAGCTTTGAGTTGAAAGAAAACTCATTACTGACATGAACAAACTGGAACCTATCAGATAAATAAGATCTAAACCACTGCAACAAAGTTACATTAAGTCCAACATTAAGTCCAACTAATAGTTTTTTTTTTTTTTTTGAATGCAAAAGATGCAATAGACTTACACAATGGTCCTCTCCGGCATACAACTAGGAACATACCGGTCGCTATGGAGGGTGAGAATATGTATGGGCACATAATCATACCATGTAGGATAACTAAATAGACGGTTATGCTGTTTCATCCCACCTAGCAACAATGCTCTGCACTGTGTGTGTTTATATATTTACATATTTATTCCATCTAGCTACAATGCTCTGCACTGGGTGTGTTTATATTTATATATCTATATATTTATTCCATCTAGCTACAATGCTCCGCACTGTGTTTTTATATATCTACATATTATTCCATCTAGCTACATTGCTCCGCACTGTGTGTGTTTATATACTTGCATATTTATTCCACCTAGCTGCAATGCTCCGTACTGTGGGTGTTTATATATTTACATATTTATTCCATCTAGCTACAATGCTCTGCACTGTGTGTTCATATATTCATATATTTATTCCATCCAGCTACAATGCTCTGCACTGTGTGTGTGTGTGTGTATATATATATTTTATAGTAATATGTACATATGTATATTAGCTGCTCTTGCTTGCTTTTTTTTTTTTTTTTTTTTTTTTTTTTTCTTGCCTTCTGATTGTTGCTCTGAGTGTTGCTATCCCTGTGCTGTTGCAATCCTGGAATTTCCCCGTTGTGGGACTAATAAAGGCTTATCTTATCTTAACATAGTGTTCTAATCTATCAAGTAGAATATTATGATTGATAGTATCAAAAGCTGCACTAAGGTCTAAAAGAACAAGTACAGAAACAAGTCCATTATCAGGTGCGATCAGGAGGTCATTAGTGACCTTCACTAAGGCTGTTTGAATGAATGAATGAATGAATTTATTTCGGATAGTACATTACAGGTTAAAAGAAACTGTATAATATAACAACAAGGTCAAATTAGACAGACTCCTTCTACTATACAATTCCACGTGAGTTATCCGAAATGGGTGATGGCTGAAGCCGCAGCTTATATTGCCCACCCATATTCCATCCAAGAATTCAAAGGAGAAAAAAGAGAAAACAAGACAAGAGCGATTACAATTTAAAACAAGGCTAAGACAAAATATGACTGAGAGAAAAAGAAAACTGAGCTAGTCTAAGTTAAGCGGTTACTATTCAAAAACAAATCTAAGACATAGTGTCACAGAGAAAAAAGAAAAACTAAGCTATAACACAACACAGGCTGGAAATGTCAATCCTTATGTGAGTTTACATGTCGTCTTGTAAATATGTTTGGAGTATTTCTTCCTTTAGTTTTTGTTTAAATTGTCCAAGCTTTGTACATAATTTTAATTCAGGTCCAAAATCGTTCCATAATCTGACACCTTGCACTGAAATACAGTGTTGCTTGGTAGTTGTTCTCACTGTAGGCTTTTGAAATATACATGTTCCTCTGAAGTGATATCGTTTCTCCCTTGTTTGGAACAACTTTTGGATATTTGCGGGCAGTGATAGATTCTTCACTTTGAACATTATTATTGCGGTTTTAAAGTCGATCAGATCTTTCAACTTGAGAGTTTTTTGTTTAAGAAAAAGTGGGTTTGTTGGTTCCCTGTAAGCTGCTTTGTTGATTATTCTAATAGCTCTCTTTTGAAGCATAAAGAGTGGATATATGTTTGTTTTATATGTATTTCCCCATACTTCATTACAATATGTCATGTATGGGAGTATTAATGAATGATACAAGGTGTATAGTGTGGGTTGATTCAGCAAATTTTTCACTCTGTGTAATATTGCAATTGATTTGGATACTTTACCTTTTATATAATTAATATGTGGCTTCCAACACAGTTTGTTATCAATTATTACTCCAAGGAATTTAGTTTCGGATACCCTTTCAATCTCTACACCATTTACACTGAGTTTGGGTACTGGGTAGTTGTGATGGTTGTTAAAGACTATAAATTTTGTCTTGCTTAAATTGAGCGTTAATTTGTTTGAATCAAACCACAGTTTCAGCTTTCCTAATTCCTTTCCGAGTGTATCCAGAAGTTGTTCCAAGTTGTTTCCACTGCATAGCAGGTTAGTGTCATCAGCAAACAATATTAAGTCCATTTTTTCTGAAACTTTACATATATCATTTATATACATATTGAATAATAATGGTCCCAAAACTGAACCCTGTGGGACTCCACAGGTGACCTTCAGTAGCTCTGAGTTTTTGTTGTTAACACATACAAACTGATATCTATTCTTTAAGTAACTTCTTAACCAGGACAGTGCTACCCCTCTGATACCACAATTTTGTAGTTTCTTTAATAATAGATTGTGATCTACTGTATCAAATGCTTTTTTAAGATCCAGGAATACTCCAACTGAATACTCTTTATTTTCAATGGCTGTTGATATTTTTTCTGTAAATTCCATTAAGGCATACGCTGTTGTCCTTTTGTGTCTGAACCCATATTGCTGCTCACACAATAAATCATTCTTCAGTATGAAGTTGTCAATTCTCTCATAGAATATTTTTTCAAGTATCTTGGAAAATTGCGGTAATAGTGAAATTGGTCTGTAGTTGGAGAGTTCCCCTCTGTCGCCTGTCTTGTAAATTGGAATTACTTTAGCTATTTTCATTGCATTGGGAAATATACCTGATTGGAGAGACAGGTTACAGATATACGTCAGTGGTTTCACTATGCATTCGATAACAGTTTTGACTAGTAGCATATCAATACCATCGCAGTCAGTAGATGTTTTACTTTTGAACGATTTAACAATTTCAATGACCTCTCTTTCGTCTGTGTTCTTTATGAAGATGGTGTCTTTTACAGCAGTGTTATTGCATATTGAATCACCTGTTGGCACCGTAGTGGGTATTTCTCGGGCCAGTTTAGGTCCAATGTTAACAAAAAAATTATTAAATTCATCTGCAGGTGAAGCTATATTCACATTCGGAGTCGATTTATTATTTTTTGGAGTGTTAGTTGGGTAGCTGGTATTTCTGCTTTTATTTCCAAGGATACTGTTGATTATTGTCCATGTATTATTTCCATCATAGTTTCAGTACTATGATGGATTCTAAACCCAGATTAAAACTCTTCAAATAAACCATTTCTCTGCAAGTGGTCAAATAATTGCCTAGCAACAACTCTTTCTAAGGTTTTTGAAATGAAAGGGAGATTAGAGATTGGTCTATAGTTGGCCAAAACTCCTGGATCCAGCATTGGCTTTTTGAGTAAGGGTTTAATTACAGCAGTTTTAAAAGCCTGCAGTACATGGCCTTGTGGAGTGTGTGAATAATGAGGCGGATTTGACTCAGACAGTTTATTACACATATCACACAGAAGCATAGTCAGAAAGAGGACATCTCAGCCAAGACTCTTCTCTTAAATACTATGGCATTCCTCCAGAAGCTTCTAACACACAAAAGGTCACATTGCATTCACTTCCTTAATCCTTTACCATCCTCCTAGAAGTTTCTGATACACAAAAGATCACACTGCATTCATCCTTCACACCTCCCTGTTATCTCACCAGGGAACCTCTGCTCTTTGTTCTCATCAAAGATGTTACACATTATGCTTTCCCCATGTGACTCTACAGCCTAAAGTTAATGAAGAATTGATTATTTGAAGAATAGAGCTACCAATAAATGGGAAGACTTCTTTAAATAACCTGGTAGGAATGGAGTATTTGCGTAGGGTCGTAAAAATCACGTGACTCGCGGGGGTAAACATAAACACGCTGTAGGTGCCGCCATTTTGGATGGCAAGAGCAGCAGTTGCACTGTGACAACCCAGGCGTAACTTGTACTGTTTAGCGATCAGAATGAGTGAGGAGAACACACAGTCACAATCTGACATAATAACATCCTATCATCCTCTTCAACAGCTGACACTATGGCCTCTGAAATGGTGTCTGTGATGTCTGTCACATTCAGTGGAGTCATTGTCAGCATTCATAACAGCAGACAAGTGTTTTTAATCTTGCTCCCGTGCGCTCCTCTGGTGTGCTGAAATGCCTCAGTTGAACGGAGTTGACGGGTGTGGGGTAACAGCTGGAGCAATTAGCAGAACAATGACTGCCAGTAATCTGCTCAGCGGGGATGATTTGGGGGCAAACGATAAGATGATATCTTTAAAAGACGAAGGGGAGCAGGAGGAAAAAATATCGGAAAACGTGTCAGCGGAAAGGGATGTGGATGATGTGAAGTCTTGGCTGTTGAACGAGTCGGAAAACAACAGCAGCTCCTCACTCAGAGGTGAGTGAAGCGCGCTGCGTGTTTTTTTTTTTTTTTTTTAAAGGCTCTCCACGGCGCGCCGCGTTAAAACGTACCTGATTTTATGCACATGTACAATAGTTTTCTCCCCTTTCATGTGTGCATCGTAGCAAGCAGAGAGGCGCCCCCAAACCACAAAGTTTTTTTTTTTTTTGTTACTTATTTGTACCCGTAGGTAGATTTGGTTTGCAGTCTGGTGACAAGCCACTGGCCGCTGCGTGCGCGAGCGCCCTAAACCCACGGTCTCATGATCCCCGCGATCCCCCGGCCAAGGGTAAAACTGTGCTGCCACAGTGCTAAACCACTGCTCCACCTTGCAGCCCGTTATGACAAAGCGAGAGATTACGTCAGTGAAGGTAATTATTCAAAAATCCAACTTTTTTTTTTTTTTTTTTTTTGCATTTCACACCGGCCATTTAATTCCCCGCTTATCCCCTTATCAGGGGGAACAACAGGAGTACACCATTTTGCGGAGTTTGTAGATACACGTGAGCTATGTGGTTTATTTCACCCTGCTGCTGCTGTTTCTTGCCATCCAAAATGGCGGCTCACTCTAACGGGCCAGTGCGGCACGCCCCCTGACGTCATATGCAAAAACCCCATAGGGTCTAAAAGACAAGTTGAAGGCTTGGATGATGAAACTATTTTGTCTAACTCTAAAAGGTCAATTGGAGTAAACTGATCCAAACAGATGTCAATTGAAGGAGCCGTAGTAGTTAATATATTTAACAGTGGGAAGAATCTGACTGATTTTATCTCTGATAGATGAAATTTTATTATTGAAAACGTTCATAAAGTCCTGACTAGTAAGCTCTAAGGGAATGCTAGGATTGACAGAGTCCTGACTCTTTGTCAGCCTGGCTAGTGCTGAAAAGAAACCTGGGACTATTCTTGTTCTCTTCTATTAACCACTTGCACTCCGGGCAATTTTCCTAAAAATGCCAAAAAATAACGTGCCCAAAGTAAATCGAAAGCTGTTATTCAACCCTTTGCAGCATCTTCATGGGGTTGGTCTCATTTAAAAGAAAACACTTTGAATTTTTTGGCAAAAAAACGACATAATCTCTCTACGTGCTCCGGCCACTGAGTTACAGTCATCTAAACATACTGAACTTGAAGAAAAAAAAATTGGACACAGTGTTTTTTTGGATACAAATGCTTGTAAATAACACACAGCTGTCCGATCCGGCTGGAAAATGCAACAGAAATGTAGAACCAAGTGTTATCCAGCTGAGATCCAAATTTGGTAACAATACCACCAAAAATGAATATTTTACACAGCTTTGTTCTCAGGCTGTTCCCAGGCGTTATGGAACTGTGCCAAATTGTGCCAAATGGCACAGTTTGGAAAAACGTCTGTAACTTTTGAATAATTCAATGTAGAATCTTCATTTTAGGCTCTAATGAAAGGTCACACTCAGAGCTGTGTCTGTGTGTGTGTGTGTGGGCGGGGGGTCGTTCCCCCCCACCGCTACCAAGGACCAAATTCGGCCCTCTACATGACGGATTACAGTTTTTTTTTTTTTTCCTTGCATGTTTTCACAGCGGCTCCCCCCCCCCCCCTCGCTACTGTGTGTGTGTGTGTGTGGGGGGAACCGTGAACGGACCGTGAACGCCCCCCCCCCCTCGCTACAGAAGAGGGCCATCGCTACATGATGGAATAGACTGATATGCTCCCCCCCCCGCGGACTGGGGAGCGTTCGGACCGTGCCCCTCCCCCCCGTGCCCCCCCCCCCGCTCCTCTTCTGCAGACCGTGAGGGGCGTTCACGGTCCGTTCATGGTCCCCCCCCCACACACACACACACAGTAGCGAGGGGGGGGGAGCCGCTGTGAAAACATGCAAGGAAAAAAAAAAAGAGTGTAATCCGTCATGAAGAGGGCCGAATTTGGTCCTTGGTAGCGGGGGGGGGGGGACGACGACCCCCCGCCCACACACACACACACACAGACATAGCCCTGAGTGTGACCTTTCATTAGAGCCTAAAATGAAGATTCTACATTGAATTATTCAAAAGTTACAGACGTTTTTCCAAACTGTGCCATTTGGCCGTTTATCGCGGCGCACGCACTTCGTGCGCAGTACAGTTCTAATTTACCGATCGGTCAAAAGTCAATTTTGGATTACAGTTTTCAGGGATAAATAATAATTTAGCTTATAACACCTTACCTCTTCAAAGCAGTAGAGTCGTGGCGAACAGCTCTTCCCACGCGTCAGACGAACGCGACGCTGCTCCGCTCGTGGATCCCGATCAACATAATTCCATTACATATTGCCGTTTTGGCGAATGATTTACGACTTTTGTCGTCGGCCTCCGTCTATTCTGCTGGAATGAGTGCAGGTCCCACTTGTGGGTGTTTTCCATGCTGCTGGGTGAGCCTGGGTCTGTAGTAGATTCGTACAGAGTCCTTCTGCAGCAGTAAATATGCTTCACCCAGCCTGAATTTCTGTGCTTCAATTGGCTCCTGCGTTCACAGTAGGCGGGTCCTCCTTCCTAGATTTTCATTCATTGGCTCCTCAAGGTTTCAGAAACCCAATTCAAGGCTCTTATTAGTCGAATGAGAGGTCAATCAGATGAACTAATCTGTTCGCGGCTGTCTCTGCAGTTTTTTTTTGAGTGGCGCTACTACATCACCATCACCACCATCATGCGTCATGCGCACGAGGGCGCACGAGCGCGCTCTCGCGCGCCCTCGTGCGTCATAGGACGCAGAGACTTGCCCGCCCGCGGAACAACGGAGCGCAAGTGGTTAATGCAGAATAATAACTCGTTCTAGCTTTTCTAAGAGATTTTTTATAAAATAAAAGATGATTTCTCCAAGCTAAATAGATTTCATCTAAATTAGTGGAGCACCATTTTCTTTCTAATTGATGAGCCTTCTGTTTTAAGCTACGAGTTTCTGTGTTGAACCAAGGAGTTAGAAATCTCTGCTTAGACTTTTTCTTTTTTTAAAGGGGCCACCATGCCGAGAGTCTGATGCAGAGAAGCTCTAACACTATCTGCCATGCTATCAATTACATAAGGAGCAAGCTGTCAATAGCTTATTTCCGTCACAAATTCATTAGGAAAGTTCAAAATTATTGAGGAAAAAAGTCCCGTGGACAATAACAGTCATTAAATATGTCTCAGAAAACACAGGAAGTTATAAAGATTTACTACATTTGTTAGAAAAGGTTTGACATTCTTGAGGAAAATGTCTCAAAATTACAAGAGAGAAGCAGCGCATTCACAAGGAAAAAATTCTAATTTTTAATTACAAAAGGATGTAAAGACATAAGACGGTAAATTAATGAGACAAAAGTGTAAAGTAGGAAGAAAAGAGATGTAAATTTATGACACAAGTCACAAATTCAACAAAAAAATGTAAATTTATGTGAAAGTGGAATTTTTTTTTAATAAAGTTTCAACAATGTGTGAAAAAGCCTCAAATTTTCAACAAAAAAGAAAAATAATCAGAAGAAAAAGTCACCAGTAAATGAGAACTGCCAAATTGATGTAAAAAATGCACATTTGCAATCAAAAATCTAAGTGATAGAATAGCTGAAACTGTACATGAGTAAAAGTATGCTGTCTTTATATTAGTGGTGTTGGCATTATCGCGTTAATTGTCCGTTAACGGCGACAAATTTTGTGATTGCTTTTTGGCCGAGCAGCTGTACCAAAGCCACTCTGGCCATAGACACTGTGAGCACCATGCAGACATTGTGAAGTCAAACAAGCTGGATTACAGCCATGGAAATCCCCAAAGTGCTGTCATGTTTAAGTTTACAGCGTTATCTGTCGGAGCTCTGACCTGGGTAACTGTTACAGCCTCCTCCAAAACTTCGCCTGGATGTTGGGTTGTTCTTCTTCTGTGGAAGCTGGCTAGCTGGCTAGTAGCTACATGCTAAGTTGTAGCTGCTCTCCAGCAGTTGACACAGACAGAAATTTGCCTGTTTTAATCTTCATAGCTTTGGGTCCAACTGTTGGCGAGTACCAGTCTAAAAAAATTCTCAAGCTGTGTTCGTAATGTCCATTCACTCCCCCGCCGTTTTTGCAGCATGGTGGGGTGTCATCACGATCGAGATAGTTGTTTATGTTTGCAATTTTTCTGCTAAAAGGGAAATTGTGTTTGTTGTGACACATGAGGTCCATGGTTTTGTGTTGATCTGCTTGAAAGTTGTGGATGTTTGCTATGGGAGAAAGAGCAAGCTCCATTTGTGGCTGCTGGTTGGATGCTGAGTTGTGTTGCAGTGATATCACTGAGCACTGGCATTCCGTTGTTTGCACATGCAGTCTACTTTTGAGAATTTTCTGGAGAATATCCTGGATAGTTTTTGTCATTTTGGATATGTTAACAGCTTTAATAAACCTACAGGTGAAGACAGCAAGCATATTTGTCCACTCCCATGTTCATAACAGTATGACAAATGAAAAATTACCAACTTAAGGTACACTGTATCTGTATGGAAAAACACGCAATTAAAGCATTAGTAATCACGATTAACTCAACATTCCAAAACATTAATCATGAATAAAAAATGCCATTGTCCAACACCACTAATTATAATGTAACAAGGTACAGCAGTTCTTTGTTTAAATGTTTATTTTCCCTTCCGAAGAGCCACTCAGCCAAAGCAAATGGGCTGTTGCCCGGGCAACAAAAGCCTGAATGTGTGCACTTCCTTGTTAAGAAAGATTGAAAAATAATGTTACCAGGGAGCCGTTACTCTTCCACACAGTGGGCTATTGGCTGCTTTTCTTATTAAAAATCATAAAGAGAAGAAAATGTAAAGCTCCCTGATTGGCTGAGCTGCCCTCAATTAAAGTCAGTTTTCTTCTATTCTGGCAGAGGAAATACTGATCAATGTTTTTATTTTATTCATATCATTTAGATGATATTAGAAAATACATGTAGCTCATTGATATTTGATTTGACTTGTGACTTCATCAGGTACTGAGCTACAGGAATTTTGAGTTTTTTGGTCATCTTCAATATTTTATCCAGTTTAATGTCAGTGTAATGAAACAATTTTACAGATACTGACCTCAAAAACTCCCACACAACTCCGTTTCATTTGGCGTCCCCAAACAAATGTAGCCACGCCATGCCACTGTTCACGCCATGATGGTGCAGTGACTACACCTGTGTGTCTTTGTGGGGGGTGAGGTCACACCTGAAAACTGACTGACCACAGTCACACAGAAGCCAACCGAGGCACAGACTGAGCAGCTGGCATTTTAGGTTCTCCAGTTTATTTTATTTCTCCATGGAACAAGTGAACTGTAGGTAACTATTTATTCAGACAATTATTGAGAAAAAGAAATCCTTATAATTTCAAGTTTTTTCAAGAACTTTTTGTAAAATTCAATCACTTTTAAAACCCTTAAAATACAATATTAAAATTCATGCATTTTTAAGGATTTCCAGCACCCGTGGCAACCCTGGTTGTGATCTGGCACTATGCAAATGAAGCTGATTTGAAAATAAATGAAGTGAACTGAGTTGATTGAGCAACAACAACAGAGAAGGAAAAGTCAGACATACAATCAAAACATGGAGCATCTCTGCTTTCTAAATGAAATGTTGGTTCAGACATTTAAGGGATTTGAATCCAGTACAGCCTGATCTCAGGGCAGAGGTTGCATGAAATGAAAATTGTCCTTCATTGACAGATATTTTTCAGCAATGACAGAAAATTCTGAAAGCTGTCATTTGACAGATTACACTGAAGGTGATCTAATTAAAAATGAGATAACAGATCATAACAGAATTTTAACAACCATGTCTGTCAAAATGACAGATAAAATCTAGTCCAACCTGTGTCTCAGGGTTTCTAAACTTGAACCAGTAACCACAGGAGGAGCTTCCTGTCTCACAAGAGATCAAAGTCTATGTGAAAGGTGTCTCACTTTTAACTCTACTGTGGATCATTCCATGTGATTTTAAGAGATTCACTCCAGTAAAAGCCTTTCCAAATTTAGTACATAGGTTTATTTAACTTTACTGTGGGGAGCTGATGTTGTCCCAAGTTACTTTTCTTCATAAAGGCCTTCAAACATTGAACACACACAAATGGATTACCTCCACTATGGATGACATCATGTTTTCTTAAAGTACTCGTCGGAGTAAAGGCTTTTCCACACTGATGACATACAAAATGTTAAACTCCAGTGTGGATGAGTTCATGTCTTCTTAAGTTACTTATCTGAGTAAAGGCCTTTCCACACTGACCACACACAAACTGCTTAACTCCAGTGTGGATGAGTTCATGTTTCTTTAAGCTACCAGGCTGAGTAAAGGCCTTTCCACACTGACCACACACAAACTGCTTAACTCCAGTGTGGATGAGTTTATGTGTTCTTAAGTTACTCATCTGAGTAAAGGCCTTTCCGCACTGACCACACACAAACTGCTTAACTCCAGTGTGAATGAGTTCATGTTTCCTTAAGCTACAACTTTGAGTAAAGGCCTTTCCACAATGACCACATACAAACTGCTTAACTCCAGTGTGGATGAGTTCATGTTTCCTTAAGCTATCACTTTGAGTAAAGGCCTTTCCACACTGACCACACACAAACTGCTTAACTCCAGTGTGGATGAGTTCATGTCTTCTTAAGTTACTCATATGAGGAAAGGCCTTTCCACACTGACCACACACAAACTGCTTAACTCCAGTGTGGATGAGTTCATGTGTTCTGAAGTTACCCATCTGAGTAAAGGCCTTTCCACACTGACCACACACAAACTGCTTAACTCCAGTGTGGATGAGTTCATGTTTCCTTAAGCTATCACTTTGAGTAAAGGCCTTTCCACACTGACCACACACAAACTGCTTAACTCCAGTGTGGATGAGTTCATGTCTTCTTAAGTTACTCATATGAGTAAAGGCCTTTCCACACTGACCACACACAAACTGCTTAACTCCAGTGTGGATGAGTTCATGTGTTCTGAAGTTACCCATCTGAGTAAAGGCCTTTCCACACTGACCACACACAAACTGCCTAACTCCAGTGTGGATGAGTTCATGTGTTCTTAAGCTACCACTTTGAGAAAAGGCCTTTCCACACTGACCACACACAAACTGCTTAACTCCAGTGTGGATCAGTTTATGCGTTTTTAAGTGACCCAACTGTGTGAAACCTCTCCCACATTCTTCACAAAAGTATTGTTTATGCCTAGTGTGGTGTTTTCTCTGTATTCTTTTTCTGCTCTTGTTACTGTGTGATTTTGCTTTGTTTGCTGCAGTTGGAGGGTCTTCATCCTCCTGAAGCTGCTGAGGTTTCACTCTATTTTTCCTTTCATGTTCCTGTAGCAACAAGGATGAAAAAAAAAGGATGTGAAAAAGTATTTCAAAAAAGTATTCCACACATTCATTGATGTGGAAACCAACTTGTCCATCAACTTGATAGACATTGAAAACATTAAATGTTTGATGGAAATATTCATCGTTCAACTATACCCAAACTATATGAAAAGTACAATTACTTTTTAGAAGCAATCAATTGGATTTACAATTATTTTCCAAGATTTCACAAAGTAACTGATGAGTATTTGGACCCAAATCTGCTATTTATATACAGTGGTGCTTGAAAGTTTGTGAACCCTTTAAAATTTTCTGCATAACTATGACCTGAAACATCACATTTTCACACAAGTCCTAAAAGTAGACAAAGACAATCCACTTAAATGAGAAAAAATATTTTACTTTTTCCTTTATTTATTGAGGAAAATGATCCAATATTAAATACAGTGGATCCAGAGAGTCTTCACAGTGCTCAACACTTTTTCCACATTTTGTTATGTTACAGCGTTATTCCAAAAGGGATTCATTTTTTCCCTCAAAATTATACATACAATACCCCATAATTACAACGTGAAAAAAGTTTTTTTTTTTTTTTTTTTTAATTTTTGTAAATTTATTAAAAATAACCCCCTCATGGATCGTCACCTTATCGTGGTGGTGGTGGTGGTGGGGGGGGTTGCGTTCCCCAGTGATCCCAGGAGCTACGTTGTCCGGGGCAATTTGCCTCTGATAGGGTCACCCAAGACAAACTGGTCATGGGTGAAGGGCAAGACTAAGAACGATCCAACAGACTCTCATGATAAATTCTATATCAAGGATTCAGTGTACCCCGCACGGTATGGGGTTACCGGGGCCCCACCCTGGAGCCAGACCTGGGGGGGGGGGGGGCTCGAAGGCTCGCGTCTGGTGGCCGGGTTTCCACCCATGGGACCCGGCCGGGCTCAGCCCGAAGAAGTTACATGGGTCCGCCCTCCAGTGGGCTCACCACCTGCAGGAGGGATCATGGGGGTCCGGTGCTATGTGGATTAGGTGGCGGTCAAAGGTGGAGACCTTGGCGGACTGATCCCAAGCTTTCTAAACTGGCTTTTGGTACGTGGAATGTCACCTCTCTGGTGGGGAAAGAGCCTGAGCTGGTGTACGAGGTTGAGAGATACCGGCTAGATATAGTCGGCCTCACCTCAACACACAGCTCCGGTTCCGGAACCAGTCTCCTGGAGAGGGGCTGGAGCTTGGCCTTTTCTGGAGTTGCCCCGGGTGAGAGGCGACGAGCAGGGGAGGGTATTCTTGTATCCCCCCACCTTGCTGCCTCTATATTGGAGTTTTCCCTGGTGGACGAAAGGGTTGCTTACCTGCGCCTTCGGGTTGGGAAACGGGTCCTGAAAATCATTTGTGCCTATGCACCAAATGATGTTTCAGAGTACCCACCCTTTTTGGAGTCTGTGACTGGGGTGCTGGAGGGTGCTCCTCTTGGAGACTCCATTGTCCTTCTGGGGGACGTCAATGCGCACGTGGGCCACGACAGTGAAACCTGAAGGGGGGTGATTGGGAGGAACGGCCTGCCCGATCTGAACCCGAGTGGTGTTCAGTTATTGGACTTCTGTGCGAAACACAGTTTGTCCATAACGAACACTATGTTCAAGCATAAGGGTGTCCATATGTGCACCTGGCACCAGGACACCCTAGGTCACAGGTCGATGATCGATTTTGTTATCGTGTCATCAGACCTGTGACTGTATGTCATGGACACTCGGGTAAAGAGAAATGCAGAGCTGTCAATTGATCACCACCTGGTGGTGAGTTGAATCCGATGGCAGGGGAGGAAGCCATTCAGACCTGGTAGACCCAAACGTATAGTGAGGGTGTGCTGGGAACGTCTGGCTGAGGCCCCTGTCCGGGAGGTCTTCAACTCCCACATCCGGAAGAAATTCAACCACATTCCGAGGGAGTCTGGAGACATGGAGTCTGAATGGGCAATGTTCTCCACCTCTGTTGTTGAAGCGGCGGCTCAGAGCTGCGGCCGCAAGGTGGTCGGTGCATCTCGTGGTGGCAACCCCCGAACCAAGTGGTGGACACCAGTGGTGAGGGGGGCCATTAAGCTGAAGGAGTCCTATCAGGCTTGGTTGGCTTGTGGGACTACCGAAGCAGCTGAGGTGTACCGGCAGGCTAAGAGGAGTGCAGCTCGGGTGGTTGCTGAAGCAAAAACCCGGGTATGGGAGGAGTTTGGTGAGGCCATGGAACAAGACTTTCGGTCGGCCTCGAAGAGATTCTGGCAAACTGTCCGGCGGCTCAGGAGGGGAACGCAGCTCCCTGTCCACACTGTGTATGGTGGGGATGGGACACTGTTGACTTCGACTGGGGATATCGTCGGGCGGTGGAAGGAATACTTCGAGGATCTCCTCAATCCCACTGATACGCCTTCCACAGAGGAAGCAGGGTTTGGGGACAAGGAGGGTGACTCGCCTATCACAGGGGCTGAGGTTGCCAAAGTGGTTAAAAATCTCCTTGGTGGCCGGGCCCTGGGGGTGGACGAGATTCGCCCTGAGTACCTCAAGGCCTTGGATGTTGTTGGGTTGTCATGGTTGACACGCCTCTGCAACATTGCGTGGAGGTCGGGGGCAGTGCCTTTGGCATGGCAAACCGGGGTGGTGGTTCCTCTCTTCAAAAAAGGGGACCGGAGGGTGTGCTCCAACTTTAGAGGGATCACACTCCTCGGCCTCCCTGGGAAGGTCTATGCCAAGGTACTGGAGAGGAGAGTCCGGCCGTTGGTCAAACCTCGGATTCAGGAGGAGCAATGTGGTTTTCGTCCTGGTCGTGGCACATCGGACAAGCTCTTTACCCTCTCGAGAATTCTCGAGGGTTCGTGGGAGTTTGCCCAACCAGTTTACATGTGTTTTGTGGACTTGGAGAAGGCATTTGACCGCATCCCTCGTGGTTTTTTGTGGAGGTTGCTTCAGGAGTATGGGGTATCGGGCTTGTTGCTACGAGCTATTCGGTCTCTGTACGACCGTTGTGAGAGTTTCGTTCGTATTGCCAACACTCGGTCGGAGACATTCCCAGTGAGAGTTGGACTCCACCAGTGCTGCCCTTTGTCACCGATCCTGTTCATAATTTTTATGGACAGGATTTCTAGGCGCAGCCAGGGAATGGAGGGTGTCGTGCTTGGTGACCACAGGATCTCATCTCTGTTGTTTGCAGATGAAGTTGTCCTGTTGGCTTCATCCAGCAATGACCTACAGCTCTTGCTGGGACGGTTTGCCGCTGAGTGTGAAGCGGCTGGGATGAGAATCAGCACCTCCAAGTCCGAGTCCATGGTCCTCAGCCGGAAAAAGGTGGATTGTCCTCTCTGGGTTGGGGATAGGCTCCTGCCCCAAGTGGAGGAGTTTATCTTGGGGTCTTGTTCACGAGTGAGGGGAAAATGGAGCGAGAGATTGACAGACGGATTGGAGCAGCATCTGCAGTGATGCGGACGTTGTACCAGTCTGTTGTGGTGAAGAGGGAGCTTAGTTCTAAGGCAAAACTGTCGATTTACCACTCAATCTATGTTCCTACTCTCACCTATGGTCACAAGCTTTGGGTAATGACCGAAAGAACAAGATCGCGGATACAAGCGGCTGAAATGAGCTTTCTCCGTAGGATTGCTGGACTCACCGTCAGAGACAGGGTGAGGAGCTCAGTCATCCGGGAGAGGCTCAGAGTAGAACCGCTGCTCCTCCACATTGAAAGGAGACAGTTGAGGTGGTATGGGCATCTGATTAGGATGTCTCCTGGACACCTCCCATTTGAGGTGTTTCGGACACATCCCACTGGGAGGAGACCCCGGGGCAGACCTAGGACTCGGTGGAAAGACTATGTCTCCAAGCTGGTCTTGGAACGCCTTGGTATCCTCTCGGAAGAGCTGGAGCAGGTGGCTGGGGAGAGGGAAGTCTGGGCTTCTCTGCTTGAACTGCTGCCTCCGCAACCCGGACCTCCGGAAAAGCGGTAGAAGATGGATGGATGGATGGATATTAAAAATAAAACACCAAGAACTCATATCTACATAAGTATTCACAGCATTTGCTCACAACTTTGTTGATGCATCTTTGGCAGTAATTACAGCCTAAAGTCTTTTTGAAAATGATGCCACAAGCATGGCACACCTATGGTGGTGTGAAAAAGTGTTTGCCCCTTCCTCATTTCTCATTTTTTTGAATGTTTGTCACACTTAAATGTTTCAGATCATCAAACAAATTGGAATATTAGACAAAGATAAGTAAACACGAAATGCAGTTTTTAAATGAAGGTGTTTATTATTACGGGTTAAAAAAAAAAATCCAAACTTACATGGCCCTGGGTGAAAAAGTGATTATTCCTCCCCCCCCAAAAAAACCCCCATAAATTAACTGTGATTTATCACATCTTTGGAAAACTGAGTTCAATTTCTCTAGCCACATCAAAGCCTGATTACTGCCATACTTGTTCTCAATCAAGAAATCACTTAAATACGACCTGCCTGACAAAGTGAAGGAGACCAAAAGATAAGCAAAAGCTAGACACCATGCTGTGATCCAAAGAAATTCAGCAACAAATGAGAAACAAAGTAATCGAGATCTCCGTCGTCGTCGGCCTCCGTCGGTCTATGATGACCATGGAAGAGAATCCTAAACGTCTACTCTGCTGGAACAGCACCGCCTGTGGCTGAACAGGCCGATGCACGAATGGCAGTCCCTGTCACACAGGTCGCACTTGTGGGTGGTCTCCGTGCTGCTGGGTCTGTGGCGGTTCTTCCTGCGGGTCCTTTTTTCATCTGCTGCAGCAGTCAGTCTCTCTTCATCCGCCTTGAGCTGTCTGGTCAGGGTGCCTCTCCATTTGGAGCTGTCCGTTGCAAGGTCCTCCCAGCGCTCTGTGTTGATCTCCAGGGCCTTCGTGTCTCTCTTGCAGACGTCTCTAAAGCGCAGCTGTGGGCGGCCAACGTCTCTCCTGCCAGTCGCCAGTTCTCCGTAGAGGACGTCTTTGGGGATTCTGCCATCCTCCATACGGTGAACTGGCCTAGCCAGCGGAGCCTGTGCTGCCTGAGTAGAGTGAACATGGAAGGAAGGCCGGCGTGGGACAGAACTTCTGTGTTGGGCACTTTGTCCTGCCAGGATATGTCCAGGATGTGGCGAATGCAGCGCAAGTGGAAGGAGTTCAGTCTCTTTTCCTGCCGGGCGTATGTTGTCCACGTTTCACTCCCATAGAGCAATGTGCTGATGATGCAGGCGCTGTACACTGCCATCTTCGTCTTGACAGAGAGTTTGGGATTCTCCCACACTCGTGTGGTGAGGTGAGCGAGTGTGAAGGCAGATTTTTAAAACCTCTTGTCGATCTCTGTATCAAGGGAGAGGCTGTTGCTGATCGTGGACCCCAGGTACGTGAACTGATTCACGACCTCCAGCTCGTCGTCGTCGATGGTGATGGTTGGTGGTGCTTCCGTGCCTTGCGCCAAAACGTTAGTCTTCTTCAGGCTGATGGTAAGCCCGAAGTCCTTGCATGCCTGGGAGAAGCGGTCCATCAGGGTCTAAAGCTCCTGCTGTGTGTGGGTTGCGACTGCAGCGTCGTCTGCGAACAGCATGTCTCTGATTAGAGCCTCGCGTACTTTGGTTCTGGCTTTCAGGCGGGCGAGGTTGAAAAGCCTGCCGTCAGATCTTGTGCGCAGGTAGATTCCCTCTGTTGCTGTGCTGAAGGCATGCCTCAGGAGCATAGCAAAGAAAATCCCAAAGAGGGTTAGCGCAAGTACACAGCCCTGTTTCACTCCGCTGCGTATGTTGAATGGCTCTGAGACATTGCCGTTGTGCTGCACTAGCCCCTGCATGTTGGTGTGAAACGATTCGATGAGGCTTTGCAACTTTGGTGGGCATCCCATCTTTGGCAGGATCTTGAAAAGGCCCTCTCTGCTGACCAGATCGAACGATTTGGTGAGGTCGATGAAGGCGACGTACAGGGGCATGTTCTGTTCTCTGCATTTCTCCTGGAGTTGGCGGATGGAGAATATCATGTTACCGTTGATCGATCAGCGCGGAAGCCACACTGAGACTCGGGGTAGACTCGTTCGGCAAGCTTCTGTAGACGAACGAGAACAACTCGTGCGTAGACTTTGCCAACAACGCTGAGGAGGGAGATGCCCCTGTAGTTGTTGCAGTAGCTTCTCTCCCCTTTGTTTTTGTAGAGGGTGATGATCTTGGCATCCCTCATGTCCTGTGGTATGGCACCTTCTTTCCAGCACTCGCAGAGGACGTCATGCAATGGCAGCAGTAGGGCGGTCTTGCAGTGCTTGATCAGGTTGGGGGGTATGCCGTCGTTGCCAGGTGCCTTGCCAGCGGCCAAGCTATTAATGGCCTTGCTGAGTTTGTCGATGGTTGGCTCGACGTCAAGTTCGTCCATGGATGGCAGGCAGTCGATGGCATCAAGGGCTGACGGTGTCACGGTGTTCTGTCTGGAGTAGAGGTTGGAGTAGTGTTCCACCCATCTCTCCATCTGCTTGTTCTTTTCTGTGATCATCTCCCCAGTGGAGGATATGAGGGGGGCCGTCTTGCTCTGAGCCGGACCAAGTGCTTTCTTGATGCCATCATACATACCACGGATGTTCCCTGTTATGGCAGCGGTTTGAATGTCTTGGCTGAGCTGAGTCCAGTACTCGTTGGCACAGCGCCGAGCAGTCTGCTGAACTTTGCTTCTCGCAGCCCTGAGAATCTGGAGATTCTTCTCGTTTGGGTACTTCTTGTACTCAGCAAGTGCTGAGCGCTTGGCTTCAATGACAGGGGTCATCTCGGTCAACTTGGCATCAAACCAGTCCTGTGACTTCGAGGTCTTCCTCCCAAAGGTAGCCAAGGCTGTGCGGCGGATGGTGTTTCACAGCTCTTCCCACTTCTGCTTTGCAGATTCTCCTTCTTGTGGTACACCAAGTTCCTTCTCAAAGGTGGAGGCAAACTGCTCAACAAGTTCTGGTTGGGCCATCTTGCTGGTGTCAATCCGTGCCTTTCCAGGCTGTCTAGCACGATGGAATTTCTTCAGCTGCAGCTTGACCTTGCAAAACACCAATGAATGGTCTGTGTCACAATCTGCACTCTGGAACAAACGGGTGATTAGCACGTTCTTCAGTGAGGTGCACCTGGTCAGGATCAAGTCCAGCCGGTGCCAGTGCTTTGAGCGTGGATGTCACCAGGAAACCTTGTGTTGGGGCTTGGTCTTGAAGAACGAGTTTGTGATGCACAGATCGTGATATGTGCAGAACTCGAGCAGCCGCTGTCCCTTGTCGTTCATTCTGCCCACGCCAAATGGTCCAAGGCAGGAGGGCCAGGAGTCGTGGTCAGCACCCACTCTGGCATTAAGTCTCCAAGGAGAATGAGTTGTTCAGAGTTGGGGATGATCCTGACAGTTGTTGCGAGATTCTCGTAGAACTCGTCTTTTGCCTCTGGTGTGACTGTCAGTGTTGGGGCATACACAATGAGGAGGGTGACTGGGCCTTGAGTGGTGTTGACGCGGAGGGTGAGGAGTCGTGCAGAGCCATTGCTGCCCAGTTCCACCATCTTCAGCAAGGTGTTTTTCACTGCGAAGCCCACTCCGTGTTCCCTGTGTTGGTCACTGCCCTTTCCCTGCCAGTAGAATGTGTAGTCCTTCTCTCTCAGTGTGCCTGCGTCAGCCAACCGTTTTTCCTGGAGAGTGGCGATATCCACTCCCAGTCTCTTCAGCTCATTATTGATGATGGCAGTCTCCCTGGTGTCGTTCATGTCCTTGAGGTTAGCAGCGAGTCCTGTCATCATAGTGCGGACGTTCCAAGTTCCCAGTTTTAGAGTTGGTCTCTTTTGTTTTTTTGTCTTGCCTGGTGCGAAGGTTCTCAGCCTGCTGTTCGGACTTCTCCTCATCCCCATGCACCCAATGAGGAAAGCAGGCTGTAGCGGGATAACACCTTATTGGCTGGGGGCTGCCCAGCTTGAGGCGGGCGGTAGCTGTCCAGTGAGATCCGATGATCCCTCCCACCGTCGGGAACAACCCCTGGTGCCGCGCTCTACGCCAATTGAGCGGTGGCTTATAACCGGTAACTGTCATTCCCCGTGTTTTGTCTACGCCAAAAGCGAAGCTGGAGTGTCCTCTCCAGTGATCCGGTGTTCTACCTTCCAGCGTTGGGCGTTGGTAGGATTCAAGCCTGGGCAGGAAGATATGGAGGACAAGATGTTGCCCGTGCAGCATGTCCCCCCTCTCCACGTCACTGATGAATCCAAAGGAACAGCAGGGCTGCTACAGTTTGGCACCAGCGCCGTCACAGGAGCTGCCAGAATGATGTTGAGCACAACAGAGAACTGCCTTAGGGGCTCCGACTCCGGATTTTTCCTCAGGGCTGACTCCCAAAGCCTTTCCCGTGACCGGGTGTGCCGCAAGGCAGCGGAGGTTTGAAATCTGGGTTTACCTTCCCCTAGATGGGCTACCTTCCCAGGTTGACGAGCCACCATCTACCCGAAGCATCTGGTTTTAAGGCGCCAGAGATCCGCCCTCGCGCCTTCTCCTATTAGTAAAAGCAGTTCCGCCGGGCTTAGAGACTAAACCACACGGGCAGGCTAGGAGTTGGACTTGGTTGTCAGAGGTTTTTCGAGACGCACGCCATAAGGAGCATTTTATGAGCACTGGGAGCTGAACCCCAGTGCCGCTCCTGGCTATGACAACCTTGGAACCAAGGTTGAGATCTATCAGTCTGGAAAATGTTATAAAGCCATTTCTAAAGCTTTGGGACTCCAGCAAACCACAATGAGAGCCATTATCCACAAATGGTGAAGGAGTGGTCAGCCGAGCAAAATTACCCAAAGAGTGCAGCGATGACTCATCCAAGAGGTCACAAAAGACCCCACAACATCCAAAGAACTGCAGGCCTCACTTGCCTCAGTTAAGGTCAGTGTTCATGACTCCACCATAAGAAACAGACTGGGCATAAATGGCTTGCCTGGAAGAGATCCAAGACAAAAACCACTACTGAGCAAAAACAACATAAAGGCTCATCTCAAATTTGCCAGAAAACACCTTGATGATCCCCAAGACTTTTGGGAAAATACTCTGTGGACTGATGAGAGAAAAGTTGAACATTTTGGAAAGTATGTGTCCCATTACATCTGGTGTAAAAGTAACATAGCATTTAAGAAAAGGAACATCATACCAACAGTAAAATATGGTGGTGGTCGTGTGATGGTCTGGGGCTGTTTTGCTGCTTCAGGGCCTGGGAGAGTTGCTGTGGTAAATGGACCCATGAATTCTGTTGTATGCCAAAAAAAAAAAAATCCTGAAGGAGAATATCCAAAAATAAGGCATTGTGGAATCCGCAGAAAAATGGACAGGACACACGTAAGTCTGTCTGAAAAAACTTTATTTACATTTCTGCACTTCCTCCTTTTATCTCCGTCCAAAACGGAAAAACTCCGCCTTCACATTAAAACATCAAATTTGTGTGTGAGACCAACAACTAATGTCACCACACAGGGCCCCCCAGAACACACAAATAACAACATAAATACACATGCTGACAAAAAACAAACTAAAACAGCATGAACAAAATCCAAAAGAAAATAACTCAAGAGAACCTCTTAGGCAGCCTAATTACTCTGCCCTGACGACTGCACTGCGCAGTCTTAGGGGGCACAACTGTAACCGGAGCAGAAACAACCTCAGGCACAGGGTTGGGAGGGCGCCCCCGCCGAGCCGGGCGAGCTAACTCAACCTCATCGTCACGAAGAACATGAGCAGGCTTCAAACGATCCACCAAAATCCGATCCTGACCAGTCCCCAACTCAACCAAAAAATCCTTATGGCTTGTTTCTAACACCCGAAAAGGGCCATCATAAGGTGCTTGCAGGGGAGAACGATGGGCATCATGCCGGACAAAAACATATTTAGCCGACCTAAGGCTGTTAGGGACGTAAGACTGAGGAAGACAGTGGTGCGCAGCCACGGGAACAAAAGCCCTAGCTTCCTCTCGACACTTAGGCCTCTTAACCATACTGGGACCTAACCCTGAACTGGTAGGAAGGAACTCCCCTGGAACCCTCAAGGTCTGGCCGAGGACCAACTCAGCAGAAGAGGAGTGCAGGTCTTCTTTGGGGGCTGAACGCAAACCCAACAAAACCCACGGTAATCTGTCCACCCATCCACTATCCACTAATGACGCGCGAAGGGCCGCTTTCATAGTCCGATGAAACCGTTCGCATAGCCCATTAGCCTGTGGATGGTACGCTGTGGTCCGATGGAGTTTAACCCCCAAACTACCAGCTACCTCATTCCAAAGTGCAGAGGTAAATTGCGGGCCCCTGTCAGAGGTAACGTCTAAGGCAGGGGTGGGCAAACTTTTTGACTAGTGGGCCACAATGGGTTCTAGAATTTGACAGGGGGGCCACACCAGGAGCAGATGGATGGAGTATTTTGGTGACTCGCCTCATAGGAGAACAAAATATTTTTCCTTTTTTTTTTTTTTTCCTTTGAAAGACAAAAGTAAAATAGAAAGATGTCTTTACCTTCTTTACATGTTTCAACTGCACTGCAGCCTTCATCAGAAGAGTCAGCTGATTGCTGCCAGGTGACATTTATCAGCTGATTTTCGTAGGCGGGGCCAGCTCAGCAGATCTGTCAGATCCACCGAGCCGGCCCCGCCTCCCGCCGTCAGATGGTCTCTGGAGAATGTGGTCCCAGGTGTGAGAAAGCATAAAGGCCCCCTCATCTCGGTTCATGGTGTCTTTTCCCCGCTTTCTGATCTCTATTGCCTCCTTGATCCAACGTTTGTGTCTGTTGCTCTCCGATCCAATAATTTTTGTGTTGTCCCAGTCCATGATGTGATTATTTCTTTTGCAGTGGTCCGATATAGCTGATTTTAATGTTTCTTGTTCTGCTTTTTCTTTTTGTGATCTTGTGAGTCGTCCTTGCGTTTCCTTCTCACATTCCTTTTGGTGTTCTTTTTTTCTTGTGGTGAATAATCTTCCGGTTTCTCCAATGTAGGTTTTGTTACATGATCTGCATGATATTTCATATAATACATTGCATTTATTGTCTTGTTCTATTCTGTCCTTGGGGTGTACTAATAACTGTCTTAATTTTTTGTGTGGTTTGACTGCTGTGTTTATTTTGTATTTTTCATGATCCTTTGAATTGGTTCCGTGATCCCTCGTATGTATGGTATAGTTATGGTTTCCTTGTTTTTGATTTCAGCTTTTGTTCTGTGTCTTGTGTCCTGTTTATTTTCTTTGTTTTTGACTTGCTGTTTCCCTTTGTTTATGGCCCATACTGGATATTGGCAGCGTATAAGTGCATGTTTTATGTGGTTTTCCTCTTCCTGTCTGTCTTCTTGTTCAGTGATGATGGTGGCTCGTTCATATAATGTCCTGACGACTGATAGCTTGTGTGCTGTGGGGTGTTCCGATGTCCAAAGTAGGTATTGATCTGTGTGGGTTGGTTTCCTGTAGACTGTGATTTTTATGCTGCCGTCCTCGTTGTGGTGGATTTTCATGTCCAGAAAGGCTATGGTGCCATTTTCCTCCTCTTCGTGTGTGAATTTTATGTTCCCCGTACTGTCTGTACTGTTCAGATGGTCAGTGAGTTCTTGTGTATGTCCTTTCCTTATTTTTTCCAGAATGTCATCTACGTATCTCTTCCAAAGGGTGGGTTTTCATATTGTGGGTGCTGTGTTGATGGCTTTATTTTCCAGATCCTCCATAAAAAAACTGCTCATGATGGCTGATAGTGGGTCTCCCATTGCAAATCCTTCTTTTTGTTTGTAGATTTTTCCTCTGAATTGAAATAAGTGGATTTTGCAACAAACTGTAGTAATTTGGATATGTCATGGACTGTGAGGTTGGTGCGTCTTTTTAGGGTACTGTCCTTGTTGAGGCGTTCTTGCACTATATGTAGTGTGACGTCAATAGGAGTCTTTGTGAATAAAGAGATGACGTCATGTGAGATGAGGATCTCGTCTGATTCTATTTTTATGTCTTTGAGTTCTTGTGCCAGCTCTTTTGAATTTTTACAGTGAAAGTCTGATAGTCCAAGGAGGGGTTTGATGATTTCAGCTAGGGCTTTTGATAAGTTGTATGTGACTGATCCAATGCTGTCTATTATTGGCCGCAGTGGGATATCCTTTTTATGTATTTTCGGTGTTCCATAAATCCGAGGGGTGATGCTGGCTGTGGGGATCAGGTGATCATATGCGTCCTTTGTGATCTTATTGCTTTCTAATAGAGGTTTTAGAAGGGCTTTGAGCATTTTTTTCTTTTCTTCTGTCGGGTTTGTTTTAATGATTTCGTATGTGTTACTGTCTGCCAACATGGTTTCCATCTGTTTTTCGTATGTTTCCGTGTCCAAAATTACTGTTGTTCTGCCTTTATCTGCTGGGAGTATTGTGATCGTTTTATCTGTCTTGAGTGAGTTTAATGCTTTTTCTTCTTTTCTTGTAACGTTGCTTTGTGGTAATTTGGCCGTTTTGAGGATTCCTGCGACTGCGTTCCGGAGTGCTGCTTTTTCTCCTTGGTCCTGGATTTTTTCACATGCCAGTTCTGTTGCGAGGATGTATTCTTCATGGGGGATTCTGGCTGGTGTGATGGCGAAGTTCAGTCCTCTGTTCAGCACTGTTTTCTCCGTGTCCGTGAGTGTGCGTTGTGATATGTTTTTGACCCACTTATCGTTCTTTTCCGTGTGTGTTTGTCTTCGTCCGTTCTTTCTTTCTGTGAGTTTTTTAATTTTTTCAATTGGCGGTTTTTTCGTTGTGATGAATTCTTGTTCGTGTGCGTGTTTCAGTTGTGCTTTTATCTGCTCCTGCGTTTTCTGGTCCATCGGGTAGCGTTGCTTAAACATGTCCGTTTCCTCTTTGATTTGGTTGTTTATTTTGTCTACTTTATTTGCCGTTATTCTTATACGTTCTTTTATAAGGTCTTTCCGTGCTTTGTTGATGATTTTTTCTGCGTTCTTGGTCAGGATTGGATTTCTTATATTGAGGCTTTGGGGTGTGACCTCCTCATCTCTGCAACGGAGGTTGAACCGTAGGTGGTTTCTGAAGCGTGCCCGTGTTTTCTCCAATTTCTCCAGCCGGCGGAAGTCTTTAATGCAGACTTGTCCATAACTTCCACGTAATACGTCAAACAGGTTCATTTTGTCTTCTTTCAATTATTTTTCCTTTTTTTTTTTCCTTTGAAAGACAAAAGTAAAATAGAAAGATGTCTTTACCTTCTTTACATGTTTCAACTGCACTGCAGCCTTCATCAGAAGAGTCAGCTGATTGCTGCCAGGTGACATTTATCAGCTGATTTTCGTAGGCGGGGCCAGCTCAGCAGATCTGTCAGATCCACCGAGCCGGCCCCGCCTCCCGCCGTCAGATGGTCTCTGGAGAATGTGGTCCCAGGTGTGAGAAAGCACACACGTTTATGCTTTCTCACACCTGGGACCACATTCTCCAGAGACCATCTGACGGCGGGAGGCGGGGCCGGCTCGGTGGATCTGACAGATCTGCTGAGCTGGCCCCGCCTACGAAAATCAGCTGATAAATGTCACCTGGCAGCAATCAGCTGACTCTTCTGATGAAGGCTGCAGTGCAGTTGAAACATGTAAAGAAGGTAAAGACATCTTTCTATTTTACTTTTGTCTTTCAAAGGAAAAAAAAAAAAAGGAAAAATAATTGAAAGAAGACAAAATGAACCTGTTTGACGGAGAACAAAATATATCATGGGATATGTAGAAAACATGTGCTTTAATATCAACTGAAAATGAACAAAGGCATTACAACAAAATATCTGTCTTTGAAGCCCTACAGTACTCAGCTCTTTATTGAAATGGAACAGTTACTATTTAAAAGCACTTAAAGTTCTGTTATCTGTCAGGATCTCATCATCATTTCTCTCCTCCTGACAGTCTTTATTTCTAAACGGTAGGAGATGCATATGCTCTTGTCCTTCTTCTTCTATTCAATGTTCGTCCCCAGCTCCAAAACTCAACAACAACCAGCGCAGACGGAACAGAGTCACGGCGCGCCAGTATGTGGAGCGCGTTATATTTGATCTGGTGCACATTGTTTATTTGGAGAACGTATGTGCACCTGTGCACCTCTTATATGCACCCCTTAACAGAAATGATGTGCAACATGTAAGGCTTATTGAACAAATTATTTTTCAAATGCATTTTTCCCATAACAGAAGGGAGAAACTTACTTTCAGTTTCAGTGGCAACAGTGTTGCTGGTCTCCATTTTTATCCAGAGCATCAAAGTCTGGACTTAGTTTAGTTGTGGCGATTCTCAGGATGGATCTGAGGTGTTGGTCTGTGAACTTGGACCTGCGGCTGCCTTTGTTCATGTTCATGACGCTGAACGTCTGTTCACACACGTAGGTGGAGCCGAACAGCGCCACCATCTTCTGTTCCGTCCTCCGGAGGTTTGGAAACGAGGCTTCATTAAGTGAAGCATAAAAGTCCTTCAGTTTCAGAGCTGAACTTCTCTTTTAAGACGGGGTCAGACTGAAGAGCCATCAGTTCCAGCTGCAGCTCCTCTGGTTCTCTTTCAGGCTCTTGTGACAGTGGACAGGCCACCAGCTGAAGTCACTTGTCAGTTTGTTCACAATCAGAAAACCAACAGCAGAATTCTCCGTGCAGCACATCCAGCGACTCGCTGTGCTTCTTCACTTTTGCGTCTCTTTCACCGTGGCTCGTGTGGGAAAATGAGGGAATGACTTATTTAAACTTTGTCTGGAGAATAAAGCCAGCTTGGATTTAAAGGTTTTCACATTTGTGTTCATGTCATGCACAAACTGACCCTTAGGTCCGCTCATCTTTACAGAAGGACTGAGGGGTCAAAGAGTAAAGCGCAAATGTGGAGTAATACACTGCACCTCAACAAGGGTCAATGTATCTAGAGTGCGCCATCTAGTGGAAAAGCGTGAGAATTGCAAGGAAAATAAAACATTAACAAGGTTTATTAATATAATTTCTTCAAGTTCAGCGGGCCGGATTAAAAAGCTTAACGGGCCGCATATGGCCCCCGGGCCGTAGTTTGCCCATGCCTGGTCTAAGGGAACACCAAAACGGGACACCCAAGAGGAGATAAATGCCCGGGCAACATCAGACGCTGTAGTTGATGTCAGGGGAACTACCTCCGGCCACTGCGTAGTCCGGTCCACCATAGTGAAGAGGTGAGTAAAACCACGAGAAGGAGGAAGAGATCCAACTAGGTCCACCTGAACATGATCAAAACGTCGCTCCGGAATCCAAAAAGGCTCCAATGGAGCCTTTATGTGGCGCTGCACCTTAGCACGCTGGCACGCTACACAGGTTGTCGTCCAAGTCTTCACATCCTTTCTGAGACCCGGCCATGCAAACTTGGCACTCACCAACTTGACCGAGGCCTTAACCCCAGGATGCAACAAAGAATGAACAGCATCAAAAACACGACGACGCCCAGCCGCAGGCACCAGAGGTCGTGGTTTTCCCAATGTAGTGTCACACAGAAGAGTGGCGCCACTGTCTTGAAAGCAGACATCCTCCAACTGCAAACTGGACTCAGTGGAACGAAGCACCTGCACCTCCGGGTCCAACAACTGATCGGCAGCCATTTCAGCATAGTCCATGCCCAAATGAACAGCAGCAACTGGGGCACGAGAAAGACAGTCCGCCACCAAGTTGGTCTTACCAGCCACATGCTGAATGTCTGTAGTGAACTCGGAAATAGCCGAAAGCTGCCGTTGCTGCCGAGCTGACCAAGGTTCAGTGGACTTGGCCATGGCAAATATGAGGGGTTTATGGCCCACAAAAGCAGTGAATTTACGGCCCTCCAAAAGAAACCTGAAACGCCTTGTCGCCAAAAAAAGGGCCAACAGCTCCCTGTCAAAGGTGCTGTACTTCCTTTCTGACTCGCGTAACTGTCTACTAAAAAAGGCTAGAGGCTCCCAGGAATTGCCAACCCACTGCTCACAAACTGCTCCGACAGCATAATCAGATGCGTCGGTGGTAAGAGCAATGGTGGCCGTGGGGTCTGGATGAGCCAACAAGGCAGCATCAGCCAGTGCAGCTTTAGCCCCGTCAAAAGCACATAACCTCTCATGAGTCCACTCAATGTCCCGATTACCCCTCTTACCCTTCAAGGCCTCATACAGCGGACGCATAATATGGGCAGCATGAGGTATAAAACGGTTATAAAAATTGACCATGCCCAAAAACTCCTGCAGGGGCTTGACAGAGGAGGGGCGTGGAAAAGCTAAAACTGCTTCGGCTTTAGCCGGGAGGGGCACGGCACCCTGCTGGGATACCTTGTGCCCCAAGAACTCAAGTTCTGAGAGCCCAAACTGACACTTCACTGGATTCACTATCAGTCCATGGTCACAGAGGCGTCTGAAGAGCTGGCGAAGGTGCGACACATGTTCCTCCACTGAAGCGCTTGCCACCAGTATATCGTCCAGGTATACAAACAGAAAAGGCAGGTCCCGCAACACAGAGTCCATAAGCCTTTGAAACGTCTGTGCAGCACCCTTAAGGCCAAATGGCATCCTCAAGAACTCGAACAGTCCAAATGGAGTGATCACCGCTGTCTTGGGGACGTCCTGGGGATGGACAGGCACCTGATGATAACCACGCACTAAATCCACTTTAGAAAAAATGACGTCCCTGCCAGACGTGAAGACAAATCTTGGATATGGGGGACTGGATACCTGTTGTTGGTAGTAGCATTGTTAAGGCGCCTAAAGTCTCCACAAGGGCGCCAACCCCCATCTGACTTAGGGACTATGTGGAGGGGAGAAGCCCACGGACTGTCGGAACGGCACACAATACCCAACCGCTCCATATTGGCAAACTCATCTCTAGCAATGGCTAACTTAGCAGCATCCAGATGGCGTGCGCGGGCAAAAACAGGTGGACCCACAGTAGTAATATAATGCTCAACCCCATGTTTAACCACTGCCGCAGAAAACGTAGGCACAGTGAGCGCAGGAATCTCAGAGAGAAGGCGCTGGTACCTGTCTCCTGAGGCAAGCATGTTAGCAAGCAGTGGACCAGCCCCACCCAGTGTACATGGATAAGAATCAAAAGACACAGCATCAATCAAACATCTGTTAGCTACATCAACCAACAGTCTGTAAGCACACAAAAAATCTGCACCAAGAATAGGAACTGCTACAGATGCTACCACAAAGTCCCAACTAAATTCACGGCCGTTAAAACACACAGTAATGAACTTGGTGCCAAAGGTGCGAATAGGAGTACCATTAGCAGCATCCAGTGGAGGTCCATGATCATATTCCATGACGTCAGCCGAAGAGGGGGGAACGATGCTCCGTTGTGCTCCTGAATCCACCAAAAAACGACGTCCAGCAGCGCAGTCCTCAATAAAAAGCAGCTTGCTGGTGCCGGTGCACGCAGCTGCTAGCGAGCACCAGCCTTCTCGTTTCCCTGTGGCTAGAAAGAGCACGGTGGAATACAGCACCGAGCCTTCGGTCCAAAACGGCGGTGATAAAAACACAGGCCACTCTCTTTCTTACAGCGATCCGATACTGCGGCCACATCCACCAAGACTTCTCCATCAGACTGCCCAGGCAGTAATGCATGCACCAACAAATGACGAGAAGCCAGCCAAAGCCTGTCCACTTCTCCAGCTAAACCCCGATAATCCTTAGTACGAATAAGGGGCGAGCTGGCCAGGACAGTGCACACTGGAGGCGGAAGCTGACGCAGAAACAGGTGGGTAAACAGAAATGAGCTGTATCCTGAACCAAGAAGTGCCAACATATTCTCCATCAGCTCAGAAGGTTTGCTGTCCCCCAAACCAGTCATAGACAGAAGACAATCAGCATGCTCTATATCAGAGAGCTGGTACAGCTGCAGAAGAGCCGTCTTCAGAGTGACGTACCTGTCAGCGTGAGGCGGGTCCCGGAGCAGTCCCATCAAACGACGAGTAGTGGCAGAATCCAAAGCCGCGACGACATGGAAATACTTCGTGTCATCTGTGGTTATTCCGCGCAGATGGAACTGAGCCTCGACATGCTGAAACCAGGGCTCCAGGTCGTGCTGCCAAAAGTCCGGTAATTTAATGGCAGCCGCAAAAACAGCCGGTGCGGGAGCCGCAGTGGATACAGTCGCCGTGGCGGCGATATCAGAAGAGGTCGCTTGATCAAACATTCTTCAAACGTCAGGGTCACCAATGTGGAATCCGCAGAAAAACGGACAGGACACACGTAAGTCTGTCTGAAAAAACTTTATTTACATTTCTGCACTTCCTCCTTTTATCTCCGTCCAAAACGGAAAAACTCCGCCTTCACATTAAAACATCAAATTTGTGTGTGAGACCAACAACTAATGTCACCACAGCATAAAATAATCCACACATTTATAACAAACTTTAAAATGTATAAGAAAAGTCAATTTTACAAGAGGAAATTGCAAATTTGAGGAAAATGGTTTCAAATTTAGATAACTTTAAAGAGAAAAGTAGAAAACTATAAGAAAATTGTTATAAATTTTGGAGAAAAACCTCAAACCTTCAAGACTGAAGTCGTTAATCATGTTTTTAAGTGGCTGTGACCAAAAATTTTTGGTTGTCTACTTTTAATTATTAATTTCAAAGCACTGCTTTTACATGAGTAGAATTTCAGGTTAGTATACCCACCTGATCAGATAATTTAAGTATGCATGAGTACATTACTATAATGAATGTTTTTTCCCTTCCCTACTGTCTCAATGGAAAAAAAAAAGAAACACTGGAATAAAAATACAAAAAAATACACATATTTTTGTCATTTATGTAAACCATGACAAAAAAAAATCCTGCAAGACAAAACAGGACACTTGATATTTTCTAACCTGTTTGTGGACCACCATACAAAGAGAGAGAACCTGAATCAGACAGAGCTCAGAGAAGGAAAGATGAGACAGAGGCAATGTCAACAAATTTGGCCCAGTTTGTTCCACCTCATGGGAGTCAATTAATCCTGTATGTTGATGCCATTTTGCTGGCATCCCCTGATGAAATCACTTGCAAAAAAGACACCATTGCCTTGTTGAAATTTTTAGCTGAGCAGGGTCACAAGGTCAACAAAGCAAAGCTGCAGTTGTGGAAGCCAGAAGTGAAATACTTTGGCCACATTTTGTCAACAGAAGGGAGACACGTTGATCCTGTTTGCAAAGAGGCTATTTTGGCAGCGCCCAATCCAATCACAAAAAGAGACATGATGTCATTTTTGGGGACATGAAACTATTGTTGCTTCTGGATTGCAAATTATTCATTTGAAGTGCAACCATTGTCTGACCTCATTCACAAGAAACCAATGGCACAGGTGGACAAGATTGAGTGGACACCTGAAGCAGAGGAAGCATTGGTCAGGATGAAAAAGCTTTTGGCCAGCACTGCAGTTTTGGCACTCCCTGACTATAAAAAGCCATTTATTCAAATGGCTGATTGTAGACAAGGACACATGACATCAGTGCTGCTTCAACCATTTGTGACAAAAATGCATTCAGTGGCATATTATTCTACAAGACTAGATGCGGTTGCCAGGGCCCTTCCTCAATGCGTGCAGGCTGTAATAGCTGCATCCATGGCAGTTCAAGCATCTGCAGGGATTGTTCTCTTTCATCCCTTGACCCTGAAGGTCACACATGCAGTGTCTGTCATTTTATCCCAGAGCAAGATATCAGTTTTCTCACCATCCAGGCATCTCGCATATATGACGGTATTGAGGCTGCACAGTGTTAAATCCAGCAAGTTTTTTTGTCAATTTCCACTGAAGGAGAACCTCATGGCTGTTTGGCAGAAATTGAAAATAAGACACTACTACGTCCTGATTTACAAGACATCCCCTTGGATGATTCAGACCTCACATAGTTTGTGGATGGATCATCAAAACGTGATTGTGACGGATCAAATTTGTCTGGCTATGCAGTTGTCACTCATGACACTGTTTTAAAGGTCCAAAAACTTCCATCCCATTTTTCAGCTCAAGCTGGAGAGTTGATTGCTCTAACTGAAGCATGCAAATTGGGACAAAATAAAAAACTCACAGTTTACACTGATAGCCAGTATGTATTTTCCACTATTCACCACTTTGCACAACAGTGGAAAAACAGAGGCATGAATACATCAACAGGGAAGCCTATTCAGCATAAACACCTCATTTTGGAGCTGCTTGAAAGTGTCAAACTACCATCGCAACTGGCCATATGTAAATGTGCTGCTCATACAAATAACAATTATCCGGTTTCTAAAGGTAATCATTTTGCGGATCAAACTGCAAAGGCGGTTGCACAAGGCTTGCAACCTGGACAAAGCACATCTGATTCTATTCTGACACTGACTGAAGAGCTATCACATGATGTTCTTGTTGAGGCTCAAAGAGCAGCACCACAGGCTGAAATTTACAAATGGATAAAGAAGGGAGCTATTCTTGATGACACCTCAAAGCTCTACAAATGTAAGGCAAACAAGCCTATTCTACCACGCAAACTGTTTCACCAAGTCTCTACCTTGCTGCATGGCATATCGCATGTAGCGGGGGGGGGGGGTATCTACATTGAATAAAACCTTTACTGCTTATGGGTTTAGCCAGTTTGCCACACAGTTTTGTAAAAAATGTCTGATTTGTGCAAAAAAAAAAAAAAAAAAAAAAAAAACAATGCACAGGGAAATTTCAAACCTGAGAGAGGCACTTTTCCAGCCTCTACTTATCCATTTCAGAACATGTGCTTGGATTTTATTGAACTGAATAAATGTGAAGGCAAGAAATATTGTTTGGTCATTTGTGATACGTTTTCTAAATGGACAGAAGCTTTTCCTTGCACACATCCAAATGCAATCACAGTGGCAACGAAATTGCTTGCCGAAATTGTACCTACGTTTGGAATACCTGAGAAAATTTACTCAGATAATGGTACACATATTGTAACTCAAGTTATATCACATTTTGGCACAGCACTGAACATCAGTTTGAAGAATCATTCAGCTTATCACCCACAAACTGCAGGATTGGTGGAACGCACAAACAGAACTATTAAAGAAAGACTCAGAAAAACAATGGCAGAAACAAGGCAAAATTGGATTTATTGCCTCCCATTAGTTTTGTTTTACATGAGGATAATCCCAACCAAAGGGGGGTTGTCTCCATTTGAAATCATGTATGACAAACCATACTTGCTGCCACCTTTGAGGCCATTCAATCCTGGTGATGAAGAAGTGTGTTTAGCAGATTACATGAGAAGGATGTTGACTAACAGAGATGTTATCGCTGCTACTCTCCCCAGGCGGGTTCACGAGAAAGCCGCACCGATCTTGGCCAAGCCAGGAGACCTCATCCTCATCAAAGCCATCTAAAAGAAGAACTGGACTGATTCACCCTGGCAAGGACCACATAAAGTTGTTCTGTCAACGCCAACGGCAGTGAAAGTTGAAGGATGGGACTCTTGGGTGCATTTAACACACTGTAAACTTTACCCTACTCAGAACTCACAACTAGGGACTACTGAATAAATATCTTCAACTTCATTCCATTAAAGACTTTCAGCAAGAGACTCGTTAATTGTTTCCCTATATAAGTGTCAACTGACAACGCCCCACGTGGCACCCGGTATCGGCTTGGGATAGGGAAACAAGTGGTTGACTACCATGGAGAGACAAGAAGCAGAAGAAAGACATTCAATCATTAAAGGGTGTAGTTGATGTTGTTTCCTTTGCATCATCATCCGAGGGCTGATGTTATTACTTTGGTTTCTTTTAGCTGCACCACAAACCATACACCGTAGTGCTATGGACCTCGTAAATATTCAGCATAATTAGCTAGAGCTACATGAGCATCACGATCATGAATATGCTGCTAATACGTGGTGGAGGTATGCTAACTATATGGCCAGGGCAGCTAATCATTCTAATTGTTATGTTTGCTCCTTAGTGCCAACGTCAGCTGGACAGACTGCTGTTGTGGCTAAAATGATGGAACCAGCAAAAGCTCTCTGTTTTTTACAGAAGGCTATGGAAAGGGACTATACAAAAAAGATTATTTTGAATCACTCTTGTGAAATCTTTTGTCACTCTACTAATCAGAGAACTTATGTCGCCCCTTACTCTGTATGGGCAAGGCAAGGTTAGTTTCGTCAGGGACTTTTTCTTTTTGTCTGAAGGAAAGTGGTAGCAACCCTCTGGGCAACCTACCCCTTTCTCGGTGTGAGGCAGCGTACAGTATACACCGCACCTGTGATGCTAATACCCTGACCAATCGGATGGGCAGGTGGTGTCCACAGGCTAACCATTGTTATTACGGACCTATCACCATGCTGGAGCTCTGCAGTGCTGCTATCTGCAACTTCCATATGTATGGCACACATATGGTGATGGGTGGGTGGTGGCTGTGTGGTCGTAAGGCGTATTTCCATGTGCCTACGAACTGGGCAGGAACCTGTGCCCCCGTCTTTGTGACTGACAACACCCTGATTATGTCAGCGGGTCAGACGAGCAGAGGGAAGAGAGACCTATCACAGGATGCCATTTTCACACCACATGATTCCATCTGGGGTAGGGACGTGCCAGAGCAGTTCAACATACTTACTACAGGTCAAAAGGTAGTTCAGTCGCTATTCCCTTGGGTGGGAGTGGCAAAAAATACCTTGTGGGTTGAGACTCTTAATTATAGACTACAGTCTTTTGTGAATTTTTCCTTAGCTGCCTGGAAAGGTGAAAGGGAGAAAATGACTGCTATAAGACTTGCAGCAACACAGACGAGAATGGTACTTGATCAGTTGACTGCCGCCCGTGGGGGTGTGTGTGTGCAACTGTAGGTGAGTACTGTTGCACCTTTATACCTACACATGATGCAGAAGGAGATGTCATTGCCTCAGCCATACATAACCCGACTGCTTTCCAGACTGCTGGAGCAAAGGATAATGTTAATGACTCATCCCACTGGATAAACTGGTTGTTTTCCTCATGGAGGAGTCTTGTCATAAACTTGGTGGTGATTTTTGTAGTGATACTTTTGACCTTTTCATGTGTCATTCCTTGCATCCGTGATATGATGCTGAAACTTGTTCATGTGAATTAAGCATTGTATCATGAGGCCACCACTGGAGATGATGGGGAAACCACACCAGCTTAATGTTTTATGAGTACAGAGTAAAAGTATGACTGACATGGAGAAAACCGAAAGGAGATGTATGTTCATGATGTGAATTTGAAATGTACTGAGTTGCAAGAGTAATCAAATACGTCCTGAAGTTCAGAGAAGGTGTGTTATTCCTGTTTGAGATTTTTTTCATTTTATCCTGTTTATGTTCTGTTTAAATATATGTTGCATTTGAAACCACAATGTTACTAATCACTATTTAGCCAGTATACAGTTTTACTGTATTGATTGTTGTTTGATTGTTGATACCTTGTTGCATTTTCACATTTAGGTACTAATACACATAGGTTAGGTTGCTAGCACACGTAGATCTCTAATACAAATATACACATACAGTGGGGCAAAAAAGTATTTAGTCAGCCACCAATTGTGCAAGTTTTCCCACTTAAAAGATGAGAGGTCTCCAATTTTTATCATAGGTATACCTCAACTATGAGAGACAAAATGAGGGGAAAAAAAATCCAGAAAATCACATTGAAGGATTTTTAATGAATTAATTGGTAAATTCCTTGGTTAAAAAAATGATCCAGAAGAGGATTGGGAGAATGTCATATGGTCAGATGAAACCAAAATAGAACTTTTTGGTAAAAACTCAACTTGTCATGTTTGGAGGACAAAGAACATCATACCTACTGTGAAGCATGGGGGTGAAAACATTATACTTTGGGGCTGTTTTTCTGCAAAGGGACCAGGACGACTGATCCGTGTAAAGGAAAGAATGAATGGGGCCATGTATCATGAGATTTTGAGTGAAAACCTCCTTCCATCAGCAAGGGCATTGAAGATGAAACGTGGCTGGGTCTTTCAGCATGACAATGATCCCAAACACACCGCCCGGGCAACAAAGGAGTGGCTTCGTAAGAAGCATTTCAAGGTCCTGGAGTGGCCTAGCCAGTCTCCAGATCTCAACCCCATAGAAAATCTTTGGAGGGAGTTGAAAGTCCATGTTGCCCAGCGACAGCCCCAAAACATCACTGCTCTAGAGGAGATCTGCAAGGAGGAATGGGCCAAAATACCAGCAACAGTGTGTGAAAACCTTGTGAAAACTTACAGAAAACGTTTGACCTCTGTCATTGCCAACAAAGGGTATATAGCAAAGTATTGAGATGAACTTTTGTTATTGACCAAATACTTATTTTACCGAGGAATTTACCAATTAATTCATTAAAAACCCTTCAATGTGATTTTCTGGATTTTTTTTTTCTCATTTTGTCTCTCATAGTTGAGGTATACCTATGATGAAAATTGGACACCTCTCTCATCTTTTAAGTGGGGGAACTTGCGCAATCGGTGGGTGACTAAATACTTTTTTCCCCCACTGTATGTCTTTTACACATACAATCGTTTTTAGTCATTTTTTATTGTTACTCATTGAGGTTGCATTTACATATAAGTGTTAACTTTTTATTAAATCACTGTTAATTTACTGACACATAGAATGGCAAATACATATACTATTCCTCTCAGTTTATGGTTAATCACCATCACTGGTTTAACTTTTCCCCTTTTATGACTTAGATGATTGACTTCTTTTTTGAAATAAAAGGTATTATCCTCACATGCTCCCCAGAAAATGTAACATTCCAGCAGTGCTCGGGAGTGGCTGCGGGGCCGATGGCGGACTTTCCTCATTAAAAAGCGAGTTAGGATTGTTTGCAATAAAATGCTTTAGCAAAAAATGCATCAGAACTTAGCGAGCTGCCCAATGAGTTTTTAGAAGCCATAATGTTTCATCTCTGATGCTTTTTAAGCATCAAGGGGGGAATGATAGGATATTTTCATGTTTCATTGATTATTAAATATGATGTTAATGCTGTATTATTCTATTTTATATTATAATTGTATCTGGTGCATTTATTGAGCCAATGTCTGATTCTCTGTGTTTTTCCATTGCATCAGAGCCTGAAAAGAATGTCTGTTCTTCACTGTGAGATTAGGCTGAGCAAGGTTCTAAATAATGACCAAGGTTTTATTGTTTTATCATACCAAGCTGTTCTGTTCAGGATGCCCGAAGTTAGGATGACTTAGGTTGACCAGGTCATGTAAGGATCAAAGCAGAATGTTCAGTGCTGTCCATAGATTAGAGCTGTCTCGGGGGAAGATGGCTCCAGCTGTCTTCAGGTTTAGATAAAGTCAAGGACTGTCTGCCCAGGGTATAAGAAGCAACATCCTTGAATGCATGTTAGGAAGTTGGTCTGAGCAGGCTCTGAGACACGTCAGGCTGTGACCGATTGCCTCCTTTTTCTGATCAGAAAGAGAATAAATGGCTCAGAACTTGGAAACTGCCTACTGATTATTGATTCAGTCTCAACCACTTCATTTTGGACCTAACAGTTTCGTTGCAGGGAAAGGCAAGAGTGACTGATGAACCGCTGAGGATTTACTTCATCAGCTACTGCAATATTAGCTAATAATTTATGTTCATTATTATGTACTTGGCAAGTTAAGATGACCGAAATTCACGAAGTCAATCACTTTAATACATCAGCAGCCTTCAGAAAAACTAAATGTGCCAACATTTGGATTTCAAATTTATTTCTTTAAATATAATTTTAATAATTATATTTCTTTGAATTCAGAGTTATTGTTCTGTTCTGGCTCTACAAAATTAAGGTCAAAAATTTAAATTGTCTGAGGAAAAAAGCAAAAAATTTGCCACATTCTGTTTAAAATTTATTTTTAAAAAAAAACAAAAAAAAAGCAATTTTATAACAATCTGCCTTTGTCCATCAGACAGTCCTCTTCACTGTCCAGTTTTAAAGCTCCTCTTAAAAGGAACTCTGACTATATTGGCATGTTAGCTCTATATGCTTTATTTTTATGTTACTAACATAACTATAATATAATTTTTTTGAAAATAATTCCCAGTTTTATATATTTTTAAAAAACTTTATTACGATTTTTGTTTACGTCGCAATGCATTCTGGGTAGTGACGTAGAATGGTTGCAGCCGTTTTTTCTGTCTTATACAAGCCAAGAAGCGAAGCTACGAACTACTGCCATTTGTCAGTGAAAATGCCACATTGTGGATGTTGGATGTAATTTGTTGGATGTAATTTCAAATCAAAGGGAAATAAAGAGAGCGGGGTGAGCCTCCATAGCTTTCCTAAAGAGGGAAAGTGGAGGAAAAAGTGGGGCGGCAGCTGCTCAGCAGGTAGAGCAGGTCGTCTAATAACCCGATGGTTGGCGGTTCGCATCACGCTCTCCCCAGATATCCTGCCATTGTGTCCCTGGGCAAGACACTTGACCCGCATTGCCTCCAGTGCCCATAACACTGGGTATGAATGTGTAAAAATGTTTAAATGCTCGGTGGTGGCTGGAGAGGCTGCTGGCGCGGATTGGCAGCCACATTTCCCTCACTCTGAGTCTGTGATCACGCGCTGTAATGCATGCCTGATAAAACTGACATATGTATTAATCACGCTGTGATAATAGCACAATATTGCTCAAAGCGTGCGCATGAGACATGTCTGTGATCGCACGCTTGTGTTGACCGTTCCTGCCTTTGGTCTCCTAACTGTGGTTTTGGGACGCAGGGGAGATGCATCTTCCTCCGCGGTCAATTCCCGAGTAAATCTCACTCTTGTGGTACACAGAAGCACAGGCCGTTTTGCTGAAGCGTTGGGGCTTTATTTATATACCGCACTGTTGTCAGCAACAAATTCTACCTGCTCTGGTCGCCTCGCTCTTTCTACTTATCCGCACCAAATCACACACCGTTCGCCACACACACCGGTGGGGGGGGGGGGCGCCTCGGCTGCGCAAACGCCATCACTCACTCACGTCCACGCACCGAGCTGCCCCATCCAAACACACGCACCAGACATCCCACAACACTTGATAGAGCTGACATATGTATTAATCACGCTATGATAAAGTACAATATCACAAAGTCCAATATCACGAGTGTGCGCTTTGCGCACCAGTGTGGCGGATGAAATAAGGGAACCCAGTGTTGAGGCACGGAATAAGTGCAGGCAGGACACGCGAACTGAAGTTTAAAAGGGTGTTTATTTCATCCTCCAGCACGAAGCTCACTCCAGAGCTGTGGAGCGAGCCCTTTTTTTTTTATTACTTATTTTGTACCCATAGGTAGATTTGTTTTGCAGTCTGGTGATAAGCCACCAGCTGCCAGTCGCTGCGTGCGCAAGCGCCCCTTAACTCCCTAACCTGCATGTTTTTAACATGTGGGAGGAAACTGGAGAAATCCCAGAGTAAACCCACGCAAACACGGGGAGAACATGCAAACTCCACACAGATCACTGTTGGCCGGGGGCAGGGATCGAACCCACGATCTCCGCAATCCCCCGGCCGAGGGTAAACTGTGCTGCCCACTGCGCACTGTGGTTAGTACAAAATAAGTAATAAAAAAAAGGGCTCGCTCCACAGCGCTGGAGTATGAAATAAACACCCTTTTAAACTTCAGTTCGCGTGTCCTGCCTGCAATTATTCCGTGCCTCCACAGTGGGTTCCCTTATTTCATCCACCACACTGGTGCGCAAAGTGCACGCTCGTGCGCTTTGAGCGATATTGTGTTATTATCACAGCGTATAGCGTGTGATCACAGACTCAGAGTGAGGGAAATGTGGCTGCCAATCCATGCCAACAGCCTCTCCGGCCACCACCGAGTATTTAAACATTTTTACACATTCATACCCAGTGTTATGGGCACTGGAGGCAATGCGGGTGAAGTGCCTTGCCCAGGGACACAACGGCAGGATATCTGGGGAGAGCGTGATGCGAACCGCCAACCATCAGGTTATTAGACAACCTGCTCTACCTGCTGAGCCACTGCCACCCCACTTTATCCTCAACTTTCCCTCTTTAGGAAAGCTATGGAGGCTCACCCCGCTCTCTTTATTTCCATTTGATTGGAAATTACATCCAAAAGCCGCGCAATGTGGCATTTTCACTGACAAATGGCAGTAGTTCGTAGCTTCGCTTCTTGGCTTGTATAAGACAGAAAAAACGGCTGCAACCATTCTACGTCACTACCCAGAATGCATTGCGATGTAAACAATAATGGCGATTTACATCGTAATAAAGTTTTTTAAAAATATATAAAACTGGGAATTATTTTCAAAAAAATTATATTATAGTTATGTTAGTAACATAAAAATAAAGCATATAGAGCTAACATGCCAATATAATCGGAGTTCCTTTTAAAACACATTTTTATTCTCTGGTGATTGACCCAGTTTGAGACACTGATTTTATTTGCTTTTACTGTCTCTATTGTATGACAATTGCTTTGTTTCTGCTGTTTTGAACTGTAGCTGTATTTTATTGTTTTTATATTTTATTTATCGTTGATGTACAGCACGTTGTGTCAACTGTCATTTTTAAAGAGCTTTATAAATAAAGTTGGATTGGATTAAAAAAGATAAACATTAGCCACAAAAAAATCCACAAATTTATAATAGTCTCAAATGCACAAGAAAAGTCATAATGTTGCAAGAGAAAATTCCAAATTTGAGGAAAATGGTTGCAAATTCAGATAAATTTACAGAGAAAAGTAGAAAACGACAAGAAAATTGTTATGTGGTGGACACACATACGTGACCTGCTTTTGGACTCACATTTTAGACCAGAGCAAGGGCAGAGCTTCCTTGGTGATTACAGGAAGCTGCAAGAGTGTTAGCTTTGGTATGCAAAGCTTGAGACTGTGGGGTATAATTAAAGGATTAAAGAGGGGATGCATTGTAGACAGTGGTGTGATATCATGCAGAGAGGATGCATTGTTGCTGTCTTTATAATGCAATGTGGTTGGTGAGACATGTGACTTGTGAACTGTAAGAGTCCTGGTATTTAAGGACGGGAGTTCCCTTTGTTGCCCTCTTTTTTCTGCTTCGTGATGTTGGAGATGTGAATAAAGCTGACTCGAGAGAGAACTCTGTCTCGTCATTCGCACATTCCCACACTGGTGACCCCAAGACGTATCATGCAAGAGGAGAATTCCCCCAGGCCAGCCTCGTCAGGAGCCCCCAGCCAAGCGAATGCCGCTACAGTCCAGCTACCGGACTTCTGGCAGAACAATCCACGCTCCTGGTTCAACGCGGTTGAGGCGCAGTTCAACCTCCGGGGGACATCGGTAGATGCCACAAGATTCTACCACGTAGTCGCAAAGCTGGACAACAACACGGCCCAGCATGTGGAGAGCCTGATCGACCAGCCGCCGGACAACGACAAATACGGCACGTTGAAGGCTGCACTCATCCAGCAATTCACCCCCTCGGCGGAGGAGCGAGCAGAGAGGCTCCTGGCGCTGACGGAGTCGGAAAATGACATGCCCGCGAACCTGATGGAGAAGTTGTTGAGGTTGAAAGACTCTGACGACGATCACTTCATTTTCACCCACCTCTTCCTCAGGACTATACCGTCAGCAGCGAGAGCGACCCTGGCCAGTTCGCCACTGTTGGCCCAACGGGACTACCGCGCGCTGGGCCGAGAAGCGCAGCGGATTGTCAACGCCACCAAGCGGCGCGCAGCCACGGCCGCTGCAGCAGAACTCAGCGAGGCGACCGGAGACGACAGGAGGCCAGAGGCAGCGGTACCAGACTCACCAACGACGGCAGGGGCCAGGGAACGCGGATCGGACGTCCTTTGTTTCTACCATTGCCGCTTCGCAGAGAGGGCACGCAAATGTGTACCACTGTGCCAGTTCGGGCATTCGGGAAACGCCAAGACCGGGGATCGGTAGCAGCCGCGGCCCTCGGGGAGGAGAACAAGCTGCTCTACTTGTCGGACGCACGCTCGGGGAGGCAGTTCCTCGTCGACACAGGCTCCCAGTTGAGTTTCATCACACCTTCCTACGCGGACAGACTAGCTGGTTCCGGAGGTCCCCGGGTGACAGCAGCGAACGGCTCGGAGATTAAGACCTTTGGTGAGAAGACTCTGCTTCTGTCTCTACACGGCCGTACATTTGAGTGGACTTTTGTTGTAGCAGCAGTAAATTTCAATATGTTGGGGGCTGATTTTCTGTGCTCACATGGTTTGTTGGTTGATCTTGCTAACAGGCGCCTGGTTAATGCACTTTCTTTTGATTCTATCCCCTGCACAGCGCGAGTGGCCCCGCCAACAGCACAAGCCAACGTCACAGCTGCAAGCGGTAAGTTCCACACACTGCTCACTCAGTTCCCAGCACTCATGGTCCCCACATTTTCGGCAACAGTCGCTGAGCACGGGGTGGAGCATTTTATTACCACTACCGGACCGCCCGTTTTTGCAAAAGCTCGGCGCTTGGACGCAGCTAAACTAGCCATAGCGCGCGAGGAGTTCGCCAACCTGGAGAGGTTGGGCATTATCAGACGTTCAAACAGTCCGTGGGCTTCCCCGCTGCACATGGTCCCGAAAGCCGACGGATCATGGCGACCTTGCGGGGATTTCCGCAGGTTGAACAACGCTACAGCATTGTTCAACCTGCGGAAACCCAATCCCACATATCCAAGATTTTTCCGTTCATTTGGCAGGGGCGCGTGTTTTTTCTAAAATAGACTTGATCCGCGGTTACCACCAAGTCCCAGTGCGCGCTGAGGACATACCCAAAACAGCGGTAATAACTCCGTTTGGCCTATTCGAGTTTTTACACATGCCATTCGGACTTAAAGGGGCTGCTCAGACGTTCTAACGCATGATGGACGCGGTGCTTCGCGATCTCCCTTTCGTGTTCGTCTACTTGGACGATATTTTAGTAGTCAGCGCGTCCGAAGACGAACACGAAAAACACCTGGCCACAGTTTTCCGAAGGTTGGGAGATCACGGATTAATAATCAACCCAGCGAAGTGTCAGTTCGGGGTGGCGCAGATCGATTTTTTGGGACACCGCGTCTCCCCCGAAGGAGCAGTTCCGCTTCCTGACAAAGTGCGAGCGGTGGCAAATTTTCCCCGGCCGCAGTCGGTCAGGGCGTTGCAGGAGTTTTTGGGAATGGTGAATTTTTATAACCGTTTTCTCCCCCGTGCGGCGCAACTCATGCAGCTGCTGTATGCCACGCTCAAAAAAAAGAAACCCGCGGATAAAGTCGAGTGGTCCCCGGAGCGGGACCAAGCGTTCTCGGAGGTGAAAGCAGCCTTGGCAAAGGCTGCGTTGTTGGCACACCCAGACCCAACGGCCCGCATAGCGCTCACCACTGACGCTTCAGAGGTGGCCATAGGGGCGGTCGTGGAGCAACATGTAGCCGGGGTTTGGCAGCCCCTCGCCTTTTTCAGCAGGACCTTGCGCGATAGCGAACGTAAATACAGCGCGTTCGACAGGGAGCTGCTCGCTCTCCATTTGGCCATTCGCCACTTTCAATTCTGGCTAGAAGGACGCTCTTTCACCGCGTTCGTTGACCACAAACCGCTAACATTCGCGATGGCCAAGGTTTCCGAACCGTGGTCAGGCTGGCAGCAGAGAGAGCTGGCCGCGATATCAGAGTTTACCACTGATATCCAGCATGTGGCGGGCAAACTCAATGTAGTGGCAGATTGCCTCTCGCGCGCTGTAGCGGCCCCAGTCAGCATAAGAATAGATTACGCAGCCATGGCCGCGGAGCAGGTTCGTGACGCGGATGTGCGCGCGCTCCAGTCTGGACCAACAGGGTTAAGGCTGGAGAACAGGGTGCTGCAAGACGGTATGCCCCCCCTAATCTGCGATGTCTCCACGGGTCGGCCGCATCCAGTAGTACCAGCTGCGTGGCACCGCCGCGTTTTTGACTCGATTCATTCTTTGGCGCACCCGGGAGTGTGCGCGTCGGTCAAAATGGTAGGAGAGAAATTTGTGTGGCCGAGCCTCCGCAAACAGGTGAAAGAGTGGGCAGCAGCCTGCACGGCATGTCAACGAGCCAAAGTACACAGGCACACGAGGGCTCCTTTGGAGCCGTTTCACATTCCGGCCAAGAGGTTCGATCATGTTCATGTGGACCTCGTGGGCCCCCTCCTGCTGTCACAAGGGTGCACACACCTTCTCACAATGGTGGACCGCACCACGCGCTGGCCTGAAGTGGTCCCGCTGGCATCAACCACCGGCTGAGGAGGTTGCGCGTGCGTTTTTAACAGCTTGGGTGGCGTGCTTCGGCGTTCCATCGGACGTTACGTCCGACAGAGGCCCTCAATTTGTGTCCGAGCTTTGGTCGACAATGGCCCGCAGCCTGGGTGTCACAATTCACCGCACAACCGCGTACAATCCGCAGGGTAATGGGTTATGCAAACGTTTTCATAGGTCATTGAAAGCAGCTCTCGGGGCGTCACTGACGGGTGCAAATTGGGTAGATAAGTTACCGTGGGTGTTATTGGGGTTGCGTTCTGCGCCTAAAGAGGACTTAGAAGCCTCACCAGCGGAGCTCGTTTTTGCGCAGCCACTCCGGCTCCCTGGGGAGTTTCTCCCAGATAACCCTGCGCCAGACGTCTCCCCGTCTCAGCTGTTGCGGAGTAATATAGAATCAAGCACGCTGCCTGGCCCCGCGCGCCACAGTTTTCCGCGCGTTTTTGCGCCTAAAACTTTGAAGAACGCAGAGTTTGTTTTTGTCAGACACGATGCGCATCGAACCCCGCTGCGACCGCCTTATGATGGACCCTTCAGAGTGTTAGAAACAGGAGACAAGCAGTTTTTGCTAGATTTGGGGGGGTAGGAAAGAGAAAGTTGGCATAAACAGACTCAAACCCGCTTTTGTGGTGGCAGATGAGCAAGTGCTGTTGGCGAGGGCCCCGCGGCGAGGCAGACCCCCGCGGAGGGCTTCACAGAGTAATGTTTCCCCAGAACCCCCACAGGTGCTGACAAAAGGTTTCCACCCCCAGACGGCAAACCCCCAGCATGACAGTGCCGCGGAGACGTCCAACCCCAGCTACAGCAGATACGGCAGGAGACGGAAGCCCAGACAGCATGTGGACTGATGTGTATTGATACTATCACGGCATGCCTGTTGTTATTCCCTTGTTTGTTCTAAAATGCTGGGGGGGCTTTATGTGGTGGACAAACATACGTGACCTGCTTTTGGACTCACATTTTAGACCAGAGCAAGGGCAGAGCTTCCTTGGTGATTACAGGAAGCTGCAAGAGTGTTAGCTTTGGTATGCAAAGCTTGAGACTGTGGGGCATAATTAAAGGATTAAAGAGGGGATGCATTGTAGACAGTGGGGGTGATATCATGGAGAGAGGATGCATTGTTGCTGTCTTTATAATGCAATGTGGTTGGTGAGACATGTGACTTGTGAACTGTAAGAGTCCTGGTATTTAAGGACGGGAGTTCCCTTTGTTGCCCTCTTTTTTCTGCTTCGTGATGTTGGAGATGTGAATAAAGCTGACTCAAGAGAGAACTCTGTCTCGTCATTCTCACATTCCCACAGTTATAAATTTTGGAGAAAAACCTCAAACCTTCATGTCATTTCTCAAGTTTTTAAGTAGATGCTCTTTGTACCCTTAACTCAACTAGAACATTTTGGTTGTCTCCTTTTAATTATTAATTTCAAAGCACTGCTTTTACATGAGTAGAATTTCTGGCTAATATACCCACCACTGATCATACAGCCCTGGACAAAATTGTTGGTACCCCTCTGTTAATGAAAGAAAAACCCACAATGGTCACAGAAATAACTTGAATCTGACAAAAGAGGTGATAAATAAAAATTCTATGAAAATTACCCAATGAAAATCAGACAACGCTTTTGAATTGTGGTTCAACAGAATTACTTCAAAAAAAACTCATGAAACAGGCCTGGACAAAAATGATGGTACCCCTAGAAAAGACTGAAAATAATGTGACCATAGGGACATGTTGAACCAAGATGTGTCCTCTAATTAACATCACAGGTGTCTACAAACTTGTAATCAGTCAGTCGGCCTATTTAAAGGGTGACAAGTAGTCACTGTGCTGTTTGGTGACATGGTGTGTACCACACTAAACATGGACCAGAGGAAGCAAAGGAGAGAGTTGTGTCAGGAGAATAGAAAGAAAAAATATAGACAAGCATGTTAAAGGTAAAGGCTATAAGACCATCTCCAAGCAGATTGATGTTCCTGTGACTACAGTTGCACATATTATTCAGAAATTTAAGATCCACGGGACTGTAGCCAACCTCCCTGGACGTGGCCGCAGGAGGAGACGGATAATACGAATGGTAACAAAAGAGCCCAAAACAACCTCTAAACACATTCAAGGTGAACTCCAAGGTCAAGGTACATCAGTGTCAGATTGCATCATCCGTCGTTGTTTGAGCCAAAGTGGACTTCATGGGAGACGACCAAAGAGGACACCACTGTTGAAAACAAATCATAAAAAAGCCAGACTGGAATTTGTCAAACTGCATGTTGACAAGCCACAAAGCTTCCGGGAGAATGTCCTATGGACAGACGAGACAAAACTGGAACTTTTTGGAAAGGCACAACAGCTCTATGCTCACAGACGCAAAAATGAAGCCATACCAAGAAAAGAACACTGTCACTACTGTGAAACATGGAGGAGGTTCTGTTATGTTCTGGGGCTGCTTTGCTGCTTCTGGCACAGGGTGTCTTGAATCTTTGCAGGGTACAATGAAATCTCAAGACTATCAAGGTATTCTAGAGAGAAATGTGCTGCCCAGTGTCAGACAGCTTGGTCTCAGTCGCAGGTTATAGGTCTTGCAACAGGATAATGACCCAAAACACAGTTAAAAACACCCAAGAATGGCTAAGAGCAAAACATTGGACTATTCTAAAGTGGCCTTCTATGAGCCCTGACCTAAATTCTATTGAACATCAGTGGAAGGAGCTGAAACATGCCGTCTGGAGAAGGCACCCTTCAAACCTCAGACAACTGGAGCAGTTTGCTCATGAGGAGTGGACCAGAATACCTGCTGAGAGGTGCAGAAGTCTCACTGACAGTTACAGAAATCGTTTGATTGCAGTGATTGCCTCAAAAGGTTGTGAAACAAAATATCAAGTTAAGGGTACCATCATTTTTGTCCAGGTCTGTTTCATGAGTTTTTTTTTTTAAATTAATTCTGTTGAACCACAATTCAAAAGCAGTGTCTGATTTTCATTGGTTAATGTTCATAGAATTTTTATTTATTACCACTTTTGTCAGATTCAAGTTATTCAAGTTACAAACCATTGTGGGTTTTTCTTTCATTAACAGAGATGTACCAACAATTTTGTCCACGTGTGTATAATTTAAGTATGCATGAGTACATTACTGTTTTCCCCCCTTCCATTTCCTACTCTTTGTCCATCCATCCATCCATTCATCCATCTTCTACCACTTCTCCGGAGGTCCGGGTCGCGGAGGCAGCAGTTCAAGCAGAGAAGCCCAGACTTCCCTCTCCCCAGCCACCTGCTCCAGCAATTCAGAGAGGATACCAAGGCATTCCCAGACCAGCTGGGAGACATAATCTCTCCACCGAGTCCTGGGTCTGCCCCGGGGTCTCCTCCCGGTGGGATGTGCCCGAAACACCTCAAGTGGGAGGCGTCCAGGAGGCATCCTAATCAGTTGCCCATACCACCTCAACTGACTCCTTTCAATGTGGAGGAGCAGTGGTTCTACTCTGAGCTTCTCCCGGATGACTGAACTCCTCACCCTATCTCTGAGGCAGAGTCCAGAAATCCTGCGGAGAAAGCTCATTTAAGCCGCTTGTATCCGCGATCTTGTTCTTTCGGTCATTACCCAAAGCTTGTGACCATAGGTGAGAGTAGGAACGTAGAATGACTGGTAAATCGACAGTTTTGCCTTAGAACTAAGCTCCCTCTTCACCACAACAGACCGGTACAACGTCCGCATCACTGCAGATACTGCTCCGATCCGTCTGTCAATCTCTCGCTCCATTCTCTCCTCACTCATGAATAAGACCCCAAGATACTTAAACTCCTCCACTTGTCTCCAACCCAGAGAGGACAATCCACCTTTTTCCGGCTGAGGACTATGGACTCGGACTTGGAGGTGCTGATTCTCTTCCCAGCCGCTTCACACTCAGTAGTAAACCATCCCAGTGAGACCTGTAGGTCATTGCTGGATGAAGCCAGCAGGACAACATCATCTGCAAGCAACAGAGATGAGATCCTGTGGTCACCAAGCATGACACCCTCCGTTCCCTGGCTGCACCTAGAAATCCTGTCCATAAAAATTATGAACAGGATCAGTGACAAAGGGCAGCCCTGGCGGAGTCCAACTCTCACTGGGAATGAGTCCGACTGAGTGCTGGCAATACGAACCAAACTCTCACAACGGTCGTACAGAGACCGAATAGCTCGTAACAACAAGCCGAATACCCCATACTCCCGAAGCACCCCCCACAAAAAAACGACGAGGGAAGCGATCAAATGCCTTCTCAAAGTCCACAAAACACATGTAAACTGGTTGGACAAACTCCCACGAACCCTCGAGAATTCTCGAGAGGGTAAAGAGCTGGTCCGATGTGCCACAGCCAGGACAAAAACCACATTGCTCCTCCTGAATCCGAGGTTCAACCAATGGCCGGACTCTCCTCTCCAGTACCTTGGCATAGATCTTCCCAGGGAGGCTGAGGAGTGTGATCCCTCTAAAGTTGGAGCACACCCTCCGGTCCCCTTTTTTAAAGAGAGGAACCACCACCCCGGTTTGCCATGCCAAAGGCACTGCCCCCGACCTCCACGCAATGTTGCAGAGGCGTGTCAACCATGACAGCCCTACAACATCCAGGGCCTTGAGGTACTCAGGGTGAATATTGTCCACCCCCGGGGCCCGGCCACCAAGGAGATTTTTAACCATTTTGGCGACCTCAGCCCCTGTGATAGACGAGTCACCCCCCTCGTCCACAAGCCCTGCTTCCTCTGTGGAAGGCGTATCAGTGGGATTGAGGAGATCCGCAAAGTATTTCTTCCACCGCCCCACGATATCCCCAGTCAAAGTCAACAGCGCCCCAGCCGCACCATACACACTGTGGACAGGAAGCTGCTTCCCCCTCCTGAGCCGCCGGACAGTTTGCCAGAATCTCTTCAAAGCCGACCGAAAGTCTTGTTCCATGGCCTCACCGAACTCCTCCCATACCCGGGTTTTTGCTTCAGCAACCACCTGAGCTGCACTCCGCTTGGCCTGCCGGTACACCTCAGCTGCTTCGGGAGTCCCACAAGCCAACCAAGCCTGATAGGACTCCTTCTTCAGCTTAATGGCCCCCCTCACCACTGGTGTCCACCACTTGGTTCGGGGGTTGCCACCACATAATGCACCGACCACCTTGCGGCTGCAGCTCTGAGCCGCCGCTTCAACAATGGAGGTAGAGAACATGGCCCATTCAGACTCCATGTCTCCAGATTCCCTCGGAATGTGGTTGAATTTCTTCCGGAGGTGGGAGTTGAAGACCTCCCGGACAGGGGCCTCAGCCAGACGTTCCCAGCACACCCTCACTATACGTTTGGGTCTACCAGGTCTGAATGGCTTCCTCCCCTGACATCGGATCTAACTCACCACCAGGTGGTGATCAGTTGACAGCTCTGCACCTCTCTTTACCCGAGTGTCCAAGACATACAGTCGCAGGTCTGATGACACGATAACAAAATCGATCATTGACCTGCGACCTAGGGTGTCCTGGTGCCAGGTGCACATATGGACACCCTTATGCTTGAACATGGTGTTCATTATGGACAAACTGTGGTGAGCACAGAAGTCCAATAACTGCATACCACTCGGGTTCAGATCGGGCAGGCCGTTCCTCCCAATCATCCCCCTCCAGGTTTCACTGTCGTTGCCCAAGTGCGCATTGAAGTCCCCCAGTAGGACAATGGAGTCTCCAAGAAGGAGCACCCTCCAGCACCCCAGTCACAGACTCCAAAAGGGGTGGGTACTCTGAAACATCATTTGGTGCATAGGCACAAATGATTTTCAGGACCTGTTTCCCAACCCGAAGGCGCAGGGAAGCAACCCTTTCGTCCACCGGGGAAAACTCCAATATAGAGGCAGCAAGGTGGGGGGATACAAGAATACCCACCCACCCCTGCTCGTCGCCTCTCACCCAGGGCAACTCCAGAAAAGGCCAAGCTCCAACCCCTCTCCAGGAGACTGGTTCCAGAACCAGAGCTGTGTGTTGAGGTGAGGCCGACTATATCTAGCCGGTATCTCTCAACCTCGTACACCAGCTCAGGCTCCTTCCCCACCAGAGAGGTGACATTCCACGTGCCAAAAGCCAGTTTAGAAAGCTTGGGATCAGTCCGCCAAGGTCTCCGCCTTTGACCGCCACCTAATCCACATAGCACCGGACCCCCATGATCCCTCCTGCAGGTGGTGAGCCCACTGAAGGGTGGACCCATGTAACTCCTTCAGGCAGAGCCCGGCCGGGTTCCATGGTGACTGTCATGATAAATTCTAGATGAAGGACTCCTACTCTTTGTCAATGGGAAAAAAGAAACACTAGAATAAAAACACAAAAAATACACATTTTGGTTATTTATGTAAACCGTGAAAAAAAAAAAAAAAAATCCTGCAGGACAAAACATGACACTTGGTATTTTCTAACCTGTTTCTATACCACCATAGACAGAGAGAAAACCAAAGTTAGACAGAGCTCAGAGAGGGAAAGATGAGACAGAAGAGAGGAGCCAAGGAGAGTAAAGTGTTCAGGCAGAGGGTCCAGGAGAAGTGAGAGCAGAGAGAGGAGAGAAGGATGACACCAGTAAAAAGTCCAAACATAGGACATCTGGGTGGGACTCCCAACTGGCCCAATATGCCAACATTCAAGCCTTGGTAGTACAATACTTCAAATGGTAAGTTCCATTATGCAATATTTCAGTAAAAATTTTTAAAAATAAAAAGAAATAGTATAAAATTAACATTTCCGGTTACAATCATGTCATGGATTTTCTGCACACACACCCCCTCCCCTGGAAAAATACATTGCCACCGCGCCAAGGTCTTTAGGCCAGAAGAAACTCTGAATAATGAATATAAATTAGTTAGTATTAACTAAGGTAAAGGTTAAAAACAGCTCCTTTTCATTCTTGATTGAAATAAGAAAAACAAAAATAACAATAAGTAAACAAAATCAACCAACTCAAGCTCTTAACCACACCTGTTAGCTCAGCAGCTCTTCCATTATTGCTCCTGTTACCAGCGGGTTAAAACCATGATAAATGCCTCCAGTGCTTACATACCTCTTCTGATATTTTTCCGCATTTAAAGTACTTTAATAAGCTTGTGTTTGTCTCAGACAGTCACACTAGTAGCGAGACACTCTGCCTGGCTGGTGACTAGAACACGCGGGTGGGGTGCTTCTCTCCGCGTGGATCACGGTCACATGTGTTGTTGGTGTGCGCGCTTGCGATATCGTCATTTCTTCATAAATTTTTCTTAAATTTATATGTCCCGATAGAGTGGCAGAATTTTTTCTGGCGTGGCGGGCCGCCACCGGGAAATGTTACCAGAGGAAACCCTGCTTCCACTAGCAGTAGGCCAATTTACACAGTCACCCTGTCAATTAACAGCAGCGGTGGTAGTCGTTAACACAGGCCTCGACTGATCCGGTACAAAACTCTCATTCGTCATGATCTGCATGTTAGATTTGGCAAAGGTTTTATGTTGGATGCCCTTCCTGACACAACCCTCCCCATTTACATGGGCTTGGGACAGGCACTAGGAGTACACTGGCTTGTACACCCCCTGTGGCTGTTTTTTTGCACTATAATCTATAATTTCTACATTTAACAAAAACAGCCTATAAAAACCTTTTCAAACTGACTTTGAATCCTTTGATTTTATGTGATTTCAGAAAAAAAAACTCTTAAAAGGAGCACGAAACAATAATTCCGATTCTAGTCCAGTACTCAGCAACTTCTATGGAAGAAAAAAAATTTGAGCAATTTTGGTAAAAAAAAAAAAAAAAAATCTGCATGGAGCTGCAAAAATATTTCAGCCTTCAAATGAAGCTAAAACAGCAGAGTTAGAAAAACAAACTGGCCTACCAAAACTAGAATTGCTTCCACCAAAGGAACTATAGGTACAACTTAAGGGTCTCAATTGTGTTTTAAGTCCACTAGATGGTGCAAAGCAAGTACACAGTCAGGTGGAGTCATAGTTTGTCGCTGAGAATCGCAGCCAGATGTTGTAAAGGCCCCCATTCTCGAGTGAAGTTATATCTTGTCTAGCAAGATTTGCAGCCAGGTGTGAAAGTTAGGGAGCAGTTGGATGTGCCAAAAAGTTTGCTCAGGTGTTGGGTCTTTTGGGGGTTTGATGACAAAGATGGAAGGGAAGACTTTGACATGACACAAAACCCACAAGGACTGCCATACGAAAGGAAAAGAAAAAAGAAAAACATTCAGAGCACGCGGATCCGCACTCATCTCAGAGCCAACCAGCAACAGCACTGTTAGCAATGGCTAACGCTAAAAACACTCCAGCACGAGCAGCACTGACCAGCCCACTCCGGACATCTCCTGCACAACAAGGTGGCTACCTTCAAGTCAGCACCAAGTCAATCGCAAACCCCACTCAGCAGTTTTACTGAAGTTCCTTTCCTGAGGCCAGGACTTCTTTTGGCCTGTGTGAGTTCTCGCAAATTTTCCTAAAGAGTACAGCTCATTTGATTGAACTTAAACCTAAACTTCAGTTGATCTTTTCATCTGCATTCTACTGTTGTACATTGAAGAAAGCTTATTCAATGATCAAAATGTCGACAAGATCACCTTAACCTTAATTTATTTTACAGGATTACAGTTTAATAAGGTCAACAGAATCCCCAAAAAGGAGATTTAATCAATCTAATTTAGCCTAGCTTGAAACAAAATAATCATAAAGAAGAATCAAGATCATTTTAGTGAGGAGAAATCTTTAAGAATTAAACTGGTACCTCCTCTGGTGAAGTCATGCTTCTTCTTCACGAGCTCCTCACTGAATGCGTCTCGTCCACCATTGAACTCACCAGCTGTGACATCAACAAACACACAACAACATCATTATTATTGATGAGACAGAGGTCTGGACCAGTCCGACGTTCCAAATGGCCCCATCTTACTATCCAAGAGTTTTACAGGAGTGAGCAGCCTCTGCTGTAGAAAGAGACATTTTGGAGCCACTAAACATGTGTGAAACTTAAAAAAGGAACAAAAACAGCAAAGTTGGATGAATAAACTGGTCTGTAACACTGGTTATAGGAACATTCCTAATGGGTTAACAGGTCAAGCCAGACCCAGGATCCAATTTGTACATTTATAATCCAATGATTTACAAATGGATTCGGACCATTCTAAAGTCTGATTCAGAGCACTGTAGTCCCACAGACCTGGTGTGGATTTTCATCTGGGGGCAGCCAGCCGTGATGAAGGAAAGTTGTTTGAAAGCAGAAACAGCCAAAACCTTCTCCAGGTCAGCTGACAAATATTCCTTACGTTTGTTGGTGACCGAGAAAAGTCTTTCTAACAGTTTTACAGAAATTCTTCTCAATCAAGAAATCACTTAAATAGGACCTGCCTGATAAAATGAAGGCGACCAAAAGATCCTCAAAAGCTAGACCTCATACTGCAATCCAAAGAAATTAAGGAACAAATGAGAAGCAAAGTAACGGAGATCTATCAGCCTGGAAAAGGTTATAAAGCCATTTCTAAAGCTTTGGGACTCCAGTGAACCACAGTGAGAGCCATTATCCACCAATGGTGAAAACATGGAACAGTGGTTAACCTTCCCAGGAGTGGCTGGCTGACCAAAATTACGCCAAGAGTGCAGCAACGACTCATCCAAGAGGTCACAAAAGACCCCACAACAACATCCAAACAACTGCAGACTTCACTTGCCTCAGTTAAGGTCAGTGTTCATGACTAAAACATAAGAAAGAGACTGGGCAAAAATGGCCTGAATGGTAGAGTTCCAAGACCAAAACCACTGCTGAGCAAAAACAATATAAAGGCTCGTCTCAGTTTTGCTAGAAAACATCTTGATGATCCCGAAGACTTTTGGGAAAATATTCTGTGGAGTGACGAGAAAAGTTGAACTTTTTGGAAGCTGTGTGTCCCATTACATCCGCTGTAAAAGTAACAGCATTTCAGAAAAGGAACATCATACCAACAGCAAAATACAGTGGTGGTAGTGTGATGGTCTGGGACTGTTTTACTTCTTCAGAACCTGGAAGACTTGCTGTGGTAAATGGAACCATGAATTCTGCTGTCTACTAATAAATCCTGAAGGAGAATGTCTGGCCATCTGTTTGTGACCTCAAGCTGAAGCGCACTTGGGTTCTGCAGCAGGGCAATGATCCAAAACACACCAGCAAGTCCACCTCTGAATGGCTTAAGAAAAACAAAATGAAGACTTTGGAGTGGCCAAGTCAAAGTTCTGACCTGAATCCGATTGAGATGCTGTGGCATGACCTTAAAAAGGCGGTTCATGCTTGAAAACTCTTCAATGTGGCTGAATTACAACAATTCTGCAAAGTGAGTGGGCCAAAATTCCTCCACAGTGCTGTAAAAGACTCACTGCCAGTTATCGCAAACGCTTGATTGCAGTTGTTGCTGCTAAGGGTTGCCCAACCAGTTATTAAGTTTCGGGGCAATCACTTTTTCACACAGGGCCATGAAGGTTTGGATTTTTTTCATCCTTAGTAATGAACACCTTCATTTAAAAACTGCATTTTGTGTTTACTTGTGTTATCTTTGTCTAGTATTTAAATTTTTTTGATGATCTGAAACATTTAAGTGTGACAAACATACAAAAAACTGAGAAATCAGGAACAGGAGATCAGCACATCATCCCTGATCAGAAAGTGCAAGTTTGATGGCCCACAGCATGTAATCAGATTACACAGAGTAAAGAGCTCATAACGTCTGGTTTATCAGAAGTAAAACATAAATTTGTGCTTTTATGTTTTATGCTGGATGACAATTTTAATATTGTGCTTCTGCTTCTTCTTGTAAAACTATTTTTGTAGGTTTAGACATACAAATCTCATTAATTTTGGGATTTTTTTTTAAAATTGCAAACATTTTTTATATTTACTTTTGATGCCTCTGGTTTTAACACGTTTTGCTTTTTTTCGCCTTGCTGTACATTTTTAAACTGATTTGATTTTTTGTACTTTAACCGTTTTTTAAATCAAATTATATCAACTCTGCGTAACCAGGTAGGCAGCAGTAGTACACAGCAATTTTCATTTCAATTCTGCTTTATTTATATAGTGCCATTTCACAACAGTAGTCATCTCATAGCACTTTCAAACTGTAGGGGAAAACCCTCACAATTGCAGACAGACCCCAGAAATCAGGCGATCCCCTGTGAGCAGCACTTTGAGACAGCGGAGAGGAAAAACTCCCTTTTAGCAGGAAGAAACCTCCAGCAGAACCAGGCTAGGGAGGGGCAGTCATCTGCTGCGACTGGCTGGGGGGTGAGGGGATAGAGAAGAAGACGAAAAGAACAGACACGTAGAGAGCAAACAGCACAACAGGGACTCCATCTGTGGGAGAAACCAAACAGGTGTTAATGGCCGGCAAAAATATTTCATTGAGAGTGAAGAAAGAAGTGAAGCCCGGTGCATTGTTGAAGGTTCCCTGGCTGTCTAAACCTATTAGCAGCCTAACTAAGGGAGGGTTCAGGGTCACCTGATCCCATCCTAACTATAAGCTATATCAAAAAGGAAGGTTTTAGCCCAGTTCTTAAAAACAGAGATTGAGTCTGACTCCCAAATCCAGATTGGAAGCTGGTTCCAAAGGAGAGGAGCCTGATAACTGAATGCTCTGCCTCCCTTTGTACTTTTAGAGGTTCAATGTATTACAGTAATTCTGCATTTTGGGAGCGTAGTGCTCTGTTAGGATGATAGGGTACTATCAGATCTTTTAAATAACAAGGGGCCTGATTATTTAGAGCTTTGTAAGTGAGAAGAAGGATTTTATATTTAATTCTAGATTCTATGGGAAGCCAATGTGCTCTCTCTTTGTAGTACCTGTTAAAACTCTAGCTGCAGCATTTCAGATCAAGTGAAGGCCCACAACAGTGAGTGTAATCCATGAAGAAGAAGAATTTCTGTAAAAGTGTTGAAAAGATTTTTTTCGGCCACCAACAAATGTAAGATCAGCTGACCAGGGGGAGTTTTTGGCTCGGTTTCTGCTTTCAAACAACTTTTCTTCATCACCACTGGCCCCCCAGTTGAGAATCCAAACGCCCCCCCCCCCCATGTTCTCCATGCCGAATTATAAATCACAGCAACATTATGGTATATATTTTGATGGAGCAACTCCATATTCAGGGATGCAAACAGTAGCAAAGCACTTATAAAATCTTTATTTGTGAAGCACTGTGGTGACCGACAGGTTGTGATGGTGTGTGTTATCCAATCAGTGTGGTCATGATGCAGTGTATTATCCAACGAGCACGGAGTCAGTCCAAAACCCCGCCCACACTTCTTGAAGCCAGGTTATGAAGACACAGAGAGCGGTCGCAGAGCAGTGGGAACAACATTTATTGATAAAAATTACATATTTTGACTGAGTGACTCCATATTCAAGGATGCACACCCTCGTAACCTCAGGAAACCACGTTTAAAATCTGAGGCCAGTCTGACAAACGGTTCGAGAGCTATGCGTGGAACAGACACACAAACACACAGAGATTTAGTGAATTTATAGATAGATATGCACATGCTTAGCCTGCCAACAGAAAGATTCATGTTTTGGAAAATATGCGTTAGCATATCTGTGAAAATCAGCTACTCCCTGGATGGGGATCGATCAACTCAAAAACTACAGCAGATAGAGCCACTCAGCCCTCAATCTAATACTAGCATACTGTACAATACAATAATCTTTAACCTGCCATCAGAATTTAAGATAAGATAAGCCTTTATTAGTCCCACAATGGGGAAATTCCAGGATTGCAACAGCACAGGGACAGCAACACTCAGAGCAATAATTTAGAAGATAAGAAAATAAGAGCAGTGAATATACATATGTACACAAAAAATATATATACACAGTGCGGAGCATTGTAGCTAGATGGAATAAACAGCATAACCGTCTATTTAGTTACCCTACATAGTATGAATATGTACCCATACATATTGTCACCTTCCGTAGCGACTGATATTGTCCTAGTTGTATACTGGAGGGGACCATTTGTCTAAGTCTGTTGTGTCTTTTGCATTCAATACTATTAGGTCGTCACTTTTTTTTTTTTTTTTTTTGCTGCGAGCAGCCCTGCTTGTTATAAAGTCTGACAGCTGTAGGTAGGAAGGACCTGCGAAACCTCTCGGTCGCGCACCTAGGATGATGTAGCCTACTGCTAAATGAGCTCCTCAGTGCGTTCAGTATGTCCTGCATAGGGTGGGAGTTTAGCCACCGTCCTTCTCTCTCCTATCTCCTCCACTGGGTCAAGGCGTTGCCCCAGGACAGAACTAGCTTTCTTGATCAGTTTGTTCAGTCTCTTCTTATCGGCTGCTGTAATGCCGTTGCCCCAGCAGACCACTCCAGAAGTGATGGCTGATGCCACCACCGTGTTGTAGAATGTCTTCAGGAGCACCCTTGTACACCAAAAGACCTGAGCCTCCTCAGTAGGAACAGCCTGCGCTGTCCCTTCTTGTAGAGTGCGTCAGTATTGTGTGACCAGTCTAGTTTATTGTTCAGATGAACACCCAGGTACTTGTAGGATGTCACCATCTCAATGTCTGTTCCCTGTATATTTACTGGTGCTGTGAGGGGTTGTCCTTGCCTGGGGCAGTCCACCACCAGCTCCTTAGTTTTCCTCACGTTGATCTGGAGGCAGTTCCGATGGCACCAGTCCACAAAGTCCTGGATAAATCCTCTGTACTCAGCTTCATCTCGGTTGGAGATGAGGCCGATGATCGCAGAGTCGTCAGAGAACTTCTGTAGATGGCAGTGTGTTGTGTTGTGAGAAGTCCGCAGTATAAAGGGTGAACAGGAAGGGAGCCAAAACCGTTCCCTGGGGGGCCCCTGTGCTACCGATGATCGTGTCATTTACATATTAAAATTTTAAAAATTATATAAATATATAGGCAGTGCACTGATGTGGCCCAGCTTTGTCCTCCAACAATCTCTGGATACTTTGACCAACGCGTCACGAGCAGCTGCCATCATGCATTTGAGAAAAGGTCCATGGAAGCAGGTTCTCTGCATACTGCTCTGATTGACTAGTCTGGGTTTGTTTTGTGTGGGTTTTATGCAAACCCCCTAATGCTGCCACTCATTTTTGCCACCCAGCATTTTTTAACTGTCATGAGTTGTGATTGCGATTCGTCATCTGCATCCCCTCTAACTAGAACATCAGGCAGTGAAACCAAAGGAAAACTCCGCTAATGTTGGCGCTCCAGTCACCGATGCAGCTGTCATGCAGGACTGTTTAAGTAACACAATTCCTCATCAACTCACACTCACACACTTGAATTTCACAGAACGTGGAAAAGCCTGTTAGCCTTGTGGCTAACTAGCACCGAGCTAACGGTCTTCAGGAGCTGCTACCTCCACATTCAGACAGTTTTAAGGTTTAGCTGCAGCTCAAAACCTCCTTAAATCCACAAATATCTGAACTCACGTGAGCAGGATTCCTGACAGCAGTTCAACAGCAAACCACTTCTTTCTCCGTTTTCCCAGCAGTGCCTGTCGCCATGGAGGGCAGTGAGAGACTACCGTAAAGCAGATTCTGCCGTAAATCTTAAAGATACAGTACCCTACTGAACTATACAAAAATACAGAACTGCAAACACCTATAAACCATTATAGCTACTTTTAAAAAGTTCTGACAAAAACATAAGTCAGTTAAAAGCAAATGTTTTAAAAAAAATATTGAAAATGTAAAAATCTCTCCACAAAATATTAGACATTTTCATTTCACCTCTAATTGCAGCTAGTATATGACTGTATACATATGCACAAGACACAAAGCATTCATCTTCTTCGCTTAATCCTTTTCGGGTCGCGGGGGGGGGGGGGGCTGGAGCCTGTCCCAGCATCTTTGGGCGGGAGGCAGGGTACACCCTGAACAGATCGCCAGTCCATCACAGGCCCAACACAGAGAGACAGACAGACAACCATTCACTCTCACAGTCATACCTAAGGACACTTTAGAATCCCCAGTTTGATGCCAATTAACCTAACTTGCATGTTTTTGGCATGTGGGAGGAAACCGGAGAAATCCCAGAGCAAACCCACGCAGACACGGGGGGAACATGCAAACTCCCCACAGATCGCTGCTGGTCAGGGGCTGGGATCGAACCCAGGATCCCCCGGCCAAGGGTGAGTTTCTGTGCTGCCGCAGTGCTAACCACTCCTCCACCGCGCCACCCCAAGACACAAAGCAATTAAAATTAAAAAAGAAAAATACAAAAAACTGAAGTTAAAACACTCAGCATAAAAAGACGGGAGCGTCTATTCATAGTTTCAAGATGACGTCACACAGTGGACGGCCGTGTTGGCAGGAAGCTGCCGGGGGAATTCTATTTCATTAAAGCTGAAAATTATATAAAACTGATTCAGAACTGATGTAACATTATTTCCATATTCTGTATTGAAAGACCTTCAAAATTGTGGTGTAATTGAGTTATTTAGAAAGAACTACAAAGTCGCGCAGGGATGACGTCACGGGGCGACTGGCGGGAGAGTGACAGACTAGCAGCGAGGTTGACGTTTGGTGCAATAAAAAGTGACATTACAAACTACAGTTGGACTCACGCAGTGTTTTAATAACACGACATGGTGTCAGAAGTCCTGTAGTTAACGTAGAGAGGTAAGCCCGGAAAGAAAAGGATCGTTTGTACACCGCGGAGGAAGAGAGGGGAGTTTGCGGACACGATGAGTGGAGACGAAGATGCAAATGGAGGGTTAGCAACCGCTCCAGGAGCCGCTGTGGCAGCGGGTCCGTGCGCTACGTTCAACATCCAGCCGCCGGAGCCCTTCGACTTTTCTAAGCCGCAGGAGTGGGCCAAATGGATCCGGAGATTCGACAGATTTCGCCTGGCAAGTAACCTGAATGCAAGCTCTGAAGAGAATCAAGTTAATACTCTGATATATTGCATGGGAGACGAGGCGGATGATGTTTTACGTGGGCTGGCTCTGACTGATGCTCAACGCAGCTCGTATGAAGCGGTGCGTGACGGCTTTCAAAGCTTCTTTGTGGTTAAAAAAAAATGTAATTTATGAACGTGCCAAATTCAACCTGCGAAAACAGAGAGAAAGTGAGACAGTAGATTCTTTTGTCACTGCACTATATGCGCTGGCTGAACACTGCAATTATGGTGTGCTGCATGATGAGCTACTTCGGGACAGACTCGTCGTCGGTCTGTTAGACAAGAGGCTGTCTGAACGCATGCAGCTAGATGCTGAGCTGACTTTGGAGAAAGCTATCAGGATGGCACGGCAGAGTGAGGAGGTGAAAAAGCAGCAAGCTTCTCTGAGAGGAGACACCAGAACTCAGGCAAGTGAGGCAATGTCTGTTGATAGAGTGTTCAAGGGAAGTAGAAAGCCTGCTAAAAACAAACCTCAGCGTGCTCTCAAACCGCACAGTACTCAGAACAGCAAGGAAAAGGGGACACAATTAAAATGTCATAAATGTGGCAGCTCTCCATCACATTCAAAACGGGAGTACCCTGCAAATGAAGTGAACTGTCATGCTTGTGGGAGAAAGGGTCACTATAAACGTGTGTGCAAGACCGTAAAATCTGTACTTGAGGTGGAAGAGGATGAGGATGCCATCTTCCTCGGCAGTGTTACAACAGACGGTGATCCTTGGATGGTCAACATTGACATTCATGACAGCAGCGTGACGTTCAAAATTGACACGGGTGCTGATGTCACAGTTTTGCCACATGCTGTGTTCCAGAAAATACTCAGAGAAAACCCACCTGCGCTCCACAAAGCACCTAAGCCGCTCCTGGGACCGGGGAGGAGGCCACTTGATGTTGTGGGCGTTGCCAAGCTGTTGTTGAGAATTGGTGAGAAAGAGGAGATGGAGGAAGTGTATGTTGTCCGTTATGTGCACACTGCCCTGCTAGGGAGGTCTGTGAGCTGCAGACTAGGGCTTGTTGCACGCCTTGACAGTGTCACTATAGAGACATTAATGGAGAACTATCCAAAACTATTCAGTGGACTAGGTGAGGTGCGCCAGGCATATGCCATCAAGCTCAAACCAGGTGCCAAACCATTTTCACTCAAGACACCAAGGAAGATCCCATTGCCACTAATGGACAAAGTCAAGCAAGAGCTGTCCCGCATGGAAAGCCTCGGGGTGATATGCAGAATTGAGGAGCCTACAGATTGGTGTGCTGGCATCGTGGTAGTGCCCAGAAAGAACAAGATGGATCCTGTGCGAATATGTGTCGACCTCACTAACCTCAATGAGTCCGTGTGTAGAGAAAAGTTCGTTCTACCATCAGTAGAGGAAACACTTGGGAGGCTGGCTGGAGCCAAAATATTTAGTAAGCTGGATGCAAATACGGGGTTTTGGCAAATCCCATTGACAGAAGATTCAGCGAAACTGACAACGTTCATCACGCCCTTTGGACGCTATTATTTCAAACGGCTACCTTTTGGCATTGCGTCCGCCCCTGAACACTTTCAGAACAGAATGGTGACGGAGGTCACAGAAGGGCTCGAAGGCGTGGTTTGTCACATTGACGACGTGCTGGTGTGGGGTCGTACGCAAGAGGAGCATGATGCTCGCCTGCATACCGTGCTAAGAAAGATTCAGAAGGCAGGTATCACACTTAACATTGGCAAGTGTGATCTGTCAAAGTCTGAGGTGACCTTCCTAGGCCACGTGATCTCCGCCAGCGGCATCAGTCCAGACCCGAGCAAGACGGAGGCTGTGAGGGAAATGCCTGAGCCAAAAACAGTGAGTGAACTAAGATCTTTCCTTGGAATGGTAAACCAGCTAGGCAAGTTTATCCCGCAGCTAGCTGAGAGGGATAAAGCCCTCAAGAGATCTCCTTTCAAAGAAGAACTGCTGGGTGTGGGGCGCTGACCAGGCTAAATCCTTCCAGGACTTAAAGGATGCCCTGACGTCGCCACCAGTGCTAGCCGTATATGATCCTAACAGAGAATGCAAAGTTACAGCAGACGCATCGTCTTATGGACTTGGAGGAGTCCTGCTACAAAACTGGGGTGAGGAGTGGAGACCAGTAGCCTTCATGTCGCGGTCTCTCATGCCTACCGAGCAGAGATATGCACAAGTGGAAAAGGAGGCTTTGAGCCTGACCTGGGCTTGCGAGAGGTTCAGCAATTTCCTCATTGGAAAACACTTCCAGTTGGAGACAGATCACAAGCCTCTCCTGAGTCTCCTGGGGTCTCAAGCACAGGATGTTCTACCCCCTCGGATACAACGCTTTCGAATGCGTCTTATGCGCTATTCCTACTCCATATCTCATGTGCCAGGGAAGTGCCTGTGGACAGCTGATACATTGTCGCGAGCGCCTGTCACAAGAAAAGGGACACCAGCTGACAAAGAGCTGTTCGAGGACACAAATATCTACGTGGATATGGTGATGGAGAACCTACCTGCAAGCACTGCTTATCTGGAGGAGCTGAGAGAGCAGCTGCAGAGGGACAGTGTGTGTGCTCGAGTGATGCAGCTGTGTGCAGAAGGCTGGCCAGCTCATGGCATAAATGAACCTGCACTCAAGCTATACTGGACTGACAGAGCATTCCTTACTGTCCAAGATGGTCTACTGCTAAAGGGAGAAAGACTCGTCATACCCTCAACCATGAGAAATGATGTTCTCGCTAAGCTGCACGAAGGACACCAGGGTGTGGTTAAGTGTAGAGAACGGGCACGACAGTCAGTATGGTGGCCAGGGTTGAGTCAGCAGCTGAATGAGTTGGTTCTCAACTGCAGAGCATGCTGTCAGGAGAGACAGAACCACAGGGAGCCACTGATGCCGACACCATACCCAGACAGACCATGGCAGAAGTTGGGAGCAGACTTGTTCATGTTAGGGAGCAAGACCTACTTGCTAGTAGTGGACTACATGTCAAGATATGTGGAGATTGCCCTGCTAACTCCCACAAGATCTAATGATGTGATCCACCACCTTAAGTCAATCTTTGCACGTCATGGAATCTGTGAGACCCTGGTGACAGACAATGGGCCACAATTCTCTGGAGCAGCTTTTGCAGCATTTGCAAAGTTGTACGGGTTCCAGCATGTAACCAGCAGCCCAAAATATCCCCAGGGCAATGCTGAAGCGGAACGTGCAGTGCAGACAGTGAAGGGGCTTTTGAAGAAGTCAGATGACCCCTATCTTGCTTTACTGGCCTACAGGGCTACCCCTCTCCAAAATGGGTATAGCCCAGCTCAACTGCTCATGGGAAGGCGGCTTCGTACAACTGTACCTATTCTTCCTGCGTTGTTGAGTCCTGCTCTTCCGGATAGAAATGCTGTTATGCTGAACGAAGGGAAGAGGAAAACAAAGGATGCACAACGCTACAACCTGAGACACCGTGCAAAGCATCTCAACAGACTCACTCCAGGACAGGATGTGTGGGTGACCGATCAAGGAGCAGCAGGTGCTGTCATCGGAAATCACACCACACCGCGCTCTTATCTGGTGGAGGGACCCCATGGGACCATCAGGCGAAACCGTCGTCATCTCATCCCCTGGAACTCCTCATCGGAGCAGAGCAACAGTGCTGCAGTAGAGCAGTTCCCGGAAGGTGTTCCAGAACAACCTTCAGCAGAACAACCGGCAGCAACATCATCACAGCAGAACGTTCCTGAACCACCATCTACTCCTACTCTTAGAACCAGGTCTGGGAGAGCGGTTGTAAAACCAACCCAGTTGGACTTATAAACAATTATGAAGATTGAACTTTTGAAAATAATAGTGGGGAAAAAAAGGCTGCAAATGTATTGCACTATTTTTCTGATTTTGCACTCTTTTCAATGTAAATGTTCAAGTTCAGAGTTTAGAGTGAGGACAGAACAGTACAGGGTTTAGGATCGAAGTATTGTACTTGATTTTGCACATATTGTTCAGTGCTAAGGGTAAACTGCAGTGTGACTGTTGTGTGTGTGAATGGTATTAGGTAGGACCAGATCTTCCAGCCACAGAGGCAGAATAATCCTCTAAGGTCTGTTGAATCAATGGCAGTCTACCCATTGATACTAGAAAGGGGAGATGTGGTGTAATTGAGTTATTTAGAAAGAACTACAAAGTCGCGCAGGGATGACGTCACGGGGGCGACTGGCGGGAGAGTGACAGACTAGCAGCGAGGTTGACGTTTGGTGCAATAAAAAGTGACGTTACAAACTACAGTTGGACTCACGCAGTGTTTTAATAACATGACAAAAATGACATTTAATTTGTACGAAGTGCGCAAAAACTGACCCAGAAAAAGACGATTTTGGCTAGCTATAAAACTTGCGTTCGATCAGTCGTGAGTTATATCTTCCGCAAAAACATAGGCATTTTCTAAGCTTTCCAATGACACCAGGAACTCATGGGGCTTTTTCCGGGACTTGCCGCTAGCAAACAAAGAGTCATGATTTATGATTTTTCATGCCTAATGACGTGGTGCACATGAAGTACCACACTTTCAAGCTACAGGATAACATGAAGATTCAAATTACTATTTAACCCTCCTTGCCAAGTTCTTACCTGTGAGTACAGCTGTGTCCAAATAGGCGAGACAGAAATGTCTCATGCTGAGCGACGCAGATGCTTCTAATCATTCCAGGTGATTAGATCTCCTTACGGACCACACTTGGATCCTGCTCACTGTTATATAAGTAAATCGTGGCCCAGTTATGAGACCGAGTGGTAAACTACATAAGACTTTATTATAGACTCACATATAATACAGAGGTGCTGCTATGGTTTGAGCGCCAATCTCGTCCGCACTCGAACCATGCCCTATTTTCGCCCATCTGACGGCTGTGTGCCCCTTTTGGCCCTCTGAGCTTTTATTATGACAGCGCTCAGAGGGGTTTTCCGGCTGTCAGAGCTGTCAGCTGAGCCGCATTTTGTCTCATCAGCTGCTCTCTACTTAAAAGGGCAGCTGGGAGCGAAATATGTGGCACTCTCGTCAAAAACCTTCCCATGGTCAGACGTTATTCGAGCATCCCGCTGTTCAGACGTAGACTATCCCTCGTCTTTATTCGTAAGTGTGTTTCCTTATGTTTCCATTCTCCCCTGTCATTGATTGTATTCATTGTGTGTTTTATCCCCCTGTGGCTTGTTATTTTTGTTACTTTTCTGTTCTGTTAGTAAACTGTGCAAACTCACTGGTGATTTGTGGCGTCTTATGATGGCTCGTGAGGGTCATCCATGACAGTAGACTGCCGCCAAACTGAGAAGGCTGTCGCCATGAGTTTGCCGTGGTTTGGAGTTTTTTCCCTTCGCTTGGGCTTGTGTACAGTATGTCCGCCCTCGAGCGTGGGTTTTGCCCTGAGTGGTTCCAAGAGGTCAACGGCTATCTGGCTAAGGCCCATCGTCTCATGCCCGCTCCAGCGGCAGGTGACTACTTGTTCCTTGCCCAGAGGGCCCTATTAAGATACTACCTCACATCCTTCCCGGAAGGAAAGGAGAGGGTAATATGGATTGTGGCACAGCATGCGTTAATTGTAGAGACAGCCAAAGAACATTCTCCTTCTCCCTCGAGTACGGCATCCCCGACGAGAGTGGAGATCCGTAGACTGGAGAGAAACCCTGGCAGGAGGCCGACGGAGAGGCATCCCCGCTCCACGTTTTGGAATTCAGCTCCTGTCACCCGTCCAGCCACGGCGCCATGTGTTCCTGTTCTCCTCGCCTCACCATCAGTCAGTAAGCATCGTCGCCACATCACAACTAGGCCCCAGCGAGAATCCCGTCCGGATCCAGCTCTGGGTCATTGGAGGAACCCAGTCTCCCAGTCAGCCACGTCTTCCACTTCACGACGGGAGGGAATCCCTGCAGTCGCTTCCCCCGGGTCATCTGTCCCAGCTGTTCCATCAGCTCCTCGTGCCCGGGCCAAGTCATGGGCAAAGGAGGAGAGCGGACTGCAGCGTGGAGTCTGCGCCGACGACGAAGCGTCCCCGGGTCTCCACCAATGAGCGGTTCGTTCCAGCGGGTCGAGGGTCCCCTGCCACCACCCCGTGCGGGTCGTTGGCATGGACATTTGCGCCGGAGGGTCCTCAGGCTGCGGAGACCATCATGCCGGCTGTGGAGCCCGCCGTAGCTGAGTGGGAGCCAGATGACGACCTTCAGCCTGAGCCTGGATCATCGAAGTCCTGGATGGCGACAGAACTCGAGTGCAGGCAAGTGCTCTACCTTGTTTTCCTCCTTTCCATTTTAGAGCATTTTTGCCTGTCTCTCAGGGAGGTGAGCCAGGGGCAGCCGTCCACTGCATCCGAGCTCATCTCGCTGGGCTCTGTCACTACCGGTGATTCTGATCCCGGTTCTTTTCATTCTCCTGAGCCTTCTCCCAGGGTCACCAGTGCAGAGCCAATCCCGGTCGCTGTGCTGGAGGTTCCTTGTTTGGGGTTGGAGGTCGTTACTGGTGCTGCGCCGACCCAGTTGGGGTCCATCGCAGGTGCAGCTGAGACCCAATCAGGGTCCGTCGTGGGTGCAGCGCTGGTGTGGTTCAAGGTCGGTGAGAGAGCTGCAGATCCTCTGCCGCCTGACATTGAACTGGCTCATCGTCATCATCATCTTCATCCTCACCGTCATCTTTCCAGCTCATCTCTACCGGGGGCTGTTGGGGTTCTCAACATTCGGCCCGGCTCTTCCTTCGTCTTTCCCCTCTCCAGGGAGGCCGTCTCCAATTGTTCCCCCACGGTCCAGGTGGCTGAGTGATGTGGGTCGACCGCCTGGGGAGCTGTCTAGCCGGTTCGACGTTCTGGGTCGGCCACCCGACGTACGGTGCTTCCTACTGGGCGACCTGGTTCGGCCGCCAGAGGTTCTGACTTTCCAGGCCTGGGACTGGGGTAGGCCACCCGAATATTTCTTTTTCCCCTTAATCACCATTTGGCCACTGGACACAGGGAGACCGCCGGAACTGTTCCTGTTTTATTGGCCTGTCGTCATCCTCATGTGTTTTGTGGTCCCACTGAGGTATAAGGTCATTCAGTGTTAGTTGTTCTGACCCATGTATTTTCTGTTGTTTAGCATGTCTTTTTTTTCTCCTCTCCCCTCTCCTGTCTGAGGGATGAATTGTATCTAACCCTTGGTGTCTTGTGGGCCTGTGGGTTTTAGTTATAGGCCTCCTGTTTGCTTTTTGCCCTGTTCATGTATCATTTGTGTGCTATGGAGCATGTTGTCCCCGTGTCTGCGTGGGTTTACTCCGGGATTTCTCTGGTTTCCTCCCACATGCCAAAAACATGCAAGTTAGGTTAAATGGCATCAAAACAGGGGATTCTAAAGGCCCTTTTCCACTAGCCTCACTTGGCCCTACACCGCACCACTCAGCCCGCTTTAGGTGCTTTTCTACTAGCCCCAGCACCGGTTAAGCAGGTACTTTTTTCGTACCTGATCCAGGGCAGGGTCTAACCGGGCCGAGTAGGGCTGTGATATGACTTTAAGAGACTGGTCGCCGCTGATTGGTCAGGTTGTAACGTCATGAAAGCGACTTTTTCTGCTGAATTTACTCCAAGACCGCCATTTGTAATTGTTCAGCAGTGAACACAGTGCGCCCCTTTAATACGGTATATTATATTAATATACTGTATAATATACTTATATAATAATATACTCCTAATATTATATATTAGGAGGTGCGCAATTTTCTTTCTATATTAGGGAACGATCGCATCCAGCACGAGTTGGACGGATCTACTTGAAATGCAGGTGTCCGAGCAGATGGCTTCCCAAGGGCACATCCGTACTGCCAAACAGTGTCGGGAGAAGCTGAAAAAGCTGAAAAGCGATTACCGAGCAGTGAAGGACCACAATGCTCGAAGTTCAGCGGATGGAAGGAGTGGAAGTGGTTCGCTGAGAGACATTGGGCTCCACACGGTCACCGTCACCGTCACGGCCCTTGGAAACAGTGGATGGTGAGTGTTTATTTGATATTGCGCATCTGTTCGCCACTTGATTCTTTCTGTGCCAAGCTCACTGTTTTTAAGAAATAGGAAGGTTGTTAGATTGTGAGTAATGGTTGTTACTGAGGCTTGCGTATTGTTTTGCAGCCAACTGCAGATTCACGCTTGCTTTGTGTTAAGTATTAGCGCGAACAAAACGCTGAATTACGCTTATTGTATTCCGGTTAAAAACTTGAGTGTTGTGTACATGTTGCACTTTGGTGTTAAGTTTTAAATTGCGTGCATTTTTTTTTTCGAGAATCGCATTTCATATCACAGGGGTCCACCTCAGTGGAGATGACTGACACAGCGGACTTTCCTGGCGCTGCGTCTGTGTGTGCGTCTGGCTGAGCGCCAGCTGGATCGGCTCCACATCACCAGCTCCATCTGGATCACGTTCAAGTGCCGGTAAGGCACAATAACCACGATTTTTTTTTTTGGTTGAAACAGGTCCAGCAGCGGAAATCAGGGTCGAAAATCCATCCATCCATCCATCTTCTACCGCTTAATCCTTTACAGGTCACGAGGGGGCTGGAGCCTAACAAGTTATGTACCAAATTGATTAATGCAATTTCCTGTAGCTGCATATTAATTAATTGAAAACGTCTTTTTAAATGTACAAAAAGGTTATTCTTTGGTCTTCACTTATCGGTGTTCCACAACCATTTTTAGGTGTGGTGATTGAAGTGCTGTTGTAACTCCTGTTTTAGAAAAACAAATAAAGCTGATGAACTGCCGTTGAAATCAACATGCTTCATTGAAATGCTTCGCGTCAGCTGACTGTATTAACCCATTCAGATTTCTGTGGCCACACTACAAGCAACTAGTTTAAACATTACCCATCCATCCATCCATATTCTTAATCTTAATCCTTTTTACTTTTGCAGGGGGGCTGCAGCCGAAGACAGCACCCTGCGTGTTGCAAAATCTGCTCTACTGAGGGGCAGCAACATGACAGTTCAGCTTATATACAGCAATGAAGCATAATATAATAGTGACATTCCACCACAGACTTTCACCTGTGTAATTCCATAATATATGTAGTGATCCAGCTTTAACGACCATGCCTTTCTGTCTTTCCATCTAGGCAAGACGAAAACAGACAACTCCCATCGCTGACCTTACATTAGCGATGGTCAACATGCATGACGAAGAGATGCGGCTCTTGGAACGGCAACATGACCAGCGGCAAGAATCAGGAGTACATGCAGCATTTGCGACAGGTGGCCGCAGATGTGCGGGCAGATGCGCATGAAGCCCTGGAGCAGGACGCTGCATTACAAAGGGAAGAGCTCACAGAGATGTCATCGCCCAGTCTGTTTTTTTGTTTGTAAATTTTGCTTCGGGAATAAAATTGTATTGTTTGCATCAAAAGTCTGGTTTATCTGTTATGACACCGTATGAGAAAAGCCAATAATTACATACACATTCCATTCTCTGTTCACTCCACATGCTGCTGTTCATCAGGTCAGGTGTATAGCCTTCTAATGGTAATTTAATTTTTAACAACACAACGAAACGTAATGTCTTGGTAGGTTTTTTTTTTTTATTTTAAACAAATTTGCAATGCTGAATCCATTTCTCTTGAACGGGTACATTTTTTAGGTTATAAGCAGTTGTACAGGTGTGCTTGAACTTGTAGACACTGGTAAAGGTAAGTACGTGTAAGTTGAATGTTGCATCACCAGTCAAAATTTAATAAATTAAGAAGGAATCTAGCAAAAATTTGGCACTAATAACAGTAGACAGATCGGACAAGGATACACAACTGTGTTTTTGTTGCACACAACTGTTGTTACCAACAAGTGCAAAATTTATATTCCCTTTTCCCAAAAATTAAAAATCAATTTGTAAGTAAAAGTGGGAGGCCTTTACATGGGAAAATATGACATGTATCAGCACATGATTTATAGTTCAATTTGCATTTCCACCTAAGCAAAAGTGGCTTGTCGAGCTGGATTTTTGTGAAGATGGCCTGTGCGGTGTTTCTGCATGTAATTACATACCTGTCAAGTGATACGGTTTCGCCGTATTTTAATACGGGGAAAATGCAATTTTAGCAAATACGGGCGTATTGCCATTTCTGTACGCTAAAGAGAAAAATATACGGGAAAAAAAATTGAGAGTGTGGGAAGGAACACGTGTGTGACCCCCACAGCGTACAGGGCTGTCAGAGCGCTCAGCGTGAGCAGTTATCACAACAGAAGTGTGGACTCATCATTAGGCTGATGGCTTCGCACCTTCTTAACAGATAAGCGTTATGAACAAGAGGACAGGTAGATGGACCATGCACAACATTTTATTTACAAAAAACATTTTTGAAATATGTATGCACATAAATGTGGACAAAATAGACAAGTATTGCATCACAGCATCTCGTGTTATATTGTAACGTGCAGCTTGACATGGCGACGTCCCACTGGGAGGTTTGAACTCACGGCTCTCGCGCCGGAGTCCCGCACTCTACCTGTGTCGCCAATAGGGTTAGCCCACTTGTCAAGCCAAGTAGGGTGCTTATATTGAGTTCGCTACAATATCACCACCCTGCTCCTCTGCTCTCTGTGCCGCTGCCACCACTGGTTCATCTACTGCATCATCCAATGTAGTGTCAAACGTCTCTCCATGACTCTCACACAGATTGTGCAGAGCACAACAAGTCAGCACCATAGATTTAACCAGTTTCATGTCACAGTCATTCCTCCTTCCTTCTCTCCTCGTCATCAGCCATGTTTGTTGTGGAGGATTCAGTCGCGTGTGTTTCACGTCACAAGGGTGTGGCGCCGCCTGCTGTTCAACAAATCCCACCCACAGCAGGTGTGCCAGCAGGTGCGCCAGCAGTAGTTGAAAAGCAACTGAGGCCGAACCGAACCGAAGTGAGTAGAGCCGGGTTTTCAAACCGGGGCTGAGTGGGGCTAGTGGAAAAGGGCCTTAAATTGTCCTTAGGTATGGATGTGAGAGTGAATGGTTGTCTGTCTCTCTGTGTTGGCCCTGTGATGGACTGGCGATCTGTCCATGGTGTACCCTGCCTCTCGCCCAAAGATGCTGGGATAGGCTCCAGCCCCCCCCCGCGACCCAAAAAGGATTAAGCAGAAGGAGATAGATAGATGGATGGCTGGATGGAGTATTGTGTTTTTCTTTTTAACCATACTCTGTAATTGCCTCATTTGTTCCCTGTCATCATCATGGTGTTTTTGGGTTTTTTTTTCTGCGCTTTCTGGTTCTCACCCTCCAGGCCTTTTCTCCCATCCGCCCACCCTGGGGGAGGGGGTGGGGGCTTGGGTGTCATACGGCGCTCATAGTTCGCCACCTCCGGGGGGAGGTACCGTTATGGTTCAAGTGCCGATCTCGTCCGCGCTCGAGCCATGCACTATTTTCGCCCATCTGACGGCTGTGTGCCCCTTTTGGCCCTCCGAGCTTTTATTGTGACAGTGCTCGGAGCGGCTTCTGGCTGTCACTGTGACACCGTCGGGGTGGCCGTCTGCTTGATTTTCACTGTGGTGGCTGCGGCTTCCTGACCGCTGTCCCTGGAGTGGGAACACGCACCACAGGACAGCTTCTGGAACATTGGTTCCTGGAACACTGGTTCCTGGAATACTGGTTCCTGGAACAGTGGTTCCTCTAGCATTGGTTCCTGATTTCTGTAGTGGAAACAGGATTTTTCTCCACAGTTTCTGACCTTTTCCATATACATTTGTATTTTTTTCCTCATCAATTTGTACATTTTCCTCCAAAATTTGACTTTTTTCTTTTATCTTTAAATTTTCTCCCCCATTTTCCCTAAAAAAGTGCTACATTTTCTTTATAAATATGTACATTTTTCGTCTTAAAGTTGCATTTTATTTCTTGTGAATTTGCGGCTTTTTTCTGTTTAATTTGGAACTTTTCCCTGATAAATTTCACTTTTTCTTATGAATTTGTGACTGTTTCATTATAAATTTGTATTTTTTTTCCTTTATCAATCTGTACATTTTCCTCCAAAAATCTGTGCCTTTTTCATGTAGATTTTCTGCTTTTCATGCAAATTTGCTAATTTTTCCCCTCACAAATATGATTTTTTTCCCACATGAATTTGCAGCCTTTTTTCTCTTAAATTTGCATCTTTTTTCTCATAGATTTGCAGGTTGTTCTTCATAATTTGCCACTTATTTACAAATAAATTTATAAGCTTTTTAAATAAATTTGCAGCTTTTTCTCATATTTTTCTGCATCCTTTTTTCCTCCATAAATTTGATTTTTTTCTTGAAAATTTGCTGAATCTTTCACACAAGTTGACAACTTTTTTCCCATAAATTAGCTGCCATTAGTCAGCAGCCTGCAGGCGTCCACCAATTTGAAAAATATTCAGATGTTTTCTCTCATTTATTTACATTTTTTGCACATATTTTTTGCAAATTTATATTTTTTTCAGGTAATTTTTAAAAATCATGTCCATATGAATTTGAAGCTTTTTCTCATAAATTTCTCAGGTTTTTTCCTGTAAATTTGTCCTATTTTTGACCCCGTCCATTCTTCACTTTCTGCAGAGCCACAGGTTGAAGATCCCTGTGTGTAGACGTGACTCCTCAGAACCTTTTACAGGTTTTTGGTGTAAAATCCAGTTTCAGGACGAGGAGGCGTCTCTTCTTCTCCACATCTCTTTAACCTTTCCGGTAATTTTTTCAGGAATTCCACTCGTCTCCAAAATTCCCCAAAAGCCTTTGAGGAGGAGGAGGAAACAAACAAAAAAGTAAAAAAACTTCCTGTAATCTCACCCACTAATCATTTAAAATCCAAAACTGTTAAATCTGATGAATAAATAAACTACTTTTTAGGAATTAATGAGGTAATTTTTTTAATTCACAACAGGAGTTTGGTGTCTGGGAATGTTTCCTTTAAGGAGTGAAACTATGTCAGCCAATCGGACCAGATGTTTCTGATCAGCTGATGTTTGTATTTGCAGACAACCTGCTGGTGATCACCGCGGCGACGGAGGAGACGCACGGCTTCAGACGCTTCATGTGGACGGCGCGAGAGTTCAACTACACCGTGAAGGTGACGTCATTCATGGCTCTGCATACGTACACATGGTTAGCTAGTGCTACGCTGATTTGTTGGATGGTTTGTTTCAGAGCTGTGGCTCATATGGTGATGAGGATTTTGGTTTGCATTGGCATTAGCTGAAATATATTCATTCTTAACTTATTGATTTTACCCCACGGTCAAGGTTTTCTCACCAAATACAGTGCTGTGAAAAAGTGTTTTCTCCCTTCCTGATTCCTTATATTTTTGCATATTTGTTACACCGAAATGTTTCAGATCATCAAACAATTTTTAATATTAGACAAAGATAACCTCAGTAAATACACAATGCAGTTTTTAGAGGATGATTTCATTTATGAAGGGAAAAAAGCTATCCAAACCTATCTGACCCTATGTGAAAAAGTAATTGCCCCTAAACCTAATAACTGGTGGTGCCAACAACTGGCAGTGAGTCTTTTCCATCGCTGTTGATGAATTTTGAGCCACACTTCTGTGCAGGATTGTTTAAATTCAGTCACGTTGGAGGGCTTCATGAACTGATGGCTGGACATTCTTCTTCAGGATTTTCTGATAGAGAGCAGAATTCATGGTTCTGTCAATGAGGGCAAGTTGTCCAGGTCCTGAAGCAGCAAAGCAGCTTCAGACCATGACACTACCACCACCATGTGACATAGTTCAATGACCCAGTAACGACACACACACTCTGAATCGATACAATCAAGTTTATTAACAACCAGGTTATGAGAGTGTGGTGTGAATGTAGTCTGGAACTGCCAGGAACTGAGTGAGACACCATACAGCCTGGCAACCCTGGAGACACACAAGGAGGGGGAATTTACTGGGCGTCACTTCTGGAGTTTAACAGTTACACTGAACTTACTGTGGGAACAGATGGTAGTGAGCTCCAATTCAGCGTGACCGCTGTGGCCAGAAAGACAGTGCTCTTCAGGTGGTGGAGTGACTCCGGCTGGTGAGTTGACGTGCTGGTGGAGGTGAGTTGGTAGGATGAATGGTCCGCCGCCTGGGAGGAGGAGGCTGGGATTCCTCCGCCAAGGATGCCGCCTGTGCACAGGGGAACTGGTTCACAAGGTGAGTAGGAATGAGTGCTCACATGGCAGGCTGGATGGCTTCTTGGACGAGGCAGAAAACGAGCGCTGGTTGTAGCGTAGGTAGAAGGTAAGGAACGGTGATGAAGCTCTCCTGGAGCAAAATGAGACATTTCCGCACTAACCCAAAGGCCAGACCAGTAGATATAGGTGTCGCCTAATGAGGACCAGGTGTGAGCGCAGCTGATGGTGATGAGCAGAGCGGACCATGACACCATGTTTGACTGTTGATATGATGTTCTTTTTATGAACTTCTGTGTTAGCTTTATGCCAGATAAAGCAGGACACATGTCTTCCAGAAAGTTCAACTTTTGTCTCATCAGTCCCCAGAATACTTTCCCAAAAGTCTTGAGGATCATCTAGATCAGGCCTATTCAATTAGCGGCCCGTGGGCCACATGCAGCCCAGAAGCAACCTCCGAGTGGCCTGTGGGCCCAGGCCACACCAAGGAAACATAAATTTAAGAAAAAATATGAAGGAATGATGGTCTTCAAGCATGCACACGAACAACGCATGTGACCACAATCTGCACGGAGTTCAGAAGCGCCCCGCCAGTGTGACCATTCCAGTCAGCAGGCTGAATGTCTCACTGTCTAAGAGCAACATGAGCTTTCTGAAGTACTTTTAATGCCCAAAAAAAAAAAAAAACAGGCAGAGGAAGTATGTAAACAGTGGAGGCATTTATGGTGGTTTTAATCCGCTGGTAACGAGAACTTTAATCCGTCAGCAGCCTTCAGGCAAACTAAACGTGCCAACATTGGGATTTCAAAATAAGGGAGGTTTTTCCTGCTGTCTGGTTGGTGAGGAGAGTTCTAAAAAACTATAATAAATATATAGAAACATTATAACAGAAATAACTGCATCTTTAGTCTTTTAATTTATTTCATTAAATATAGTAATTTTACTAGTATTTTTTTCTTTGAAATCAGAGTTAAATTATTGTTCTGTTCTGGCTCTGTAAAATTATGGTAAAAAGTGTAAATTGTTTAAGGAAAAAAGTCAAACTTTTATTACAATCGGTTTCAAATTTATATTAAAAAAAACAGTATTTTTATTTTAAAAAAAAAAGACAATTAGCCATAAAATAATCCACAAATGTATAATAAAGTCTCAAATGTTCAAGAAAAGTTAATTTTACAAGAAGAAATTACAAATTTGAGGAAAATGGTTTCAAATTTAGATAGATTTACAGAGAAAAGTAGAAAACTATCAGAGAATTTGTAGAGGGGTGCGTTCAAGGATGAGACTGGGTTTATTTCTCAGGATCAGTTTTATTGAATGCACACATCCTCTATCAATCTCTCAAAACAGAAGAGGCTGAACAGTCACGTATCACACTTCTTATACCCTGCAGAAGCCACACCACCTAAGTCACATGTTGTTTATGCAAACATACAAGGCATGGTACATAATCTCAATCACAATGCCTCTTTGATCTTCCCCTATTGTCTCTTATCCCTCGATGTTCCGGAACTCCCACTGGGGCATCCTCTCCAAGACAAAAGGCTGGAACTCACATCTCCTGTCCTCTCCTGTAGGTCTCTGCCGGCCCAGACCTCCTTTGTCCTCTTGAGACGTGAAGCCCCCAATACATATGCAGTCATGCATATGTGGGGAATATAAGTTCATTATATGCGCCACATAACCCCCCCCCCCCAAACGTCTACTCAAGGACAAACACACTCTGATATACATAGCAGAAAATGTCACAACATATCACAAATAGCAGGAAATATCACAACATATCACAATTCTATCCCCAATTGCTTGGGCTTTAACCTCCTGCCATATCTGCTGTAAGCGGGCTTTGCTCCTTCTGCAGCAGCTCCTTATGCCTGTGAATCAGAGTCATTAGTGCATCCCTGCGGTGGCTTAGAACAATGTCTTCCCAGTGGCCTGCCATGGCGGGGGGCCCTGGCCAGCTGCACGTGTTCATCAGCCAAAACAAAGGCGGGTTTGAGTCTGTTAATGCAGACCAACTCTTTTCTGTCTCCCAAATCAAGCAAAAAATGTTTTTCTCCTGCTTCCAACACTCTGAAGGGCCCGTCATAAGGCGGTCGCAAACCTGGCTTTTGAGCATCGTGTCTGACAAAAACAAATTCTGCATTTTTTTAAAGCACTGGGCACAAAAACGCGCGGAAAACTGTGATGAACCGGGCCAGGGAGGGTGTTTGATCCCGCATCGCTCTGCAACAGCTGAGCGGGGGGGCGATCTGGTGCAGGGTTGTCGGGAAGGAATTCGCCCGGCAAACGGAGGGGTTGAGCAAAAACTAGTTCGGCTGGAGAGGCTTGCAAATCTTCCTTAGGTGCAGAACGCAACCCTAATAAAACCCATGGAAGTTTATCCACCCAATTTGTATCCGTAAGAGACGCTCAGAGGGCTGCTTTCAATGACCTATGAAAGCGTTCGCACAAACCGTTAGCTTGGGGGTTATACACGGTAGTGCGGTGAATTTTCACCCCCAGGCCATGGGCCATGGATGACCAAAGTTTGGAAACGAATTGGGGACCTCTGTCAGACGTTATGTCTGATGGGACTCCAAAATGCGCAACCCAAGCCGTTAAAAACGCGCATGCAACGTCTGCTGCTGTAGTTGATGCCAGAGGGACCACCTCTGGCCAGCGCGTGGTGCAATCTACCATCGTCAAAAGGTGTGTGAACCCCTGAGACAACGGGAGGGGGCCCACCAAGCGACATGCACATGATCAAAACGTTTAGCCGGAATGTGAAAAGGCTCCAAAGGACCTCTAGTGTGCTTGTGTATTTTGGCTCGTTGACACGCTACGCAGGCTGCAGCCCATTCCTTGACCTGTTTACGCAACCCCGGCCAAACAAATTTTTCCCCCACCATTTTAATTGATGCGTGCACCCCCGGGTGCGCCAGAGAATGGATTGAGTCAAAAACGCGGCGGCGCCATGCGGCTGGAACCACGGGGCGAGGGCGCCCCGTGGAGACGTCGCAGATTAGAAGGGGCATACCTATCTGCTGCACCCTGTGCTCCAGCCTTAACCCTGTTGGTCCAGACTGGAGCGCGCGCACGTCCGAGTCACTAGCCTGTTCCGCGGCAATGGCCGTGTAATCTAAACCTACGCAGACCGGGGCTGGGAGCGCTTTTGCGCCACAAACCTGGCCCGCGGCCACGGCCGCCGAGTCTGCCCCCAAGGGGCCTGGCGCTGCTACTGCACGCGAAAGACAATCTGCCACTACATTATGTTTGCCCGCGACATGCTGGATATCGGTGGTGAACTCCGATATCGCGGCCAGCTGTCTTTGTTGCCGGCCTGACCAAGGCTCAGAAATCTTGGCCATCGCAAACGTTAGTGGCTTATGGTCTACAAATGCAGTGAAACGGCGCCCTTCCAGCCAAAACTGCAAATGGCGGATGGCCAAATGCAGGGCTAACAGCTCCCTATCGAACGCGCTGTATTTATGCTCGTTATCGCGCAAAGTTTTGCTGAAAAACGCGAGAGGCTGCCAGCTCCCTGCTACAAATTGCTCGATGACTGCCCCCACTGCTAAATCGGAAGCATCCGTGGTGAGTGCCATACGAGCCGTTGGCACCGGGTGCGCCAACAAAACAGCGTTCGCCAGGGCTGATTTGACCTGGGAGAATGCGCGCTCCCGCTCCGGGGACCACTCGATCTGATTTGCAGGTTTTTGTTTTTTAAGTGCCGCGTACAATGGTTGCATGAGCTGCGCTGCGCTGGGAAGGAAACGGTTGTAAAAATTGACCATTCCTAAAAATTCCTGCAATGCTTTGACCGTCTGAGGTTGGGGAAACTCCGTTATTGCGCATACTTTATCGGGCAGCGGGAGCGCTCCTTCAGGAGAAACGCGGTGCCCCAAGAAATCTATTTGCGTCACCCCGAACTGGCATTTCGCTGGGTTAATTATTAACCCGTGTTCTGCTAGCCTCTGAAAAACTGCTGTGAGATGACCTTCGTGTTCGTCTTCGGATGTGCTGGCCACCAAAATATCATACAAGTAGACGAACACGAAGGGGAGGCCGCGTAAAACTGCATCCATCATGTGCTGGAAAGTCTGCGCGGCCCCCTTGAGTCCAAAAGGCATGCGCAAAAACTCAAAAAGTCCAAAAGGGGTTATTACCGCTGTTTTGGGGATGTCTTGAGCGCGGACTGGGACTTGGTGGTAACCGCGCACCAAATCTATTTTAGAAAAAATGCGCGCCCCTGCTAAATGCGCCGAAAAATCCTGGATGTGCGGAATCGGGTAGCGGTTGTGTGCTGAAGCGTTATTCAATCTGCAGAAATCACCGCAAGGCAGCCACGAGCCATCAGTTTTGGGGACCATATGCAGTGGTCAAGACCAGGGGCTGTTAGAGCGCCTAATGATGCCCAGTTTTTCCAGGTTGGCGAATTCCTCATGCGCAATGGCCAGTTTAGCTGGGTCCAAGCGCCGAGCTTTTGCAAAAACGGGGGGGGCCGTGGTAGTTATGAAATGTTCCACCCCGTGTTTAGCTACTGATGCCGAAAACGTTGGGACCGTGAGTGTTGGGAACTGAGTGAGTAGTGCTTGAAACTTACCACCTGCAGCTGTGACGTTGGGATGTGCAGTAGGCGAGGCCACCCGAGATATACAGGAAATGGAGTGGAAAGACAGTGCATTAACCATACGTCTATTAGCAAGATCAACCAATAAACCATTTGAGCACAAAAAATCAGCACCTAACATATTATTGCTGACTGCAACTACGACGGAGGTCCATTCGAATGTCCGACCGTAAAAAGACAGGGTGAGGGTTTTCTCCCCGAAGGTCTTGATCGTCGAGCCATTCGCCGGTAAAACAAGGGGTCCACTGGAAGTCGCCAGCCGGTCAGCGTAGGAAGGCATGATGAAGCTCAGCTGGGAGCCTGTGTCCACCAGGAACTGTCTCCCTGGCTTCGCGTCTGTGATGAAGAGCAGCTTATTCCTCGCGCCGAGAGCGGCAGCTGCTACCGACTCTCGGTTGGTGTTTCCAGAGCGCTTGAACCGGCACGGTGGAATGCACTTGCGTGCCCTCTCGGCGAAACGTCGATGATAAAAGCACAGGGCGCCGTCCGATCCGCATCTCCTGGTCTCCGCCGCTGCTGACGTCAGCGAATCCGGCGCTGCAGCCTCTGACCTCCTGCCGTCTCCTGGTGATGCGCTCAGCTCCACTGCCGCCGTCGTGGCCGTGTGTCGTCTATAGGCGTCGATGAGTCGCTGTGCCTCCTGGCCCAGCTTGTGGTACTCTTGGTTGGTCAGTAGCTGTGAGCTGGCCAGGGTGACTCTCACCGCTGACGGTAGTGTTCTGAGGAAAAGATGGGTGAAGATAAAACCGTCGTCGTCATCGCCTCTCAGGCTTAGCATCCTCACCATCAGGACCGCCGGCCTGTCTGCATCGCCTTCTGTCAACACCAGGAGCTTCTCTGCTCGCTCTCCCAGCGAGGGGGTGAAAGCGCAGATGAGGGCGGCTTTCAGTGCGCCGTACTTGTCGTTTTGTGGTGGGTGGTTAGTCAGGCTCTCCACCCGTTGCACTGTGAGGCTGTCCAGCTTTGCGACAACATGGTAGAACTTCGTTGTGTCTGCTGAAATTCCCCAAAGATGGAACTGCGCCTCCACAGTGGTAAACCAGGAGCGCGGGCTGTGCTGCCAGAAATCGGGCAGCTGGACTACAGTAGCTGCGTTAGCCTGGTTGGCTCCTGACGAGTCCGGTGCGTGAAGGTCGTCACCGGCCATAATTTGTCGTAGGTCACCAGTGTAGAGGGGTGCGTTCAAGGATGAGACTGGGTTTATTTCTCAGGATCAGTTTTATTGAATGCACACATCCTCTATCAATCTCTCAAAACAGAAGAGGCTGAACAGTCACGTATCACACTTCTTATACCCTGCAGAAGCCACACCACCTAAGTCGCATGTTGCTTATCTAAACATACAAGCCATGGTACATAATCTCAATCACAATGCCTCTTTGATCTTCCCCTATTGTCTCTTATCCCTCGATGTTCCGGGACTCCCACTGGGGCATCCTCTCCAAGACAAAAGGCTGGAACTCACATCTCCTGTCCTCTCCTGTAGGTCTTTGCCGGCCCAGACCTCCTTTGTCCTCTTGAGACGTGAAGCCCCCAATACACATGCAGTCATGCATATGTGGGGAATATAAGTTCATTATATGCGCCACAAATTGTTATAAATTTTGTAGAAAAACCTCAAACCTTCAAGACTGAAGTCATTACTCAAGTTTTTAAGTGGGAGCTTTTTGCATCTTTAACTCAGCTAGAAATTTTTCGTTGACTGATGTGTGTGTAATGGAATGTGTAGTTATAAAAAGAGGTTCCCACTCACACGTGGTGATTTAAAACAAAACAAACCACAATTGTGGATGTGCAGTGTTTGTTAATATTATCAGTCTTTTCTTGGGGGGTTTGTGCACTGAAGTGTTTGACAGTTCATTTTTTATTCAGTTAAATGCACTTTGTGATGAGCCAAGGTCAGTTATGACCAGGATGTAGTATATTTTATTTTAAAAGGGAAGCAAATATTAATGCTACTACCAGTGCACATTGAGTTTTTATGCACTTTGAGATATGCCCTAGTAAGATGTGACCAAAATGGTTATTTACAGATTTTTTTCATTCTACTTAATTGTTGTTAAAGAGGAAAAAATGTTTCTACTACTTCAAGTTCTGCTCAAATCTGTGTTTTTATGCACTTCTGATGTGCCTTTGTCATGTGCCAAGCACACATTTAAAACCAAGACAATGAATTAAAAGTGCATATTTTTCATCATATTGATCTGTGTTGGTTTGAAATTTGTCATATTCAACAGATCGCTGAACATGTGTGGCCCAGTTACATGGCTTGATTTCAAATTGTGGCCCAACTGATTTTGTAATTGAATAGCCCTGATCTAGATGTTTTCTGGCAAATGTGAGATGAGTCTTTGTGTTCTTTTTGTCCAGCAGGGGTTTTTGTCTTGGAACTCTCCCATGGATGCCATTTTTGCCCAGTCTCTTTCTTATTGTTCCATCATGGACCAGTGTCCAAACTGTGGCCAGTGAGGCCTGCAGTTCTTTAGACATTGTTCTGGGTTTTTCTTTGTCATCTGTTCTTGAATTTCTTTAGAGCACAGTGGGATGTGTTGCTTTTTGAGATCTTTTAGCCTACTTCAGGTTGTCAGACAGGTTCTATTTAAGTTATTTCTTGATTCAACAAGTCTGGCAGTAATCAAGCTTGGGTGTAGCTGCTGAAACTGAACTCAGCTTTCCAAAAAATGTGGAAAATCACAGTTAATTCATGATGTAATACGGGGGATAATTACTTTTTTCCATAGGGCCAGGTAGGTTTGGATAGCTTTTTTCGCTTAATAAATGAAATCATCATTTGAAAACTGCATTTTGTATTTATTCAGGTTATCTTTGTCTGATATTAAAATTTGTTTGATGATCTGAAACACTGAAGTGTGACAAATATGCAAAAATATTAGGAATCAGGAAGGGGGAAATACTTTTTCACAGCACTGTATTCACGTTTTTTCATATTGATTAGTAACTTTTCTAGTAAATAAGCCTTTTTCTGTGTAAATGAGCAGCGTTTTTCATGTAAAGCAGCAATTTTTTCATATAAATCTGCAGCTTTTTAAATGACTATTGTTGATTTGTATGAACATGTATAACATCAAATCTGCTGAGGTGAATATCGTTCAATCAGAGCTCAGACTGTCGCTGACCCTTGTGTATTTTTTAGTCAACTTTATTAATCCCAGAAGGAAATTCCGGACGTCCACCTGGATGACGAGGCAGCCATGGTGCGGTGCCATCCCTTCACCATTCACACCTAGGACCACTTTACAGTCTCCAGTTAACCTGACCTGCATGTTTTTGGCCTGTGGCAGGAAACCTGAGAACCCGGCGTAAACCCACGCAGACACGGGGAGAACATGCAAACTCCACACAGAAGAGTCACTGATGGTCAGGGGATGGGATGGAACCCAAGATGGTCCGGGGTGGAATTGATCCCAGAACCTTTTTGCTGTGCTGCCACAGTGCTAGCCACTGCACCACCGAGTTGCCGCAATATATATAGTGTAGAGGCTGGGTTAATCATCTCAGACTGGATGCAGAGGGTAAACAAAGAAGGACAATAGGTATGGAGATGAGACAGATTATGATGAGGTGGCAGGAAGAAGGAGTTGGGGGAGAAGGGACGAATGTATTGTGATGCGAGATGTCATGCAGATGTGAGATGGGCGGTTGATATAAAAGGAGAGACCCTGGTGTATTGGGATATGCTTTTTCTGTGTATGACTGATGTGAGAGTGAATAAAGTCATCTGCTGCATAAATCTGCCTCCGTTATTTACACTGTCCACAATAGCATAATAACGCTAATGCTAATGTTGTTTAACAGGTGTTGGGTCTGGGTGAGGAATCAGATCTCCTGGAATGAACATCGTCTAAATTGCGTAGCTTGGTTGTAGCTATTAGTTTTTTCATAATAATGCAAATGTTTTCCAGGTTCTAGGCCTGGGTGAGGAGTGCTGTGGTGGAGACGTGGCCCGTACAGTTGGTGGAGGTTCTAATGCTAACATTTCTCTGCAGGTTCTCAGTCTGGGTGAGGAGTGGTGCGGTGGAGACACGGCCCGTAGGGTGGGCAGAGGCCAAAAGCTGCGGTGTCTGAAGGCGGAGCTGCTGAAGCTGTCTGAGAGGACGTAGCTGGCGGTGCCGTTCGTGGACAGGTGACCCAGCCGTGGGCGTCGTCTCCGTGGTTTCCCGTTTCCTCCGCTGTCCTCCTTCTGCTCGCCGTCCCAAAGCTTCTGTGTCAGCTGTTTCCTCTGGGCTCTGCTGCAGGATGGTGTTTCCGTCACACATCAGGGTGTGGCGCTGCAGACGTGCAATAAACCCACACACACTCACTCTTTTCCCTCACACTTGTCTCTAGGTTTTACTCAGATTTTTTGTTAGAAATTTGCCAAACTTGACAATAAATGTCACAGTTTTCCCTGCAAATCTGGTTTGTTTTCCCACTGAATTTACCAGTTTAGAAAAGACAGAATCATAAATATGGAACTTTATTTATTTATTGAAATCTTTATTTTTTCCTTGTAAATTTGCTTCTTTTTTGGTAAATTTGAACATTTTTTCTCCTCTCTTTTCCTGGTAAATTTATGATATTTTCTCATAAATGTGTGACTTTCTTGTGATTATTTTTTGATAAATATAAGGCTTTTTCCTAAATTTTTAAAAAATATTTTTCATAAAATTAGAGGTATTCTCATAAATTTGTGATTTTTTTTTTGTTTTTGAACTCAGATTTTTTTCGAATATTTTTGCTGTTTTTTCCCCTTAAATTTCTGACTTTTCTTCCCTGTAAATGTATGACTTGTGGGAATGTGCAAATGACGAAACAGATTTCTCTCAAGTCAGCTTTATTCACATTCGCCAACATCTCAAAGAAGAAAGAGAACATCACAGGAAACTCTCGTCCCTTAAATACCTGGGACTCTCACAGCTCCCAAGTCACTTTGCATCACAAGTCACATTGCATTATAATCACGTCACTTTGCATCACACGTCACCTTGCATTATAATCACCAGTAACAATGCATCTCCTCTATAATCCCCTAATATCACCCCACAGTCTCAGGCCCTGCATACCAACGCGAACACCTTCACAGCTTCCTGTTATCTCCAAGGAAATGCTGTCTTTGTTCTTATCTAAAATGTGAGGCCTTAAATAAGTCACAAAGTAGGTCACATGTGTGGCGACACTAACCCCCGCCCCCCCCCCAAACATTTAGATCGAACAACTGAATAACAGTTTGCATGCTGTGATGACATCATTGCACAGCTATCCACATGCTGCTTGGGCCTCAGTCTTCTCCCGTATCTGCTGTAACCAGGTTTCACCGCCTCCACGGCGCCGTCAAGCTGGGGAGCTGCTGTCTGAGGGTGCAAACTTTCTGTCAGTCTCTGCGGGTGATCTGGGGAAATATTACTTTGGGAAACACCCTGTGGTGGTCTGCCGCGTCGAGGGGCCCTTGCCAACAGCACTTGCTCGTCCGCCACCACAAAAGCGGGTTTGAGTCTGTTTATGCCAACCTTTTCCCTCCTACCCCCCAAATCTAGCAAAAAATGCTTGTCCCCTGTTTCCAACACTCTGAACGGCCCATCATAAGGTGGTCGCAGTGGTGTGCAATGCACATCATGTCTGATAAAAACAAACTCCGCGTTTTTCAAAGCTTTAGGCACAAAAACACGCGGAAAACTGTGATGGACGGGGCCCGGCAGCGTGCCTGCATCAACGCTACGCTGCAACAGCTGAGACGGGGAGCTGCTTGGCGCAGGATTATCCGGGAGAAACTCCCCGGGTAGCCGAAGTGGCTGCGCGAAAACAAGTTCCGCTGGGGAAGCCTCTAAGTCTTCCTTAGGCGCAGAACGCAGCCCCGATAAAACCCACGGAAGTTTGTCCACCCAATTTGCATCCGTCAGTGACGCTCTAAACGCTGCTTTCAATGACCTGTGAAAATGTTCGCACAACCCATTAGCCTGCAGATTGTACGCGGTTGTACGGTGAATTGTTACACCTAGGCTGCGGGCCATTGTTGACCAAAGTTCAGAAACAAATTGCGGGCCTCTGTCGGATGTAATGTCCGACGGGACTCCAAAACGCGCCACTCATGCCATTACAAACGCGCGCGCCACCTCCTCGGCAGTGGTTGATGCCAAAGGGACCGCCTCCGGCCAGCACGTGGTGCGGTCCACCATGGTCAGAAGGTGCGTGTACCCCTGTGATGGCGAGAAGGGGCCCACGAGGTCCACGTGAACGTGGTCGAACCTCTTGGAAGGAATGAGAAATGGCTCCAATGGAGCCTTTGTGTGCCTGTGTATCTTGGCCCATTGGCACCCCATGCAGGTTGCCGCCCACTCCTTAACTTGTTTGCGAAGGCCGGGCCACACGAATTTTTCCGCTACCATTTTAACCGACGTGCGAACCCCCGGGTGCGCCAGAGAATGAATCGAGTCGAAAACGCGGCGGCACCACGCTGCCGGCACCACGGGACGCAGTCGTTCCGTGGAGACATCGCAGATTAAGGGGGGCCTGCCGTCTTGCAGCTCCCTGCTCTCCAGCCTTAACCCTGTTGGTCCAGACTGGAGCGCGCGCACATCCACGTCACTAACTGCGGCCATGGCTGTGTAATCTATCCCCACGTAGATGGGGGCAGCCACAGCGCGTGAGAGGCAGTCTGCCACTACGTTCAGTTTACCCGACACGTGCTGAATATCGGTAGTAAACTCTGAAATCGCGGCTAACTGCCTCTGTTGCCGGCCTGACCACGGCTCTGAAACTTTGGCCATCGCGAATGTTAGCGGCTTGTGGTCAACGAACGCAGTGAAACAGCGCCCTTCTAGCCAGAACTGGAAGTGGCGAATGGCCAAATGGAGAGCCAGCAACTCCCTGTCGAACGCGCTGTATTTACGCTCACTATCGCGCAAAGTCCTGCTGAAAAAGGCGAGCGGTTGCCAGGCTCCGGCTACATGCTGCTCCATGACCGCCCCTATGGCCACATCTGACGTGTCAGTAGTGAGCGCTATGCGGGCCGTTGGGTGTGGGTGTGCCAACAACGCAACATTTGCCAAGGCTGCTTTTACCTCCGAGAACGCTCGCTCCCGCTCCGGGGACCACTCGACCTTATTCGCGGGTTTCTGTTTTTTGAGCGCGGCATACAGCGGTTGCATGAGTTGCGCTGCGCGAGGGAGGAAACGGTTATAAAAATTCACCATTCCCAAAAACTCCTGTAACGCCCTGACCGTCTGTGGCTGGGGGAAATTTACTACCGCGCGCACTTTGTCAGGAAGCGGAACCGCTCCTTTGGGGGAGACGCGGTGTCCTAAAAAATCGATCTGCGCCACCCCGAACTGACACTTTGCTGGGTTGATTATTAACCCGTGATCTCCCAACCTCCGGAAAACTGTCGCTAGGTGGTTTTCGTGTTCGTTTTCGGACACGCTGGCTACCAAAATATCGTCCAAGTAGACGAACACGAAAGGGAGATCACGCAGCACCGTGTCCATCATGCGTTGGAAGGTCTGTGCAGCCCCTTTCAGCCCGAATGGCATGCGCAAAAACTCCAATAGGCCAAATGGAGTTATTACCGCTGTTTTGGGTATGTCCTCAGCGCGCACTGGGACTTGGTGGTAACCGCGGACCAAATCTATCTTAGAAAAAACACGCGCCCCTGCCAAATGAACGGAAAAATCTTGGATATGCAGAATTGGGTAGTGGTCATGCGCTGTAGCGTTGTTTAACCTGCAGAAATCCCCGCAAGGTCGCCACGAGCCGTCAGCCTTCAGGACCATGTGTAGCGGGGAAGCCCATGGACTGTTCGAATGCCGGATTATGCCCAACCTCTCCAGGTTGGCGAACTCCTCGCGCGCTATGGCCAGTTTAGCTGCGTCAAAGCGCCGAGCTTTTGCAAAAACGGGCGGTCCAGTAGTGGTAATAAAATGTTCCACCCCGTGTTTAGCGACGGTTGCCAAAAATGTGGGGACCGTGAGTGCTGGGAACTGAGTGAGCAGTGTGTGGAACTTACCGCTTGCAGCTGTGACGTTGGCTTGTGCTGTTGGCGGGGCCACTCGCGCTGTACAGGGAATAGAATCAAAAGAAAGTGCATTAACCAGGCGCCTGTTAGCAAGATCAACCAACAAACCATGTGAGCACAGAAAATCAGCCCCCAACACATTGAAATTCACTGCTGCTATAACAAAAGTCCACTCAAGTGTACGGCCGTGTAGAGACAGAAGCAGAGTCCTCTCACCAAAGGTCTTAATCTTCGAGCCGTTCGCTGCTGCCACCCCGGGACCCCTGGAACCTGCTAGCCTGTCTGCATAGGAAGGTGTGATGAAACTCAACTGGGAGCCTGTGTCCACGAGGAAATGTCTCCCCGAGCGTGCATCCAACAAGTAGAGTAGCTTGTTCTCCTCCCCGAGGGCCGCGGCTGCTACGACCCCCGGTCTTGGCGTTTCCCGAATGCTTGAACTGGCACGGTGGTACACATTTGCGTGCCCTCTCTGCGAAGCAGCGATGGTAGAAACAAAGGGCGTCTGATCCGCGTTCCCTGGCCCCCGCCGCCGCCGTCGTCGGTGTGTCTGGTACTGCTGCCCCTGGCCCCCTGCCATCTCCGGTCGTTGCGCCGAGTTCCGCTGCTGCGGCCGTGGCCGCGCGTTCTGCTGGCATTGATAATTCGCTGCGCCTCAGCGATAGTCCCGCTGGGCCAACAACGGCGAACTGGCCAGGGTCGCTCTCGTCGCTGACGGTAGGGTCCTGAGGAAGAGGTGGGTGAAGATGAAGTGGTGGTCGTCAGAGCCTTTCAACCTCAACGTCTTCTCCATCAGGTTAACGGACGTGTCATCTCCCAACTCAGTCAGCGCCAGGAGTCTCTCTGCTCGCTCCTGAACCGAGAAGGTGAAGTGCTGGATGAGTGCAGCCTTCAGCGCGCCGTATTTGTCGCTGTCTGGCGGCTGCTCGATAAGGCTCTCCACATGCTGGGCTGTGTGGTTGTCCAGTTTTGCAACCACATGGTAGAATTTTGTGTCGTCTACCGATATCCCCCGGACGTTGAACTGTGCCTCAACTGCGTGGAACCAGGAGCGCGGATTGTTCTGCCAAAAGTCCGGTAGCTGGACCGTACCGGCATTCGCTTGGCTGGGGGCTCCTGACGAGGCTGGCCCCGGGGAATTCTCCTCTCGCTGTATGCTACGTCTTGGGTCACCAGTGTGGGAATGTGCAAATGACGAGACAGATTTCTCTCAAGTCAGCTTTATTCACATTCGCCAACATCTCAAAGAAGAAAGAGAACATCACAGGAAACTCTCGTCCTTTAAATACCTGGGACTCTCACAGCTCACAAGTCACTTTGCATCACAAGTCACATTGCATTATAATCACGTCCTCTTTGCATCACACGTCACCTTGCATTATAATCACACGTAAACAATGCATCTCCTCTATAATCCCCTAATATCACCCCCACAGTCTCAGGCCCTGCATACCAAAGCTAACACCTTCACAGCTTCCTGTTATCTCCAAGGAAACTCTGTCTTTGTTCTAATCTAAAATGTGAGGCCTTAAATAAGTCACAAAGTAGGTCACATGTGTGGCCACAGACTTTTCCATTATAAACATGTTGCTTTTTCTAATAAATTCTTGGATTTTTCCTCCTAAATCTGATTTTTTAAACCATAGATTTATGTTGTTTTCATGTAAAATTGTAAATTTATTCACTTAAATGTAAGTTTTTCCATGAAATTTTGACTTTTTTCCTAAATGTATTTTTTCCCTTGTAAATTTGTGACTTTTTCCTCATATTTTTGTCTTATAAATTCATGTTTTTTCCTCATATATTTATGATGTTTTGTCATAAATTTTTGGCTTTTTTATTTTTGTAAATTTACAGTTTTTTCTTTTAAATTTGTCACTTTTTCCTCATAAATTTTAAACTAGGGTAGATGAAATAATGAGGATTTATGTGCAGGGTTCACACAGCACACTTTAATACAGAAAGGACAGACAATTCCCAAAAAGATGAAGACGTAGAAAAAACACAAACACACTTACTGATGGCGTTCGGGGGCCAGTATCGCCCAGAGAACGAATGAGAGAAAACAAAGCCACAGGTGCGCCCCAGAGCCGATATCGCTTCCAGGACACATGAGAACCATGGCGAACATGGAGTGACTAACACGTCGTGAGAGTGCTGAAAATACCAGCAGACTAACAGCACAGATGCCAATACTATGGACCAGCAGTGCATGACTGGCACACAGTCGCTAAGTACGCGCACTGCTTTTGATGTTGTGATGAGAAGCACCTGGGCGAGGACTGGAAAAGATGATCAGCAGGAGTTTGAATCAGCTGGTGATCATGAGAGAGGGGACGTGGCCGGACCGGCGAGCGTCAGCATGCGCTTACAGAAAGTAGGTCAAAGCGGCCATCTAACAGCTGCCAGCCAGACAGTGGCTAAGGAGAGGAAAGCACACTGAAATACATACTATACATACATAAACAGCATCACCTAAACCCACAGAGAGGTCTGGACCGAGCCGGGGGAAACCAAGCTGGCTCGGCTCCTGGCACTCCTCCTACATAAAAGTGCACGAGGAGGCTTATGACAGTTGAAGCTGAAGCATGTGATGTGGTCTTCCATGGCCTGCTGTTTATCTAAGCCTGCGACACAATGTGAAAGCATAGCCATAAAACTAAAACAAGAAACTGTAGAGAGAGGAATGAGCAGGCGAAGCGGTCGCTGGAGCAGAGCAGACTTTATTAATCTCTCTAACATCAGTCAACAAGAATCAGAAGCCTAAAAATAGGTCGCAGGGCACCTCCTGTTTTTATTACCATAAAACCCCGCCCAGCAGCTTGTGGTGTTTGCATTAACCCCTTGCCCTCTGGTCCAATTTTCCCTAAAATGCCAAAAATTAACGATGCCCCAAATTAAATCAAAAGCTGTTCTTCAACCCTTTGCAGCATCTTCAAGGGGTTGGTCTTCATTTAAAAGAAACACTTTGAATTTTTTGGCAAAAAAAAACATGAATCTCTCTAAGTGCTCGGCCACTGAGTTACAGTCATCTAAACATAGTGAACTTGAAGAAAATAAATTTGGCCTGGGTGTTTTTTTTGGATACAAATGCTTGCAAATACACACAGCTTCAGAATCCAGCTGGAAAATGCACCGAATGTAGAACCAAGTGTTATCCAGCTGAGGTCCAAATTTTGTAACAATACACAAAAAATGAATATATTACACAGCTTTTTCTTAGGTAGTTCCCAGGCCGTTTTGGAACTGTGCCCAAATTGTGCCAAATGGCACATTTTGGAAAAGCGGTTTGTAACTTTTGAATAATGTCAATGTAGAAGCTTCATTTTGGGCTCTAATGAAAGGTCACACTCAAGGCTGTCTATGTGTGTGTGTGTGTGTGGGGGGGGTTGTCCCCCCCCCGCTACAGAAGAATAGCGGGGGTGGGGGGGCATTTACGGTCTGAACGCGGCGAACAACCCCTTGTACAGCGGCGCACGAACTGCGCCGCGCCGCACAGTTGTAATTTACCGATCGGTCAAAAGTCATTTTGGATTACAATTTTCAGGGATAAATAATAATTTAGCTTATAACACCTTACCTCTTCACAGCAGCAGAGTCTTGGCGAACTTCTCTTCCTCACTGTCAGACGAACGTGACGCTGGTCCGCTCGTGGTTCTGGTCTCGCGACCCGATCAAAACATAATTCCATTATTGCGGTTTTGTGCTTCCATGATTGCGGTTTTTGGCGAACGATTTTTCAAAACAAATAACAGTAGTAATTAAAAAAAGACTGGCGAAGGCGTGTGTGTGTCACTCAGCCTTCGTCGTCAGCCTCCGTCGGTCTATAATGACCATGGAAGAAATCATAACGTCTACTCTGCTGGAACCAATACAAAATAAGCACCGCCTGTGGCCGAACATGCCGATCCACGAATGGCACTCCCTGTCACACAGGTTGCATTTGTGGATGGTCTCCGTGCTGCTGGGTCTGTGGGGCTCTTCCTGCGTCCTTTTTTGATCGGCTGCAGCAGCCAGTCTTCACCCAGCCTTAAAAAAAAAACAGCTCGCGAACTTCTCTGCTTCAATTGGCTCACTGCATTCAAAGCGTTGGGAGGCGGGTCCTTCTGGCTAGGTTTTCAGTCATTGGTTCTTCAAGGTTTCAGAAACCCAATTCAAAGCTCTTATTAGTCGAATGAGAGGTCAATCAGATGAACTAATCTGTTCGCGGCTGTGTCTGCAGCTTATATTTTCAGTGCGCGCTTGGACGCCGCTACATCACCATCACCACCTACATCACCATCTACACCATGCGTCCTAGAGCACACGAGAGCGCCCTCATGCGCTCTAGGACGCAGAGACTTGCCCGTCCGCGGTACAACGGAGCGCAAGAGGTTAACATGCATACATTTACTATGACAGTTCTTTTTGTCACTGTTTGCAGTTAACACACGTACATCCACAATGACATGTCCCTTTGGTACCTAGCCTGTTGGTGCATTATTATCCAGACCAGAGAGAGAATGCATATACTCCTGTGAAAACCATAGGACTGCATTGCATATCCTTTTCTTAGCTATTATGCATCTCTTCCCTGCTGTGCCATTCAGCCTGAGTAGAGAACGTACTGACAGGTCCCCCACAAAACCAGAGAAACTGTGAGCTACAAAGCTGCTGTCATTCCAGTCATGGTGGTGCCGCCCTTCATTCGGTGGGCGGCACCACAGTCCAGCCAGCGGCTGCGGTTTTTTGATGATAACTAGTTTATGCAGCACGGTTGTAAATATTATATTGATCATCGACAATGACTTTTGGGTTTACACAACATGCTAAAAAATGTCAAAATCGTGTCATCAGACCTTTAAAGGGTTAGTTTTTATTTTTAAATCTACATCATTTTTTACCTCATGCACAGTGGCACTTTAAACTTCATCTGAATGTTTACTTAAATACTCAGCTTTGAAGTTTTGCAATAAACTTGCACTAAAAATTTCAGAATGTGTGTTTACATAGTGCTGACCAGTGAAATGCTGCCAGTGTTGCAAAGTTTAAATTTTAAAAAAAGCAGCAGCATTGAACTGAGTAAAATTTGTAAAATATTTTTTGACTTTTAAATTTATGTTTTTATATGTATGCAAAATGCAACCAGTAATTACCAAAGTATGTTCTGTACTGTTGTTTTAAATAAGAAAGACGGTATTGGGTTTAGATCATATCAGCTGTTATTCAAAGTCACAGTATCGTATCTGTATCGTCTAGAAAAAGTGGGTATCGGCTCATCCCTACTTGTCACCAATGAGCTTCGTCTTAAATTTCTTAAATTGTGTTACCATTATTTTTGAATCACACTTGCAATGATGTAGATTGTGAAATGAAAATATAAAAACAATTAAAAATAAAAATGTCTAATATCCTCTGATTTACTCGGGTTCAAAGGTCAGTATCATGCACATGACAAATTTCAGCATTTGGTGAGATAAGCTTGTGGGGGACGCGACGAGTTAAATGTGGATTCTACCTCCAAAAATATGGCAGAAAAAAGAAAGAAAATGTTAGGATTGAATTGTAAAAACCATCTAAGTCTACTCTTCAAAGGTTGTCTATGTGTGTAGATGGTTTACCCAGATTTGTTTTCAAGGAAGAGATTAAAATTAAAATACAAAATGACCTTGTATTTTACATACAAATAGTACCAGCTGGGTCCGTATGGACCCCACACAAAATTTAACTATTAATTGATTATTAAGCAATACCAAAGTATTTTTTTTCCACTTAAAATGTTTTTATTTGGTTAAAACAAAGAGTTGTGCTTGAAACATGATCCAAAAATCCCGAATGGGGCTAGTTGTCGGTTGCCGCTTTCAGCAAGAGGTAGCCGGAAGTGGTTGAAAACACTTCCGGTGAACCTAGTTCGCGACATGGTGGTACTAAAGATAGGTCTTCCTTCTTTCTCTGACCAAAGTCTACCTCGTTGAGCCATCATTCACTGAAATATAACACAAAATTCATACATTTAATATCATTAACATCATATTTTTCCCTGGGGTCCGATTGGACCCCAATGAAAATCTGACTGACAGTACAGAAGAAAACTGTATTTTAAAATCAGATTTATTTTTTGTGATTCACAGATGATGACAAACAAAGTCAGAAAGCATGATAGCTGTGATCGATAATATGTCCGTGTTGTGCATAAGAACATATGTGTGGGGTCCAATCGACCCAGCTCGGTAGGATCAGGGTTTTAATTAATAAAAAACATAAATACAAAAATTGCCCGTGGTTAACCAGGGGGCTACAAAATGCTTGAAAAAGAAAATCATCTCTATAAAAATGTCTTAATTAAGAACCAAAGAATCTGAAAAAGATATAAAACATTATAAAATAATATAACTGAAATAATACAAACTAGTAAAAAATTATACTATAGGAAAATGTTAAAATGAAAATAAAAATAATATAAAAGGAGTCTGGGATATATTAAATAAATTAAGGAAAAATGGAACTATGAAAATGATATATCCAGAGTATTTTACTGATAACTGTGGTGATAATTTTGATAAGAATTTGGTAGTAAACAAAAATGAATAAATTTTTGTAAATGTTGGACCAGAGTTGGCAGCAAAAATTCCAAACCAAGAAAGAGACACCATGAGTGAGACATTGATTGGAAATAACCCTCGGTCAATCTTTCTTACAGCGGTGGATGAACTGGAGGTAAAATCTGTTGCTGAAAAGAGTAAAAATAAACTGTCTACTGATTGTGATGGTATTGATATGGCACGAGTAAAAAAGAACTGTTGATGGCATATTAAAACCATTCACATATATTTGTAATCTATCATTTCAAACTGGCTCATTCCCGCAGAAAATGAAAATAGCAAAAGTAATGCCATTATTCAAGCAAGGAAATAAACACCAATACACAAACTACAGACCAGTATCGCTTCTCCCACAATTTTCAAAGATTCTGGAAAAACTTTTCAACAACAGATTAGAAAACTTTTTAAATAAACATGATGTGCTTAATCTGAACCAATATGGATTTAGAGCCAAGAGTACAACATTGTTGGCGATAATGGAAGCAACAGAGGAAATAATAAATGCATTAGCTCAAGGAAAATATGCAGTTGGTGTATTTATAGATTTTAGAGAACCTTTTGATACAATAAATCATTCAATACTTCTTAATAAACTGCAAATGTTTGGTATTAGGGGAATGGCTCTGAATTGGGTTACAAGTCATCTATCTGAGAGACAACAGTTTGTGAAGATGGGAGAATATCTGTCTGGGTGTATGGGAATTGCCTGTGGGGTCCCCCAGGGGTCAGTATTGGGCCCCAAATTATTTAACATATCTAACTACTAACTAACCTGCACTTACATAGCGCTTTTCTAGTCACAAAGACCACTCAAAGTGCTTTCACTAGTACTAACCCTCTATTCTAAGGGCCTATAGGAAGACAGATATCTAGGGACAATTTAGAACAACCAATTAACCTAACATGCATGTCTTTGGATTGTTGGGAGGAAACCGAGCCCCCGTGAGTAAACCCACGCAGCACAGGGAGAACATGCTAACTCCACACAGAAAGGTTCCAACCCCTGCCAGCCTGGGATTCGAACCAGGAACTGTCTAGCTGTAAGGCAACAGTGCTAACCACTGCACCACTGTGCTGCCCGTATATATAAATGATATATTCCAAGTTTCTAAATTATTAAAAATAATATTATTTGCTGATGATACTAATATATTTTATTATGGAAATAATTATAATCAACTAATCCATACTCTAAATAATGAATTAAATAAGCTTAAAAAATGGATGGATTGTAATAAATTATCACTAAATATAGATAAAACTATGGTAATGATATTTGGTAATTGTAAAAATAAAGAAGACATTGTGGGACACATATGCACATATGTATATCACTTTATGCTTCATATGTATACCACCATAGGCTTCACATCTTAGATTAAACAAAGGACTGAGCCTCTTTGGAGATAACACGAGGATGTGAAAATTTAGTCTTTGGCAGGCAAAGAGACGGCCTTGGGGGATTTCGCCTGGCGGCCAGAGACTGAAGGTGGAGGTGTTAAGACCTGGAAGAAGACGCATTGTTACTGGGGATTAAATACAATGTGACTGTGTGCTTTGATGTCCTGGGGTATAAAAGGGACGAATGTCTGGGGGTTTCTTTCTCTTTCTGTTTTTGCTGATGTTGGAGAATGTGAATAAACCTGACTCGTGAGATGAACTCTGCCTCGTCACTTTCACATTTCCCACAACATACGTATTCATATAGATAATGCGATTATTGAAAAAGTTAAGGAGATCAAGTTTTTGGGTGTCATACTAGATGATAAAATTAGTTGGAAACCACAAGTCAGACACATACAAAACACAGTTGCAAAAGATATTGCAATTATAAATAAAATTAAGCAGGTCCTAGATTACAAATCACTTCATACCTTGTATTGCTCATTAGTACTTCCATACTTGACCTGTTGTATAGACGTCTGGGGGAACAGTTATAAAAGTACGCTTAATTCATTGCTAACATTACAAAAAAGGGCAGTCTCTGTTATACACAAAGTTGGGTATCTTGAACATACTATAGGCCCTTTTCCACGAGTATCACCTTAGCCTTACTTACTTCTACTCTACTCACTTTCTCGCTATTTCCACTGTACCCAGCACGCTTTAATTCAATTCAACTTTATTTATATAGCGCCATTTCACAACAACAGTCATCTCATAGCACTATCAACTGTAGGGGGGACCCCCACAGTTGCAGAAAGACCCCAGCAATCAGGGGCGATCCCCCTGGAGCAAGCACTTGGCGACGTGGGAGAGGAAAAAACTCCCTTTTAACAGGAAGAAACCTCCAGCAGAACCAGGCTCAGGGGAGGGGCAGTCATCTGCTGCGACTGGCTGGGGGGTGAGGGGATAGAGAGAGAAGGAAAAGAACAGACATGTAGAGAGCAAACAGCACGATGGGGACTCAATCTATGGGAGAGAACAAACAAATGTTAATGACCAGCAAAAAAAAAAAAAATTTCATAGAGAGTGAGGAAAGGAGTGAGGCCCAGTGCATTACTGGAGGTCCCCCGGCTGACTAAACCTATTAGCAGCATAACTAAGGGAGGATTCAGAAACACATGATCCCTCCCTAATTGTAGGCTATATCAAAAAGGTAGGTTTTAGCCCTATTCTTAAAAACAGAGATCGAGTCTGACTCCCGAATCCAGATTGGCAGCTGATTCCACAGGAGAGGAGCTTGATAACTGAAGGCTCTGCCTCCCATTGTACTTTTGGAGATTCTAGGTATTACAAGTAATCCTGCATTTTGGGAGTGTAGTGCTCTGTTAGGATGATACGGTAGTATCAGATCTTTTAAATAAAAAGGAGCCTGATTGTTTAAAGCTTTGTAAGTAAGAAGAAGGATTTTAAACTTAATTCTAAACTCTATGGGAAGCCAATGAAGGGAGGCCAGAACCGGAGAGATATGATCTCTCTTTCTAGTACCTGTTAAAACTCTTGCTGCAGCATTTTGGATCAGCTGAAGACTTTTTAAAGATGTTTTAGGACAGCCTGATAATAAAGAATTACAATAATCTAATCTCGAGCTAACAAAAGCGTGGATCAGTTTCTCAGCATCACTCTGAGACAAGATGCTCCTAATCTTGGCAATATTACGCAAATGATAGAAGGCAGTCTTAGAAACAAATTTAATATGTGAATTGAAGGACAAATCCTGATCAAAAATAACTCCAAGGTTCCTCACAGAGCTATTAAGAGAAAGAGTAACTGCATCCAAACTGAAAGTTTGATTTGGAAAGGAATTTCTAAGGTTTTTTGGACCAACGAGAATGACTTCAGTCTTATCTGAATTTAATAGCAGGAAATTACAAGTCATCCAAGCTTTGATTTCCTTAAGACAGGCTTCTAACTTGGCTAATTGATTAGTATCATCTGGCTTCATTGACAGGTATAATTGTGTGTCATCTGCATAACAATGAAAATGTATACAGTGCTTTCTAATAATGTTGCCTAACGGAAGCATATATAAACTAAAAAGAGTAGGGCCTAGCACAGATCCCTGTGGAACTCCATGACTAAGCTTTGAGCTGAAAGAAAACTCATCATTTACATGAACAAACTGGAACCTATCAGATAAATAAGATCTAAACCACTGCAACGAAGTTCCATTAAGTCCAACATAGTGTTCTAATCTATCAAGTAGAATATTATGATCAATAGTATCAAAAGCTGCACTAAGATCTAAAAGGACAAGTACAGAAACTAGTCCATTATCAGATGCAATGAGGAGGTCGTTAGTGACCTTCGCTAAGGCTGTTTCAGTACTATGATGGACTCTAAACCCAGATTGAAACTCTTCAAGTAAACCATTTCCCTGCAGGTGGTCAAATAATTGCGTAGCAACAACTGTTTCTAAGATTTTTGAAATGAAAGGGAGATTAGAGATTGGTCTATAGTTAGCTAAAGCTCCTGGATCTAGCGTTGGCTTTTTGAGTAAGGGTTTAATTACAGCTGTTTTAAAAGCCTGCGGTACAGGGCCTAAAGTTAATGAAGAATTGATTATATGAAGAATAAAGCTACCAATAAGTGGGAAGACTTCTTTAAATAACCTGGTAGGAATAGGGTCTAAAAGACAAGTTGAAGGTTTGGATGAGGAAACTATTTTGTCTAACTCACAAAGGTCGATTGGAGTAAACTCATCAAGACAGACATCAATAGAAGGAGTTGTAATAGTTACAGTATTTAAGTTAACTGTGGGAAGAATCTGATTGATTTTATCTCTGATGGATGAAATTTTATTATTGAAAAAGTTCATAAAGTCCTGACTAGTAAGCTCTAAGGGGATGCTAGGATTGACAGAGTCCTGACTCTTTGTCAACCTGGCTACAGTACTGAAAAGAAACCTGGGATTATTCTTGTTCTCTTCTATTAATGCAGAGTAATAACTCGTTCTAGCTTTTCTAAGAGATTTTTTATAAATTAAAAGATGATTTCTCCAAGCTAAATAGATTTCATCTAAATTAGTAGAGCGCCATTTTCTTTCTAATTGACAAGTCTTCTGTTTTAAGCTACGAGTTTCTGTGTTGAACCAAGGAGTTAAAAATCTCTGATTAGACTTTTTCTTTTTTAAGGGGGCCACCAAGTCTAGAGCCTGATGCAGAGAAGCTGAAACACTATCCACCATGTTATCAATTACAGAAGGAGCAAGCTGTCTATAGCTTATTTCCGTTGTGTTGACACATGGCATAGAGGAAACAATCTGCATAAATTTGGAAACAGCATCATCTGAGAGGCATCTACTGTGATAATATTTTTCTTTAGGAGCCAAATAGTCAGAAATAGTAAAATCAAAGGTTAACAGACAATGGTCTGACAGTACAGGGTTATGAGGAGACACTACAAGATTTTCTATTTCTATGCCATATGTCAGAACAAAGTCCAATGTATGGTGGAGGTAATGAGTAGAATTTCCTACTTTCTGAGAAAACCCAATCGAGTCTAATATTGAATTAAAAGCCACATTAAGGCAGTCACTATCTACATCCACATGTATATTAAAGTCCCCTACTATAATTATTCTATCAGATTTCAGCACTAAATCAGCTAAGAAATCAGCAAATTCGGATAAAAATTCTGAATAGGTTGATGGGGGACGATAAACTATGGCAAATAAAATTGGGTTTAAACCTGAAATTGCTAAAGTGCCCAACACTAGAGGCCAGGCCCTCAAAGAATTATAACATGTTTTTTGCTTTACATTAACTAGTAATTTGGAATGGTAAAATTGTTTGCTACTCCTCCTCCACGACCAGAACTTCTGGGATTTTGAAAGTTTAAATAACCAGAGGGGAGTTGATTCATTAAACCAACATAATCCTCTTGGCCCTAACCAAGTCTCTGTAAGGGGGAAATTAAATCAATCTGATGATCTATTAACAGATCATGGACTAACAGAGACTTGGAGTTAGAGACCTAATATTTAATAAACCACATTTTAATTTTTAAATTATGAGGAGGAACATAGGCCAAAATCATTCAATTTAGAGCTTTATGTTTAATTTGAGTTTTACCAATATTTGCTTTATCACTTTGGGATGCTTATACATTATTTTTTATTTACTTTGGAGGGAGCAGACAACGATTCTCTGATGGGAAGGACAGGGGCTAAGTGAGGGTGGTGGAGTGAAGAGGAGCTGCAGAGAGGGCGTGTAAGGACTGCGACTCTGCTTCCTGGTCCCAACTCTGAGTAGTCACGGTTTTGGGAAATTTGGATAAAAAAGATGCCAGATTGTTAGATAAATGAGGAAGCACCATCCAAAGTGGGATGAATGCTGTCTCGTCTCCATAAGACCAGGTTTTTCCCCCAAAAGAGCTCCAATTGTCAATGTAGCCCACGTCATTTTTAGGACACCACACAGACAGCCAGCGGTTCAAGGATGAGCAGCGACTAAACATGTCATCACTGGTCAGATTGGGGTGGGGTCCAGGAGAATACTACAGTGGCAGACATCGTTTTTGCAAACCTACACACCGATTCTATATTAAGTTTCGTGACTCCGACTGCCGGAGACGGATGTCATTAATGCCGGCGTGAAGATCTATTGGGGAGTATTTACAGTTACTTTTAGCCAGCATTTTCAAATTTGACTCGATGTCGCCTGCTCTGGCCCCAGGGAATACATTGGACTATGGCCGCTGGAGTTCTAGGTTCACGTTTCTGACTACAGAGTCGCCAATGATCAGAGTTTTTTCCTCAGCGGGTGTGTCGCTGAGCGGGGAAAAACGATTAGAAACGTGAACAGGTTGGTGGTGAACCGGGGCTTTGCGACTAGGCTTCCTTCTCACCGTCACCCACCCAGTCTCCTCGCTGCTGAGGAGAGCCAGGGAACCGCTGACAGTGGGACCTAAGCTAGCTAGCTCCGCTGCAGCTAATGGGCGTCCGTCGAGATTAACTGGCGCAGACGGTGTTTCAATGCAGCGGAGCCGGGATTCCAAATCAGACAACCTCGCCTCGAGTGCCTCAAAAAGACAACATTTATTACATTTACCGTTATCACTAAAAGAGGCAGAGGTGTATCTAAACATCTGACAGAGAGAGCACACCAGAGGAGGAGAGGAAAGAGAGGTAGTAGCCATAGCTAGTGGCTAGCTAGTGGCTGGAGAGCTGGAGAGCAAACCACACAGGCAGACAGCAAAACAGGAAGTGACGATACGTTACCACAAGGAAGTGACAAGGAAGTGACGATCAGACCTTCTCTTTAACCAACACTACACAACACTTTAACCAACACTATTTTCGTGCCAGTTAAGAGGCAGGGTATAACCGTGCGAAAGTAAGCTGAGATGTGACGTCAATCGACTGCTAGCCGCTGATTGGTCAGGGCTTAACATAACGAAAGCGCCCGTCTTCGTTGAAATCTTTACGACCGCCATTTGCAATCACAGACTAACTCGGTCACGGAGTAAATACGATATTAATACAGACAGCGCTGTAGGTGTTGCGGAACTCTACACCGTGGTCCAACGAAGAGGTGCGGAGTTTTCTCTGCTTGGTGGCAGTTACACAGTGAGGAGTGACCCGATGGCTGGCCAGTATACAACCAGATATAGACAAGCTGAAGACGAACGTGAGAGAACCATCGATGGAGAGTGATTTGTAATAATGTGCATCTGTTCGCATATTTATCCTGTTGGTGGTGAGCTCACTTTTTTTGAGCCATACAGCGCCGTTTTTTGCTGGCTAACTCGTTTTAGCTAATGAGTTTTGGCTAGTAGCTAGCTAGTACCAACTGCTGATTCGCGCTTGTTTTCTCCTAAATATTCGCTTGTGAGAGCAAAACGATGAAATATGTTAATCCTGGTTAAAGTCCTGGTTTTTGTTTTGTATTGCACTTTAGTGCTGCGCATTAAATTGTGTGCAATTTAGATTAGATTAGATTAGATTAGATTCAACTTTATTGTCATTACACATGTATGAATACAAGGTAACGAAACACAGTTTAGCATCCAATCAGAAGTGCAAAGGACAGCAGTGCAGTATATACGGTAATTAACAGTATGTGCAATTTAAGCAAATATATGCAAATATATGCAGCAGTGCAGAAAGTTAAGAGTACTGTTATGTGCAAATAATGTACAATAAGTTAGATGGGCAGTTATGTACAGGTGAGGATGATAAGAGATGATGGTAAGAGAGTCAGCGGGGAACTAAGTTCAATAACGTGACAGCTGTTGGAAAGAAACTGTTCCTAAACCTGCTGGCTCTAGTCCGAAGGCTTCTGAAACGCCTTCTGGAGGGGAGAAGCTGGAACAGTCCATGAGCAGGATGGTTGGAGTCCCTAAGACTGCTGCGTGCCCGGCGCAGACATCTTTTCCTGTAGACGTCCTCTATAACTGGAAGTGGAGTCCCTGTGATGCGTTGGGCGGTTTTCACCACCCGCTGCAGCGCCTTACGGTCAGCGACAGAGCAGCTCCTATACCAGACTGTGACACAGTTGGTCAGGGTACTCTCTATCACGCAGCGGTAGAAGTTGCCCAGGATGTCAGTTGACAGATGGTTCTTCTTCAGTGTCCTCAAGAAGAAGAGGCGCTGATGGGCCTTCTTGATCAGGCTGGTGGTGTTAACTGACCAGGACAGGTCCTCCGAGATGTGGGTCCCCAGGAATTTGAAGCTGGGGGCACGTTCAACAGCTATGCCATTGATATGGATGGGGTCATGTGTCTCTCCCCTCTCCTTCCTGTAGTCCACTATGAGTTCCTTGGTTTTGCTGGTGTTAAGGAGCAGGTTATTGTTAGCACACCAAGTAGCCAAGTGCTCAACCTCTGCCCTGTAATCTGACTCATCGTTGTCCCTGATGAGTCCAATCACCGTGGTGTCATCTGCGAACTTTATGATGGAATTGGATCCATACATAGGCCTGCAGTCATGGGTGAAGAGGGAGTAGAGGAATGGACTGAGCACACAGCCCTGTGGTACACCAGTGTTGAGTGTGATGACGGAAGAACGGTTGGGGCCTGACCTAACATGCTGGGGTCTGTTGGTCAGAAAATCCATGATCCAGTTGCAGGTGGAGGTACTGATTCCCAGATCCCCAAGTTTAGTGATCAACTTGGAGGGGATAACCGTGTTGAATGCTGAGCTGAAGTCAACAAACAGCATTCTTGCGTAGGTGTTCTTGTCATCCAGGTGTGAGAGTACATAGTGCAGCGCTGTAGAAACCGCATCCTCTGTACTCCTGTTGCTCCGGTAGGCAAACTGGTGAGGGTCCAGTGTAGGGGGCAGGCATTTTTTGAGCTGTGCCAAGACCAGTCGCTCAAAGCACTTCATGACTATGGGCGTCAGTGCCACAGGGCAATAGTCATTTAGGCACGATGGTGTTGAATGTTTCAGCACTGGTACTATTGAAGTGGCCTTGAAGCATGCTGGTACAACGGCCTGGGCCAGGGACAGGTTGAAGATGTCTGTGAAGACCCCTGCCAGCTGCTCAGTGCATGCCCTCAGCACACGCCCAGGAATGCCGTCAGGGCCAGCAGCCTTACGTACGTTGACATGACTCAGTGCGTTACGGACGTCGGTGTGGGTGAGTGTGAGGTGGTGGAGGTCGTCAGAGGGTGGAAAATTGATGTTCTTTTCGTTATTGTCCTTGTCAAAACGAGCATAGAAGTTATTTAGCTCATTGAGAAAGGGCACAGTCATGGCTATAGGTATGGAGTTGCTGGGCTTATAATCAGAAATAGCTTGAATGCCCTGCCACATGCGTCGGGGATCAGAGTCCCCAAAATGTTCCTCCACCTTCAGCTTGTAGCTGTGCTTGGCCTTCTTGATGCCCCTCTTCAGATCTGCCCTGGATGAACTGTAGGCCTGTGCATCACCAGATCTAAAGGCATTGTTACGTGCTTTAGCAGAAGCCCACTTTCTCTGGTCATCCACGGCTTCTGATTTGGGTACTGGGTGATGCTGTCTTTCCGGGTGACACTGTCAATAGTGGTGTTGATATGGTCAGGACTGAGTGGGTGTAAGAGCCGATGTTTATGTGGGAGCCCACAGGGAGCCTGAGAGGTGAACATACTCCAGTCTTGTTCCTAAACTTCTCCTGGAGTACAGAGTCAACCCCCTCTGGCCACACGTTTGATGGTCCTCACTGATGCTTCACCCGGTTGATGAGCAGTACATACTTGGGGGTAAGGAGCAAGGATAAGTGATCAGACTGACCTAGGTGGGGGAGGGGAGTTGCTGTGTAGGCTCCCACAATATTGGTGTAAACATGGTCCAATGTTTTGTCCCCTCTTGTGTGACAGGAGACATGCTCGTAGAATTTAGGAAGCACTGTCTTGAGGTTAGAGTGGTTAAAATCACCCTCTGTAGAGAATGCGTTCAAGGATGAGGCTGAGTTTATTTCTCAGGTTCAGCTTTATTTGTCACGCCGCGCCATTCATCAGCGGCGCCACCTGCTCACGCACCTGCCAATCATCAGCGGCGAGGGATAAAGGCCGTCTCGCCCGGAGGCTCGGCCTGAAGCCGTCAGACTTCGTCCCTCACCGTTGTGAGCATACTTCCCTTCAGCGTAACCATTTTGGTAAGAAGATCGCTTACCTTTTCTCTTCAGTCTTCTCCCCTGTGCACAGGTGGATTTCCCAGCGGCGGACATCTCCTCTCCATCGCCCAATCCTCGCTGCTGCACGGAGCTCTCCAGGTGGCTGTCTTCCGGGCTTCACCCCCTTGTTGTGCCAGCTGTCCTGACCCACCAAGTAAGTCCTTCTCTCGCCATAAATTCCTCCTGTGTTGGTGTATGCCCGTCACCCTCTCCCTGTGCTCTCTCCATAGGGTTGCTCGGCTGTACGGTCACCTGCCTCTGTGCCTGGAGCAGACACCATCACCAACACATTTACATCCCGCAGACACGCACTCATTCACTCCTGTTGTTAATAAACTCTTTGAACTACTCTAAGCCTGTGTGTGTGCGTCTCCTGAGCCGTGCGTTATGTCAGTACGGCTTCAGCAGAGCGGCTCGGCGGACGGCGGGCTCGCACACCGGTTTTTCCACTCTCGAGGCTAGAGTGGATCAAATAGCTTATCAACAACAGGTGATCTTTAATCAATTATTGAATTTAACTAACCGGTTGGGCCGCTTGGATCCTCAACAGCCGTTCCCCCCGGCTCGCCAGGGTGGCGCGGCTCCTGCTGTTCCAGCGGCCGTCCAGCCGGCTCCAGTGGCACCGGTTCGGCTCACACCGATTCCGACCCCCGCCCGCTTTAGCGGTAAGCTCGGCGGAGCGCGGGGGTTCATTATGCAGTGTGAGTCCGTGTTCCACCGTGTGCCCGGAGATTTTCCCTCGGATCACAGTCGGATTGGTTACATAGGGAATCTTCTGGAGGGGCGTGCGTTAACTTGGACCTACGCCGTAATGGCGAGGCCCAGTTATGCCACCCTCACCTATGACCAGTTCGTGAGGCGCTTCCTGGAGGTCTTTGACCATTCTCAAACCGAGACGGTCCAGGTCGATCGGCTCCTCGCTCTCCAGCAGGGAGGCCGGTCGGCAGCGGACTACTCGGTCGACTTCCGGGTAGCGGCGGAGGAATTGGGCTGGGAGGATCGCTCCCTCTGTGGCCTGTTCCTCCGCAGCCTCAATAGTGATCTGAGGGATGAACTGGCTGGACGGGATATCCCTGGGACGCTAGCGGAGCTGACATCCTTAGCGATAAGTTTGGATAACAGGCTGCGCGAGCGCTCCTCGGGGCGGAAGTCTTCTTCTTCTCGCCCTCGTGGAGTCTCGCCGCACCTGTTCCAAGCTCGCCCCCTGGCGGCGCCGCCAGCATTGTGCCCCGAGGAGTCGGAGCCGATGGTGACGGGCTGGACCAAGCTTTCCCCTGCGGAGAAACAACGCCGCCGTGAGTTGGGCCTCTGCATGTATTGCGGAGGTGACCAACACACTGTGGAGCGTTGCCCGCGGAAAGCCAGTCGGCGGGGTCCGCGAATCGCTGTAGGGAGCCTCGCGGATCCCAACCGGTTAGACTCTCTCACCCAATTAAAGCTGCCCATCCGTTTTTGCCACAATCCCACTGGGCACCTCACCCACGCACTGGTGGATTCGGGCGCAGAGGGCAGCTTCATTTCACAAGGCCTGGCAACCCGATTGGGCATCCGCTGTCAGGCATTAAAACACCCCATCTCCCTGGTCCATCTCTCCCGTGCCTCCCTTGGGAGAGTTTCTCACCAGACCATGCCTGTCCCAGTCATCATCTCAGGGAACCACCGGGAGGAGATGGTATTTTACGTCCTGCCCAACTCTGTGTCGCCCGTCATCCTGGGGTATCCCTGGCTACGCCTCCACAACCCTGTCCTGGACTGGAGGTCCGCTGGGGTATCGGCATGGAGTACCTTCTGTATGGGCACCTGCCTTCAGTCCGCTGCCTGCTCCCCATCCGCGGCTCCCCCTGTGGCGGATACAGCACCTCCGGACCTGTCACTGGTGCCTCCAGAATTTCACGACCTGGGTATGGTATTTAGCAAATCGAAAGCTATGTCTCTTCCCCCGCATCGACCATATGACTGTGCCATCAACCTCCGCCAGGGGGCTCCCCTGCCATCTGGTCGGCTCTACAGCCTGTCGGCGCCGGAGAAGGAGACCATGAATACATACCTAAAGGAATCTCTGAGCGCTGGGATTATTCGCCCATCGTCGTCACCCGTGGGGGCAGGGTTTTTCTTTGTCGGGAAAAAGGACGGATCCCTCCGCCCCTGCATAGACTACCGAGCGCTGAATGACATCACTGAGAGGGACCGTTACACCCTGCCCCTCATGGACACTGCCTTTCACTCCCTCCAGGGGGCGACCTGGTTTACCAAGCTGGATTTACGCAGCGCTTACCACCTCGTCCGGATCCGGGAGGGAGATGAATGGAAGACAGCCTTCCGTACCCCGAACGGCCACTTTGAGTATCTCGTCATGCCGTTCGGGCTGACCAACGCTCCTGCCGTCTTTCAGCGCCTCATTAATGACGTCCTCCGGGATTTCATCGGCCTTTTTGTGTTCGTCTACCTGGATGACATCCTTATCTTCTCCAGGTCCAGGGACGAGCACCAGGTCCATGTGAGGCGGGTCCTCCAAAGACTGCTGGAGAATCGTCTGTACGTGAAGGCTGAGAAATGCGAATTCTACGCTAGGACCACATCCTTCCTGGGATTCATCATCGCTCAAGATCAGGTGCTCCCAGACCCAGAGAAGGTGAAGGCGGTGGTGGAGTGGCCTACTCCCGCATCCCGGAAGCAGGTGCAACAGTTTGTTGGCTTCGCCAATTTTTACCCGCCGCTTTGTCCCAAATTTCAGCTCGATCGTCGGACCGCTGACCCGCCTCACGTCCCCGAAGGTCCCGTTCCGGTGGACTGAAGAGGTCGCTGCTGCCTTTAGGGCGCTGAAGGCGGAGTTCTCCTCCTCCCGGGTCCTTCGCCAGGTCGACCCCGCGCTGCAGTGCATTGTGGAGGTGGACGCATCGGACACGGGAGTGGGAGCAGTGTTATCCCAGCGGTCACCTGACGATGGCGCCAAGCGGCCGTGCGCCTTCTTCTCCCGGCGCCTGTCCCCGGCGGAGAGGAACTACGATGTGGGGGACAGAGAGCTCCTGGCCATTAAACTCGCCTTACAGGAGTGGCGCCACTGGCTAGAGGGGGCGGACCTGCCGTTTGTGGTCCTGACGGACCACAAGAACTTAGAGTATTTACGATCTGCCAAGCGCCTGAATGCCCGCCAGGCGCGCTGGTCTTTGTTCTTCGCCAGGTTCCGCTTCTCGATCACCTTCAGGCCGGGCTCCAAAAACGGCCTGCCTGACGCCCTCTCTAGGCAGTTCACCCCCGTGGAGGCTGAGGAGACGCCCCACACTATCCTGCCCAGGTCGTGCGTCCTCGGTGCCATCTCTTGGGACATTGAAGACAAGATCCGGAAGGCGCAGGAGGTGGAACCTGATCCTGGCGGCGGACCGGAGGGAAGACTGTTCGTCCCATCTGCGGTCCGAGGAGAGGTCATCCACTGGCTCCACACCTCCCGGCTCACCTGTCATCCCGGCACCTCTCGGATGATCAGCCTCCTCCAGCGGTCCTTTTGGTGGCCAGGCCTGCGGAGGGATGCAGCCCGCTACGCCCGGGCTTGCCCAATCTGTGCCACCAGCAAGTCGGGAAATGCCCCCCCAGCGGGTCTGCTCCAGCCTCTGCCCGTCCCCGGCAGGCCCTGGTCGCACATCGCACTGGACTTCGTCACCGGACTCCCCGTTTCCAACTCCTTTGACACCGTCCTGACCATTGTGGACCGTTTCTCCAAGGCGGCGCACTTCATTCCCCTGCGGGGTCTCCCTACTGCCCTGGAGACGGCGGGCCTCCTCGTCCAACACGTGGTCAGGCTGCACGGGATTCCGGTGGACGTGGTCTCGGACCGGGGCCCCCAATTTTCGTCCGAGGTTTGGAGATCCTTCTGTAACGCCATCGGAGCCAAGGTGAGCCTCTCCTCCGGCCATCACCCCCAGTCTAACGGGCAGTGTGAGAGGACCAATCAGGAGCTGGAGGCTGCGCTCCGCTGTGTTACCAGATCCAAGCCGACGTCCTGGAGCAACCATCTCGCCTGGGTGGAGTATGCCCACAACACCGCCCGCTCTTCTGCAACGGGGATGTCCCCCTTCAAGGCGTCCCTGGGTTACGACCCCCCGCTGTTTCCAGCGCAGGAGAACGAGGTGACTGTCCCCTCCGTTAGGGCGCACCTTAGGCAGTTCCGCTCCACCTGGGCTGCCGCGCGTCATGCGCTTTTACGCACAGCGGAGCGCAACAGGACCGTGGCGGACCGGCACAGAAGACCTGCCCCGGCGTACAGAGTTGGGCAACTCGTGTATGTGTCTACCCAGGACGTCACATTAAAAGGCGAGAGGAGGAAGCTGGCACAGCGATTCATGGGTCCCTTTCCCGTCACCCGGATCATCAACCCGGTGGCTGTGCGCGTGGCTATCCCCCCCTCCCTCCGCATCCATCCCACTTTCCATGTGTCGAGGGTGAAACTGGCAGTCACTGACCCCCTTTGCCCTCCTCCTGCAGCGCAACCCGCGCCCCGGATGGTTGGTGGCCATCCGGCCTGGTCCGTCTCCTCCATCCTGGACTCCCGGCGCCGAGGCCGTGGGTTGCAATACCTGGTGGACTGGGAGGGCTATGGGCCCGAGCATCGACAATGGGTGCCCCCGTCGTTTGTGTTGGACCCATCGCTCATCGCGGACTTCCACCGAGCGCACCCGGATAAGCCATCGCCAGGAGGCGCTGCTAGAGGGGGGAGTACTGTCACGCCGCGCCATTCATCAGCGGCGCCACCTGCTCACGCACCTGCCAATCATCAGCGGCGAGGGATAAAGGCCGTCTCGCCCGGAGGCTCGGCCTGAAGCCGTCAGACTTCGTCCCTCACCGTTGTGAGCATACTTCCCTTCAGCGTAACCATTTTGGTAAGAAGATCGCTTACCTTTTCTCTTCAGTCTTCTCCCCTGTGCACAGGTGGATTTCCCAGCGGCGGACATCTCCTCTCCATCGCCCAATCCTCGCTGCTGCACGGAGCTCTCCAGGTGGCTGTCTTCCGGGCTTCACCCCCTTGTTGTGCCAGCTGTCCTGACCCACCAAGTAAGTCCTTCTCTCGCCATAAATTCCTCCTGTGTTGGTGTATGCCCGTCACCCTCTCCCTGTGCTCTCTCCATAGGGTTGCTCGGCTGTACGGTCACCTGCCTCTGTGCCTGGAGCAGACACCATCACCAACACATTTACATCCCGCAGACACGCACTCATTCACTCCTGTTGTTAATAAACTCTTTGAACTACTCTAAGCCTGTGTGTGTGCGTCTCCTGAGCCGTGCGTTATGTCATTATTAAAGGAACACATCTCTAGCAATCTCTCAACAGGAAAAAAGAGGCTGAGCAATGAAATACCACACTCTTATATACTGAAGCCACGAAACCTAAGTCACATGGTGCTTTAGCAAACATACAATCACATGGTACTTAATCCCAGCCACAATGCAACTCTTTGATGTCTCTCTATTGTCTCTTATCCCTCGATGTTCCGGGAATCCTTTTGGGGCATCCTCTCTGAGACAAAGGCCAAAACTCACACCTCCTCGTCATCTCCTGTAGACCTCAGCAGGCCCAGACCTTCTTTGTCCCGCGAGACGTGAAGCACCCAATAAACATACAGTCATACATTTGTGGGAAATATGAACTCAATATATGTGCCACATAACTCCCCCCCCCCCCAAACGTCTTACTAAGGGACAAAACATAATCAGAGATGCATGACAGAAAACATCACTACATATCACAAATCAATCCACCGATTGCTTGGGTTTTAACCTCCTGCCATATCTGCTGTAAGCCGGCTTTGTTCCTTCTGCAACGATTTCTTGCATCTGTGGATCAGAATTGTTAGCACATCTCTGTGGTGGCCCCAAAGGATGTTTTCTCGGCGGCCTGCCACGGCGGGGGGCCCTGGCCAACTGCACGTGTTCATCAGCCAGAACAAAGGCGGGTTTGAGTCTGTTAATGCAAATCAGCTCTTTTCTGCCTCCTAAATCAAGCAAAAAATGTTTCTCTCCTGTTTCCAACACTCTTAAAGGCCCATCGTAAGGCAGTCGCAAACCTGGGCATTGAGCATCATGTCTAACAAAAATAAACTCCGCATTTTTTAAAGCCTTCGGCACAAAATCATGTGGAAAACTGTGATGAACTGGGCCAGGAAGGGTGTTTGATCCTGTGCCGCTCTGCAACAGCTGAGCGGGGGGGCAATTTGGTGCAGGGTTGTCGGGAAGGAATTCCCCTGGCAAACGGAGGGGTTGTGCAAAAACTAATTCAGCCGGAGAGGCCTGCAAATCTTCCTTAGGTGCGGAACGCAACCCCAATAAAACCCATGGAAGTTTATCCACCCAATTTGTATCCTTAAGACATGCTCTGAGGGCTGCTTTCAATGACCTATGAAAGCGTTCGCACAAACCGTTAGCCTGGGGGTTATATGCGGTAGTGCGGTGAATCTTCACCCCTAGGCTGTGGGCTATCGATGACCAGAGTTTGGAAACACATTGGGGACCCCTGTCGGACGTTATGTCCGACGGAACTCCAAAACGCGCGACCCAAGCTGTTAAAAACGCGCGTGCAACGTCTGCTGCTGCAGTTGATGCCAGAGGAACCACTTTTGGCCAACGCGTGGTGCGATCTACCATTGTCAAAAGGTGTGTACACCCCTGCGACAATGGCAGGGGGCCCACCAAGTCAACATGCACATGATCAAAACGCTTAGCCGGGATGTGAAAAGGTTCCAAAGGGGCTCCTGTGTGCTTGTGTATTTTGGCTCGCTGACACGCTACGCAGGCTGCTGCCCATTCCTTGACCTGTTTACGCAAACCGGGCCAAACAAATTTCTCCCCCACCATCTTAATCGATGCGCGCACCCCTGAGTGCGCCAGGGAATGGATTGAGTCAAAAACGCGGTGGCGCCACGCAGCTGGAACCACAGGGCGAGGCCGCCCCGTGGAGACATCACAGATTAGAGGGGGCATACCTATCTGCTGCACCCTGTGGTTCAGCCTTAACCCTGTTGGTCCAGACTGGAGCGCGCGCACATCCGCATCGCTTTCCTGCTCTGCGGCCATGGCTGCATAATCCAAACCTACGTGGACCGGGGCTGCGAGCGCTTCCGCTCCACAAACCTGGCCCGTGGCCGCGGCCGCCGAGACTGCCCCTGCGGGGCCTGGCGCTGCTACCACGTGCGAAAGACAATCTGCCACTACATTATGTTTGCCCGCGACATGCTGAATATCGGTGGTGAACTCCAATATCGCGGCCAGCTGTCTTTGCTGCCGGCCTGACCAAGGCTCTGAAATCTTGGCCATCGCAAACGTTAGCGGCTTGTGGTCCACAAACGCGGTAAAACGGCGCCCCTCCAGCCAGAACTGGAAATGGCGGATGGCCAAATGCAGTGCCAACAGCTCCCTGTCAAACGCGCTGTATTTCCGCTCGTTATCGCGCAAGGTTCTACTGAAAAACGCGAGCAGCTGCCAGCTCCCTGCCACAAACTGTTCAACGACCGCCCCCACAGCTAAATCAGAAGCGTCCGTGGTGAGCGCCATGCGGGCCGTTGGCACCGGGTGTGCCAACAAAACGGCGTTCGCCAGGGCTGATTTGACTTGGGAGAAAGCGCACTCCCGCTCCGGGGACCATTCGATCTTATTTGCAGGTTTTTGTTTTTTAAGTGCCGCGTACAATGGTTGCATGAGCTGCGCTGCGCTTGAGGGGAAGCGGTTATAAAAATTAACCATTCCCAAAAATTCCTGCAATGCTTTGACCGTCTGAGGTTGGGGAAAGTCTGTTATTGCGCGTACTTTATCGGGCAGAGGGACCGCTCCTTCTGGTGAAACGCGGTGCCCCAAAAAATCGATTTGCGCCACCCCAAACTGGCACTTCGCTGGGTTAATTATTAACCCGTGCTCTGCCAGCCTCCGAAAAGCCGCTGAGAGGTGGCTTTCGTGTTCGTCTTCGGACGTGCTGGCTACCAAAATATCATCCAAGCAGACGAACACGAAAGGGAGGTCGCGTAAAACTGCATCCATCATGCGCTGGAAAGTCTGCGCAGCCCCCTTGAGTCCAAACGGCATACGCAAAAACTCGAAAAGCCCAAAAGGAGTTATTACCGCTGTTTTGGGTATGTCCTGAGCGCGGACTGGGACTTGATGGTACCCGTGCACCAAATCTATTTTAGAAAAAATGCGCACCCCCGCCAAATGCACCGAAAAATCTTGGATGTGTGGAATCGGGTAGCGGTCGTGTGCTGAAGTGTTATCCAACCTGTGGAAATCACCGCAAGGCCGCCACGAGCCATCAGCCTTGGGGACCATATGCAGCGGTGAGGCCCAGGGCTGTTAGAGCGTCTAATGATGCCCAGCTTTTCCAGGTTGGCGAAATTCCTCGCGCGCTATTGCCAGTTTTAGCTGAGTCCAAGCGCCGAGCTTTTGCTAAAACGGAGGGCCGGTGGTAGTTATAAAATGTTCCACCCCATGTTTAGCCACCGACGCCGAAAACGTTGGGGACTTGTGAGTGTTGGAAACTGATGTGAGTAGTGCTTGGAACTTACCACCCGCAGCTGTGACTTTGGGCTGTGCAGTCGGCGGGGGCCACCCGGGCTGTACAAGGAAATAGAATGGAAAGACGTCTATTAGCAAGATCAACCAATTAAACCATTCGAGCACAAAAAATCAGCAACCTAACATGTTATGACTGACTGCCGCTATGACGAAAGTCCCACTCGAATGTCCGACCGTTTGAAAAGACAGGGGGAGGTCTTCTCCCCGAAGGTCTTGATCGTCCGAGCCATTCGCCGCCAAAACAGGGGTCCGATGGAAGGCGCCAGCCGGTCAGCGTAGGAAGGTGTGATGAAACTCAGCTGGGAGCCTGTGTCCACCAGGAACCTGCCTCCCTGATTTCGTGTCTGTAAGGTAGAGCAGCTTATTTTTCACACCGAGAGCCGCAGCTGCTAATCGGCTCCCGGTCCTGGCGTTTCCCGAGCACTTGAACTGGCACGGTGGAATGCACTTGCGTGCCCTCTCGGCGAAACGTCGATGATAAAAGCAGAGGACGTTGCCCACTCCGTGTCTCCTGGCCTCTGCCGCTGCTGACGTCAGCGAATCTGGTGCTGCAGCCTCTGGCCCCCTGCCGTCTCCGGGCGTTGCGCTCAGCTCCGCTGCCGCCGTCGTGGCCGTGTGGCGTCTATGGGCATCGACGAGTCGCTGTGCCTCCTGGCCCAGCTCGTGGTAATCTCGGTTGGTCAGCAGCTGTGAACTGGCCAGGGTAACTCTCACCGCTGACGGTAGTGTCCTGAGGAAAAGATGGGCGAAGATAAAGCCGTCGTCATCATCGTCTCTCAGGCTCAGCATCCTCGCCATCAGGTCCGCAGGCCTGTCTGCCTCGCCTTCAGTCAACACCAGGAGCTTCTCTGCTCGCTCTCCCAGCGAGGGGGTGAAAGCACGGATGAGAGCGGCTTTCAATGCGCCGTACTTGTCATCGTCTGGTGGGTGGTTAGTCAGGCTCTCCTCCCACTGGGCTGTGAGGCTGTCCAGCTTTGCGACTACATGGTAGAATTCCGTTGCGTCCGCCGAAATTCCCCGAAGATGGAACTGCACCTCGACAGTGTTGAACCAGGAGCGCGGGCTATGCTGCCAGAAATCAGGCAGCTGGACTGCGGTAGCTGCGTTAGCCTGGCTGGCTCCTGATGAGTCCGGTGCGGGAAGGTCGTTCCCAGCCATAATCTGTCGTCGGGTCACCAGTGTAGAGAATGCGTTCAAAGATGAGGCTGAGTTTATTTCTCAGGTTCAGCTTTATTAAAGGAACACATCTCTAGCAATCTCTCAACAGGAAAAAAGAGGCTGAGCAATGAAATACCACACTCTTATATACTGAAGCCACGAAACCTAAGTCACATGGTGCTTTAGCAAACATACAATCACATGGTACTTAATCCCAGCCACAATGCAACTCTTTGATGCCTCTCTATTGTCTCTTATCCCTCGATGTTCCGGGAATCCTTCTGGGGCATCCTCTCTGAGACAAAGGCCAAAACTCACACCTCCTCGTCATCTCCTGTAGACCTCAGCAGGCCCAGACCTTCTTTGTCCCGCGAGACGTGAAGCACCCAATAAACATACAGTCATACATTTGTGGGAAATATGAACTCAATATATGTGCCACACCGCCACAATAAATGCTGCCTCTGGGTGTGCAGTTTGTTGTTTGCTAATAGCTGCATGCAGTTCTTTCATAGCAAGCTTAGCATTAGCATCCGGAGAAATGTAAGCGGCTGTTATGATGGTACAAGTGAACTCACGTGGCAGATAGAAAGGTCTACATTTAACCATAAGAAACTCCAGGTTAGCTGAGCAGTGTCTCTCAACAGTGACAGAGTTCGTGCACCAAGCCTTGTTAATATAAATGCACACTCCCCCACCTCTGGTCTTACCGGATTCATCTGCTGCTCTGTCTGCCCGGAGCGTGTGTAGGCCGGCTAGCTCAATAGCATTGTCGGGTATTCCACTGTGTAGCCATGTTTCCGTGAAAATCATGATATTGCAGTTCATAAGTCTCTTATTGTTGGTGATCCGAAGCCGTAGTTCATTCATTTTGTTCGCCAGTGACCGTACATTAGCGAGGAAAATACTGGGTAGAGAAAGCCGGTACGGTGTTAGGTTTAGTTTAGCTCTTAGCCCACCGCGCTTCCCCCGCCTTTGTTTACGGTCTCTACGCCGCCTGCGAGCACTTCCGGTCAGCCGGGAAGCCTGCCGAGCGTCGGGTGTTCTCCGGAGCTCAGGGATGAGATGTAGGTTGCTGATAAAAAGATCGTTATCGTTATTTTGTAATCCAGTGTCCAAAAGCTCATTTCGGGTGTAAGATGTGAAAGCGAAGTTGTTCTGAACAAACATACCCGAAATAAGCAGAAATAACACTGCTAATCCACAAAATCTGAGAAGACGGTGAGCCTCGCGTTGTGCACGCGCCGCCATCTTGGTCACTTTTATTTAATTTAATGCTAGAATGTGTTTCTACATGCCAGGGTTAGCCTCCCTGTTTATAGTGGATACTGGTGAGACCACAGGAGCCGAAATCTCAACAATATAAAAGTGCTTTTTCAAACCAGTGATTTATAAAGTCATTCATATAATTTTCTAAAGCGTCAGAAAGAGAAATCCATATATTATATCGATTCATTACACAGACAGTGATATATTTCAAGCATTTATTTATTTTAATTTGGATGATTATGGCTTACAGCCCCTGAAAACCCCAAATTCAATTTGGCAAAAAATTAGAATATTACATAAACTTTAAAAAATAGTTTTTAAATAGAAATGTTGGCCGCTGAGGTGTTGGTTAATATGGGCTGTAGCCATAATCATCAATATTAAAATAAACACTTTCAATATATCACTGTCACTGTCCCTGTAATGAATCTATATATGGGTTTCACTTTCTGAAATGAGTGACAAAAATATTTAACTTTTTCATGATATTCTCATTTTTGAGATGTGCCTGTATTAGTGTTGAACTTGCTTGAAACTAACTACCATCCATTTCTGTCGTTCGTCTATTGAGGAGGGAATCAGCCGCTCAACAACGGACGTCGCCACTGTGGAAAGTACTGGAAATCCTTTGCTTTTATAGGTAAAAGTGTCAAAACCAAAGTAGCACAATTTCCACTTAATATAAAAGGGACTGAACTGAGATTGTGTGAGTATTAATTACAGAATAATTGAAAAAGACTGGTGCATCAACTGTAAAATAAACCACTTGTTAATGTATTTATTTTTTTTTTGTCAGATCACTTGTGTGATCCTTTGTGAGTTATGTTCATAACTCTATCTTTTGGGGAATGGCAGTTGTTCAGTCATCCATATAATTTAGTTTATATGTGTAGTTTATAGCCAGTTTAGAAAGCTTGGGATCAGTCCGCCAAGGTCTCCGCCTTTGACCGCCACCTAATCCACATAGCACTTTATAAGCAATGTGGTTTTCGTCCTGGCCGTGGCACATCGGACCAGCTCTTTACCCTCTCGAGAATTCTTGAGGGTTCGTGGGAGTTTGCCCAACCAGTTTACATGTGTTTTGTGGACTTGGAGAAGGCATTTGACCGCGTCCCTCGTGGTTTTTTGTGGGGGGGTGCTTCGGGAATATGGGGTATCGGGCTTGTTGTTACGAGCTATTCGGTCTCTGTACGACCGTTGTGAGAGTTTGGTTCGTATTGCCAACACTCGGTCGGAGTCATTCCCAGTGAGAGTTGGACTCCGCCAGGGCTGCCCTTTGTCACCGATCCTGTTCATAATTTTTATGGACAGGATTTCTAGGCGCAGCCAGGGAACAGAGGGTGTCATGCTTGGTGACCACAGGATCTCATCTCTGTTGTTTGCAGATGATGTTGTCCTGTTGGCTTCATCCAGCAATGACCTACAGCTCTTGCTGGGACGGTTTGCCGCTGAGTGTGAAGCGGCTGGGATGAGAATCAGCACCTCCAAGTCCGAGTCATGGTCCTCAGCCGGAAAAAAGGTGGATTGTCCTCTCTGGGTTGGGGACAGGCTCCTGCCCCAAGTGGAGGAGTTTAAGTATCTTGGGGTCTTGTTCACGAGTGAGGGGAAAATGGAGCGAGAGATTGACAGACGGATCGGAGCAGCATCTGCAGTGATGCGGACGTTGTACCGGTCTGTTGTGGTGAAGAGGGAGCTTAGTTCTAAAGCAAAGCTGTCGATTTACCAGTCAATCTACGTTCCTACTCTCACCTATGGTCACGAGCTTTGGGTAATGACCGAAAGAACAAGATCGCGGATACAAGTGGCTGAAAAGAGCTTTCTCCGTAGGGTTGCTGGACTCACCCTCAGAGATAGGGTGAGGAGCTCAGTCATCCGGGAGAGGCTCAGAGTAGAACTGCTGCTCCTCCACATTGAAAGAAGTCAGTTGAGGTGGTATGAGCATCTGATTAGGATGCCTCCTGGACGCCTCCCACTTGAGGTGTTTCAGGCACGTCCCACTGGAAGGAGACCCCGGGGCAGACCCAGGACTCGGTGGAGAGACTATGTCTCCCAGCTGGTCTGGGAACGCCTTGGTATCCTCCCTGGAGAGCTGGAGCAGGTGGCTGGGGAGAGGGAAGTCTGGGCTTCTCTGCTTGAACTGCTGCCTCCGCGACCCGGACCTCCGGAAAAGCAGTAGAAGATGGATGGATGGATGGATGGTGTAGTTTATACTCTATCATCAATAAAGTCATGCAGTAACAGGACACATTACAAATATTTGAGACCCATTGTAGTGCATCGTTTTATATTTTAGCAATAAAAGTACAAAACACCACCCACACTTGAAGCCAGGGCAAGAAGAGACACTTTTACATTCCAGACAAACTTTTATTGATAAAAACTCCATATTTTGACTGAGCGACTCCATACTCTGTGATGCACACCTTCAGCTAAAGTACTATATTCCATTCAAGTGAATGTATTAATTCATTCTGATTGCTGAGGCCACAGTAAAAGCAGATGATTTCAAATGTAACCCAGCCCTTGTAAAATCGACTTTACATCAGTGCAGCTACATGAAAATTGTGGTTAAATACAACAACGAAGTACTTTATTGTCACATTGGAATTGGAATCGCTGCTGTTTTGTTTTTCTTTTGAATTCTTGGATGGAATATGGGTGGGTAATATAAGCTGCAGCTTCAGCCATCAAACATTTCAGATAACCTATGTTGAACTGTATAATCAGAGGAGTTATTGTTTAATTCGACCTTATTAGATTTTTTTCCCCCTTTGTTATATTATTCTATTTTCTTTTAATCTATCCGAAATAAAGATTCATTCATTCATTCACATTCCACCACTGGCTTTTAGCAACAAGTGTATTTCCCAAATATGTTTTAAACTTTGGCATCAAAACTGGGGATTCTAAATTGTCCTTAGGTATGGATGTGAGAGTGAATGGTTGTTTGTCTCTCTGTGTTGGCCCTGCGATGGACTGGCGATCTGTCCAGGGTGTACCCTGCCTCTCGCCCAAAGATGCTGGGATAGGCTCCAGCCCCCCCCGCGACCCGAAAGGATTAAGCGGTAGAAGATGGATGGATGGATGGATGGATGTTTTAAACTTCCTTTATTTAACCACCACCCATTTCTGTCTTTTGTCTAGGCAAGAGGGAAACGATCGATCCACCCCAAACTGGACCTTGCGTTACTATTTACAGAGATGCAGGCCTAAGATCTGCTGATCTGAGACCAGTGTGACCTGCATATCCCAGCTGCTGAGTGACCCAGTCTTACAGTTTGAGTTTTGCACATTCTGAATAATCTGGAATTTGCTGCTGATTGTAATAAACAATTTAGTGACTTATGTGTTTGCATCATGATTTCTACTTTTGTCTGTTAATACACTGGTGGGAAAAGAGTCAATAGTACAAACTATTAATGGGTGACCTTGAAAATAATGGCTCATTTTTAAGAAATTTATGTCACATGGTGGTAACCTTCACATATAAAAAAGAGACATCTGCAAAAACTTCAGAGGTTTGTTAGTGCAATACTACATGAATGCATGTATAGTACATTGTTGATGCAGAGAATATATATTTCTACAGTATATGTATCGAGTAAATCAAGCATTTTCCATGTAACCTTGTGACTGCATTATTTTAACTGCTTTTAATCCTAGATCAAGTTTGTTTTGGCCTAAAATGCATCATAACTGTCAAATACATCTTATTATACCGAACTCAGTACTGTTTACTTTTTGAATATATATTTTGTGGCTAATATAGTTATTAACCTGGCGATCAAGTTGTGTCAGCTGATCATTTTTTGCTATGACACCATCTCAGACTCAGTGCAGCTGAAGCAGGTACATCCATGATGTCTCAACAGTCCATGATTTTCACGCAGATCAGAGCAATTTTTTTTCCCCACAATATTTTCATTGAACCTTTTTTTTTTTTTTTTTTTTACAAACAGCACACACAGTCAGACACTAACACAAAAGTAATTTAAAAACTAAAAAGAACAATAACAAAATAACAAAAAAAGGGTAATAAAAACAACAACCATTAACAAAAACAAGTCAACAACAATGCTCCTCTGTTTAGTCTAGGTAATCTATGACATAACGCACGGCTCAGGAGACACACACACACAGGCTCAAAGTAGTTCAAATAGTTTATTAACAACAGGAGTGGATGAATGTGTGTCTGCGGGATGTAAATGTATTGGTGGCGGCGTCTGCTTCAGGCACGGAGGCAGGAGACCGTACAGCCGGACAACCTTGGATTGGACAGATGACTGGCACAGCAAGGGACGAGGTCCGGTAGACAGCCACCTGGAGAGCCCGGTGCAGCAGCGAGGAACAGGCGATGGAGAGGCGTTGTCCGCTGCCGGGAAATCCACCTGTGCACAGGGGAGCAGATTTGGAAGGAAAGGAGGTAAGGTCTTCTTACCAGAGTGATCCGCTGAGGGTGAAGGAACTCACAGCGATGCATGGGGAAGTCTGACGGCTTCAGGCCGAAGCTCAGGGCGAGGCGGCTTAAATCCCCCGCCGCTGATGACGAGCAGGTGTGCGAGCAGGTGGCGCCGCTGATGAGCGGCGCGGCGTGACAGTACTCCCCCCCTCTAGCAGCGCCTCCTGGCGATGGCTTCTCTGGGTGCGCTCGGTGGAAATCAGCGATGAGCGATGGGTCCAACACAAACGACGAGGGTACCCACTGTCGATGTTCAGGCCCATAGCCCTCCCAGTCCACCAAGTACTGCAACCCACGACCCCGGCGCCGGGAGTCCAGGATGGAGGAGACGGGCCAGGCCGGATGGCCATCAATCATCCGGGGCGCGGGTTGCGCAGCAGGAGGAGGGCAAAGGGGATCGGAGACTGCCAGCTTCACCTTGGACACGTGGAAGGTGGGATGGATGTGGAGGGAGGGGGGAATAGCTACACGCACAGCCACCGGGTTGACGATCCTGGTGATGGGGTATGGACCCATGAAGCGCTATGCCAGCTTCCTCCTCTCGCCCTTTAAGATCACGTCCTGGGTCGACACGTAGACTTGCTGACCAACTCTGTATGCCAGGGCAGGTCTTCTGTGCCGGTCCGCCACGGCTCTGTTGCGCTCCGGCGTGCGTAAAAGCGCATTGCGCGCAGACGCCCAGATGGAGCGGAACTGCCTGAGATGCGCCCGTACTGAAGGGACAGTTACCTCACTGTCTTGCGCCGGGAACAGCGGGGGGTCGTAACCCAGGACGCCTTAAAGGGAGACATCCCTGTAGCAGAAGAGCGAGCGGTGTTATGGGCGTATTCAACCCAGGCAAGGTGGTTACTCCAGGACGTGGGTTTGGACGCCGTTACACAGCGGAGCGCAGCCTCCAGCTCCTGATTGGTCCGCTCACACTGCCCGTTGGATTGGGGGTGATGGCCGGAGGAGAGGCTCACCTTGGCTCCTAAGGCGTTGCAGAACGACCTCCAAACCTCTGAGGAAAATTGGGGCCCTCGGTCCGAGACCACGTCCACCGGAATCCCATGCAGCCTGACCACGTGTTGGATGAGGAGGTTCGCCGTCTCCAGGGCAGTTGGGAGACCTCGAAGGGGAGCGAAGTGTACCGCCTTGGAGAAGCGGTCCACGATGGTCAGGATGGTGTCGTAGGTGTTCGAGACTGGGAGTCCGGTGACGAAATCCAGGGCGATATGCGACCAGGGCCTGCCAGGGACGGGCAGAGGCTGGAGCAAACCCGCTGGAGGGGCATTTCCCGATTTGTTGGTGGCACAAACTGGACAGGCCCGGGCGTAGCGGGCAGCGTCCCTCCGCAGGCCCGGCCACCAGAAGGACCGCTGGAGGAGGTCAATCATCCGGGAGGAGCCAGGGTGACAGGTGAGCTTGGATGTGTGCAACCAGTGGATGACCTCCCCCCGAACCGTGGATGGCACGAACAGCCTCCCCTCCGGTCCGCCGCCAGGGTCAGGTTCCACTTCCTGCGCCTTCCGGATCTTGCTCTCGATGTCCCAGGTGACGGCTCCCACGACGCACGACCTGGGTAGAATGGTGTGAACCGTGTCCTCCGACTCCTCAGGGGCGAATTGCCTAGAGAGGGCGTCGGGCAGGCCGTTCTTGGAGCCAGGCCTGAAGGTGATGGTAAATTGGAACCTGGCGAAGAACAAGGACCAGCGCGCCTGGCGGGCGTTCAGGCGCCTGGCAGATCTAAGATATTCCAAGTTCTTGTGGTCCGTCAGGACCACGAACGGCAGGTCCACCCCCTCTAGCCAGTGACGCCACTCCTGTAGCGCGAGCTTGATGGCGAGGAGCTCTCTGTCACCCACGTCGTAATTCCTCTCCGCCGGGGACAAGCGCCGGGAGAAGGCAGCGCAGGGCCATTTGATACCATCGTCTGGCGACCGCTGGGATAGCACCGCCCCCACTCCTCTGTCCAAAGCGTCCACTTCCACGATGCACTGCAGCGCGGGGTTGACTTGGCTAAGGACCCGGGAGGAGGAGAACTCCGCCTTCAGCGCCTGAAAAGCAGCTGCGGCCTCTTCGGTCCACCGGAACGGGACCTTAGGGGACGTGAGGCGGGTCAGTGGGCCGACAATGGTGCCAAAATTTGGGACGAAGCGGCGGTAGAAGTTCGTGAACCCAACGAACTGTTGCACCTGCTTCCTCGATGCAGGTGTAGGCCATTCCACCACCACCTTCACCTTCTCTGGGTCCGGAAGCACCTGGTCGTGTGAGATGATGAACCCAAGGAAGGATGTTGTCTTTGCGTAAAATTCACACTTCTCAGCCTTCATGTATAACCGGTTCTCCAGCAGTCTTTGGAGGACCCGTCTCATGTAGACCTGGTGCTCGTCCCTGGACTTGGAGAAGATGAGTATGTCATCCAGGTAGACGAACACAAAAAGGCCGATGAAATCCCGGAGGACGTCGTTGATGAGGCGCTGAAAGACGGCTGGAGCATTGGTCAACCCGAACGGCATCACCAGGTATTCGAAGTGGCCGTTCGGGGTACGGAAGGCTGTTTTCCACTCATCTCCCTCCCGGATCCGGACGAGGTGGTATGCGCTGCGTAGATCCAGCTTGGTGAACCAAGTCGCCTCCTGGAGGGAGTGGAAAGCGGTGTCCATGAGGGGCAGGGTGTAACGATCCTTCTCCGTTATGTCATTAAGGGCACGATAGTCAATGCAAGGACGGAGGGATCCGTTCTTCTTACCAACGAAGAAGAATCCTGCCCCCACAGGTGATGACGATGGGCGGATTATCCCAGCACTCAGCGACTCCTTAAGGTATGAGTTCATTGTCTCCTTCTCCGGCGCCGATAGACTGTAGAGTCGTCCAGAAGGTAAGGGTGCCCCCTGGCGGAGATTGATTGCGCAGTCATAGGGCCGATGAGGAGGGAGAGACATCGCCTTAGATTTGCTGAATACCATACCCAGGTCGTGAAATTCCAGTGGCACCAGGGACAGGTCCGGGGGCGCAGCGTCCATAGGAGGGGGAGAAGCGGACGGAGAGCAGGCAGCGGACTGAAGACAGGTGCCCATGCAGAACGTGCTCCATGCCGACACCCCGGCGGACTTCCAATCCAGAACGGGGTTGTGGAGGCATAGCCAGGGATACCCCAGGATGACGGGCGACACAGAGTTGGGCAGGACGTAAAAGATTATCTCCTCCCGGTGGTTACCAGAGATTATAACCGGAATGGGGGTGGTCTGGTGCGTAACTCTCCAAGGGAGGCACGAGAGAGGTTCGACCAGGGAGATAGGATTCCTGAGTGCCTGACAGCGGGTATGCCCAATCTGGGTTGTCAGGCTTTTGTGAAATTAAAGCTGCCTTCCGCACCCGAATCCACCAGTGTGTGGGTGAGATGCCCCAGTGGGGTTGTGGCAGAAACGGATGGGGCAAAGTTCAATTGTGTAAGAGAACTTAATCCGATATGACGTCCTGTGAGGCCCCCTACAGTGACTCGCGGACCCCGCCGAATGGCTTTCCGTGGGCAAAGCTTCACCGGTGTTGGTCATCTCCGCAATACATGCAGAGATCCAACTCACGGCGGCGTTGTTTCTCCGCAGGGGAAAGCCTTTGTCCAGCCCGTCACCATCGGCTCTGACTCCTCGGGGCACGATGGTGGCGGCGCCGCCAGGGGGCGAGCTTGGAAACAGGCGCTGTGAGATCTCCACGAGGGCGAGGAAGAAGACGACTTCCGTCCTCCGAGGAGCGCACTCGCGCAGCCTGTTGTCCAAACTGATCGCTAGGGATGTTAGCTCCGCTAGCGTCCTCAGGGATATCCCGCCCAGCCAGTTCATCCCTCAGATCATCATTGAGACTGCGGAGGAAAAGGCCGCAGAGGGAGCGTTTCCTCCAGCCTAATTCCTCCGCCGCTACCCCCGGAAGTCGACCGCATAGTCCGCTGCCAACGGCGGCTTCCCTGCTGGAGGGCGAGAAGCCGATCGACCTGGACCCATCTCGGTAAGAGACTGGTCAAAGCACCTCCAGGAAGCGTCTCACGAATCTGGTCTACTGTGCGGGTGGCATAACTGGGCCTCGCCATTACGCGTAGTTCCATGTTAATGCTCGTCCCCTCCAGGAGATTCCCGATATAACCTTAATTCGGCTGCTATGATCTGAGGGACAGTCTCGTCTCGGGCACACGGTGGAAAACGGACTCACACTGCATAATAAACCCCCCGCGCTCCGCCGAGGCTTACCGCTTAAGCGGGCGGGGGTTGGAATGGGCGTGAGCCGAACCGGTGCACCCGGAGCCTGCTGGACTGGTCCACTGGAAGCAGCCGGCGCCGCGCCACCTTGACGAGCGGGGGGAACGGCTGTTGGGGGGTCCAAGCGGCCCAACCGGTTAGTTATATTTAACAACTGATTAAAAATCACCTGTTGCTGATATGGCTATGTGATCCACTCGAGCCTCGAGAGTGGAAAAACCCGGTGTGCGAGCCCGCCGTCCTGCCGAGCCGCTCTGCTGAAGCAGGTACTGACATAACGCACGGCTCAGGAGACGCACACCACACAGGTTCAAAAGTAGTTCAAATAGTTTATTAACAATAGGAGTGGATGAATGTGTGTCTGCAGGATGTAAATGTATTGGTGGCGGCGTCTGCTTCGGGCCACGGAGGGCAGGAGACCGTACAGCCGGACAACCTTGGATTGGACAAGATGACTGGCACAGCAAGGGACGAGGTCTGGAAGACAGCCACCCTGGACAGCCCGGTGCCAGCAGCGAGGAACAGGCGATGGAGAGGCGTTGTCGCTGCCGGGAAATCACCTGGCAAGGGGAGCAGATTTGGAAGGAAAGGAGGTAAGGTCTTCTTACCAGAGTGATCCGCTGAGGGTGAAGGAACTCACAGCGATGCATGGGGAAGTCTGACGGCTTCAGGCCGAAGCTCAGGGCGAGGCGGCTTAAATCCCCCGCCGCTGATGACGAGCAGGTATGCGAGCAGGTGGCGCCGCTGATGAGCGGCGCGGCGTGACAATCTATTACATAAGAATACATAATATACTGTACATTCACCAGCTTGGAATTTGCAAGGTCCACACATCATCATTCACCTTCTTCTTCAGAAGTTATGTTTAATTTCTTTACATAATCAATGAAAGGTCTCCATATATTCTCAAACACATTTTTCTTTGATTTCAGTATGTATGTTATTCTTTCTAGTGGAAGGTTGGTAACATCTGTCTTAACCACTGAGTCACATCTGGTCTATGAGTTTTTCCACAGTAATGCAATACATTTTTTGGCATTAAGCAAACTGAGGTCTATGAATGTTCTTTCACTCTTATTAAAGTTATGTTTTTTCTGATACAGACCAAACAAAAACAGTTTAGGTTCAATGTGATTTGTTTTGAAATTAATTTTTTCAATTGTACCCTCACCTCTTCCCAAAACATTCTGATTTTTCTACCATTCCCATAAACATGAAATAGGGTTCCTTTACTTAGATCAGAGTAATTTTTTGCACAGGAAATAAACCAGACATTCTTAAGCTCTACAACCACTGATCGTTTGTGAAGCTGTATTGACAAATAGGGTTCCTTTACTTAGATCAGAGCAATTTTTTGCACAGGAAATAAACCAGACTGAGGCGGATGATAAAATAAAGGCGACGTGAGGGTTTTAAGTAGGTTTATTATCATACCACCTTCACGGGGCTCACTCCATGAGCGAGCCCTCGGGCTCTCCAGCAAAGTGTGCAGATGAGCAGTAGCAGAGAATGAGAGAGTGAACATGGATTTCAGTGAGCTTATATACCCAGTTATAGACAATACATGAAAGGCATGGTATCATCAAAGAGACTGCAGACAGGCATGAGACATTTGCATTTGAGAGACACAGTAAGGGCAGGAAGCATGAACACAATGCATGAATGGCACATTAACATCACAGTGGTGAGCCGGTAAAAGCCAGGAGAAGCGGGCTGTCTGTAGACATTAATACACACATTTCATTGTTCTGTTAATTGCTCTAGTCGAGCGTTGTGCCTGACCCAGTCTGTTGTGGGGGTTACGCCACACAGACATTCTTAAGCTCTACAACCACTGATCGTTTAAGAAGCTGTGCTGACATCAGTGACAGGCTGTGCATGAACGCCAGACTGACCGTTTGAAGTGGTAATTTCCCCACAACAGAGCCATCTGAAACACACACAGCGTACATATTTTAGTACCTAACAGTGATAACTTGCAGAGATTACAGTGTAGTATGACGTACTTATAGCAAACTAGCATTAGCAACATTAGCTTACCATCACATATGACCTAGTTTGTATCCTCACGTCTTCGGCTCTCTCCAGAAGCTGCAGAACTATTCCAGAGTGTTTTGTCTCACTGCCTGTACTCTTGTCTGACGGTCCTTTTTGGCATTTACGGTGAAAAATGTCACAGACCGAGGAGTCGCCTTGTAAAGTCGCCATGTTGTGTTTGGCTTGGGTCGTGAGTTTTACGTCACGGGAGTGTGGCGCCGCCTTGCTGTAAAAAAAATCCCGCCCACCACAGCTTAACCCCGCTTTACCCGGCTGCTATGGAGACACAACCGCGGCCGAAACGATTCAATTCAATTTTCAATTCAACTTTATTTATATAGCGCTATTTCACAACAACAGTCATCTCATAGCACTATCAACTGTAGGGGGGAACCCCCACAGTTGCAGAAAGACCCCAGCAATCAGGCGATCCCCTGTGAGCAAGCACTTGGCGACGGTGGAGAGGAAAAACTCCCTTTTAACAGGAAGAAACCTCCAGCAGAACCAGGCTCAGGGAGGGGCAGTCATCTGCTGCGACGGGCTGGGGGGTGAGGGGATAGAGAAGAAGAAAAGAACAGACATGTAGAGAGCAAACAGCACGATGGGGACTCAATCTATGGGAGAGAACAAACAGATGTTAATGACCAGCAAAAAAAAAAAATATTTCATTGAGAGTGAGGAAAGGAGTGAGGCCCAGTGCATTACTGGAGGTCCCCTGGCTGACTAAACCTATTAGCAGCATAACTAAGGGAGGGTTCAGAAACACATGATCCCTCCCTAATTGTAGGCTATATCAAAAAGGTAGGTTTTAGCCCTATTCTTAAAAACAGAGATCGAGTCTGACTCCCGAATCCAGATTGGCAGCTGATTCCACAGGAGAGGAGCTTGATAACTGAAGGCTCTGCCTCCCATTGTACATTGAAACAAGTAGTAACAAAACGAAACGAGGCGAGGCGAACTGGGCTAGTGGAAAAACGGCATATGTGGAGTGTGTGAAATCAGAGGCGGAATCATTTCAGACAATTTATTACACACTCACATCTTTCAAGCACAGAACAGACTGAACTCTTAAGCAGAAACTCCTCTCTTAAGTTTCATGGCATTTTCCTCACACACAACATGACATTTGCATCACACTGCATTCAACCCCCTCATCCTTGACTCCTTCCTGCTATCTCACCAGGAATCCCCTGCTCTTTGTTCTCCCAAGCTTATCACTGTCTCCTGTCTGAGATGCTAGATAATCTGGCTCACACAAGGTGCTACACCTGCTACCCCCCCCCCCCCCCAGCATCTTAGATAGGACAATAGAATAACAGTACACATGCTGTGATAGAACAATTGAACATCAGTCCACATGCTGCTTGGGCTTCCGCTCCTCCCGTATCTGCTGTAACTGGGTTTTACCGCCTCCGTGGCGCTGCTGTGCCGGTGGGGGGCTGCTGGAAGTGTGTCTGACTGCGGGTGGGGTGTTGGGGGGGGCCACTTCGGTCTGTTCGTGTGGCTGCTCTGGAGAATCGTCTCCCTGGGGAGCTCTCCGTCGGGGTCTTCCACGCCGACGGGCCTTAGCCAACAGCACTTGCTCGTCCGCCACAACGAAAGCGGGTTTGAGTCCGTCTATGCCAATTTTTTCCCTCCTACCCCCCAAGTCTAGCAAAAAATGCTTATCCCCTGTTTCCAACACTCTGAACAGTCCATCATAGGGTGGGCGCAATGGAGGGCGGTGGGCGTCGTGTCTGACGAACCCGAACTCCGTGCTCTTCAGAGTTTTAGGCACGAAAACACGCGGAAAACTGTGGTGGGCAGGGCCCGGCAGCATGCCTGTGTTTGCGCTATGCTGCAAAAGCTGAGACGGGGAGCTGCCCGGCGCGGGATTATCTGGCAGAAATTCCCCGGGCAGCCGTAGTGGCTGCGCAAAAACGAGCTCTGCCGGGGAAGCTTCCAGATCCTCTTTTGGTGTGGAGCGCAACCCCAATAAAGCCCATGGCAGCCTGTCTACCCAATTTGTATCCGTCAATGAAGTCCTGAGTGCCACTTTCAGTGATCTATGAAAACGCTCGCATAACCCATTGGCCTGTGGGTTGTACGCGGTTGTGCGGTGAATTGTAACACCCAGGCTGCGGGCCATCGCGAGTTCGGAAACAAATTGCGGGCCCCTGTCGGACGTAATGTCCGACGGGACTCCAAAATGCGCCACCCCTGCTGTTAAAAAAGCGCGTGCTACGTCCGCGGACGTGGTTGCCGCCAGCGGGACCGCTTCTGGCCAGCGCGTGGTGCGGTCCACCATTGTCAGGAGGTGTGTGCACCACTGTGATGGCGGGAGGGGGCCCATGAGGTCCACGTGAACATGGTCGAACCTCTTAGCTGGTATACGAAATGGCTCCAAGGGAGCCTTCATGTGTCTGTGTACTTTGGCTCATTGGCACACCACGCAGGCTGCAGCCCACTCCTTCACTTGTTTGCGCAGGCTTGGCCAAACAAACTTCTCTCGCACCATTTTGACCGACGCACGCACTCCTGGGTGCGCCAGAGTGTGAACCGACTCAAACACGCGGCGGCGCCACGCGGCCGGGACCACCGGACGCGGGCGACCCGTGGAGATATCGCAGATTAGGGGGGGGCCGCCATCCTGCAGCACCCTGCTCTCCAGCCTTAATCCTGTTGGTCCAGACTGGAGCGCGTGCACGTCTGCATCGCTAATCTGCTCCGCGGCCATGGCTGCTTAATCTATCCCCATGCAGATCAGGGCCACCACGGCTCGCGAGAGGCAGTCCGCCACTACATTCAGTTTACCAGACACATGCTGAATATCATTAGTAAACTCTGAGATCGCAGCCAGCTGTCTCTGCTGCAGGTCCGACCACGGTTCTGAAACCTTGGCCATCGTGAATGTTAGCGGCTTGTGGTCCACGAACGCGGTGAAGCTGCGCCCTTCCAGCCAGAACTGGAAGTGGCGTATGGCCAGGTGGAGAGCCAGCAACTCTCTGTCAAACGCGCTGTATTTACATTCACTGTCGCGCAAAGTTCTGCTGAAAAAGCCGAGCGGCTGCCAAGCCCCGGCGACGCGCTGCTCCACGACAGCCCCTATGGCCACGTCTGAAGGGTCGGTGGTGAGCGCTATGCGGGCCATCGGGTCTGGATGCGCCAGCAGTGCGGCATTTGCCAGGGCCGCTTTAACTTCCGAGAACGCCCGCTCTCGCTCCGGGGTCCATTCGACCCTATCCGCGGGTTTCTGTTTCTTGTGCGCGGCGTACAATGGTTGCATGAGCTGCGCCGCGTGGGGAAGGAAACGGTTATAAAAGTTCACCATCCCCAAAAATTCCTGCAGCGCCCTGACCGTCTGAGGCCGGGGAAAATCCGCCACGGCGTGCACTTTGTTGGGCAGCGGGATCGCGCCTTCCGGAGAGACGCGGTGCCCCAAAAAATCAATCCCCATCACGCCGAACTGGCATTTCGCCGGGTTGATTATTAACCCGTGCTCCTCCAACCTCCAGAAAACCGTTGTGAGGTGGGTTTCATGTTCGTCTTCGGACGCACTGGCTACCAGGATATTGTCCAGGTAGACGAACACAAACGGGAGATCGCGCAGCACTGCATCCATCATGTGCTGGAACGTCTGTGCCGCTCCTTTTAACCCGAATGGCATGCGCAGGAACTTGAATAGACCAAACGGAGTTATTACCGCTGTTTTGGGTATGTCCTCAGCGCGCACTGGGACTTGGTGGTAACCGCGGACCAGGTCTATTTTGGAAAAAATGCACACTCCAGCGAGGTGAACGGAAAAATCCTGTATGTGGGGAATTGGGTAGCGGTCGTGCGCTGTGGCGTTGTTCAACCTGCAGAAATCCCCGCACGGTCGCCACGATCCCTCAGCCTTAGGGACCATGTGTAGCGGGGAAGCCCATGGGCTATTCGAGCGCCTGATGATGCCCAACCTTTCCAGGTTGGCGAACTCCTCGCGCGCTATGGCCAGTTTAGCTGCGTCCAAGCGCCGAGGTCTTGCAAAAACAGGCGGCCCGGTGGTGGTGATAAAGTGCTCCACCCCGTGTTTAGCGATGGCCGCCGAAAATGTCTAGACTGTGAGTGCTGGGAACTGAGCGAGCAGTGTGTGGAACTTACCGCCTGTAGCTGTGACGTTGGCTTGTACTGTTGGCTGGGTCACTCGAGCTATACAGGGGAGAGAGTCAAAGGACAGTGCATTAACCAAGCGCCTGTTAGCAACATCAACCAGTAAACCATGTGCACACAGAAAATCAGCCCCCAGTATGTGGTAATTCAGTGCTGCTACAACAAAAGTCCACTCATATGTACGGCCGTGTAGAGATAAGAGCAGAGTCCTCTCACCAAAGGTCTTAATATCCGAGCCGTTTGCTGCCAACATCCCGGGGCCGCTAGATCCTGCCAGCCGGTCAGCGTAGGTCGGCTGGATGAAGCTCTTCTGGGCTCCGGTGTCCACGAGGAAACGCCTCCCAGAGCGTGCATCCGTTAAGTAGAGCAGCTTGTTCTCTTCACCGAGGGTCACAGCTGCTACCGACCCCTGGCCTTGGCGTTTTCCCGAGCGCTTGAATTGGCACACATCTGCGTGCGTTCTCTCCGAAGTGGCGGTGGTAGAAACAGAGCGTGTCTCTCTGGCACTCCTTGGCCCCCGCTGCTACTACCATTGGTGGCTCCTCACCTACTCTGGTCGTCTCGCTGGGCTCCGCTGCTGCCGCGTTGACTGTGATCGCCCTGGTGGTGAGGATGATCCGGTCTGCCTCCTGGGCTAGCGCACGGTAGTCGCACGTGGCCAGCCATGGCGAATTGGCCAGAACCGCTCTCGCCTCTGTTGGAAGGTTCCGGAGGAAGAAGTGGGCAAACAGAAAGTGCCCGTCGTCCATGCCCATTAACGCCAGCATCTTCTCCATCAGGTCTACGGCTGAACCATCTCCTAACTCGGTCGTCAGGAGCCTCTCCGCTCTCTCACATTCCGTGAGTGTGTAGCGCTGGATGAGCGCAGCCTTGAGCACCTCATATTTGCTGCTGGCTGGTGGCTGATCGAGCAGGCTCGCTACCTGCTGGGCTGTGCGGGCGTCAAGCGCTGCGACCACATGGTAGAATCTGGTATCATCTACCGTTACTCCCCGGAGGGCGAACTGGGCCTCGGTGAGGTGGAACCAAGAGCGCGGGTTGTGCTGCCAGAAATCCAGTAGCTTGACTGAAACCGCACAAGCGTGGCTGTAGGTTCCAGTCCTGGCTGTCTGTGGGATGGCTGCCGCCTCACTGTAGCTTCCTGACCGGGCTGGCTCCGGGGATCTTGCCTCGTGTTCCATAATACGTCTTGGGTCACCAGTGTGGAGTGTGTGAAATCAGAGGCGGAATCATTTCAGACGATTTATTACACACTCACATCTTTCAAGCACAGAACAGACTGAACTCTTAAGCAGAAACTCCTCTCTTAAGTTTCATGGCATTTTCCTCACACACAACATGACATTTGCATCACACTGCATTCAACCCCCTCATCCTTGACTCCTTCCTGCTATCTCACCAGGAATCCCCTGCTCTTTGTTCTCCCAAGCTTATCATTGTCTCCTGTCTGAGATGCTAGATAATCTGGCTCACACAAGGTGCTACACCTGCTACAACTAATTTATTGTTTTTACATTCAAAGTTATTGAAATTACGGGGTCTGGTTCATTATTATACAGCACAATTAATGTTTAAAGTCAGTAAAAACCTTTTGCCACACAGTATACAAAATCTTTTCACTGAGAAAGAAGGGAAATATAATTTACGGGGGAACACAAAATTTAAAATGCACTTAGTAAGATCTACTAGGAAGGGTTTTTGTGTGTCTGTGTGTGGGGTAAAATTGTGGAATGGGTTGAGGGAGAAACACAGGCAATGTCCAGACATCCATATATTTAAATCAACATATAAAGAAATGAGTTTTGAGCAATATAAAAATAAAGGACAGTAATATTACAATGTATCTTCAATGAAAAAAGGTTGTTATTGTGTGTCATTGTGTTATGGTGATTGTGATGGTGATGGTGTTGTCTGTGTTTGTGTTGAACATACCATAAGTATTTATTACCTCCGCCAAGGAGGTTATGTGATCATCGGCGTTGGTTTGTCTGTCTGTTTGTCTGTTTGTTTGTTAGCAAGATAACTCAAAAAGTTATGGACGGATTTTCATGAAATTTTCACAGATTGTCAGAAATGGGGTATCCTACAGATGATTACATTTTGGTGGTGATCCGGATCACCGTCCAGAAGAAAACTGCCATTACGGAAAATGACATTTTCGTCAATAACTACTGAACCACTAATCCTATCATTGTGAATCCAATTTGTGAATCCAATTGCTAGTCATATGTTTTCATGGTCAAGGAATCTGAAAACGTACACACAAACACTGTATGGGGGGAAACTGTGGCCGCCATTACGGAAAATGCCATTTTCGTGAATAACTACTGAATCATTAATCCTATCATTGTCAATCCAATTGCTAGTCAATATGTTTTCATGGTCAAGGAATCTGAAAACGTACACACAAACACTGTATGGGGGGAACTGTGGCCGCCATTACGGAAAATGCCATTTTCGTGAATAACTACTGAACCACTAATCCTATCATTGTCAATCCAATTGCTAGTCATATGTTTTCATGGTCAAGGAATCTGAAAACGTACACACAAACACTGTATGGGGGGAACTGTGGTGCTTGGCGGAGGTCTGCGCTCTCTGAGTGCTTTTCTAGTTTATTATTGTTACAATTATTGTTGGATGTTGGTATTGTTGTCAATATGGACTGTCATTGTGTCATTTCTGTTGCATAATTTGACTATGGGGTGTATTATGGTGAATGTGGTTGTGGGATGAATGATGACTCAGAGTGATGTAATTTGTTGGGTATAGAAAACGGGTGGGACTATATAAGCGTTGGCTTCTTCCCACTCCTTTTGAACATTTTATTTTTGGCTTGATTTTTGTTTTAAATTCTTTTTTTCTTTTGTCGGAATGTTAAAATAAATAAAATCAATCAATCAATCTTTGACGCCACCACGCGTTCAGTGATGCCTGCCTTTGTTCTGTGGTACCTGTCTTTGATCTATGATGTCATAGCGAGTCCTATGATCATGAGTGAAGCCTGTCTTTGATCTTTGATGATGTCATAGCAAGTCCTATGATCTTTTAGCGAGTCCTGTGATCGTGACACACACACACACACACACACACACACACAGATTTCTTGAATTTTATATAGAGTGATTATGACTAGTGCATACCTGTGAAAGATATAGAGTGATGATAATCAAGTCAGTTGCGGTCATGGACCTGCAAGATTGCTGCCAACCACCAATCAAATCTAGAAGAAGAAGAAGAAGAAGAAGATGAAGTGTATACCTGTGCATGCCCAATACCTGTGCATGTTCATAGAAAGTTACTGTTACCATGGCAACAGTAACCATAGTGAAACCTGCCTTTGATCTTTGACATCACCACTTGTTCTTCAAGTTTCTTTTTACAGTGTCTTTAAATCTGAGCCTTGGTCTACCCTGATTGTGTTTGCCCTCGCATATCTGTGAGTAGAGTAATTGCCGAGGGAGATGCTTGTGGTCCATCCTCTCAACATGTCCTAGCCATCTCAGGTTCATTTGTATTAGCATGTCCTCCATTGATGGTAGACCAGCTCGTTTCAACACTTCTATGTTGATTATCTTGTCTTTCCATGAAATGTTCATTATGGCTCAAAGGTGTCTCATCATGTACACGTTGAGTTTCTTTACCTGCACTCTGTAGACAGTCCAAGTTTCAGCACTGTACAATAGAGTAGCCAGTACTGTTGCTCTGTACACTTTGCATTTCACACGGATAGACACATGTCAATTGTTCCATAGTCTCTCCCTCAAGTTTCCAAACAAAGCACTTGCTCTTCCCATTCTGAGTGATAGTTCATCCTCCAGCCTAGCATTCTCTGAAACAGTGCTCCCTAGATACTTGAAAGTCTTGCACTTGACTCGCGGCTCTGTACCAATGCTGATCTCTTCTGGTAGTGATGTTGATAACTGGAACTTTGGTGGTTGATAAAGGCACTCTGACTTCTTGATGTTGATTTTGAGGCTGAATTGGCTAGCTGCTCTTGCAAATTTCTTCACTAAGTATTGCATATCTTCCGCACTGTGTGCAACTAGAGTACTGTTCTCAGCAAAGAGCATTTCTCTTACTACCTTTATCGGTCATACTATTGGCTTTGAACTGTGCCACACTGAACAAGTCTGCTTCTTTCCTTGTTTGAACGGATACTCCTTCTGAAGTGTCTTTGAAGGCCACCTCAAGCATGGCTGCCAGATATAGCGAGAAGAGTGTAGGCGCCTGCACACACCCTTGTTTCACCCCGTTGCTTACTGAAAAGTCTTTAGATACTGAACCACTCATTGCCACATTTGCTTGCATACCTGTATGGAGTGCCTCAATCAGGCTGGCAAACTTCTCTGTACAGCCATATTTCTTGAGTACCTGCCAAAGTCCTTGACGCGAAACAGTATCGTAGGCTTTACTGAAGTCTATGAAGACTATATAAAGCTGCATGTTTTGTTTGATACACTTTTCTTGAACCTGTTTCAAGCAAAAAATCATGTCCATTGTGCTTCTTCCACTTCTAAAGCAGCACTGGGTTTCCAGTAATACATTCTGCGAGATGTGTTCATTGAATCTGTTCAGTAGTACACTTGAGAGAATCTTACCAACAGTGGCTAGCAGTGATATACCTCAATGGTTTCCACAGTCTTTCCTGTCACCTTTCTTGACCAAAGGCACAATACTTGAATCCTTTCAGTCTTGAGGTACTTTCTGGGCATCCCATATCTCGTGGATAAGCTTGTGCAGGCAGTTGGTCAGCTGAACACCACCAAATTTCCACACTTCTGCTGGAATTCCATCCCTTCCTCGAGCTTTACCATCCAGTGTTGTCCTGATAGCTGCCATTAGTTCATCAAGATTTGGTGGTTCATCAAGACTTGATACAGCTGGTCACTGCCCTAGAGCTTCTTTAGCCTTTTCAGTGAGATCTCCAGGGTTGTTTAGTAGTTGGTCAAAGTGATCTGCAAATCTGTCCAGGATCTTGTCTTTCTCCTGCAAAACTGCTTCACCATCCATAGCCTTTAGTTGGATCAATCCTCTTGGTTTAGGGCCGTAGATTTCTCTCAAACCTGTGAAGAATGTTTTCATGTCCTTCCTGTATGCTGCAGGTTGAAGTTCCTCTGCTTTTTCATCCCACTAGTTGGACTTCATCTATCTGGTGTACTTCTGTAGCTCATTCTTGTCAACGATGGCCCTCACGAGCCATCAATAAGATGCCAAGTTCCAGCCGATGAGTTTGCATAATTTATTAATACAGGATAAATGACAAAATAACGAGCCACAAGGGGCAAAAACGCAACTAAGGTTCAACAGGAATACAGATACTTAGGAAAACACTTACAGGAATGGATGGTGGAAGAAGGAATGTTCGACAAGGTCGCAGCCCTGAGCAAACGGAGCTGAATCAGAATCAGAATCAGAATCAGATTTATTGCCATTGTTCATGTAGTACACAAACTAGGAATTTGTCTCGGTAATAATGAGTAGAACTAGTCAAGGCAGTTTTAAAAAAATTAGCAAGTAGCAGATAATATGGGGTACCACAGTGCAGTTGATAATGCAACAGAAAAAACAGTGATGAATGACATGAGTCTGGTTGAGCTGCTGTACATAGTGTACTCTTGAGCTGCTCCCTTAAATAGAGATTGATCAGCTGATGGAATCATTGGCTAATTGGGATCCAGCCATCCCGCGGAGCTTGGCTTCTGACAGCTGGAAACACCACTGAGACGCTGTCAAAGACGTCTCAGTCCGCGCCCTCGAAAACAAGGTGGACGAACTGCGTCTGCTGAGAGAAACCCGGAGAGAGTGGAGGGACTGCTGTGTGTTTGTTTTCACCGAGACATGGCTCCACGACAACATTCCTGACGAGGCCATTCAACTGGAAGATATGGCGATGTTCCGTGCCGACAGGGAAACGGCGAGCTCCGGTAAGAGCCGGGGGGGTGGGCTATGCATCTATGTTAACAAGAACTGGTGCGTCAATGCCATGTTAGTGTCTAAACACTGCTCTTCGTTGGCGGAGTTCCTTATTGTTAATTGTCGGCCTTATTATTTGCCGAGGGAATTCAGCAACGTGTTTGTAGCTGGTGTTTACATAATGCCGAGCCCTAATGCTAAAGCTAATGCTAAGAAGGCACTCAGGGTACTGCACAATGCGATCAGTGAAATCCAAACTTCACATCCGGACAGTTTTGTGGTGGTTGCGGGGGATTTTAACCACACCAGCCTAAAGACTGTGCTCCCCAAGTTTAAACAATGTGTAGACTTTAAGACCAGAGGAGAGAATATGTTGGACTTAGTGTACACAAACACAGATGCATATAAAGCGATACCCCGCCCCCATCTCGGCTGTTCTGATCACATGTCCGTGATGCTGCTGCCTGCCTACAAACCTTTATTGAAGCGCAGCAGGCCAGCAGTGAAACAAATCAGGATATTGCCAGAGAGTGCAACCTCTGCACTGCAAGACTGTTTTCTGCACACAGACTGGAAGATCTTCAAAATAGCAGCCTCCCAGGAAGACAAGACAGATGTGGAGGAGTATGCTGATACAGTCACCAGCTACATCGCGAAGTGCACAGAGAATTTCACTACAGTGAAGACCATCACTATACGGGGTAATCATAAGCCCTGGATGACTGCAGAGGTGCGCTCACTGCTTACAGCCAGAGATGCAGCCTTCAGAGCAAAGGACAGGATTGCCCTCCGCTCAGCCAGGTCTGCGCTTTCAAAGGGAATTAAGGCGGCAAAACGCGCCTATGCAGAGAAAATCCAGGAACACCTCTGTGACACTAGGAACACCAAGCAGATGTGGCAGGGAGTTCGGACACTGACGGGCTTCAAGTCTAGGCAGGGGGTCAATGATGACGACGCTTCGCTTCCAGACAGGCTTAACGACTTCTTTGCACGTTTTGAAGCATCAAACGCGACAATCAGAGGGAGGGCTGGCCCACCCCCTCCATCGATCGGACCAGCTTTTACCATCAACACAGCGGACACAAGGAGGACCCTAACCAGAGTCAACCCATGCAAAGCTGCAGGTCCAGACAACATTCCGGGACGTGTGCTCCGAGACTGCGCGAGCGAGTTGGCGGATGTCCTGACTGACATTTATAACATCTCCCTGAGTCAGGCCATCGTTCCCAGATGCTTCAAGACCTCTATCATTGTACCGGTGGCAAAGAAACCAGTGGTGTCCTGTTTGAATGACTATTGTCCTGTTGCACTGACACCAATTGTGATGAAGTGTTTTGAACTGCTCATCAAACTACACATTACAGCCTGCCTCCCTGCATCACACGACCTGCTCCAGTTTGCATATCGTTCAAACCGCTCCACGGAGGATGCTATAGTCACCACCCTACACTCTGTCATCACCCACCTGGACCAGAAAGACACCTACGCCAGACTCCTGTACATTGATTTCAGTTCAGCATTCAACACCATTATTCCCCAGAGACTGATGGAGAAATTACTCCTTCTCGGTCTGAACACCGCCACATGTCTCTGGATCCTGGATTTCCTGACTGAGAGACCTCAGTCTGTCCGGGTTGGAAACAACATCTCCAACTCTGTCACGCTGAGTACCGGATCTCCTCAAGGCTGTGTACTCAGTCCACTGTTGTTTACACTTCTAACACATGACTGTGTATTCAGACACGAGGGGAACCAGATTATTAAGTTTGCAGATGACACCACAGTGGTGGGACTTATTCAGAGGGATGAGGAATCAATGTACAGGGAAGAAGTGAGAGACCTGGAGGGCTGGTGCAGGGAGAACAATCTGGTGCTCAACGTGGACAAAATGAAGGAGATGATTATCGACTTCCGGCGGTCACAGCCTGAGCACGTCCCCCTCAGCATCGGCAGCCATTTAGTGGAGAGAGTAGAGAATATCAAGTTCCTCGGAGTGCAGATCTCGCAGGACCTGACCTGGAACAAGAATTCCTTGGAGATCAGGAAGCGGGCTCAGCAGAGACTACACTTCTTGAGGAAACTCAAACAGGCCTCTCTCCCCATCTGCATCCTCAGGACCTTCTATAGAGGTGTGGTGGAAAGTGTTCTGACGTACTGCATTGCTACATGGTACTCCAGCTGCAGTATGTCAGACAAAAAAGCCCTGCAGAGGATAGTCAAGGGGGCGGAGAGGGTAATTGGAGTCTCCCTCCCCTCTGTCCAAGAACTTTTTCAGAACCGTTGTAGGAGCAGGGCACTGAACATTGTCAAGGACCGTTCTCACCCTCTGCATAAACACTTTGAACTTCTTCCATTTGGTAAACGATCCCGGAGCATCAGAGGCAGAACCACCAGACTGATCAACAGCTTCCTTCCACAAGCTGTCAGGATGCTGAACAGCTGACCCGGAATCTCTCATACACACTACTGCACCTACGGACATTTTGTATATTATAGTTAGTTATTCTTTTTCCCCAAGTATGTCTCAGGGATGTGTGAATGGATGGGGGGGTGGGGGTGGGAGGTGGAGCTATGTGGGAGTGTGTCATAATCATGCTGCTTCTTATATGGATGCCGAGAGAAACGCAATTTCATCTTGCCTGCACTACAGTTGTATGTACAGCAATATAACAATAAAGTTTGATTTGATTTGATTTTGATTTGAAAATAAAAGCCCGGAGGCCAAGAGGTGCGCCAGAGAAAAGAGCGGGGAACAAATGCACAACCCGAGTGCAGACAGAGTCAGCATACGGACCGTGACAGTTGCCCCCATTCACAATGCGGATTCTAGACGTGGTGGAACATCACGCCCCCCCCCCCCCAACCTGGAAGGTCCGCAGGACCACCCCAGGGAGGGAGGAGGGGGGAAAAAGGCCAAGGAGGGCCAGAATCCAACCTAGTCACAGAAAGGGAAAAAAAAAATAAACTCAGAATGACAAACAGGACCTCAGAAGACAGAAATGCAGGCACAAAATTGCAGCATGTCCCATAACAGGGGAAGGGAAAAAAAAATCACACGGCACAGAGCAGTAATACATACAATTCCGTGTACAAATACCACAAAAAAAGAAGCATACGCTACCTGATGGTAACATACCATAGTACAATAAGGACAAATGGACGGCACATCACCAAATACAGAGGAAAAAAAAAACATGCACAGAGTGGAGAAATAGGCCAAACAGCGGGCATAGAAAAAACAACACTCAGATTACAGAGGAGTGGAAAAAAATAATAATTCAATTCAATTCAATTCAACTTAATTTTATATAGCGCCATTTCACAACAACAGGTCATCTCATAGCACTATCAACTGTAAGGGGAACCCCAACAGTTGCAGAAAGACCCCCAGCAATCAGGCGATCCCTTGTGAGCAAGCACTTGATGATGGTAGAGAGGAAAAACTCCCTTTTAACAGGAAGAAACCTCCAGCAGAACCAGGCTCAGGGAGGGGCAGTCATCTGCTGCAACTGGCTGGGGGGTGAGGGGATAGAGAAGATGAAAAGAACAGACACGTAGAGAGCAAACAGCACGATGGGGACTCAATCTATGGGAGAGAACAAACAATGTTAATGACCAGCAAAAAAAAAATATTTCATTGAGAGTGAGGAAAGGAGTGAAGGCCCAGTGCATTACTGGAGGTCCCCCGGCTGACTAAACCTATTAGCAGCATAACTAAGGGAGGGTTCAGAAACACATGATCCCTCCCTAATTGTAGGCTATATCAAAAAGGTAGCTTTTAGCCCTATTCTTAAAAACAGAGATCGAGTCTGACTCCCGAATCCAGATTGGCAGCTGGTTCCACAGGAGAGGAGCTTGATAACTGAAGGCTCCGCCTCCCATTGTACTTTTGGAGATTCTAGGTATTACAAATAATCCTGCATTTTGGGGAGCGTAGTGCTCTGTTAGGATTAATACGGTAGTTTCAGATCTTTTAAATAAAAAGGAGCCTGATTGTTTAGAGCTTTGTAAGTAAGATGAAGGATTTTAAACTTAATTCTAAACTCTATGGGAAGCCTCTGAAGGGAGGCCAGAACCGAGAGATATGATCTCTCTTTCTAGTACCTGTTAAAACTCTTGCTGCAGCATTTTGGATCAGCTGAAGACTTTTAAAGATGTTTTAGGGACAGCCTGATAATAAAGAATTACAATAATCTAATCTCGAGCTAACAAAAGCGTGGATCAGTTTCTCAGCATCACTCTGAGACAAGATGCTCCTAATCTTGGCAATATTACGCAAATGATAGAAGGCAGTCTTAGAAACAAATTTAATATGTGATTGAAAGGACAGATCTTGATCAAAATAATTCCAAGGCTCCTCACAGAGCTATTAAGAGAAAGAGTAACCGCATCCAATACTGAAAAGTTTGATTTGGAAGGAATTTCTAGGTTTTTTGGACCAACAAGAATGACTTCAGTCTTATCTGAATTTAATAGCAGGAAATTACAAGTCATCCAAGCTTTGATTTCCTAAAGACAGGCTTCTAACTTGGCTAATTGATTACTATCATCTGGCTTCATTGACAGGTATAATTGTGTGTCATCTGCATAACAATGAAAATGTATACAGTGCTTTCTAATAATGTTGCCTAATGGAAGCATATATAAACTAAAAAGAGTAGGGCCTAGCACAGATCCCTGTGGAACTCCATGACTAAGCATTGAGTTGAAAGAAAACTCATTATTTACATGAACAAACTGGAACCTATCAGATAAATAAGATCTAAACCACTGCAACGAAGTTCCATTAAGTCCAACATAGTGTTCTAATCTATCAAGTAGAATATTATGATCGATAGTATCAAAAGCTGCACTAAGGTCTAAAAGGACAAGTACAGAAACCAGTCTATTATCAGATGCGATGAGGAGGTCGTTAGTGACCTTCGCTAAGGCTGTTTCAGTACTATGATGGATTCTAAACCCAGATTGAAACTCTTCAAGTAAACCATTTCCCTGCAGGTGGTCAAATAATTGTGTAGCAACAATTCTTTCTAAGGTTTTTGAAATGAAAGGGAGATTAGAGATTGGTCTATAGTTAGCTAAAGCTCCTGGATCTAGCGTTGGCTTTTTGAGTAAGAGTTTAATTACAGCCGTTTTAAAAGCCTGCGGTACATGGCCTAAAGTTAATGAAGAATTGATTATATGAAGAATAAAGCTACCAATAAGTGGGAAGACTTCTTTAAATAACCTGGTAGGAATAGGGTCTAAAAGACAAGTTGAAGGTTTGGATGAGGAAACTACTTTGTCTAACTCACAAAGGTCGACTGGAGTAAACTCATCAAGACAGACATCAATAGAAGGAGTTGTAGTAGTTACAGTATTTAAGTTAACTGTGGGAAGAATCTGATTGATTTTATCTCTGATGGATGAAATTTTATTATTGAAAAAGTTCATAAAGTCCTGACTAGTAAGCTCTAAGGGAATGCTAGGATTGACAGAGTCCTGACTCTTTGTCAACCTGGCTACAGTACTGAAAAGAAACCTGAGATTATTCTTGTTCTCTTCTATTAATGCAGAGTAATAACTCGTTCTAGCTTTTCTAAGAGATTTTTTATAAATTAAAAGATGATTTCTCCAAGCTAAATAGATTTCATCTAAATTAGTGGAGCGCCATTTTCTTTCTAATTGACGAGTCTTCTGTTTTAAGCTGCGAGTTTCTGTGTTGAACCAAGGAGTTAGAAATCTCTGATTAGACTTTTTCTTTTTTAAGGGGGCCACCAAGTCTAGAGTCTGATGCAGAGAAGCTGAAACACTATCCACCATGTTATCAATTACAGAAGGAGCAAGCTGTCTATAGTTTATTTCCGTTGTGTTGACACATGGCATAGAGGAAACAATCTGCATAAATTTGGAAACAGCATCATCTGAGAGGCATCTACTGTAATAATATTTTTCTTTAGGAGCCAAATAGTCAGAAATAGTAAAATCAAAGGTTAACAGACAATGGTCTGACAGTACCGGGTTATGAGGAGACACTACAAGATTTTCTATTTCTATGCCATATGTCAGAACAAGGTCCAATGTATGGTGGAGGTAATGAGTAGAATTTCCTACTTTCTGAGAAAACCCAATCGAGTCTAATATTGAATTAAATGCCACATTAAGGCAGTCACTATCTACATCCACATGTATATTAAAGTCCCCTACTATAATTATTCTATCAGATTTCAGCACTAAATCAGCTAAGAAATCAGCAAATTCGGATAAAAATTCTGAGTAGATTGATGGGGGACGATAAACTATGGCAAATAAAATTGGGTTTAACCTAAAATTGCTAAAGTGCCCAATACTGAGGACCAGGCCCTCAAAGGAATTATAACATGTTTTTTGCTTTACATTAACTAGTAATTTGGAATGGTAAATTGTTGCTACTCCTCCTCCACGACCAGAACTTCTGGGATTTTGACAGTTTAAATAACCAGAGGGAGTTGATTCATTTAAACCAACATAATCCTCTTGCCCTAACCAAGAGTTAGGGCAAGAGGATACGTTGAAGAGCAGCGATAACAGTCCCAAAAAAGTCCAAAACCCCAAACACAAAGCATCCCCAATTATGCAGAGGACGAAAAAACAGGGATGACGACAGGCAGAGCATAACGAGGGAAAAAAACAACAAGTTCAGGCGGTCTGCCTGCATCTACCGTCCAGATCGCCAATAGGGGGAAAAGGGTTCCTTCAGGTGGTCTACCCCAGTCCCAGGCCCAGAGAGACGGAACCACTGGCGGCCGAACCAGGTCATCCAGTAGGAAGTATAGTACGTCGGGTGGCCGACCCAGAACGCTGAACCTGCGAAAAAGTTCCCCAGGCAGCCGACCCGCATCGTCAGGCCAACAGGACCACAGGGGAGAGTTCGGAGACGGTCTCTTAATGGCAAGGAGTGACGAGAGAGAGCCGAGCCAATTACGGGAAACCCCTGCGGCACCCGATGGAGGGAAGGAAGGAACGGGAAAGGGATAAGGGACCAGTCCAGCATCGCTCAGCGGAGGATCTGCAGCTCCACCTCCGAACGTCACCAGAACAGGTGCTGTCCTCCTGCTGGACCCCAGGTGAGCCCACGCTGCATCCATGATGGACCCCGATTGGATCACAGCTGCACCCACGATGGACCCCGACTGGGTCGCGGCTGCACCCACGATGGACCCCGACTGGGTCGGAACAGCACCATGGACGACCTCCAACCCCGAACCCGGAAACTTCAGAGCTGAAACCAGGACCGACTCATCACTGGCGACCCTGGGAGAAGGCTCAGGAGAGGGAACAGAACCAGAGACAGGATCAACGGTAGCACCAGAACCCGGCGAGACAAGTTTGGATGCAGTGGACAGCTACACTCGGCTCGTCTCCCCGAGAGACAGGCAAAAATGCTCCAGAGAAGAAAGAAGGAAGACAAAGTAGAGCACTTGCCTGATCTCGAGTTTCGTCGCCGTCCAGGACTTCGGCGATCCGGGCTCAGGACGAAGAAGGACGTCCTCTGGCTCCCACTCAGCTACGGTGGGCTCCGCAGCCGGCATGATGTTTTCCACAGTCTGAGGACCCTCCAACGCTGACGTCCATGCCGATGACCCGCACGGCGTGGTGGCAGGGGATCCTTAACCTGCTGGATTGAACTGCTCATCAATGGAGACCCGAGGACGTTTCATCGTCGGTGCAGGCTCTAAACTGCAGTCCGCTCTCCCCCTCTGCCCGTGACGTAGCTGCGGGGCTGGAACCAGGCTCTCCAGGACCGCAAGCCCCCTCCCCGTCCGGCGGCGTAGGCCTGGTGCTGCGGAATGCTCAACGGGAGGAGACACAGAGGTAGCAGGTTCAATGTTAGAGGCTACAGCAGGTGGAGAGAGCTCAGGGGACTGCGAACCCCGAACTCCACCCCCAGGAGTCAGACAAGGCAAATCACAAAAACGAGGAGAAGAATGAAATTGCACTTGCCTGTCCCCCGGAGGGCCAATGGTTCCTGCTGTAGCGGGCGGAGCTCTTCCCTTTCCCCTCCGGATGGTGACGGGAGGCCCCTCGGGAAGACGAGGAGGAGCCGCTCACGATGGATCAAAGACGGGCCTCACCGAAGCAGGACTTGTAGCACTCACAGCAGCCGGGGAAGACATCGAGGACGAGGGGGTGACAGCCGAGGCGATCCGGGCATGAGGAGCTGACGGGACAGCAGGGACAGATGACCCGGGGGGAGCGGCTGCGGGAATTCTTTCCTGATGTGACGCAGAAGAAGAAGCTGACTGGGAGGCAGAGTTCCTCCGACGACCCAGAACTGGATCCGGACAGGATTCTTGCTGAGGCTTATTTGGAGCATGGCAATGACGTGTACTGGCTGATGGTGAGACGGAGATGGGACCAGGAACACATGGCACCTGGGCTGGACGGGTGACAGGAGCTGAATCCCGAGGCGAAGAGCGAGGATGCCTCTCCGCCGGGGTTCCCCGCCAGTCCGTGGATCTCCACCCTCGTTGGGGATGCCGTACTCGGGGGGGAAGGAGAGGGTTCCTTGGCCACCTTTTCGATCAACTCTCGTTGCGCCTCAATCCATGTCACCCTCTCCTTTCCTTCCGGAAAAGAGGTGAGGTGCTACTTTAATAAAGTCCTCTGGGTGAGAAACAGGTAGTCGTGTGCCGCATGGGTGGACATGAGGAGACGGGCCTTGGCCAGGTAGCCATCTATCTCCTGCAACCATTCAGGATAAAACCCACGCTCGAGAGCGGACATGTTAATACCATACAAGCCCTAGCGAAGGGAAAAAAACTCCAGCCCACTGCAAACTCACGGCGACCGGCGTCTCAGTCTGGCTGCAACCTACTGTCAACAATGGCCCTCCCGAGCCATCAATAAGACGGCGAGTGCCAGCCGATGAGTTTGCATAATTTATTAATACAGGATAAATGACAAAATAACGAGCCATGGGGTCAAAAACACAACTAAGGTTCAACAGGAATACAGATACTTAGGAAAACACTTACAGGAATGGATGGTGGAAGAAGGAATGTTCGATGAGGTCACAGCCCTGAGCAAACACAGCTGCTCCCTAAAATAGAGATTGATCAGCTGATGGAATCATTGGCTAATTGGGATCCAGCCGTCCCGCTGTCCTTGGCTTCTGACAGCCGGAAACACCGCCGAGACACTGTCAAAATAAAAGCTCGGAGGCCAAGAGGTGCGCCAGAGAAGAGAGCGGGGAACGACCGCACAACCCGAGTGCAGACAGTCAGCACACGGACCGTGACAACTCTGAGCCTTTGTATTTCTTCTTCTTTGACCTTGTGTTACACTGTAGGTTTTCCTGCCTAGCTGTATTCCTCACTTCTAGTAGTTTCTTCAGATGTTCATCATGCTCATCAAACCCATGTTGATGTTTCTTCTCAGAGTGGCCTAATACATCACTCGCAGTCTGATACACCGTATACTTCAGTGTTGCCCATTTCTCTTCTATGTCATTCTCTGAGTTGTTGCTGTCCCAGTCTTTCAAGTTTCATCCATCCCTGTGTAAGTTCTTCCTGCATCTTTTGGCCTTTCAGTGCACTAGTGTTTAGCTTCAGTGGTGGCTTCGCACCCGTCCTGCAGTGCTGTTTTCGTCATTGCTCTGGTGTCCAATACATCCCTTATGTCTCTCTGCCTTACTATGATGTAGTCTAACAAGTGCCAGTGCTTGGCTCTTGGGTGCATCCATGTCTTTTTGTGTGTATCCTTGTGCTTAAATAGAGTGTTGGTTATCACAAGGTTGTACTTTAAACATAGTGCAAGTACAAGTTTTCCATTAAAGCGTACCTGTGGTGGTCGTGAAAAAAAAGATATCATATTGAGCCCCTGTCTCACGTTCTAGTTCAAGTTTGAGTTCAAGTTCAAGTTCAACCCAATGTGATATAAATCCATTGCTGATGTGCTGGTTCAGCTATGTCAGCAAAACATGCGAGCAGCCATACTGGCAGCTACATGGCCTGCCAGGACGCTTCCTGTGACGTAGTGTCGTGGCTACCGCGATCTGGTTCAATATTGGCTGAGCCTGGAGTGCCCGGATGAGCAGTGGCTCATCAGGATATACAAATTCAAATTCAAACGTTTATTTCAAACTCAGGGTTCATATTAAATGCAGAACTAAAATGAGTAGAAAATAAATAAATAAATGCTTAAATTCAGCGGGTCGTCTCGTCTGATCTGAGGTCGTAACGGCCGCCAGACGGCAGATGATTCGGCACTGCGCTCCTCCCTCGCCGCTTAAACTATATACAGAGCAGCAGACACTCGGAGCTCTTGTAACAACAAAAACATACAATGCGATATGGATATCGCAACATGGCGGAATGTAAAGCCTTTGGATGTCTCAATAATAAGCGAAAAAACAAAGATAAACACTTCTTTTGTGTACCCAAACCCAGGTCACCTTGTCAGAAGATCGTAGCGGAAAAGTGATTGCGCAATCTCGGAACAGGGCACAGACGTGTCCTTTCAGACGAAATTCCGTTGTGTGTGAGGACCACTTCGTCACTTTCACCCTCAGAAGACCTTTCTGGCTCAAACCTCAGAATCAGAATCAGAATCAGAATAAGTTTATTGCCAAGCACATTTACAAGTAAATAAACAGGTACGAGGAATTTGACTTATCACTGGAAACGTCATAGATGACATTCCCAATGACGCGGCAAGCCATGGAGGCGCCTGTCAGCAGGAGGGGAATAGAAGGCAGGGGGGGGGGGGGAGGACACAATAGGAGAGAGAAAAAAGCATTGTTGATCAGAATAAAGTTCATATATATGACCGATATTGTGATTACAAGAAAAAAACTCTCAATGTATGGCTGTGTAGTTGTGCATGTACATGTTGGACATATGCATATGTGATTTAACTAGTTGTGCATGTACATGTTGGACATATGCATATGTGATTTAATCTCACGATGAAGGAGACGCAGAGTCTGAGACCCCTGCGACACAGAGTCTGAGCCCCCTGCGGAGGACAGCGAGAGAAGACATAGGTGTGGACAGAAGACTCCCTGACCTCTGAGGCTCGAGAGGAGAGAGGGGGGAGTAATGTAAATAAAGGGATTATGAATGTGAATAAAGGGATTATGATGGAGATGTGTGACCTCCCCTGCGAGGGAGATTCCTTTATGTGAGAATGTTTAAAGGTGAGGACTTTGGTGTGTTTCCTCCTCTTTGTTCGCTGCTCAAGAATGAGAGCAGACTGTGGGAATGATTGCTTGAAATAAACTTGAATTAAATGCAATTCAGTTTCGTTATTCAAGGCTCCCCACAAATGCACAATTAGCAGACAATAGAATCCACACAATGACACAGAGAGAGCAGTGAATGAATATGTCTTCGTCAGTATAAATGGGTCAGTTGTGTGTGTGTTGGATGCAATCAGTGGCAAATCAGTTAGGTGGACAGCAAAAGTCTCTCTCTCAGCAGATGTTATGACTAGTGTCTGAAGCAAAGGCACGTGTCCTTGAGCACGGCAGATGGAATAGTCTGAGCCAGACAGCTGTCCTTGAGAGTCAGATACTGTCCGCCAATGCTATGAAAACAATTATACTGTTGATTATCAGGAGGACTGAGTGCTGAGGGTGCCGAAAAACAGGTCGAATAGTACTGACTTCAGAGAAAAAACTTTCCATTCTCTTGCGGATTCAGTGCTCCAGATCCATCATAGCCAGGCTTTGAAATCGATTCGTGAACAGCTCTCAGCGTGATCGTGATGTAATCCATTTTCCTGTACAGTTCTCCATTGGCCGCTGTCAGAGTCCTGCAGCCTGTAGCCATGTTGGACGAATTCTTGCTCAGAGTCCAACAATTCAGCCATAATAGAATAAAAACACTCACAAAAGCACCCTAGTCTCTCATACAGGCGGAGTATTGACTGTTCAGTAGCAACGTAGTAACGTCACATCTGCATGTGTCATGGTGCGCGCAGAGTTTTCATTGGCTGGCCATGCCTGCGGTTGTATTTGCATATTTCTCTGGTGTAGAAGAGCTCGGAATGACGAGGCGATGTGACTTATAAACCAAAGTTTATTATCAGCTTCGCTCCTCTAACAAGTCTCATCTAGTGCAGCAGAAGAAGAAGTAAGAGAGCGAACACATTCGGCTCTGTGTACTTATACTCATACACAACAAAAGACATGCATACAAAGCTGACATCCCCCATTAACTTAATTACCCTCCTTTGTCTCCGTACCCCTGCACCTGGCCCTGGGAGGTCAGGGCGACCTATCTGGTCTCCACCGCAGTGCCTCGGATGCTCTTTGATCTTCACTGGCGGTTGAGACCCTTTGTCCTGTTCTGAGGTGTGAAGTCGTTTTACATATGTAATCACCAAACATTCTCACATGCTTATACATATGCAGGTTATGGGATATATGATTAATATAGACCACATCTGGTGGTATATGGCTGGCAATAATTATTTAATCAAATAACAAATACTTTGCCTAATGTTTTCAAGTTGAATGCGTTTAGACCAGTGATTTTCAACCTATGTGCCGCGGCACACTAGTGTGCCGTGAGAGATCGTTAGGTGTGCCGTGGGAAATTATCCAATTTAACTTAATTACTCGAGTGAGTGGCTATGTTTACATGGACACAAGTAACCGGATTAAAAGCCTGATCGGAATAAAAATGCTTCATGTAAACATGGCAATCTGAATATTCTAACCCGATCACGCTCATTCGGATCAAAATTTCATTCTGATTGAGAGGGGTGGGTTATGCCGATTGCTATTCCAAATGGTGCGCATGAAAACACTTATTCCGAACCATGTTCCGAACACAGGGCAGAAAATATGTTTACTGCGCATGTCTGTACACCAGCCGCACGTCGACGTGACGTATTTCCGCCTTAGCAGCAGCTCGCGGAAAACATAACGGGAGTAAAACAAAACTGGTCTGTATCGTCCTGCTGTCTCCCTCTTTTCATCATATGCAGAAGTATGTACTTGTAGCTTCATTACGGAGACCAGCAGAAGCAAAAGTACAGTCTGAATAACACGATACAGGTCAATTTCGACACGAAGCGGGGCTCGCTAACACCGGAAGTTGCTTCTTCTTCTACTATTTTTTGAATGTCGAAATGTCGACCTGCGCATGTCAAAACGATTTTCCGTTCAAACCTGTGACACATGAAAACGTACGTCCTAATCAGATCAGCTTTTTCAGGATCCATGTAAACAGTAAAATTTACAAATAAACAACAACATGTGCAGCGTGGCAACCTTGAGATGTTCCCACTCACCGAGAAACGGCATGATGTTAACACTGCTGCACTGTGCCAGGTGATTGGCACACATTTGAAAGCTCTTGAGGAGAAGTTATTTTATTTCTCTTCAGACTTCACACAAAGCCTTGACTAGGTTAGGAACCCATACAGCTCAGCATCAGTTGTTGGAAACGACATGACTTTACAGGAGCAAGAGGAACTCATTGAACTGAAACAAGATCATGGTTTAAAGCTAAACTTTGCTGATCTTCCTTTGGTCAGTTTTTGGTTGACTGCTGCCAAGGAGTTTCCCATTCTGGCCAACAAAGCTATTTCAACATTGCTCCCATTTTCCACGACATATCTGTGTGAGCTGAGCTTTTCAAGCTTGACTGTGATAAAAACTAAAAACAGAGAGAGACTGAGAGCTGCTGAGGAAGAGCTCCGTGTGTGTCTTTCTTCCATTCCTGCCAGGATATCAGCTTTGTGTTCATCTAAACAGGCCCAGGGTTCACACTGAGTGAGTATAAATACATTTAGAAACTGTGTTGCTAACTATATTTTATTATTTTTACTGTGTTAGGCTATAGAGTGTCATTTTGTGTCATTCTGGTTGGTGGTGTGCCCCAGGATTTTGTCATTGTAAAAAATGTGCCGTGGCTTAAAAAAGGTTGAAAAACACTGGTTTAGACGACCACCACAGGTACCCTTTAACAATGCACTTGCCTACTCCATGACTGCCTAGCACCCCTTTCCATATCTCAGTGTCCAAACAAACTCTGGCATTAAAATCTCCAACGAGTATCAGCCTGTCATCAGTCGGTACATTCCTGATAGTCTCACATAAATCACTGTAGAACTCTTCCTTCGCCTCCTCTGTGTTGGTCATTGTTGGGGCATATACACTGATAAGTGTGGTATACATCTTTCGCTGTAGTGGGAGTCTCATAGTCATTATCCTGTCATTGATTGGCACCAGTTCCTCATCAAACATTGCTGCTATCTCCTTTCTAACTGCAAAGCCTACTCCTGCTTCTCTCCTTTCTTGAGTTGATTTCCGACTCCAAAAGAAGATGTACCCATGGTCTTCCAAGTGTTACCAACCCGCTATTCTGCCGGCCGCCGAACCGTAGTTGGGCAGCCCCGGGTAGCGCTAGCCAAGTTTATGCTAGCGCGGCTCGTTAGTGGTAACAGCCAATACACAATCCAACAGACTTTTCAAGTGGGAAGAACGAGGCACTTTAATTAGAACTGCAGCAACTGTCCACACTTACTGCTCGTCCGGAGCACACTGGCTTTCTTACAGTCTTCATATCACTACGTACAGCTCGTTATACCTCCATCGCTACCCCCGTCTCAGCCACAACAAACGCCGCCATGGGCCCCCCTTACGTCACTTCTCCTCGCACACATACACACACACACACACACACACACACACACATACACACCGCAACCTGTCCAGGTTAAAGGAGAGCAGGCTCAGCCTGCAACACAAGCTATCATATCCACGCAATCTTGTTTCACTAAGGGCAGCTATGTCTACTTTGTACCTGTTCATTTCCAGGGCCACAAGTGCCGTCTGTCTTTCTGGGCGCTGTGATGTTGTTCTGTCCAACAGAGTGCATACATTCCATTCTGCTAAACACAAAGCTGCTGTTTTCCTCTTCCTTTTTCTTCCTGCTCCTAGCTTACTTTTCGCTGCCTGTCGTAGTGTGAACAGATCAGCGCAGACCTTGTTAGCCCAGGCGACGTCCGAGCTGGTATGAGTTGCTTTCTGACTGACCATTTCATGAAATTGCTTGCAAAGTACAGTATTTGAGTACCGCTAGCTTTTGCTGGACTAGCGGCACATTCTTGGCAGATAAAGGTATTGCCAGTGGCAAGGACAAACCAAGACAAACTGACTCCAGTATCTGTTGCAGTGACTGACCAGATGATAGGTTTGTTTATCTCTGCTCTTTGTGTAGTGCATGTTACGATGCACCGACTGGCACAGTCCACCACACACCTTGCGACAGATGTTTTTTTCTGCCAGAATGTCCAGTCTCACCCCGTGTAACTGGGAGTGGTCCACCACAGACCTGTGGCAGATATTGTTTTTAGTTCTGCCAGAATGCCCTGTTTCACCCTCCATGCCCTTGGAAGGGCAGGGATGCTGGTTGAATCACCGACGGCCCGACCCATGAGACAGGTAGTACTGGTTTTCATGGTTATCCGATAGCAAGCAAGCCAATGCCTGACCTGACCCCAAAAAAAGGGGGATGTAAGTCTCAGTTAAAAGCTGCCAAATTCTGACAAAAAAAGTGGAATTTTATGGGTAAAAAGCTGCAACTTCAGCAAAAAGTCAGACAAAAGGTGTACATTTCCAACAGTTTATGACCTAAAATACTGCAAATTTACAGACAAAAATCCTGAAAATATAAAATTTGAGTAAAATGCTGAAAATTTAAGCATTTTTTTAACTGCAAATTCAAGACTAAGAAAAGTTCTAAATTCATGATGAAAAAGCTGCAAAATTATGAATAATAAAAAGCTGCAAATTTTCAAGAACGAAGCTGCTCATTTCTGAGTAAAATGGCTGTAACTCTGCAGGAAAATCCTGCAAATTTATGAGAAAAATCCTCACATGTACAACAGAATTTTTATAATTTACATGAAAAAGGATGTGATAAATTGGCCTGTGTTGGCCATTTTTAAATGACAGCTGTGAGGTGGAACTAAACGGTGGTGTTTGGTGGTGTTAAATCCTGCAAATCTGCACTAATCAGCAGGGAAAAAGAGAAAAAAAAAAAAAAAGAGGAAGAGGTGATTCACAGCTGCAGAAATAATCTAGTTAACCCAGGAAGAGTAAACATGATGGAGATGCTGAGATAGAGTAATGATATAGAGTGAAGTACGCGGCGGTAATGCACCTGTAAGCTGGTTGCCAATCGCCAATCAAATCTAAAAGAAGAAGAAGAAAGGCAGGCATCATTGAATGAGATGCCGCCCAGAGTACACAGTCCAAGGACGGATAATTTTTTTCACACATAAGGAGTTGTTCAGAACTCCTTATAAGAACTCATACAAAGATATAGAGTAATGATAATCAAGTCAGTGGTGGTAATGCACCTGTAAGCTAGTTGCCAACCACCGATCAAATCTAAAAGAAGAAGAAGAAGAAGAAGAAGAAATAAGATTTGATTGGCAGTTGGCAACCAGCTTACATGTGCATTACTGCCTCATACTTCACTTTATATCACTCTTCTTCTAGATCTGATTGCCAGAGGTCAACCATCCTGCAGGTGCACCACCACCACCCACCGGGTTGGAGTGTGGACGAGAAAATGGCAAGGAAAAAAAAAACAAAAAAACTAAACTAAATTCTTTTACTTAATCCAATTGCACTTAAATATCTAAATAGACCTACAAATAATTCTTTGACTGAGGCTCCTAACATGTTTTCCAAACCAAAACTTAAATAAGCCCTTTCCATTACTGCAATCAGATGTTTCCTGTGTTCCTGCTATCCCTGACATTTCAACAAAATGTGCTGAACTGTTTCTGGAGAACCACAATGTGCACAGCTGCCAGTTGGGTGTTTACCTATTCTATGTAGTGTCTGGTTTAAAGTAATATTGTCATGGATGGCCCTCACGGGCCATTAATGAGACGCTATAGGCCAGCCGATGAATTTGCATATTTATTAACAAAACTACAAATGACAAAATAATCAGCCACATGGGACAAAAACACATACATAGGCTAAGGCTCAAGACAATAGGCAAAGATACAAGACAGGAGACTCTGAGGAGGAATAACACTTATAGAGCACGATGAGTCAAAAGGGAAGCTGGAGCCGGAGTTAGGGACTCCAGCCGAATGTTGTGGGGAACCAACGTTATGCGAGGTCGCAGCCCGGAGTAACCTCAGCTGCTCCCTTAAATAAGGCACTAGATTAATCAGGAGTGGTGGCTCAGTTAGTAGAGCATCCGCCCCACACCCGGGAGGCAGGGGTTCAAATCCCGGCCGGGTCATACCAAAGACCATATAAAAATGGTGCTTTCTGCCTTCTAGCGTGGTGCTCCGCATAATGGAATGGGGAAAGTAAAGTTACACACAGAGCTACCAGAGGACTGACCCCCCGCTGTAGCTTTCACTACTTACAGTAGCTGTGTGGCCTAGGGTCAGAGAAACGGAGATAGGCGCCGCCCATATACACCTTCAGGTGTGAAGGGATTAACTAACTAACTAACTAGATTAATCAGGATATGAGAATGTAACCAATGGAATGTGATTCAGCTGTCACGGCGCAGCTCAGCTCCGACAGCCGGAAGTCCTGCCGTGACGCTGTCACAATAAAAGCCCTGGAAGGCCATATGACAACACAGAATGGGGAAAATACTGGACAGCCCGAGCGCGGACAGAATCAGCGCTCAGACCATGACAAATATGTCCTATCCCTTAATCGGGTGGTGAGTATCTCCTTTCTTGTTTCTGCCTGTTACAATCCGAGTGCCGGTCCCGTCCGCACTCAGATCTTATATCATTTCCAGGCTTTGACAGCAGAGGATTCCTTCTAGCTCCCCGGGCTCTTATTGTGACAGCGCCCGGTGGAGCTCCCTGCTGTCAGAGTCAACAGCTGTGCTGCATTCGGGGTCATTAGTGACCAGGGTTAAAAGCAGGCGCTGAATGCACCTCGATGCAGCAGTCTCTGTTAAACTTCCTGTTAAGATACGTTCTGTTGTGATATCTCCTGTTATTATACGGTCTGTTGAGATACCGTCTGTTATGGTCCCTGTAATGTAATGACATTAATGTAATGTCTGTTATTCCTCATCTATGATTCTACCATCACATCGTCTGACGCATCGGGCGTTCCCCGGCTCAGATGCTGTTCATTCATCATCCTTTAAGTTATCCTGTGACTGTCCTACCCGCACTGTTGTGTGTATTATTCTCTGTTCCTGCACCTCCCAATAAACATCACTGCAACTCACTGGTGACTGCTGGCGTCTTATGGTGGCTCGTGAGGGCCACCGTGACTCTCCCAACTCCCATTACAGAGTCCAACCACTTTTGAATGTCACAAAGATGTCTTCCTGTATCTATTGAGTCCCAATATTCTTGCCACTTTTCTGCTATATACTTTTTAATTATTGATTTGCCTTCTGCCTTACTGAGATTTCCAGATTTACTGCTTTGAATTTTAATGATTGTTTTGCTCACAAATCCACATCCTCATTACCCTCTATTCCAATGTGGGCTGGAACCCAAAGAAAGTTTACTGACTTACCTTTTCTTTACAGGTTGTAAATTAAGGAGTGGATTTCTACAATTAGATCCTGCCTACACGACTGCAGTGACTGAACACTCTCAAGAGCTGCCCAACTATCTGAAGCAATGACTGCATTATTCCTATAATTTATCTCCAACCACTGTAAAGCTAATAAAATGGGAACTATCTCAACTGTGTATACTGATAAGTGATTGCTGGTTCTTTTATTGACAGATATTTTATACTGAGGAATGTATACTGCAGCTACACTATGGCCAGTTGTAGGATCTTTGGAACCATCGGAAAATGCTATCAACCCTGTTCAATATATTTATGCACTATATAATCTGTTGCTGATTGCTTATGTTGCCTCCTCAGTTGTTGTATTTAAAAATCTACTAGTGGCATCTTAAACAGCCATGGAGGAATAACAGACCACAGGACCGTTGGGCTAAAATCTATGTGGTTTAATCCTGCCTGCTCAGCAATGGCATCACTCATCCATCCAAAGCTACCAATGTTGGACTCATTGTGTTCCCAACAATCATCAGGAATAGCTTTTGCAGGATGTGGCCTCTTATGCACCTTCAAGTTGATCCAGAATGCCAGCATTAATTTGGTTCTTCTTAATCTTAAGGGCATTTCACCCATCTCTACTTGGATTGCTGATACTGGAGAAATTTTAAATGCACCACAACATATCCAAAGAGCCTTTGTCTGCTCTATGTCCAGTTGGTTCAGGTGACAATCAGCAGCCGACATGAACGCAACACATCCATAGTCTAGTGTCGCTCTCATTAGTCCTCGATACACCCTCAACAGAGAGGCCCTAGAGGCCCCCCAGTCCCGTCCTGCCAGACATCTCAAAATATTATTTATTTTCTTACATTTTCCTTTAGTTTTTTTTTTCCAATACGCTGCTTCCAGGTTAGTTTTTCCATCAAATAACCCATCCAAATATCAAACTACTTTTACTTGCTCTAACCTTTGGCCATAAAGTTTTAAAGAAATTTCCATGTGACTTTAAGAGAAGCAAATTATTTATGTCTTTGAGATCGATAATTTAAAAGCCCACCAGTTTGCCCATTGTTCAACCTGGTCTATTGCTGCCTCCATTTTCCTCTGAATGTACAAAAGATTATGTCCCCTTGTCCATACGGCCCCATCATCTGCATACAAGGCCTTCCTTATTTCCCTATTGATTCCTTCAAAGATATTAATCATAATATTGAACAAAACCGGAGCGGTGGCTCAGTTGGTAGAGCATCGGCCCCACTCCCGGGAGGCAGGGGTTCAAATCCCGGCCAGGTCATGCCGAAGACCATATAAAAGTGGAACTTCCTGCTGTCCAGCTTGGTGCTCAGCAATAAAATGGAATGGAGGAGGGAACTCTGTGGTGGCGCCTTGCATGGCAGCGGCCCTCTGATTCTTCACTTGGGGTGTGTGTGTGATTTACACTGTAGATAGGTAAAGCACAATCTCGTTCTGCTGTACATGATTGGTTGTACGGTTGAATGACAATAAGGGTGATTTAATTTAATTTAAAACAGGGCTACACACGCTGCCTTGGGGAGTGCCATTTTCAACTTGATATATTTTGGAGTACTCTGTACCAAGTCTTACCTCAGTCATTCTGTCATACAGGAAATCTAATACCCAATTGTATAAATTACCTTCAATATCAAATTGATTCAATTTAATCAGCAACCCTTCCTTCCACAGCATGTCATATGCTTTTTCTACATGAAAGAAGACAACGATCACATTTCCCTATTTACCTGGGCCTTCCGAATTTCAGATTCTAGGAGCAAAATGGAATCCATGGTATTTATCCCTTTTTGGAACCCACTTGAAAAGGAGAAAGACATTCCCATCCATCTATCCATCCATCCATCCATCTTCTACTGCTTTTCTGGAGGTCCGGGTCGCGGAGGCAGCAGTTCAAGCAGAGAAGCCCAGACTTCTCTCTCCCCCACCACCTGCTCCAGCTCTTCAGAGAGGATACCAAGGCATTCCCAGACCAGCTGGGAGACATAGTCTCTCCACCGAGTCCTGGGTCTGCCCCGGGGTCTCCTCCCAGTGGGACGTGCCCAAAACACCTCAAGTGGGAGGTGTCCAGGAGGCATCCTAATCAGATGCCCATACCACCTCAACTGACTCCATTCAATGTGGAGGAGCAGCGGTTCTACTCTGAGCCTCTCCCGGATGACTGAGCTCCTCACCCTATCTCTGAGGATGAGTCCAGCAATCCCACGGAGAAAGTTCATTTCTAAATTAAATTAAATCACCCTTTATTGTCATTCAACTGTACAACCAATCAGCCGCTTGTATCTGCGATCTTGTTCTTTCGGTCATTACCCAAAGCTCGTGACCATTGGTGAGAGTAGGAATGTAGACTGACTGGTAAATCGACAGCTTTGCCTTAGACCTCAGCTCCCTCTTCCCACAACAGAGCGGTACAACGTCCGCATCACTGCAGATGCTGCGCCGATCCGTCGGTCAATCTCTCGCTCCATTTTCCCCTCACTCGTGAATAAGACCCCAAGATATTTAAACTCCTCCACTTGGGGCAGGAGCCTGTCCCCAACCAAGGAGATTTTTAACCACCTTGGCGACCTCAGCCCCTGTGATAGGCGAGTCATCCCCCTTGTCCACAAACCCTGCTTCCTCTGTGGAAGGCATATCAGTGGGATTCGGGAGATCCTTGAAGTATTCCTTCCACCGATCAACGATATCCCCAGTCGAAGTCAACAGCACCCCATCCGCACCATACACAGTGTGGACAGGGAGCTGCTTTCCCCTCCTGAGCCGCCGGACAGTTTGCCAGAATCTCTTCGAGGCCTACCGAAAGTCTTGTTCCATGGCCTCACCAAACTCCTTCCATACCTGGGTTTTTGCTTCAGCAACCACCCGAGCTGCAGTCCGCTTGGCCTGCTAGTACACCTCAGCTGCTTCAGGAGTCCCACAAGCCAACCAAGCTTGATAGGACTCCTTCTTCAGCTTAATGGTCCCCCTCACCACTGGTGTCCACCACTTGGTTCGGGGGTTGCCACCACGTAATGCACCGACCACCTTGTGGCCGCAGCTCTAGGGCGCCACTTCAACAACAGAGGTGGGGAACATGGCCCATTCAGACTCCATGTCTCCAGACTCCCTCGGAATGTGGTTGAAGTTCTCCCAGAGGTGGGAGTTGAAGACCTCCCGGACAGGGGCCTCAGCCAGACGTTCCCAGCACACCCTCACTATACGTTTGGGTCTACCAGGTCTGAATGGCTTCCTCCCCTGCCATCGGATCCAACTCACTACCAGGTGGTAATCAGTTAACAGCTCTGCACCTCTCTTTACCCCAGTGTCCAAGACATACGGTCGCAGGTCTGATGACATGATAACAAAATCGATCATTGACCTGCGACCTAGGGTGTCCTGGTGCCAAGTGCACATATGGACACCCTTATGCTTGAACATGGTGTTCATTATGGACAAACTGTGGTTAGCACAGAAGTCCAATAACTGAACACCACTCGGGTTCAGATCGGGCAGGCCGTTCCTCCCAATCACTCCCCTCCATGTTTCACTGTCATTGCCCACGTGTGCATTGAAGTCCCCCAGTAGGACAATGGAGTCTCCAAGAGGACCACCCTCCAGCATCCCAGTCACAGACTCCAAAAAGGGTGGGTACTCTGAAACATCATTTGGTGTATAGGCACAAATGATGGTCAGGACCCGTTTCCCAACCCGAAGGTGCAGGGAAGCAACCCTTTCATCCACCGGGGAAAACTCCAATATAGAGGCAGCAAGGTGGGGGGATACAAGAATACCCACCCCTGCTCATCGCCTCTCGCCCGGGGCAATTCCAGAAAAGGCCAAGCTAACAGCACCTCTCCAGGAGACTGGTTCCAGAACCGGACCTGTGTGTTGAGGTGAGGCCGACTATATCTAGCCGGTATCTCTCAACCTCGTACACCAGCTCAGGCTCCTTCCCCACCAGAGAGGTGACATTCCACATACCAAACGCCAGTTTAGAAAGCGTGGGATCAGTTCGCCAAGGTCTCCGCCTTTGACCGCCACCTAATCCACATAGCACCGGACCCCCATGATCCCTCCTGCAGGTGGTGAGCCCACTGGAGGGCGGACCCATGTAACTCCTTCGGGCTGAGCCTGGCCAGGTCCCATGGGTGGAAACCCGGCCACCAGACGCTAGTCATCGAGCCCCTTCCCCTTGCCTGGCTCCAGGGTGGGGCCCCGGTAACCCCATACCGGGCGGGGTACACTGAATCCTTGATCTAGAATTTATCATGAGAGTCTGTTGGATTGTTGTTTGTCTGGCCCTTCCTTCACCCAGGACCAGTTTGTCTTGGGTGACCCTATCAGAGGCAAATTGCCCCGGACAACATAGTTCCTGGGATCACTGGGGCACGCAAACCCCCCCACCACGATAAGGTAACGATCCATGAGGGGGAGAAAGACATTCCCTCCCTTCCAAAATGTAATTCAGCCTTTCAGTCACCATTCATTCCATTGTTTTCCCTAACTGTGAGGCAAGAGCAATTGGTCTATAATTATTGGGATCTGATGAATCTTTCCCTGGCTTTAAGACGGGTACTATAACTGACTGCTTCTATGCCCTTGGAATCTCTCCCAGTTTCCCAAACTTTATTAAATAGCTTTAATATTGTTTGACGTGCACTCTCCTCCCTGTGTGACAACATCCTACAACATATGCCATCCTTCCCTGGTAAAGACTGCTTCGATTTCAGAATAGGCCTTTCAGTTTTGATAGAGTGAATGGCAAATCCATTGTGTCCCTTGAAGTATTCTTCCTTATGTTTACATGTGGATGTTTGGATAAAGTGCTTTCCCTACTTTGTCTAATTGTGTTTGGTAGGTTTTCTGAACTATGAATCTTCACTAAAATTTGTGCCAAAGCTCTGCTTTGTCTATGTTAGTAAAAGCTATTTCCCCATTACTGTCCAACACTGGTATTTTGTACTCTCTCCTAGCACCAATCATTTTCTTAATCATTTCCCAAATATCTTATAGCTGTGTTTCTCTTCCTATATAATTACAATACTGTCTCCAAAATAAACCCTTAGCTGTTTTAATTGTTTTCCGGACAATTGCCTAACACTGTTTGCACTCAATCACTGCTTCCTGTAATGGTTCACTCTGGCTGCCTATTCTCCTCAGCTGTGCGCACACCTGCTCCTCATCACGGCCAGGGTTATTTAGACTGCGCTGCCCTTGGATCAGCACGTCGTCGTCTGTCTCTACTCCTTATGTTCACCACCGCAGTTACAGCAGTTTAATTTGGCTCCTCTTTCACACTTTCCATATTCATGTTCACCGGAGCATCTGGCACATCGTTGTCTATCTTTGCATATCGCTGCTACATGACCAAACGTTTGACAACTGAAACATCTGAGTGGAGGGGAAACATAAAGTCTGACTTCATAGCTCATGTAGCCAATATACACCTTACTTGGCAGTCTTCATCCATCCATCCATCTTCTACCGCTTTTCCGGAGGTCCGGGTCGCGGAGGCAGCAGTTCAAGCAGAGAAGCCCAGACTTCCCTCTCCCCAGCCACCTGCTCCAGCTCTTCAGAGGGGATACCAAGGCGTTCCCAGACTAGCTGGGAGACATAGTCTCTCCACCGAGTCCTGGGTCTGCCCCGGGGTCTCCTCCCAGTGGGACGTGCCTGAAACACCTCAAGTGGGAGACGTCCAGGAGGCATCCTAATCAGATGCCCATACCACCTCAACTGACTCCTTTCAATGTGGAGGAGCAGCGGTTCTACTCTGAGCCTCTCCCGGATGACTGAGCTCCTCACCCCATCTCTGAGGGTGAGTCCAGCAATCCTACGGAGAAAGCTCATTTCAGCCGCTTGTATCCGCGATCTCGTTCTTTCGGTCATTACCCAAAGCTCGTGACCATAGGTGAGAGTAGGAACGTAGATTGACTGGTAAATCGACAGCTTTGCCTTAGAACTAAGCTCCCTCTTCACCACAACAGACCGGTACAACGTCCGCATCACTGCAGATGCTGCTCCAATCCATCTGTCGATCTCTCGGTCCATTTTCCCCTCACTCGTGAACAAGACCCCAAGATACTTAAACTCCTCCACTTGGGGCAGGAGCCTGTCCCCAACCCGGAGAGGACAATCCACCTTTTTCCGGCTGAGGACCATGGACTCGGACTTGGAGGTGCTGATTCTCATCCCAGCCGCTTCACACTCAGCGGCAAACCGTCCCAGCAAGAGCTGTAGGTCATTGCTGGATGAAGCCAACAGGACAACATCATCTGCAAACAACAGAGATGAGATCCTGTGGTCACCAAGCATGACACCCTCCATTCCCTGGCTGCGCCTAGAAATCCTGTCCATAAAAATTATGAACAGGACCGGTGACAAAGGGCAGCCCTGGCGGAGTCCAACTCTCACTGGGAATGACTCCGACCGAGTGTTGGCAATACGAACTAAACTCTCACAACGGTCGTACAGAGACCGAATAGCTCGTAACAACAAGCCCGATACCCCATACTCCCGAAGCACCCCCCACAAAAATCCACGAGGGACGCGGTCAAATGCCTTCTCCAAGTCCACAAAACACATGTAAACTGGTTGGGCAAACTCCCACGAACCCTCAAGAATTCTCGAGAGGGTAAAGAGCTGGTCCGATGTGCCACGGCCAGGACGAAAACCACATTGCTCCTCCTGAATCCGAGGTTTGACCAACGGCCGGACTCTCCTCTCCAGTACCTTGGCATAGACCTTCCCAGGGAGGCTGAGGAGTGTGATCCCTCTAAAGTTGGAGCACACCCTCCGGTCCCCTTTTTTGAAGAGAGGAACCACCACCCCGGTTTGCCATGCCAAAGGCACTGCCCCCGACCTCCACGCAATGTTGCAGAGGCGTGTCAACCATGACAACCCAACAACATCCAGGGCCTTGAGGTACTCGGGGTGAATCTCGTCCACCCCCGGGGCCCGGCCACCAAGGAGATTTTTAACCACCTTGGCGACCTCAGCCCCTGTGATAGGCAAGACTTGGCAGTCTTGTTTCATCAAATCTTAACATTATCAACAGACAATCACATTTTTCACCATTTCTATTAGTTTTCAATCTTTGTACCTCTGCCACTTTTGTTCCAGTTCAGTTTTTCATTATTTCATTATTTCATCAGTTGAGACAGCCGTTGAAATGCCCGATATCACTCCTCTCATTGCTTTATTTCCTTCCAATACTGAACACTGCACATTTTCCCCCTCCCATCTTATTGACTCTGATTGCTTTTCCTTGCTGAACACTATCTTTACATGTAACTCGTAACGATCCACTACGAAGGATTCTTGCATTTAAAACTTCTCCAAGTAACTTATTAATTGCATTTGTGAGCTTAATTGGGTTCCACTCATGAAATGATGCCCCTTCCTGAGAAAGTTTAATGATTACTTTATACTCCTTCTGATTATTCTGGGATTGATCATCTTCTGATTCATCAGCACTTTATAATGCTCTTAATTGCATTTCCTTTTGTCTACGTTTGCTTCTTTTAGACTTCACCTACTTCCAAACTTCCTCTTTCCCCCTTCCTACCTCCATTCGCCCTAGATCACATCCTGCTTTATCACCTTCCGCTGCCTGCTCTGCCATCTCCTATCTAACACACTTTCTGTGACTAGTTTACTGCTAAATCTAGTACCTTTCCCATCATTCATGCATTTTAAGTCTGTCACAGGTTCCGAGCGGTCAAGGCACACCAGACAAGGAACGGAGGCTTCCAAACAGTTTGCAATCAGCAATTTTCCATTTATTCCAAAATACTTCACAGGCAATAACTCCAATGAACATCCGACACCCCACACATAAACCAAATGACCAACACCTGTTATATACGTACTAGGTGAGATAATTAGAGTTAATTGGACCCTACCAAAATTCCATGCAAAACAATAAACATTTTCACATCTCCACATGCCCAGTAATATCTAAAAGAGTCATAAATACATAAATAATTCTCCCCCATTTACAGAATAAATACATACCATAAATAATACAAAAAATAAATAAATAGTTTTCAAACCCATATTTACCTTATATAATCACTCCTTACGCAACCATCACATGCCTCCTTCTCCTGGCATCCTTTAAAAAGGCATTCAGACCCCGTATGGAGGTCTTTTGCCTGGATACCACCAGGAAGCATGTCTGGCAAAGGTACGTGGATTTAATATTCAATTGCTTTACCCAGTTAATACAATTAACCTTAACATTTCTCACAAAAGGAATTCAAATCAGTCAAAAACAGATCGCCAAATAAATGTGCACTTTATCCATACAATCATTAACATTTACAAATACTACACATATAATATAATCACAAAAACTGTAGCAGTGGCGACATTCCGTCGTCACATTTCCTCCCCCCTTTCCCAAGAGTACAGTACTCTATGAGTCATGTACTCTGAGAGGCTATCTGCCACAAGGTTGGTTTTCCCTGCCACATACCGAACAGTAAAGTTATAAGGCTGAAGGGACAAATACCACCCTGTAAGATGACTATTCGTGTCTTTCATCCTATTCAGCCACTGTAGGGCCCGATGATCTGTCTCCAACATGAAATGACGCCCCAGTAAATAGTATTTCAGAGACCCTATTGCCCATTTCATGGCAAGGCATTCCTTCTCTACCGTAGAGTATCTTGTCTCCTTTTCCAACAACTTACGGCTCAAGAACAGTACCGGGTGTCTCTCTCCCTTCACCTCCTGAAGAAGTACCGCTCCGATGCCAACTCCTGAAGCATCTGTCTGTAGAATGAATGGACGGGCAAAATCCGGACTGTAGAGAACCTTCTCACCAGAAATGGCACCCTTCAGATCTTCAAAGGCTCTACCACACTCCTCTGTCCATTTTACCCTGTTCGGTGCTGAAGCCTTAGTGAGGTCAGTCAGAATCGCTGCTCTTTCAGCAAAATGGGGAATGAATTTACTGTACCATCCTACCATTCCCATAAATGACCGTACCTTCTTCTTGGTAGTAGGCACAGGATAGGTCCGAATGGCATCCACCTTACCCACTCGTGGTCTAATGACCCCCTGACCAACCACATGTCCAAGGTACTCCACCTGCTGCTGTCCAAACACACATCTGCGTGGATTGATCGTCAGTCCTGCCCTCTTAATCAAATGAAGGACCCGCCTAAGGTGTAACAAATGTTCCTTCCAGGTCTGACTGTAGATGACTACGTCATCCAAATAGGCAGCTGCAAACTTTGATACCCCTCTTAATACCTGGTCCATGAGCAGCTGGAAAGTTGCAGGCGCCCCCTGGAGGCCAAATGGCATAACCTTGAACTAGAAACTGCCATAAGGTGTTTTAAAGGCTGTAAGTTCTTTTGTTTTCGGTGCCAATGCCACCTGCCAATACCCCTTGCTTAGGTCTAGCGTGGAAATAAACCTAGCCCTGCCCACTTTCTCTAATAACTCATCAATACGGGGCATGGGGTACGACTCAAACTTAGAGACTGTATTAAGGTATCTGAAATCAATACAGATGACATGTTTGCTGGACCCAGGGGACAGAAGACAGACTCGAGGAGATATAATTAACCTTTTATTGCCCAGTGGAAGGTGTATGAGTGTGTGAATGTGTAGTGTGTGGTGTAGTGTAGGACTCGTGCTGGTGCTGAGCAGGTCTTAGCTTCACCTGGCAACCCTTGCAGGTGGGGATGCAGAGCTTCTGCTTGCCTGACTGGCGGCTGCCAGGGAGCGAGCGTCCTGCTCGGTGTTGTGAAGCGGGGAGGTGGCTCTGACGCCGGGGAGATGCTGAGCTGCCGCCGGGGAGAGAGGGTCCGCCGCCTGGCGGGTCCACCTGTGCACAGGGGAGACAAGCATGACAAGGTAAAGGTGAGGAGCACTTACGTGCGTTGCCGTGTTGCTCTTCCGTGGCTGTAGGTACAGGACAAGACTGAGGACGGGCAATGTGCCTTCCTGAGTGTGGTAGACGTCTCCGTGCTGAGTCGCAGGCAGGGTTGGCTTTTAAAGGCCATTGATGATCAGCAACAGGTGTGCGCACAGCTGAAACAGGTGCAGGCCCTACGGGCGCCATAACAGTACTCCCCCCTCTAGAGGTGCCTCCTGGCACCTGTCCTATCTTACCTGGGTGCGTCCGGTGAAAGTCGCGGATGAGTTGTTTATCCAAGATTAGCGATGGATGCACCCAGGACCTATCTTCAGGGCCAAATCCCTCCCAATCCACCAAGTACTGTAGACCCCGGCCCCGCCGATGGACATCCAAGATGACAGTGACTCCCCACGCCGGGTGGCCATCGATCATCCTCGGGGGGGGGGGGGGCAGAGGGGACTGGAGACGAAGGGCTTGACCTGAGAAACATGAAAGGTGGGACAGATGTGGACGGAGGGGGGGGAGTGCTAGGCGAACAGCAGCAGGGTTAATAATGCGGTCAATGGTATATGGCCCGATGAAGCGCTTGGACAGTTTGCGCTTCTCAGCCTTCAGATTAATATTACGGGTAGAGAGCCATACCTTCTGACCCACCTTGTACCTGGGGGCCGGTCTCCTATGACGATTGGCAGTCTTCATATTACGCTCTGTGGTCCGGAGGAGGGCCCGGCGGGTGATGGTCCAGAGCCGGCGGCAGCGCCCGACATGAGCGAGGACAGAAGGCACCGCCACCTCCCTCTCCTCTTCCGGGAACAGGGGGGTCATACCCCAAAGACGCCCTGAAGGGGGACATCCCGATCGCCGATGAGACCATGCAATTGTGGGCGTATTCAATCCAGGGCAGGTGGTTACTCCATGAGGAGGGACTGGATGAAATGACGCACCACAGGGCGGCTTCCAGCTCCTGGTTCATCCGTTCGCACTGCCCATTACTTTGCGGGTGGTAACCAGAAGATAGGCTCACCATTGTTCCTAACGCCTGGCAGAACGCCCTCCACACCTGAGAGACAAACTGCGGCCCCCGATCCAAGATGATGTCTGATGGGGATTCTATGGAGGCGAATGACATGCTGGACCAGCAAGTCCGCTGTCTCACACGCCGTCGGCAACTCCCGGAGAGGGACAAAATGAGATGCCTTGGAGAAACGATCGACCACGATTAGGATCGTAGTGTACTGGTTAGATGGTGGGAGGCCTGTCACAAAGTCCAGAGTGATGTGCGACCAGGGGCGACCCGGAACCGGGAGAGGGTGGAGCAATCCAGCCGGAGGAGAGGAGGAAGACTTCCCGGTGGCTCACTGAGCGCAGGCCTGGACGTAGTCACCGATGTCCTTCCGCAGCCCCGACCACCAAAACGCCCTTTGGAGGAGCCCGACTGTGCGCAAAATCCCTGGGTGGCATGCCAACTTCGAGGCGTGAGCCCAGTGGATGACCTCACCCCGGACCGACGTGGGGACAAACAACCGACCCAGGGGGCCGTCTCCTGGATCGGGCTCAGCCTCCTGCGCCTTCACCACTTTCTCCCAAATGTCCCATAGGAGGGCGCCCACGACGCAGGATGGGGGAAGGATTGTCTGCTCCTGATCCTCGGAGGTCTCCGCCGAGAACTGCCTGGAGAGGGCGTCCGGCTTGGTGTTCTTCCCTCTGGGGCAGTAGGTGATGGTGAAATTGTACCAACCGAAGAAGAGAGACCAGCGGGCCTGACGTGAATTCAACCGTTTCGCTGTTCTCAAGTATTCCAGGTTCTTGTGGTTGGTCCAAACCATGAATGGCTGGGCAGCACCCTCCAGCCAGTGGCGCCACTACTCCAGCGCAAGCTTCACAGCCAACAGCTCCCTGTCACCGATGCTATAATTCCTTTCAGCTGGGGACAGGCGTTGAGAAAAGAAAGCGCAGGGGCGGATCACCTCGTCCGTTGGGGAGCGCTGGGAGAGTACTGCCCCCACCCTGGAGTCCGATGCGTCCACCTCGACCAGGCATTGGAGAGCCGGATCCACCTGCGCCAGGATGTGGGATGACAAGAATTCCCTCTTGAGGGTGTCGAATGCCGTTGTGGCCTACTCTGTCCAGCGGAAAGGGATCTTCGGGGACATGAGATTGGTCAGCGGATGGACCACCAGGCTGTACTTAGGCACGAAGCAGAGGTAGAAATTGGCAAACCCTAAGAATTGCTGCACTTGCTTGCTGGACGAGGGGGTGGGCCACTCTACCACCGCCTTGACCTTGGCCGGGTCGGGGAGAATCTGGTTGTGAGCGACTATAAACCCTAGGAAAGACATCGTCTGGGGGTGGAACTCACATTTTTCAGCCTTCACGAACAGTTGATTCTCCAGAAGCTGCTGGAGGACCCGCCTCACGTGCACCCGGTGCTCCTCAAGCAAACAGGAGAAGATGAGAATGTCATCTAAATACACAAAGACAAAGGCCCCCAGGAAGTCCCAGTGAACGTCATTGATCAGACGCTGGAAGACGGCCGGAGCGTTGGTCAGCCCAAACGGGATTACCAGGTATTCAAAGTGGCCGCTCGGGGTCCGGAAGCCCGTCTTCCACTCATCTCCCTCCCTGAGCTGCACGAGATGGTATGCATTGCGAAGGTCCAGTTTGGTGAACCACAAGGCCCCCTGGAGGGAGTCGAAGGCTGCATCCATAAGAGATGAGATTGATGAGATTCAACTTTATTGTCATTACACATGTATGAATACAAGGTAACGAAACGTGACTTGGCATTTGGGCACGCTCTGCAGAGCGCATCCAAGGCCGGGGCAGCCGCTAGGCGCCAGTCATAAAGAAGAAAGGAAAAAAAAAGAAAAAGAGTGGATATGACACAGTAGGCGAGGGAAAAAAACATGTTTTATCAAATTGACGCTTAAGTAAGTAAGCGAAATTTTGATTACAGGCAAAAAAACCCTCAATGCTTATTTAGCAGACAGTAGACAAATCACACAGCAGGGAGAGAGCAGTGTGTGTGTATCAGTATGATGATATCGGTGTGTGTGCAGTGTTGAGTGTATCAGTTACTGGAGCACAACAAATAGTCTCCTAGGCAACGATAGATGTTATAGTTCATGAACGCTGTCCTTGAAGAGTTCTGTTTATTGCACTGCAGCGGTGTTTGGGTTAGCGAGCCGGCTGACACATTCGCTTATCTCAACTCTGGAGGAGAGACTTATCCAGGGGCGCCGATCAAGGCCGAATCTGCTCAGACAGAGTATAGGAGTAGATTTTCCTATTGTCATATTCTGAGCTTACAATTCAAATTACATTCACTGGCTTTAAATTCATATCATTCCCTGGAGAGCACGAAGCGACTCCAGATGTTTCCCCTTCTAAACACAGATGTACATGTCCGATAAGAGTCCATTTCTCTGCATGCAGATGGTAAATTCCATGTTGGTCATTTGCCGCTACTTCGTGCACTCCCCATCTGGTCGAATTATTGAGAAGCAGCTCCGCCGGGTCCGCATTTTGATTTGCTCCTCCAGTTAAATTTTCGATACACCAGGAGAACTCCAAAGCCCAATCGGCAGAAATCCTGTGATCGTAGCCAAAACAGGTAGATGTTTTTCCACATCCTCAGTCAAATCACACAGACACATGAGTTCCAATCCATGGGTCTCTCCACATTTGGGCTCCCCCAGGCCCAGTTTTCTGTTTGAAAAGGTGGTGTCAATTGCGTTTAAAGCCCAGCTTATATCCATTTTCCGTATTTTCCATTTGGGTTGAGATCAGCAAGATGGTGAGACGGCACAGACACTCACTCAGACGCAACAAGCTGGGATTAGGTCAGGAAGGCAGGATAGGAGGAGGGAGGAAAAAAAAGCGACTGCTCTCACTGAAGGCAAAAGGAAGACCCATAAGTATACTCTACCCCATAAGGGGTAGAGTATACTTGTCTTTAATTGTAATGTCATTAAGCCCTCTGAAGTCGATGCAGGGTCGCAGGGAGCCGTCCTTCTTTCCCACGAAGAAGAATCCTGCCCCCACTGCCGAAGATGATGGACAGATGATCCCCAAGGTGAGCAACTCCTTGATGTAAGTGTCCATCGCTTCCCGCTCCGGGGCTGACAGACTATACAAACGGCTCGCCGGAAGTGGAGCACCAGCCCGGAGATTAATTGCACAGTCGTAAGGGCAGTGGGGGGGAAGAGACAGTGCCCGTGACTTACTAAAAACCCTCCCTAGGTCATGATACTCCACTGGTACCTTGGACAGATCCGGGGGCGGGGACGTGGGCGAGGCCATGAATACAGATGGAGTGCAGGCTGCGGACTGCAGACACGCACTGAGACAGAACGTACTCCACGAAGAAATGCTCCCTGTCTGCCAATCAAAGGACGGGTTGTGCAGCTGTAACCAGGGGTAACCCAGGATGATCGGGGAAGTGGACGAAGGCAGCACCAGGAAATGCAGGTGCTCCCGATGATTCCCAGAAACAATCACCGACACCGGCACAGTCTGTTGGGAGATGGCAGTCAGAGGGGCTTTGGATAAGGCAATGAGCTTGAGAGGGGGCTGGAGAGCTTGGCACGGGAGCCCCAGCTGGGTTGCCAGGTCTCCTGATATGAAGCTCTGCTCAGCTCCCGAGTCAATCAGTGGGTGTGTGGAATGTTCAGTGTGCTTGAAGATAAGGCAAATAGGCATGAGACAACAAGTGAGGGGTTTTGACTGAGAAGCGTCCATGAGTCCCCCTATTGTGACCCACGGACCTCCTCTTTTAACCGACTCATGCAATCAGCTAATTCATGTGAGCTGCTACCGCAGTGATAGCTTAATCCTAGCTCCTTATGGCGCTGTTTCTCAGCAGGAGGAATCTTTGAGCGCCCTACTACCATATCCTCTTGCCCTGGAAGTGGCTCTGGGAGGGGCAGGACCAGCTGCGAGGACTCAGGGACGCGAAAGGACTGCGCGCCCGAGCATCTGGAAGCCCTCCGCTCAGTGGTTCGTTCCCTCAGTCTGTTGTCTAAGCTGATGGTAAGTGAAATAAGTTCATGTAACCTCTCAGGCTTATCCCGTGTGGCTAACTCATCCCTCAGAGCAGGGCTTAAGCTACGGATGAATACACTGCATAAAGAAGCGTCCCCCCACCCGACCTCAGCGGCTGTTACCCGAAAGTCAACTGCATAATCTGCAGTGGACCTCCCGCCCTGGCGAAGATTAAGCAGCTGAGTAGTTAACACTGTGTCCCGGTCAGTGTGGTCAAACACCTCCGTGAAGTCAGCTAGGAACTGTTGGTAAGATAGCGTGGCGTAGTCGGGCTTCGCCATAACGGCGTAAGCCCAAGCTAGCGCCCTACCCTCTAGCAAGTTAGCAATATAGCCAATTTTACTGTGGTCCATGTGGAAGACCCCCGGGACCCGCTGAAAAACCATCTCACACTGTAGGATAAACCCCTGGGCCTCCCTGAGCTTCCCACTGAAGCGAGTGGGCGTGGGCACCGGGGTGAGACGGGGCGACGGGGCTGGGCCCGTTTGGCTAAGTAAGGAGCTAGTGGGACCTGGAGGAGCCCCAAAAGCTGGTGGAAAAGCCTGCTGTCCTTCCAGGTGATCCAACCGGCTGTTAATTTGAGACAACTGGGCTAGGATAACGTTTTGTTGGTAGATAACTTGCTCCACTCGAGCGTCTAGGGTGTTAAGACAGCGTGCTGGCACGCTGTCCGCTGGGTCATTTTGACAGAGACGTACTGACATGTTTGCTGGAACCAGGGGACAGAAGACAGACTCGAGGAGATATAATTAACCTTTTATTGCCCAGTGGAAGGTGTATGAGTGTGTGAATGTGTAGTGTGGTGTAGTGCAGGACTCGTGCTGGAGCTGAGCAGGTCTTAGCTTTGCCTGGCAACCTTTGCAGGTGGGGATGCAGAGCTTCTGCTTGCCTGACTGGCGGCTGCCAGGGAGCGAGCGTCCTGCTTGGTGTCGTGAAGTGGGGGGGTGGCTCTGACGCCGGGGAGATGCTGAGCTGCCGCCGGGGAGAGAGGATCCGCCACCTGGGGGGTCCACCTGTGCACAGGGGAGACAAGCTTGACAAGGTAAAGGTGAGGAGCGCTTACGTGCGTTGCCGTGTTGCTCTTCCGTGGCTGTAGGTACAGGACGAGACTGAGGACGGGCGATGTGCCTTCCTGAGTGTGGTAGACGTCTCCGTGCTGAGTCGCAGGCAGGGTTGGCTTTTAAAGGCCGTTGATGATCAGCAACAGGTGTGCTCACAGCTGAAACAGGTGCAGGCCCTGTGGGCGCCATAACAACAGAACCTCAAAGAGCCATCCTTTTTGGGGACCAGCACAATCGGGCTACACCACTCACTGACTGACTCCTCGATCACTCCCAGCTGCAACATCAAGTCAATTTCTTGCTTCAGTTTTGGGACCAACCGCTCAAGGATCCTATAAGATTTTCTACGCGGAACAGCCTCTTCCTTTAACTGAACCTTACGATGAATAAACGTGGTGAAACCATGTCTCTCCTGAAACAATTCTGGATCTAACAGTGCCTCTAACTCTCTCTGCTGATCAACCTGCAAATGAGACACCTGAAATAAACAAGGCTCTGTCACATTTGTGGGAAAGGACTGTTCTCTCTCCTCATCCACTTCTGTTGCACAAATGAGGAGCTGATGACATGTCTGCTGAAGAACAGGCTGCTGCTACTGATGACCAGGCTGCTGAAACTCCTTTAACAAGTTAATATGGAAGCACTGATGTTTTAACTTCCTGTTGTGGAGATGTGTGGAAAGGATGAGGCTGAGTTATTTCTCAAGTTCCATTTTATTCTCGACACACTTTCCAACATACAAATCAGAAAAGAGACAGAACCCCCAACCTCTGCCAGTCTTATACCCCTGACATCAAAGCACAAAATCCCATTGTCTTTAAATCCCAAACACAATGCATCCCCCCTGCAGTTCCTCTCTTCCACCCAAACCTCGGTGGTCAGGATATCCTTCATGTCCATCTCTTTGCATATCCCAAAGGTCAACACTCACATCCTCCTCATCTCCCTAGGAGGTCCAGACCTTTTGTTCCTCTTCAGACGTGAAGCCAAAGTAAGCACACAGGAATATACATGAGAGCATATGAACAGTCATATACATGTGAGCCCGTGAAACTACATATGTGCACCACATATAACCCCCCCCCAAACGTCTAAGAGGGAACAACCAAACGCAGATTGCATGTCATAATAAAATCATCATACATCAGTCCACATGTTGTCTTGGTCTCAACCGTCTGCTGTATCTGCTGCAGGCGGGCTTAACCTCTTCCGCGGCGCCCTCCTGCTGTGGAGCTGCTGTCTGGGGATTAAAACTGTTAGTCAATCTCTGTGGGTGTACTGGGAAATGCTCCCTAGGGGGTCTACCCCGTCGCGGGGCTCTCGCCAACTGCACAGTTTCATCAGCCATCACAAAAACAGGTTTGAGTCTGTCTATGCCAATCATCTCCTTTCTGCCACCCAAATCTAGCAAAAAATGCTTATCACCTGTTTCCAGCACCCTGAATGGTCCATCATATGGCGGTCGCAGAGCTGTGCGGTGGGCATCATCCCTGACAAAAACAAACTCCGCATTTTTTAAAGCTTTAGGCACAAAAACACGCAGAAAACTGTGGTGAACGGGGCCGGGCAGGACACTCGGGCCATTGCTATTCTGCAAACGCTGAGCCGAGGAGAACTCTGGCGCTGGGTTGTCAGGGAGAAATTCCCCGGGCAGCCGAAGTGGCTGTGCAAACACTAGCTCCACTGGGGAGGTGTCTAAATCCTCTTTAGGTGCAGAACGCAATCCCAATAAAACCCATGGCAGTTTGTCAACCCAATTTGCATCCGTAAGCGACGCTCTGAGAGCCGCCTTCAGCGACCTGTGAAAACGTTCGCATATCCCATTAGCCTGCAGGTGATACGCGGTCGTGCGGTGGATCGTTGCCCCCAGGCCGCGGGCCATCGCTGACCAAAGTTCGGAAACAAATTGTGGGCCTCTGTCAGACGTAATATCCGACGGAACTCCAAAATGCGCTACCCATGCAGTTAAAAAAGCGCGCGCCACCTCCTCGGCTGCAGTTGACGACAGGGGAACCACTTCCGGCCAGCGGTTGGTGCGGTCGACCATTGTCAGAAGATGTGTGCAGCCCTGCGAGGGTGGTAGGGGGCCTACGAGGTCCACGTGGACATGATCAAACCTTTTAGCTGGAATATGAAATGGCTCCAAAGGAGCTCTCGTGTGTCTATGCACTTTGGACCGCTGGCAAGCTATGCAGGCTGCCGCCCACTCTCTAACCTGTTTACGCAGGCCCGGCCATACAAATTTCTCCCCCACCATTTTGATCGAAGCGCGCACCCCCGGGTGCGCCAGAGAATGAACCAAGTCAAAAACGCGGCGGCACCACGAGGCCGGCACCACCGGACGGGGTCACCCGGTGGAAACATCGCAGATTAGGGGGGGCATACCATCTTGCAGCACCCTGTCCTCCAGCCTTAACCCTGTTGGTCCAGACTGGAGCGCACGCACGTCCGCGTCACCACCCTGCTCCGCGGCCATGGCTGCGTAATCTATCCCTACGCGGACTGGGGCCGCGCGCACTTCCGCGTCGCTACCCTGGTCCACAGCAACAGTTGCAAAATCTACCTCTACGCGGGCTGGAGCAGCCACGGCACGCAAGAGGCAGTCTGCCACCACATTAAGTTTGCCCGCTACATGCTGGATATCGGTAGTGAACTCCGAAATTGCGGCCAGGTGTCTCTGCTGCCGGCCAGACCAAGGTTCTGAAATCTTGGCCATCGCGAAAGTCAGCGGCTTGTGGTCAACGAACGCGGTGAAACAGCACCCCTCCAGCCAAAACTGGAAGTGTCGAACAGCCAAATGGAGGGCTAACAACTCCTTGTCGAATGCGCTGTATTTCCGCTCACTATCGCGCAAAGTCCTGCTGAAAAACGCGAGCGGCTGCCAGGCTCCAGCCACATACTATTCGACAACCGCCCCTATGGCCACCTCTGATGCGTCAGTTGTAAGCGCTATGCGGGCCGTTGGGACTGGGTGTGCTAACAACGCAGCGTTCGCTAAGGCTGTTTTGACTTCAGAGAATGCGCACTCCCGCTCGGGGGACCATTCGATTTTATTTGCGGGTTTTTGTTTTTTTAAGCGCAGCGTACAATGGTTGCATTAGCTGCACCACGCGGGGAAGGAAACGGTTATAAAAAGTCACCATTCCCAAAAACTCCTGTAACGCTATGACCGTTTGTGGCTGGGGAAAATTTGCCACCACGCGCACCTTGTCAGGCAGAGGAACTGCACCTTCGGGAGAGACACGATGCCCAAAAAAGTCAATCTGCGCCACCCGAACTGACACTTCGCTGGGTTAATTATTAGCCCGTGCTCTGCCAACCTCCGGAAAACTGCCGTGAGGTGTTTTTCGTGTTCGTCTTCAGACGCACTGGCTACTAAAATGTCGTCCAGGTAGACGAACACGAAAGGAAGATCGCACAACACCGCGTCCATCATGCGTTGGAAAGTCTGCACTGCGCCTTTAAGCCCGAACGGCATGCGCAAAAACTCAAAAAGCCAGAAAGGAGTTATTACCGCTGTTTTGGGTATGTCCTCAGCGCGTACTGGGACCTGATGATAACCGCACAACAAGTCTCTCTTAGAAAAAATGCACGTCCCCGCCAAATGAACTGAAAAATCCTGAATATGTGGGATTGGGTAGCGGTCGTGTGCTGTAGCATTGTTCAGCCTGCGAAAATCACCGCACGGCTGCCATGAGCCATCAGTTTTAGGGACCATGTGAAGCGGTGAAGCCCAAGGGCTGTTTGAACGTCTGATGATGCCCAATTTTTCTAGGTTGGCGAATTCCTCGCGCGCTATGGCCAGTTTAGCTGAATCCAAGCGCCAAACCTTTGCAAAAACGGGCGGCCTGGTGGTAGTAATAAAATGCTCCACCCCGTGTTTAGCCATGGTCGCCGAAAACGTTGGCACCGTGAGTGCTGGAAACTGATTGAGGAGTGAGTGAAACTTACCACCTGCAGCTGTGACGTTGGCTTGTGCTGTTGGCAGAGTCACTCGCGCTGTACAGGGAATAGAGGAAAAAGAGAGTGCATTAACGAGGTGTCTGTTAACAAGATCGACCAACAAACCATGTGAGCACAAAAAATCAGCACCTAACATGTTGAAATTGACTGCCGCTATGATGAAAGTCCACTCAAATGTACGGCCGTGGAAAGAGAGAGACAGGGTCTTCTCCCCGAAGGTCTTAATCGCCGAGCCGTTCGCTGCTGACGCCACAGGGCCACTGGAAGGCGCCAGCCGGTCAGTGTAGGAAGGTGTGATGAAACTCAGCTGGGAGCCTGTGTCCACGAGGAAGTGCCTCCCCGATCGTGCGTCCCTCAGGTAGAGCAGCTTGTTCTCTTCACCGAGAGCCGCAGCTGCTACCGACTCCCGGTCTTGGCGTTTCCCGAGCGCTTGAACTGGCACAGTGGAATGCACTTGCGTGCCCTCTCGGCGAAATGGCGATGGTAAAAGCAAAGGACGTCGTCCGCTCCGCGTCTCCTGGCCTCTGCCGCTGCTGTTGTCAGTGAGTCTGGTGCTGCAGCCTCTGGCCCCCTGCCATCTCCGGATGTTGCGCCCAGCTCCGCTGCTGCGGTCGTGGCCGTGTGTCATCTATGGGCATCGACGAGTCGCTGCGCCTCCTGGCCCAGCTCGTGGTAGTCTCGGTGGGCCAGCAGCTGTGAACTGGCCAGGGTAACTCTCACTGCTGACGGTAGTGTCCTGAGGAAAAGGTGGGCAAAGATAAAACCATCATCTTCGGAGTCTCTCAAACTCAGCATCTTCGCCATCAGGTCTGCCGACCTCGCCCTCAGTCAATGCCAGGAGCTTCTCTGCTCGCTCTCCCAGCGAGGGGGTGAAAAAACGGATGAGAGCAGCTTTCAATGTGCCATACTTGTCGTCGTCTGGCGGGTGGTTAATCAGGCTCTCTACTCGCTGGGCTGTGTGGCTGTCCAGCTTTGCAACCACATGGTAGAATTTTGTGGCGTTTGCCGAAACCCTCCGAAGATGGAACTGTGCCTCGACTGCGTTAAACCAGGAGCGCGGGCTATGCTGCCAGAAATCAGGTAGCTGGACTGTGGTAGATGCATTAGCCTGGCTGGCTCCTGATGAGTCCAGTGCAGGAGAATCGTCACCGGCCATAATACGTCTTAAGGTCACCAGTGTGGAGATGTGTGGAAAGGATGAGGCTGAGGTATTTCTCAAGTTCCATTTTATTCTCGACACACTTTCCAACATACAAATCAGAAAAGAGACAGAACCCCCAACCTCTGCCAGTCTTATACCCCTGACATCAAAGCACAAAATCCCATTGTCTTTAAATCCCAAACACAATGCATCCCCCCTGCAGTTCCTCTCTTCCACCCAAACCTCGGTGGTCAGGAAATCCTTCATGTCCATCTCTTTGCATATCCCAAAGGTCAACACTCACATCCTCCTCATCTCCCTAGGAGGTCCAGACCTTTTGTTCCTCTTCAGACGTGAAGCCAAAGTAAGCACACAGGAATATACATGAGAGCATATGAACAGTCATATACATGTGAGCCCGTGAAACTACATATGTGCACCACACTGTCAGGCATATATAGTTCATATGTCACTGCATTTAGTTTCTTAGAAATTTCATAAGGCCCCTGCCATCGATCCAACAGCTTACTGTCACAAGAGGGCAGCAGTAGCAACACCTGCTGACCTGGGTGAAAAACCTTCTTTCTGGCCCTCTTGTCATACCAAGTTTTTTGTTTGGCCTGCGACGTCCTCATGTGCTCCTGAGCCAAAGCAGTCATTCAGTCCAGTTTCTCTCATTTTAATAACGTATGAGACCACATTGTCCTGATCACTCGGTGGACTCTCGCAAATGGGATTAACATGGAATTTACCATCTGGCATGCATTGAAGAGAGATGGACTCTCTTGGGAGAGAGATGGACTCTCTTGGACATGTTACCTATGTTTCGGTAGGTGGATAACATCTGGAGTCGCGGAGTGCTCTCCAAGGAATGATTCTAAAGCCTGTAAATTGTGATGCACAGAATCACATGAGAGGTGAAATTTTTTCTCTAAGTGAACTGTGCCTATTGACATTGACCTTGATTCGGCGCCCTGAAGACATCCATTCCTCCTGGGAAGATAAGGCTGGAAGGAGTTTTGGCTTCTCTTTAACCCAAACAATCAACATCAATTGCTGTTGTTCAGCAGACCGGACTCTTCAAGGACAGCGCTATCATGTGTCTAATACAGAACTTTTATCTGTGTTTTGAAAACATGATCATAACAACTATCCGTTGCCAGGAGGCGTCTCTCTCTGTTGTACATCAACAAATGATACATTCAACACTGCACTCACACTGATTATATATGCTGACTACACATACACTGGTCTCTCATCGCTCTTTGTCAACGTGTGTATTGTTGTCTGCTAAATGTGCATTGAGGGTTTTTTTTTCTTGTAATCATAATCCCGCTCACTGAGCGCTATTCTGATAACTATGGTTTTTTCTCTCACCTACTGTGTCATCCCTTACCCCTTCTTTCTACCCTCCTGTATGACAGGCGCCTCGTCATGGCTGCCGCGTCATTGGGATGCGCCTTTTGTGCGCGCCCAATGTCAAGTCAAATTCCTCATATGTTTACTTGTATGTTTACTTGTAAATGTACTTGGCAATAAAGTTCATTCTGATTCTGATTCTGACTCTCCCAGTGCTCCTTTAACCCCTTGCGCTCTGGTCAATTTCCCTAAAAATGCCAAAAAATAACGTACCCAAAGTAAATCAAAAGCTGTTCTTCAACCCTTTGCACCATCTTCATGGGGTTAGTCTCATTTAAAAGAAAACACTTTGAATTTTTTGGCAAAACAGTCATAATCTCTCTAAGTGCTCCGGCCACTGAGTAACAGTCATCTAAACATACTGAACTTGAAGAAAATAAATTTTGCCTGGGTGTTTTTTTGGATACAAATGCTTGCAAATAACACACATCTGTCAGACCCGGGCTGGAAAATGCAACAGAAATGTAGAACCAAGTGTTATCCAGCTGAGGTCCAAATTTTGTAACAATACCACAAAAAATGAATATATTACACAGCTTTCTTCACAGGTTGTTCCCAGGCATTTTTGAACTGTGCCAAATGGCACAGTTTGGAAAAACGTCTGTAACTTTTGAATGATTCAATATAGAAGCTTGAGCTTGGGCTCTAATGAAAGGTGACACTCAGGGCTGTGTGTGTGTGTGTGGGGGGGGGGGTTGTTTATTCATTCATGAATGAATGAATGAACAAACAAGCCCCCACACACAAAGAAGCATGCCACGTAAAAAATGTGTGGCTTTTTTTTACAAGAAAAAATAACCTACTGTAGCATCATCTCACTTTGGCTCAGCAACAATTATTCTTCTGCTTAAGGACATTTTTGTTTCATCCAGGAATAACGCAAATAAATGGATTTCCTTCCCCCAGGCCACAGCTGAAATCCCCTTTGTTTTGTTAAAACCAGCCTAAGGAATTTCCCCCAATGTCCAGCTTCACTTTTATTGCCCCCATAAAACATGCAACAGATCCACACTCAGCTAATTTCCTTAAACTGTGAAAATGCTGGATTTAAACAACTTTAAAGTACATTATTACAAACTTAATTCTAAACCTTCATTCTTTTCAGAACTATGAAAATGCAGATGGACTCTGATGTTTTTGATGTGGAAAATATGTGTGAAATGCATTAATCTGTGATTTTATATATATATATGCATGCCAATGTTTAGATGAATGTTTACTCCTGCATGTTGATTTAGAAGCACTGCTTATAATTTATACTAATGACTAAAGTTATCTTAGTTTAATACATAAAGGCAAATATTAACTTCCAGTATGTATCAGTTTTGCCTCTAAAACCATGTGACTCCCACAGCCAATCTCTGCACGACAACTCTTCACTCCAAAGGACTCCGAACAATAGACTGTTTGTTCATTGGACTAAAAGTTCATCGAGCCCGCCCACGAAGGACGCTCATTGGCTGAGATTCCGGTCAGGCCGGAATCCCGCGAAACTCAACAGAGCTTATAAAAAGGAGAGAGACTCTTTTTCCAGTCTCTTTCTGCTCCAGACGCGCTTTTTCCCCGGATTTCTTTCCGGCTGCTCGTTTTTTTTTCTGATCTCCTCCATTGTCTACACACAGCAAGGAAGAACAAAAGGACTTCGACCACATGTCGCTTTTCTGAACACAGAGCAGATAACTCGTAATTTATGTAACTTTGTATTTTCTTTTTCTCTTAAATGCCTAGGAATTCCTATTTCTTTGAGCTCAATTCTTAATCGGAGTCAAACTCCAATTTTTATTCATCACTTTTTTTTTCTTTGTTAAACTTTCTGTAAAACCACCGTTTGTTTAATTTTAAGGTAAACTTTAATCTTGACTTTATTTTTATAATATTTTTCTTGACCAAGCACCTACCAGAAACTATTATTTTTATCTAAAGTCCGAAAGTTTCTTTTCTAATTTGAAATCGGATTAGATATCTTTTAATTATTATCGAAGACCTCTTGAAGAAAGACGCAGCCTTCCACGTCACGTGCAGCTGAGGAATCAACGCGCAGCTGTCCCACATCGCTCTGAAGAAACGTCGGCACCATCTGGCTAGAACCCGTTTCAACTGTGGGTCATACGGCCAAGATCCAGCCCCGTTCGACCGCTTGAATTTAAAGGTCGAACTGTGGACCCTGAAATATCTGCGGGCAGATATTTCCTCTAACATCCACAAAAAGACGGACGACAGAACTATCATCACCGGAGAGCACGTGAGCTGCAAAAACTTTAATTCCACTGCTGAATTAACTTCTGAGGTTCGGTAATAATTTATATATCTAATCAGATGCAAATTAAGAAGCCCTTAACATAACTCTTCTTTTTATTAAAATCCCGTTTTTATTTTCTTAAGATTAATTTAGGACTTTTTCATAATTAATAAACTTTCTCCATAAGTTTGCGTTGTTTTTAATAATCTGTTAACTCAAACTGATAGAAATTCGTTTCTCAGTTTAACCCTGGTTCCGAAAATATTGACATTGTTAATCTATCATTTACAAGATTGATTTTATAATTATTAATGAAATTACTACAATGTCTGTTAATCATTTCGTTTAATAAATATTTAAAAATGAGGAGTTGTTGGGAATTTATTTCATTCTGAGTCTGTTTCAAGCCCAGGTATCGAATTCACGAAAAATTTTTGAGACTGATTATTGATTAATTTATTGAGTGATCAAACAGGTATAAAGTGAAATTAAAGATCAAATTGCTTCTTAAAGATAGAAGCTGGTGCCCCTTACGAGTGTTATTAACTTTTCTGACGTATATGAAATGAGATTTGAGCTCAGATTCCAATACATCAATATAAATTAAATAATTCATACCTGATCATATTTATTATTTATTAATATTCCATATTTACGTTACATATATTGGTACCCCGCGTGGAGGCCTGGTTGAACTTGAAACGACTCAAGAATGAAAAATTAAGCTGTGTGTGATTTTGGTCAATTTTAACTCACAAAAAAAAAAAAGGTGGTTCAATTGTCTGCAGCCAGTCTATTGTTTGTCTCTGTGTCATGAGGGGGAGGGGGTGAATTCGCCCCCGATTACTGCTGTGTGTGTGTGTGTGTGTGTCTGCTGACCAAGAGAAGGTGGGGGTGAAGACCCCACTGCACTCTAGTCAGTTTTTAGTTTTTTTGTTGTTTAATGCATGCTTAAACGTGATTACACGCTGAATAATTAAAATAGGCCTGGGAACAAAATAGCGAAGAAATCCTATTTGTTTCCCCATTATTTCAACACCCCACAGGCGAAGCAAACCCTTGGGATTTAATTGAATTAACCATTGTATAAACTTGTTGAATAAAGTTTAGGGAGACCAAAGTTTTCCCGCCTTTGGAAAGCAAGGCGTGGTTTTATGGACTGAAGCTTGAGCGTCCACGTGGCACGTGCACGCTCAGTCGCGCACGCGACCGTCAAGCTGTGCATAAAAAAAACTGCGCATGTGTAGATCGGCTCAGCGACGCCATCTTAAGTCTAGGTAGAGTTCCCTGTAGCCGCCATTTTGAGTAGAGATCCTTGACTCCTTGCGACGTCATTGGGTTTCCTCTTCTGGAAGTGCAGACGAAAACTGCCTCCATCTTGTGGTGAAACATAGGGACTGCAATTTTTATTTAAACTTATAATCTTTAAAGACGGTTTATAACCAAATTAAGTCTTCAAAGTAACTTCAAAGCAATTCATATTATTCGGAATAAACTAAATTTAACACTAATCCAAACTTTTATGCCAAGAATAAAAGGAAAAGGACCTGTTGGCTTCTGAAAGTTTTTTCTCAGTGGTGAAACCCCTCTAACTGCATAGACACCTATAGCAGGAACATATATAAACACTCCTATTGTATTTAATCACTTATATAACCACATATTATGATCTTTTAAGCTAAAAGCAAACATATTTACACACTTATAAGCAAAAGTTACAAACTTTGAAGCTATATGTGTGCTTATTTTGCTGTTTTTAAATGTGATATGGTGTGATTCCCTTCCCACAGAAACCCAGTTTTAGATTAAGGATTCTAATGCTGATGTTTACTCAAGAGTAACATTAAAGTAGAATTAGTCCTGTGCATTTTAACAAATTTACAGACTTATTGAATATTTATAATTTTTCCTCTTTCTCAAATTTAGGAAACCACATTAAGCAATTAACACTTAAGAGAAGCTCTAGGTGTTATTTAAACTCATTGTCATTTCTGGATTCATGTTTTCTCTACAGGAAAAGAAAAACATTTAACCAACCAGCATAATTTTAAAATTTTTCCCAGGATTTAAAAGAAAAGTCAAAAAGGTGCAAACATTGATTATTCTGTAAATAAGAAATTTATAGATCACTATCAAGAAAGATCACTATTGACTTCAATCCTAAGAAATCCTTGGACACCAAATATTCAAACAATTCACTTGTTTCTAATTTGTAAATATTTTAAACATTTAATGCTTCAAAGGAAAATAGGCTTTAACAAATAAAACCAAAGGAAAGCCTTAACTTTAAAAGAAAGTGGAAACTTATAATCTTAAATCTTTAAAGCATTTAGCCTCTTTTGCTTTTGGATTTCTTTTGTAAATAAAATCCTCACTTTCAAAGTGACATTCTGCAAAATTCCAAAGCTAGTTATTGATGACAAATTCCAATACTAGACTTTGAAAATCAAAGGAAAGAAGTCAATCCACACCATTGAAATTTCAGTTTTGTTTTGCGAAACAAATTCAATCCAATTTCAATTCAACTTTATTTATCAATACAGTTTCAGCGAACGAATTAATTGAAGCATCACTACATTTCTAAATAATTTCAAAATTCTATTTCCCATCCTGCAAACCTACAAGTTGAAACAAATTCTAAAGGAACTTTCAACTATCACGGTTGTAACATAAAAATCTCAAGGTTAAACCTTGTTGAACAAATTTAAGGATAATCAAGTTGAATTTTTTTTTTTTTTTTTTATTTAAGTTTTTGTAAAGGGTATACAGGTCATTACAGCAATGCAGTGTTTACATTTTCATCACATGTTCCCTTATTTTCTGATATCTGACAACATTGGAAGATTAATTCTTACAACACCCCTTTTTTTTTTAAAGTGAAAGAAAAAGTGAAATTAAAGAGAAAAAAAAACAAAAAACAAATAACAAAAAAAAACAAACAAACCAGTAAAAAACAAACAAAAAGAAAAAGTAAGTAAATAAAGATAAAAGAGCATCTGAGTAGCTTTGGAACAAAGAGCGGAACCGTTATTGAAATGGTATTTGTCAAAGATTAGATCTAACGGAAGACACATATGCGGTCCAGGGTTGCCAAAAGTTCATGAACCCATCCATGTCCTGTCTCAGTGCGAATGTCAACTATTCCATCGAGTAAATGTCTTGGATCACGTTAGTCCAATCTTCAGGTGTAGGACAGTCCTTCAACATCCATTTTTTAGTTAGAGCTTTTTTGCTTGCCAATATTAAAACATTGAATAAGTATTTTTCTCCTCGTCTTTCCAGTGAGTCCGGTAGTAAACCCAAATACAAAGTTACAAAAGAAAAGGGAACTGTAATTTTGAATATTTTCCCCAATATTGTCTGTACCTTGGTCCAATATTGGTGGATAACTGGGCATGACCAAAACACATGAAAATGATGTGCAGTCTTTTCACCACACAAGCGCCAACAGTTCAATCCCTTATGGGTAAATTTGTTTTGTGCAGGTGTTCTGAAAAATCTTGCCAAGTTTTTCCATCCAAATTCTCTCCACTGCAGGGATGAGGTACTTTTCCATTGCTGTTTATTTAGCTTTTCCCATATTTCCAGTTGTAAAGTGAAATTCCCCTCTTTTTCCCATCTCTCTTTTATATAAGATGTGTTGTCTCCTTTTAAGTCTTGAAGACCTTGGTATATTTTAGAAATGTATCTGATCCCTGGGATCCCTTTATATGCCATTAAGAAGACCTTCAGAACACCTGACTGGGCCCTTTCCAAAACCTCCTTTTTAAGTATATTGTTTATGTGGTGTCTAAGCTGGAAGAACCTGTAAAGGTCTTGATTTATTAGGCCTTGTTTTTTCAAATCTTCAAAACTTCTTAAGATTTGCCCTTTAAAAAAATCGTAATATTTTATCAGCCCTTTCTCCTTCCACTTTTTAAATCTGGTGTCTGTTTTATTAGGAGTAAAGTCCTGATCATAGGCGATCCATTGCAGAAGTCGATAGGGCTCTTTAGTTTGATTCTCTCTGACTATCTTAAACCAAATTTTTAGCGGGGTCTCTATCCACGGGTTAGTGTTATTCAAAAGCTTAGGTAAGGCATTGTTCCCTATTATCGCCTGTAGGGGGATGTCACTTGTTATTTGGCATTCGATCTCCTTCCATTGTGCAGTGTAGACTGGGTTACATATCTCTACTAAAGTTTTAATTTGTGCGGCTTTAAAGTAGTCCCTGATATTTGGCAGCGCGAGCCCACCTTTGTCTTTGTTTAGCTGTAGGGTTCTATATCTGATTCTAGGTCTCTTGCCCTGCCATATGAATCTTGAGATCCTTCTGTCCAGCTCCTGCCATGTTTTTTTGGGAGGTTCTACCTGTATTGTTTGGAAAAGGTATAGAAGACGTGGAAGTATATTCATTTTGACTGCTTCAATTCTTTGTGCAGTACCCAAGAATGGTATCATATTCCATCTTGCTAGGTCAGATTTTATTTTTGTCACCAGTGGATCATAGTTTAGTGATATAATTTTGTTGAGTTGTTTCGGGATATTGACCCCCAGATATTTCATAGATTCCGACTCCCAGTTAGTTTTGAGTTTGCTTAGTGAATAATGATTTGGGTCATAGTTGAATGTTAAAACTTGGGTTTTATGCATATTTAATTTGTACCCCGATAAATCTCCATACTCTGAAAAAACTGAGGTTAGTTCTGGTAAAGAAGTGTCCGGCTGCCCTAGGTATATTAAAATGTCATCAGCAAAGAGTGCTATTTTATGTTCCTTCTGACCAAGTGTAATACCTTGAATTTTTTGGTTTTGTCTTATCCATTGGCTCAGAGGTTCTATGAAGATTGCAAAGAGCAGTGGAGACAGGGGGCAGCCCTGACGACATCCTCTTTCCAGTTCAAAAGATGATGATAAATTACCGTTAATCCTTATTTTAGCTGTTGGTTTTTTATATAATGCCTGTATAGTTCTAATGAAGTTGTTATGAAAATTGAAACTGGATAAGATTCTATATAGAAAAGACCAGTCAACCGAATCGAATGCTTTTTCAGCATCTAATCCCAATATGACTGCATTTAAGTTATATTTTTTTATATGATGAATTATGTGTAAAGTGCGTCGAATGTTGTCTTGTGTCTGTCTTTGTCTTATAAAACCTGTTTGGTCTAAATGAATTAGGTCTGTCAGTATATTTTCTAACCTTTTGGCAAGGATAATGGTAAAAAGCTTATAGTCCTGATTTAGTACACTGATTGGTCTGTAGTTGGAGCACTCTAGTTTATCCTTTTCAGGTTTAGGTATAACTGCAATGACCCCTTCTCTCCAGGAGGGGGGGATTTCCCCTGTGTGGAGGACATAATTAAATGTTTTCAGGAGGAGAGGAGATAGTTGCTGTTTAAAGGTTTTGTACCACTCTGCTGTATAGCCATCAGCTCCTGGGGATTTGTTAGCTTTAAGTTTCATAATTGCTTTTTCCAATTCTTTAGGATGTATTTCTGACAGTAGTGTTTTATTTTGTGACTCCGTAAGTTGGGGAAGGTTTAATGTGTTTAGGAATGCCTCGGATGCGTTTTTATGTTTTTTGTGGGAGTATAAGTTCTTATAGTAATTCTCGAAGTTTTTAAGAATATCCTGAATTCTGAATTTTATTTCCTTTGATACTGGGTCTCTGATTTTGTAGATTGCTCTTTCTGTTTGATGTTTCCTCAATTTATAGGCTAGCAATTTTGCCGATTTACTGCCTGCTTCATAGTATTTTTGTTTCAGAAATGTAAGTTTCTTCTGGATTTCTATTGTGTAGATCTCATTTATTTGGTTTTTAATTTCCTTAATCTTGAGCGAGTCAGTAGAATGAGTGTTGCCTTTGTGTTCTTTTTCTAGGTTCCTAAGTTCTGACTCTAATGTGGATAGTTTTTCTTGTCTTAGTTTCTTTTGGGTTGCCAGTTTTGCAATAATCTTTCCTCTTATTACAGCTTTACATGCATCCCACAGTATTAAAGGGGATACTTCTCCATTATCGTTATCTTCCAAATATCTGAGAATATCTGATTCCAATTCATCTTTCAATGGTCCTTTCAGGACATTTGAATTTAACCTCCAAGAAAATGTATTATTTGTGTATTTTTGGATATTTAAGTCCATGTAGATCGGACTGTGGTCGGAGAGATCCATCAGTCCTATTTTACATGTTTTTACTCTTCCAATGTCTCTATTAAACATAAAAAAATAGTCAATCCTTGAGTAAGATGAATGTGGAGTTGAGTAAAATGTATAGTCTTTTACACTGGGGTTGAGTTCCCTCCACACGTCACAGATTCCCAATTCTTTTAGTAGCATCCGAGTCTTCCTGTTTTGGGTGTTATTTTGATGTGGGGAATTACCAGAAGCATCCCAGTATGGATTCAGTCTAAGATTGAAGTCCCCACCACATATCACTAAACCTTGAGCTTTAGTTATCATTAGGTCGAATACATTTTTATAAAATTTCCAGTTAGCCCCTGGGGGAGCATACACATTCAGCAGGGTGATATCTTCTCCCTCTAGCCGCCCAGTTACCAAACTGTATCTCCCTTCTTTATCTTTGTGTTCTGATTTTTTTTCAAATGTAATTTTGGTTGATATCAATGTCGCTACTCCCCTCCTCCTCCCTGATTTATATGAAGATGAAGAGATCATTTTAAACCCTTGTCTACTGAGTTTATTGTGTTCCACGTCTGTTAGGTGGGTTTCTTGTAAAAGTATTATTCCTGCTTTGTCTTTTTTCATTTTGCCTAGAATCTTGGATCTTTTAACTGGATTCAGGATTCCTTTTACATTATATGAAATTATTTTGGTTACACCCTGTTTCTCCATTGTGTTGTTTTGTTTAGTATAACTGTGTGGTGGCCCTCTTTTGTGCTACTCAGAAACTGAAAGAACATTAAAAACAAGAAAAACATTAAGAACATAGTGTAAAAAACTTTAAAACAAAAAGCTGTCATAAGAACTTCCTGAGCTGAGGTCTTTTTAAAGACCCTGTAAGAGCCTTGATGGAGTGAAGGCTCTGAGGGAAATTCCTCAAACTCTATTACGTGTTGAGGGCCCTCTCTTACCACTGAAAGTAGTCCCATGCTTTTAACGTGAGTTTCAGAACCCAATCCAAACTTGTAATGATTTTTTTTTTTCCTTTTATGCCTAAACCCTGTGAAATTGTGTGCACCCTCCCACCCCCATCACATCAAACATTCACGCAAAAACAGTATTTGTTAGTATGAGGAGAACATGTGGATTATTGTCACATTTCTATTTTAACAAGTTTTTTTTTTTTTTTTTTTATTACAAAGACTTATTTGTTTCAAATAATATGATTGTTCCATGAAATGTTTTACCACATGCTGAATATGCATCTCCTTTAATGTTTGTTACCTTGTATGAGGGGGGTTGGATGTGCGGATTGATTCAAGAGAAAAGAAAAAAAAAAAAAAAGGTCGCTATTCCAACCTGAAAACGGATAGTTTATCCGCGACGCTCTGGTGCTGGGTTTCCCGCTGCTGGTCCGTGGATTTTGAGGGTCTTTGTGTTGTCCATGTTTGCGCTTTGATCTTCTCACTTGGGTCTGCTGCGGGTTTAAATACCGTTACCGGGAGCCCTCTTTTCGCCATGTCAGCTGTTGCTTCTTCCGCCGAATTATAGAGACACGTTTCATCGCCGTAGAAGACCCTTAACTTCGCAGGAAATGGTGTCTGAAAGCGCAATTTCTTCTCTCTTAACACCTTTTTCGCGTCATTGTATTCCCTGCGCTTTTTAAGGACCTCCGGGGCGTAATCGTGTTCCACGTAGACTTTTCTCTCCTGGTGCATAAATCCTTTTTTCTGCCAGGCCAGTCTTACAACCTCTTGTTTTATTTTGAAATTGGAAAATCTTACCAACACCGAACGTGGGGGCGCTTCCGCCGCCGGCCTAGCGGCTAATGAACGATGTGCCTTTTCTATCTTCAAGTCGGTGGTTTGTGGAATATCCAATTTCTCTCTTAGTAAGGATTCCACGCATTCTGCCATTGAGTTAAAACCATTTTCGGTTCCTTCTATCAGACCATGAATTCTTATGTTGTCTCTTCTTTGTTTTCCTTCTTGGTCGGTTAGCTTAGCCTCTATAGCTGCTTGTCTTTTGCGTAGGTCTAGCACAGAATCTTCGAGCACTTTTATTCGATCCTCTGTTTCCAAGATTCGGTTCTCGGCCTGGTCCACTCTGCTGTTTGTCCTTTTCAATTCTTCTCTGAATTCCCGAAATTCGGCCGTAACATCTCGGCGAAATCGTCGTAGCTCCTCAAATAGTGATTTCAGGCTAACCCTTTTGTTAGCTATCACCAGTTCCTCGTCTTCTGAACGGAGATCTTCCAGTTCAGATTCTCCGGCCGATACGTGTCCTGGCCTGAAGAATTTCAGTTTCTTCTGTTTTCCTTTAGACATGATGATTTTGTCTTTTGATTTTCACTCCTCCAAAAATCCGTTAAGTTTGATTTTCAAGGTGTTATCCTGGATTGGGTCTGAGAACTTCAGTGTTAAGCTGCAGTCGCCATGGCGTCCAGACCGGAAGTCCTGAATTTTTTTTTTTAAAGCTAAAATAACAACAACGGTCAAACATGACGAGTCAACAGACAACCGACCCATTTACCAAACTGGATGACCTTCAAACAACATTGGAAGCATGGACTTCTAATTTAATTTCTAGCTTCACAACACGGGTCAAGGAAACACAGCCCGAAGAATTGGAGCAACTCGCTGAAGAACTTTTGAATGAACACACTGAAAAACCACCAGAAGGCAAGGACCTCACCAGTGTGTTAGGTAAGTTTGTGCTAACATTAGTCGCAAGATTAAAGGTAGCCGAGAACGAGCTGGCAAATCAACAAACAACGATCCTATCTCTCCAAGAAGAGAACGAGACACTGAAAGGAAATTTGGAACAATCTCAAGAGGAGAATGACAAAACTCAAAACCAACTGGATGAAGCATTACAAGATTTGGACTGTGCAGAGTCAGAAAAGGAACGGTTGATGCATAACAATGACGCGCTTCATCAAGACAGCAATGAACTTGAAGATGCCCTTCAAGACACAAAGAAGGAACTCAGAAGAGTTGAAGGTCACCTTGAAAATGTGAAGAAGGATTACAAGGAATGTCAACTGCTCCTAAAGGAAAGCCACGAACACTGGGACATCCACCGCACTCCCTCGCCCGATTCCCATTTCGAATACGGACGACCGCGTGGACAGCGTGCGTGTGCCCCTTCAGACCGCGACCTTGACAAGATCGCGTGAAATATCACCAAATTTGATCCAGGACCTACGGGTTCACCTGATGCCAAAGTCTATTTACAGGACATTGATTACTACCTGCGTAAGCACCCTGATGCTACAATTGACGATCGCATCTATCTGATTAAACTAACATCTAACAGGTCAGTATCAAAATTCATAGACAGACAGCCGACAAACATCAAAGCAGATTACACGCTGCTCCGCGAAGCCATCGAAAAGGAGTTCTCCGACGACTGCCTACAAGCAGGGCTAACCGCAGCCCTAGCCGTGAAGCAAGGACGCTCAGAGCCAACACAAGCCTACTACCAGAGACTCCTACTTGCATATTTTGGATCTCAAAATACACCAGGGATGGAAGAAGACCACAATTTCAAGACACTCTTCATCCAAAACCTCCATCCCACTGTGAGTCATTACCTAGGAGTTACAGCTAACCCAAGGTCAAACTCAATAAGTCAGCTGAGAGAGTTTGCACACTATGCGTTCCAAAAACAGCAACAAAGTCGCAACAAGCACGCTGAGCTTGCCACAGTGCTAGCTATTAGCGATGCATCTAACACCTTGGAGTTGGAAGGAGCTCCTCGCTCTTCTCCACCTCCTACACCGCGAGTACATCAACAGCCGAAGCATTTTCCCAAGCGACCCCAGCAAGGTCAAAACCAAACTAGGTCCTCTGGATACCACTTTGGACCAACTTTGCGAAAACCCGACTACCGTCGTAGACCATATCCACGGGATAGGTCACGAGAACGCGATACGAACTACCATGATGACAGATACCGATACGAAGACACGCGTAACCACGACAAATGGTCTCCATCCCATCACAGAAGCTCAGAAGCAGAGACCTATCACAAACCTTGGAAGGAAGAAGAAACTCCTACATTCAGAAGAGAAGCTATTGAAATTGTCCAACACCTCCTAGCAGAGATTCAAAACTACAAAGAGAATAAAACTGCTAACATTCTAGCTATATCAGCTGTGCCAACTCAAAACAAGCGTTCCAAATGAAGGAAACGCAAGAAGAAAAGCCCTCATGCAAATGAGGAAGGACCAAAGGACTCAACGCAGTCCAGTGCTGTTATGGCAGCCCAACCACAGGTCACAGACCACTCCTCTAACATGTCGCAACTCTGTGTCGAACCACCAGTTCCACAATTTCTATGCGATCTAAACGAGAGGGGGGTGGCACGGAAATTCTACCTTCCACTGATCCTTGAAGACATGATGTGTCAGGACGCTGTTTTAGACACCGCTGCTGACATCACTCTCATGTCACACACCCTTTTTGACAAACTACGTGTAGCCGCTAACCATGCTAACAAACATTTGAAACTGGAACCCTGTTCATTAGCTGTGCGACCATATGCGCTTACTAAAACAACCCTGTTGGGCGTATCACTACTAAACATGTCCATTGGACCCATGACCTTGACACATCCGGTCTACGTGTCCAAACTTGACGCCATTCCATTGCTTGTTGGCAAAGACCTACTGAACCATTTTGAGCCACTGATTGATTTCAAGAACCTCAAACTATGGGCTCAAACGCAACACCCTCACCCATTTGACCCAACAAGGACAACTGAATCACAGTGCTTTGTTCTGAACACTTTGGACACCCCAAGTCTCACACAACTAGCACTGTTGGAACAACTGCAACCGAGTGAAAGCGACCGCCAAGACCAAGGTGAGTACTGTCCACGAGAAGTCAAAAGTCACCTTCAAATACAAGGTCAAGCCAAACACTCAAATGATCTTGAAAACTCAATGGCCGAGCAGAAAACCCCAAACGGCCCTCTTGAAACCCTTGATACCCATGATTCAATGGTGGTGTCACATTTTGAAACCCACCCACCCACCCATGAGGCCTGCATGGTCACAAGAGCCACACCAACCGGCTCTCTAGACCCTCTGAAACCTCAAGTTTTTGCGACAACGAACCCTACTTTTGCAAACGCAAGGCACTCAGTCACTCAACCTTGCAAACAAATGATCCATAAAACCGTCAAACACCGGTCGGATAAAATGGTACATGCGCTACCCGCATCTAAACCCTATAACATACCAAAATTGAAACCACTTCATGCCACACAATCTTCTCTGCAGCTATGCAATGGCACTCCTGTTCATGCTTCCGATGAACCATCATCGCCACCGCTCAGAGTTCCTCAAAACCAGAGGGGGGTGATGACTGCCAATGCCCATAACATTCCAGCTGCAGAACACAAAAACGTCAAAACGACATACAAAGCTCCCAAGTCTGTATGTCAAAACCATTCGGACCGAGTCGCTAAACAACAGAAAGCGTATAACGATCAAAAACTCTTGCATGACAAACTGCGAAGGGGGGACAAGATCTTCCACCCCACATTTGTACCACAGACACCTGAAATAAATTTACAGGAAAGGAAAATCACTCCTAAATTCCTGCCCAAGTGGATGAATCCACACATTGTCAACAACAAACTTTGGCCACTCAAGTGCCAAACCCAGGACCCCATTTTCATATGGGCTCACCAAAATCAGAGTAACCTTTACCAAAACCCCATGGGACTTGTCGGGTACAACACTGTCAAAGTAAGTCCATAAATAAGATTAAAACCAAACCTACGTCTGAGAAATAACTGTAGCTAACTACTAGCCTCAGGTACACTCAGTCAAATTTCTCCAATCAGTTAACTGCATCAAAACCTCCAGAAAGGAAAGGGTATATTAAAACCAAATTAGCCCTTAAACAAATTTCAAAGACCTCTGTAAAATCTAATAAACTTCAATCAACTTACTATTACCAAATAGTATACACAAGACATTCAACACCATTAGCTTGAGCTAATAATCTTAAAACTCCCATCAAAGGTGAAAAACAAGCACAAGGTTTAGAGTTTAATCTCTTAAGCTCTATTCTGTAATTTCCCAGTTTTGGGATCAATAAAGTACATCCATCTAAAAGAAATCATTCCACCTCTAAGAGGAATTTTCATTTGCCAACCAGGTATCTAAAGAAAGATCAACAAGAAGATTAAGATCCCAAACCACTCACCTTTATGTTTGCCAAGATGATGGCCCTCCTGTTTATCAGTTTAGCCATCTGCCTAGCAATCACACCCACTGTTACCCAGTCAGAATTGGGCCAAGCCAAAACGAAAGGTCAAAGATCCTCGGATGGATTCTTAATAATAGCCTCATCGTTAGAGCCTCTAGTTAACCTTAGCATGCCCACTGTTAATTCGGTCAACACCGTTAAACCAAAATGCCAGGTTGTCAAACCACAAATCGTTACCAAAATCTTACAAGACACTGTGTTGGTTTTGAATGCTTGCTCAGAAGCTTCAGTCAAACTCAACAAGGTCTTGAACTCTTTGCTCTTTGTGTTAAAGGTTGACTATGCTCACACACAGCCAATGTCTATGTTACTCTCAGAAGTAGCTAGAAACATTAGCTTTTCAGTTAACGCTTTAGCAATGAATATGCTCTCTCATCATATCCTTTTTGCAGTAAATCCAAATTTACTTCTCATTGCCATCCAAAGAATGATAACGACATCCTATGCCCACTCAGTTTTTCCGAACAAAAGCCTCAAACATCCTATGATTTGGACATCTGTGGAACCATGGTTTAGTCTAACTAAACAAATTCAATTTGAACCTCCTTGAGTCACCTCAATATTGATTAGTCTGAATCTACCTCAAATATGAAAGAATTTTATTTTTGCTTTTGACTAAGATTTTTGGATACATGCATGTGTATATACAAATAATCCTTTATACTTTATTTAGATTTTATGCACATTTAAACTGTTTTTGAAATTTTTACTAGATATTTTTCAGCAAACCCAAAACATTTATATCAAGTATGTCAAAACCCACATACTTCTAGTTCATTTTTTTTTACAGTCTTTACAGGCTTATACAGAACTTTAGTATATCCTAGACAATTATACAATGTTTATATTTGGTCATGCCAAAATTATTTTTGAAATTTCCAGAAGTTTTTCAGAAAACCAAATTTAAGGGCCTACACTTTGGAATAGATACTGTTCACAAGCTTAAGACTTATCGACATCAGAACTTTAGTTCAGCATTTGGATCAAGCCTCGCCAAATTGGAATTTGATGCCTAGGATTGCTATCAACGCTGAATCAACGTCACCATTGATACCAGAGGGGGGACTGTAGCATCATCTCACTTTGGCTCAGCAACAATTATTCTTCTGCTTAAGGACATTTTTGTTTCATCCAGGAATAACGCAAATAAATGGATTTCCTTCCCCCAGGCCACAGCTGAAATCCCCTTTGTTTTGTTAAAACCAGCCTAAGGAATTTCCCCCAATGTCCGGCTTCACTTTTATTGCCCCCATAAAACATGCAACAGATCCACACTCAGCTAATTTCCTTAAACTGTGAAAACGCTGGATTTAAACAACTTTAAAGTACATTATTACAAACTTAATTCTAAACTTTCATTCTTTTCAGAACTATGAAAATGCAGATGGACTCTGATGTTTTTGATGTGGAAAATATGTGTGAAATGCATTAATCTGTGATTTTATATATATATATGCATGCCAATGTTTAGATGAATGTTTACTCCTGCATGTTGATTTAGAAGCACTGCTTATAATTTATACTAATCACTAAAGTTATCTTAGTTTAATACATAAAGGCAAATATTAACTTCCAGTATGTATCAGTTTTGCCTCTAAAACCATGTGACTCCCACAGCCAATCTCTGCACGACAACTCTTCACTCCAAAGGACTCCAAACAATAGACTGTTTGTTCATTGGACTAAAAGTTCATCGAGCCCGCCCACGAAGGACGCTCATTGGCTGAGATTCCGGTCAGGCTGGAATCCCGCGAAACTCAACAGAGCTTATAAAAAGGAGAGAGACTCTTTTTCCAGTCTCTTTCTGCTCCAGACGCGCTTTTTCCCCGGATTTCTTTCCGGCTGCTCGTTTTTTTTTCTGATCTCCTCCATTGTCTACACACAGCAAGGAAGAACAAAAGGACTTCGACCACATGTCGCTTTTCTGAACACAGAGCAGATAACTCGTAATTTATGTAACTTTGTATTTTCTTTTTCTCTTAAATGCCTAGGAATTCCTATTTCTTTGAGCTCAATTCTTAATCGGAGTCAAACTCCAATTTTTATTCATCACTTTTTTTTTCTTTGTTAAACTTTCTGTAAAACCACCGTTTGTTTAATTTTAAGGTAAACTTTAATCTTGACTTTATTTTTATAATATTTTTCTTGACCAAGCACCTACCAGAAACTACTATTTTTATCTAAAGTCCGAAAGTTTCTTTTCTAATTTGAAATCGGATTAGATATCTTTTAATTATTATCGAAGACCTCTTGAAGAAAGATGCAGCCTTCCACGTCACGTGCAGCTGAGGAATCAACGCGCAGCTGTCCCACATCACTCTGAAGAAACGTCGGCACCATCTGGCTAGAACCCGTTTCAACTGTGGGTCATACGGCCAAGATCCAGCCCCGTTCGACCGCTTGAATTTAAAGGTCGAACTGTGGACCCTGAAATATCTGCGGGCAGATATTTCCTCTAACATCCACAAAAAGACGGACGACAGAACTATCATCACCGGAGAGCACATGAGCTGCAAAAACTTTAATTCCACTGCTGAATTAACTTCTGAGGTTCGGTAATAATTTATATATCTAATCAGATGCAAATTAAGAAGCCCTTAACATAACTCTTCTTTTTATTAAAATCCCGTTTTTATTTTCTTAAGATTAATTTAGGACTTTTTCATAATTAATAAACTTTCTCCATAAGTTTGCGTTGTTTTTAATAATCTGTTAACTCAAACTGAAAGAAATTCATTTCTCAGTTTAACCCTGGTTCCGAAAATATTGACATTGTTAATCTATCATTTACAAGATTGATTTTATAATTATTAATGAAATTACTACAATGTCTGTTAATCATTTCATTTAATAAATATTTAAAAATGAGGAGTTGTTGGGAATTTATTTCATTCTGAGTCTGTTTCAAGCCCAGGTATCGAATTCACGAAAAATTTTTGAGACTGATTATTGATTAATTTATTGAGTGATCAAACAGGTATAAAGTGAAATTAAAGATCAAATTGCTTCTTAAAGATAGAAGCTGGTGCCCCTTACGAGTGTTATTAACTTTTCTGATGTATATGAAATGAGATTTGAGCTCAGATTCCAATACATCAATATAAATTAAATAATTCATACCTGATCATATTTATTATTTATTAATATTCCATATTTACGTTACACTACAGTGCACTAAAAATTATACTAAAATATCTGTAATATAGAAGATAACTCCCACCCTCCCCACCCCCCCGCTACAGAAGACGGACATCGCCCAGTGCGCCGCGGTCACGGTGCGCCACGGTCTACTACGCACAGTTGTAATTTACCGATCGGTCAAAAGTCATTTTGGTTACAATTTTCAGGGATAAAGAATAATTTAGCTTATAACACTTACCTGTCCACAACAGCAGTGTCGCTGGCGAACTTCTCTTCCTCATTGTCAGATGAACATGACGCTGGTCCGCTTGTTACGGACTCGTGGTTCTGGTCACGCGACCCGGTCAAACCATAATTCCATTATTGTGGTTTTGCGCTTCCATGATTGCGGTTTTGGCGAATGATTTTTCAAAACAAATAAGAACAGTAGTAAGAAAAAAAGACTGGCGAACGCGTGTGTGTCACCCAGCGGCTAAAACAAAACAGATTTTGCAAGGGAGGCACGCTTTCGAACTACTGTGCTTCAATTGGCTCACTGTATTCGCAGCCATTGGTAGGCGGGTCCTTCTTGCTAGGTTTTCAGTCATTGGATCTTCAAGGTTTCAGAAACCCAATTCAAGGCTCTTATTAGTCGAATGAGAGGTCAGTCACATCTAAACCAATCAAAGCACTCCTTTGGCTTTCTATTCACGGCTGTGTCTGTAGTGGAAGAACGGAAATGCAGCTTTTTTTTTTTCAGTGCCTCAGACGCCCTCATGCGCCCTAGGATGCAGAGACATGTCCGCCCGCGGTACGCCGAAGTGCAACAGGTTAATAAGTCCAGTGGGCCCCTCACCTGACGACCATATAGTAGTTCAAAAGGTGAGAATGTGGTTAACCCCCACAACAGACTGGGACAATCAGAGCGCACATCTGGAGCGATTAACATTACAGTGAAATGTGTGTATTAATGTCAACAGGCAGCCTCGCTTCGTCTAGCTTTTTCCTGCTCAGTACTGTGATGTTAATGTGCATGCATTATGCACATGCATTGTGTTCATGCTTCCTGCTCTTACTGTGATGCAAATGTCCCATGCCTTTCATGTATTGTCTGTAGTTGGGTATAAAAGCTGCATTGCTCTGTAACTCACCCTCTCACTCTTACCACTGCTTTTGACTACTGCTGCTGAGAGCCTGAGGACCCGCTCCAGCCTGCCTGCACAAGGGCTGGAGTGAGTTCCTATGATGGCGGTATGATTTAATAAACCTACTTAAAACCCTCAGTTCGCTGCTTATAAATCTTTACCACCACAAGAAGACTGTTGAAGCCTGGGGAACCTCCCAATAAGCAAATAACAAGTATGGCACCCATTGGTCCCAATCCAAGCCTGTATCGGAAACAAATTTTTGCAGCATGTTTTTCAAAGTCTGGTTAAATCGCTCAACCAGTCCATCTGCCTGAGGGTGATATGGGGTGGTCTTAATTCCCTTAATACCCAACAGCTTATATACCTGCTGCAACAGTTTTGTTTTTTTTGTTTTTTTTTTGGGGGGGGGGGGTTAGTCATTTAGATTCATTTATTTCATTAAATACAATTTTTTTTTTTTTTAAGTTTTTGTAAAGGGTATACAGGTCATTACAGCATTGCATTGTTTACATTTTCATCACATGTTCCCTTATTTTTTGCTATTTGACAACATTAGTAGGATAATTATTACAACACCCCTTTTTTTTAAAGTGAAAGAAAAAGTGAAATTAAAGAGAATAAAATAAAAAAACGAACAAACAAACAAACAGAACAGCAAAAAACAAACAAACAGAAAATTAAGTAATTAAAAGTAAAAGAGCATCTGAGTAGAGTTGGAACAAAGAGCGGGACCATTATTGAAATGGTATTTGTCAAAGATTAGATCTAATGGAAGACACATATGCGATCCAGGGTTGCCAAAAGTTCATGAACCCATCCATGTCCTGTCTCAGTGCGAATGTCAACTTTTCCATCGAGTAAATGTCTTGAATCACGTTAATCCAATCTTCAGGTGTAGGACAGTCCTTCAGCATCCATTTTTTAGTTAGGGCTTTTTTACTTGCCAATATTAAAACATTGAATAAGTATTTATCTCCTCGTCTTTCCAGTGAGTCCGGTAGTAAACCCAAATACAAAGTTACAAAAGAAAAGGGAACTGTTATTTTGAATATTTTCCCCAATATTGTCTGTACATTGGTCCAATATTGGTGGATAACTGGGCATGACCAAAACACAGGAAAATGATTTGCAGTCTTTTCACCACACAAGCGCCAACAGTTCAACCCCTTATGGGTAAATTTGTTTTGTGCAGGTGTTCTGAAAAATCTTACCAAATTTTTCCATCCAAATTCTCTCCACTGCAGGGATGAGGTACTTCTCCATTGCTGTTTATTTAGCTTTTCCCATATTTCCAATTGTAAAGTGAAATTCCCCTCTTTTTCCCATCTCTCTTTTATATATGATGTGTTGTCTCCTTTTAAGTCTTGAAGACCTTGGTATATTTTAGAAATGTATCTGATCCCTGGGATCCCTTTATATGCCATTAAGAAGACCTTCAGAACACCTGACTGGGCCCTTTCCAAATCCTCCTTTTTAAGTATATTGTTTATGTGGTGTCTAAGCTGAAAGAACCTGTAAAGATCTTGATTTATTAGACCTTGTTTTTTCAAATCTTCAAAACTTCTTAAAGTTTGCCCCTTAAAAAAAATCGTAATATTTTATCAGCCCTTTCTCTTTCCACTCTTTAAATCTAGTGTCTGTTTTACTGGGGGTAAAGTCTTGATCATAGGCAATCCATTGCAGAAGTCGATAGGGCTCTTTAGCTTGATTCTCTCTGACTATCTTAAACCAAATTTTTAGCAGGGTCTCTATCCACGGGTTAGTGTTATTCAAGAGTTTAGGTAAGGCATTGTTCCCTATTATCGCCTGTAGGGGGATGTCACTTGTTATTTGGCATTCGATCTCCTTCCATTGTGCAGTAAGAGATAAGTAAGATAAGTCTGCTGTGATGTTTGATGTTGCGTTTAAATGTACAGTTTGTTATGTATATGTTATTTGTTACATTAGTGCCCTCTTAAATGTCTAACCATGTTTTTTTTCTTGTAGATGCATTTTACTGCTTTTTTACATCTTGGCCAGGGGACTACAGATGAAAACTAGCCTTTTGGCTAATTCTGGCTTTTTTAACCATGTGTAATCATGTGTTTTATGAAATTGCATTGTCCTTTTTCAAATAAACTAAACTAAACCAGTGTAGACTGGGTTACATATCTCTATTAAAGTTTTAATTTGTGCGGCTTTAAAATAGTCCCTGATATTTGGCAGCGTGAGCCCACCTTTGTCTTTGTTTAGCTGTAAGGTTCTATATCTGATTCTAGGTCTCTTGCCCTGCCATATGAATCTTGAGATCCTTCTGTCCACCTCCTGCCATGTTTTTTGGGGAGGTTCTACCGGTATTGTTTGGAAAAGGTATAGAAGACGTGGAAGTATATTCATTTTGACTGCTTCAATTCTTTGTGCAGTACCTAAGAATGGTATCATATTCCATCTTGCTAGGTCAGATTTTATTTTTGTCACCAGTGGATCATAGTTTAGTGTTATAATTTTGTTGAGTTGTTTCGGGATATTGACCCCCAGATATTTCATAGATTCCAACTCCCAGTTAGTTTTGAGTTCACTTAGTGAATAATGATTTGGGTCATAGCTGAATGTTAAAACTTGGGTTTTATGCATGTTTAATTTGTACCCCGATAAATCTCCATAGTCTGAAAAAACTGAGATTAGTTCTGGTAAAGAAGTGTCTGGCTGCCCTAGGTATATTAAAATGTCATCAGCAAAGAGTGCTATTTTATGTTCCTTCTGACCAAGTGTAATACCTTGAATTTCTTGATTTTGTCTTGTCCATTGGCTCAGAGGTTCTATGAAGATTGCAAAGAGCAGTGGAGACAGGGGGCAGCCTTGACGACATCCTCTTTCCAGCTCAAAAGATGATGATAAATTACCGTTAATCCTTATTTTAGCAGTTGGTTTTTTTATATAATGCCTGTATAGTTGTAATGAAGTTGTTATGAAAATTGAAACTGGATAAGATTCTATATAGGAAAGACCAGTCAACCGAATCGAATGCTTTTTCAGCATCTAATCCCAATATGACTGCATTTAAGTTATATTTTTTTATATGATGGATTATGTGTAAAGTGCGTCGAATGTTGTCTTGTGTCTGTCTTTGTCTTATAAAACCTGTTTGGTCTAAGTAAATTAAGTCTGTCAGTATGTTTTCTAACCTTTTGGCAAGGATAATGGTAAAAAGCTTATAGTCCCGATTTAATACACTGATTGGTCTGTAGTTGGAGCATTCTAGTTTATCCTTTTCAGGTTTAGGTATAACTGCAATGACCCCTTCTCTCCAAGAGGGGGGTATTTCCCCTGTGTGGAGGACATAGTTAAATGTTTTCAGGAGGAGAGGAGATAGTTGCTGTTTAAAGGTTTTGTACCATTCTGCTGTATAGCCATCTGCTCCTGGGGATTTGTTAGCTTTAAGTTTCATAATTGCTTTTTCCAATTCTTTAGGTTGTATTTCTGACAGTGGTGTTTTATTTTGTGATTCCGTAAGTTGGGGAAGGTTTAATGTGTTTAGGAATGTCTCGGATGCGTTTTTATGTTTTTTGTGGGAGTATAAGTTCTTATAGTAATTCTCGAAGCTTTTAAGAATATCCTGAATTCTGAATTTTATTTCCTTTGATACTGGGTCTCTGATTTTGTAGATTGCTCTTTCTGTTTGTTGTTTCCTCAATTTATAGGCTAGTAATTTTGCCGATTTACTGCCTGCTTCATAGTGTTTTTGTTTCAGAAATGTAAGTTTCTTCTGGATTTCTATTGTGTAGATCTCATTTATTTGATTTTTAATTTCTTTAATCTTGAGCGAGCCATTAGAATGAGTGTTGTCTTTGTGTTCTTTTTCTAGGTTCTTGAGTTTTGACTCTAGTGTGATTAGTTTTTCTTGTCTCAGTTTCTTTTGGGTTGCCAGTTTTGCAATAATTTTTCCCCTTATTACAGCTTTGCACGCATCCCACAGTATTAAAGGGGATACTTCTCCATTATCGTTTTCTTCCAAATATCTGAGAATATCTGATTCCAATTCATCTTTCAGGGGTCCTTTCAGGACATTTGAATTCAACCTCCAGGAAAATGTATTATTTGTGTATTTTTGGATGTTTAAGTCCATATACTGTAGATCGGACTGTGGTCAGAGAGATCCATCAGTCCTATTTTACATGTTTTTACTCTTCCAATGTCTCTATTAAACATAAAAAAGTAATCAATCCTTGAGTAAGATGAATGTGGCGTTGAATAAAAAGTATAATCTTTTACATTGGGGTTGAATTCCCTCCATACGTCACAGATTCCCATTTCTTTTAATAGCATCTGAGTTTTCTTATTTTGAGTGTTATTTTGAGTGTTATTTTGACCTGTTGCATCCCAGTATGGATTCAGTCTTAGATTGAAGTCTCCACCACATATCACTAAACCTTGGGCTTTAGTTATCATTGGGTCGAATACATTTTTATAAAATTTCCATTTAGCCCCTGGTGGTGCATATACATTCAGCAGGGTGATATCTTCTCCCTCTAGCCGCCCAATTACCAAACTGTACCTCCCGTCTTTATCTTTGTGTTCTGATTTTTTTTCAAATGTAATTTTGGTAGATATCAATGTCGCTACTCCCCTCCTCCTCCCTGACTTATATGAAGATGAAGAGATCATTTTAAACCCTTGTCTATTGAGTTTAGTGTGTTCCACGTCTGTTAGGTGGGTTTCTTGTAAAAAATATTATTTCTGCTTTGTCTTTTTTCATTTTGCGTAGAATCTTGGATCTTTTAACTGGATTCAGGATCCCTTTTACATTGTATGAGGCTATTTTGGTTACACCCTGTTTCTCCATTGTATTTTCTTATTTAGTATAACAGTGTGGTGGCCCTCTTTTTTGCTACTCAGAAACAGAAAGAACATTAAGAACATAAAAAACATTAAGAACATAGTGTACGAAACTTTAAAACAAAAAACTGTCAAAAAAAAACTTCCTGAGCTGGGGTCTCTTTAACCACTTGCGCTCCGTTGTTCCGTGGGCGGGCAAGTCTCTGCGTCCTATGACGCACGAGGGCGCGCGAGGGCGCGCTCGTGCGCCCTCATGTGCATGACGCATGATGGTGGTGATGGTGATGTAGTAGCGTCCAAGCGCCACTCAAAAAAAAACTGCAGAGACAGCCGCGAACAGATTAGTTCATCTGATTGACCTCTCATTCGACTAATAAGAGCCTTGAATTGGGTTTCTGAAACCTTGAAGAACCAATGAATGAAAATCTAGGAAGGAGGACCCGCCTACTGTGAACGCAGGAGCCAATTGAAGCACAGAAATTCTGGCTGGGTGAAGCGATATTTACTGCTGCCACAGATGAAAACAAAGGACGCTGGACAAATCTCCTACAGACCCAGGCTCACCCAGCAGCATGGAGAACACCCATAAGTGGGACCTGCACTCATTCCAGCAGAATAGACGGAGGCCGACGACAAAAGTCGTAAATCATTCGCCAAAACGGCAATATGTAATGGAATTATGTTGATCGGGATCCACGAGCGGAGCAGCGTCGCGTTCGTCTGACGCGTGGGAAGAGCTGTTCGCCACGACTCTGCTGCTTTGAAGAGGTAAGGTGTTATAAGCTAAATTATTATTTATCCCTGAAAACTGTAATCCAAAAATGACTTTTGACCGATCGGTAATTTACAACTGTACTGCGCACGAAATACGAAGTGCGTGCGCCGCGATAAACGGTTCATTTGCCGTGTTCGGACCGTGAACGCCCCCCACCCGCTGCAGAAGAGGAGAGGGGGGGGGCACGGTCCGAACGCTCCTCGGTCGGCGGGAGGAAGCATATCAGTCTATTCCATCATGTAGCGATGGCCCTCTTCTGTACCGAGGGGGGGGGGGGCGTTCACGGTCCGTTCACGGTTCCCCCCCCCCCACACACACACAGTAGCGAGGGGGGGGGGGGAGCCGCTGTGAAAACATGCAAGGAAAAAAAAAAAAAAAAGAGTGTATTCCATCTTGTAGCGAGGGCCGAATTTGGTCCTTGGTAGCAGGGGGGGGGGGGAACGACCCCCCGCCCACACACACACACACAGACACAGCCCTGAGTGTGACCTTTCATTAGAGCCTAAAATGAAAATTCTACATTGAATTATTCAAATGTTACAGACGTTTTTCCAAACTGTGCCATTTGGCACAATTTGGCACAGTTCCATAACGCCTGGGAACTACCTGAGAACAAAGCTGTGTAAAATATTCATTTTTTGTGGTATTGTTACCAAATTTGGATCTCAGCTGGATAATACTTGGTTCTACATTTCTGTTGCATTTTCCAGCCGGATCGGACAGCTGTGTGTTATTTACAAGCATTTGTATCCAAAAAAATACTGTGTCCAAATTTTTTTTCTTCAAGTTCAGTATGTTTAGATGACTGTAACTCAGTGGCCGGAGCACGTAGAGAGATTATGTTTTTTTTTTGTCAAAAAATTCAAAGTGTTTTCTTTTAAATGAGACCAACCCCATGAAGATGCTGCAAAGAGTTGAATAACAGCTTTCGATTTACTTTGGGCACGGTTTTTTTTGGCATTTTTAGGAAAATTGCCCGGAGTGCAGGTGGTTAAAGACCCTGTAAGAGCCCTGATGGAGTGTAGGCTCTGAGGGAAATTCCTCAAACTCTGTTACGTGTTGAGGGCCCTCTCTTACCCCTGTAAGTTGTCCCATGTTTTTAACGTGAATTTCAGATCCCAATCCGAATTTGTAATGATTTTTTTTTTATTTTTTTTATTTTTTTATGCCTATACCCTATGAGATTGTGTGCACCCTCCCACCCCCATCACAGCAAACATTCACTCTAATACAGTATTTGTTAGTGTAGGGAGAGCATGTGGGTCATTGTTACATTTCTATTTTAACAAGATTTTTTTTTTCCTTTAAATTAAGAAGACATTTGTTTCTAATGCTATAACTGCTCCATGAAAGGTTTTACCACATGCTGATTCTGCATCTCCTTTAATGTTTGTTACCTTGTAGGAAGGGGGATGGAAGTGCAGAATGACTGAAAAGAAAAAAAACAAAAAGGTCGCTATTCCTACCTGGAAATGGGAAGCTTATCTTTGTAGCTCTGGGGCTGGGTTTCCCGCTGCTGGCCCGTGGATTTTGAAGGTCTCTGAGTGGACCACGTTTGAGCTCTGATCCTCTTGCTCAGATTCGCTGCGGGTTTAAACACCGATACCGGGAGCCCTCTTCTCGCCATGTCAATTGTTGCTTCTTCCGCTGAATTATAGAGACATGACTCTTCACCGTAAAAGACTCTTAACTTCGCAGGAAATGGCATCTGAAAGCGTAGATTCTGTTCCCGTAGAACCTTTTTGGCGTCGTTATATTCCCATCACTTTTTAAGAACCTCCGTGGCGTAATCATGTTCCACGAAGACTTTTCTCTCTTGATGCATAAATCCTTTTTTCTGCCAAGCCCGTCTTACAACCTCTTGTTTTATTTTGAAATCGGAGAATCTTACCACCACCGAACGTGGGGGCGCTTCTGCCACTGGCTTTGCGGCTAATGTACGATGGGCCTTTTCTATCTTCAAATCGGTGGTTTGTGGAATATCCAGCTTCTCTCTCAATAAGGATTCCACGCATTCCGCCATTGTGTTGAAACTATCTTCAGCTCCTTCTTTCAGACCGTGAATTCTGATGTTGTCTCGTCTCTGTCTTCCTTCTTGGTCGGTTAGCTTAGCCTCCAACCTTGACTGTTTTTTGTGTAAATCCAGCATAGAATCTTCAAGCACTTTTATTCTTTCTTCAGCTTCCAAGATTCGGTTTTCGGCTGGTCCATTCTGCTGTTCGTCCTTTTTAATTCCTCTCTGAATTCATGAAATTCGGCCCGAAATTGTCGTAATTCATCAAATAGCGATTTCAAGCTAACCTTTTTGTTAGCTAGGCCCAGCTCCTCGTCTTCTGTACGGCGGTCCTCCGGTTCAGATTCTGCGGCCACTGCGCGTCCTGACCTGGGGAATGTCAGTTTCTTCTGTTTTTGGTTAGGCATGGTGTTTTTGTCTTTTGATTTTTATTCTTCCAAAAATCCGTTAAGTCTGATTTTGAAGATGTTTTCCTTGGATTGGGTCTGGGAGCTTCAGCGTTAAGTTGCTATCACCATGGCATCCAGATGCTGCAACAGTTTTGATAAGAAATTTGTTCTACAGTCTGTTAGGATCTCTCTGGGTATGCCTACCCTCGAAAATAACTGAATAAGGCAGTTGGCAACCTGCCTAGCCTTAATAGATTTTAGTGGGAAGGCTTCTGGTACTGAGTAGCATAGTCACAAATCACCAGAATGTATCTATTACTGAGGAGCTTCTCTCTAGGGGGCCAACTACATCCATCCCTATTCTGTCAAATGGTGTTCCAATGACTGGTAATGGCTGCAGTTGGGCACGGGCTACTCCCCTAGGTGATGTAATCTGGCATATTTGACATGTTGTGCAGAACTCCTTTATCTGGGTATACATTCCCGGCCACACAAACCTTCTAGCAGTTCTTTATAGAGTTTTCTGGAATGCTAGATGACCTGCCCAAGGGATAACATGTCCTAGTTCCATAACCTTTGGTGTGAGGCCCTGTGGCAAAGCTATAGCCATAACTTCACCTTGCTGTTGATACAAAATGTCCTTTTTGACAACATACACGGCCTCAGCCAAACAATCCACTCTGCCCTGTTTCACACCCTCAATCTCTGAGACTTTAACAAACCAAGGTTCTAGCGCTGGGTCAGCTTTCTGGAGTGCAGCTATGTCAGGAGGGATGTCAAAGTCTACTAACTGGCTTAGCTGTTGTGTTTCTTCACCCAAGTTCTTCACTGAAGCTAAAACCTTGTCTCTTCTTCTCTGAGCCTTGGATTTTGGCTGCTTAATAGGGCCTGCCTCTATCCCAGAATCATAGAAAGGCAACTCCTGGAGAACACTGGCAGCCCTCTGTGCCCTGGTTGTCATCATATTACAATTTTTCCCAACAGGTGTATTAAGCCTCTGCTCAATAGCGCCACCTGCCTGTCCCTCCTCAGTTTGTTGTCTGTCCCTAACCTGTTGTATGATGTCCAACAAAGTTGGAACATCATTGCCAAGAATAACTGAATAAGGCAAATCAGGCACAAGAGCTACAGGAAGGAGATAAGTTTGACCCCCCACTGTTAAATAAACCTCAGCAGTCGGGTACAACTTCTTATCTCCATGAACACAACTGATATTCACTGTAGACTCACTCCACGAATCTCTAGGGACCAAACTGGGCAGAACAACAGTCTGAAAACAATCAGAGTCCAACAAGGCCTCTTCACACTGACCATTAAGCAGAACAGTTGTTTTATACTGTATATTTCACTGTGAACTGGTGCTGACAGAGTGGGTCTTAGAACTGAGCATAACAATGAAGGCTTATCATTTTTTGTGGCAGGACATGAATATTGAGTGTGACCGATTTTATTACACTGATAATAGCGTATATCTTTATTAGAAACAAAACGTGACTTTTTGCTACCATTATATCAGCCATTTGTGATCTGACTGGAACTGGAATACAGTCTTATTTTGAGCTTGACCACCCCTTTCACCCCCATTAGACTTACTTCGTGTGGTGAAAGAGCCGTCACGGCTGAGAGTAGGTCTCCTGCTCCCAGACCTGGCTGACTGAAAGACCTCCGCAAGATGAGTAGCGCCCTCTGCAGTCTTCGGGTCCCACTCTTGTATCCAGATTCCCTGTTCCGGGTCCACCATCCGCAGAAACTGCTCCAAAATCATCAGTTCCGAAATCTCTTTTACAGTTGAGGTCTCTGGTTTAATCCATTTACAAAACAGGTCCTTTAAACGTACATAAAGTTCACGGGGGGGGCGGGGTGTTCATCCTGATGAATGTCCAGGGACCGAAACCTTCTCCTATAGGTGTTGGGTGTTATTTCATATTTAATTAAAATTGCTTCCTTCACTTTGACATAATTGTCCCTGTCAGCAATGACCATAAGCACATACGCACTCCGTGCTTTACCTGTGAGCAGAGGAGCCAACTGAATAGCCCACTCTTCTTTACGCCAGTGGCAGACCGTAGCGATCCTCTCAAACGTCGCCAGATAGTGCTCGATGTCGTCCTCGGGTGAGAGCGGATTCAGCCTGGGCTCGTGGTGCATTTGCGTCGTCCTCGGCTGCACCTGCAACAGTAGATTATCCTCCTGTGGGCTGACCCGACTGGCCGTCCCCCTGGGGTCTCCCTCCGAAGCATCGTCGTCTTCACTGCATTCAGCCCAGCTCCCATACTCCTCTCTCAGCTCCGCAACTTGTGACTTCATCTGGCGAATTTGATGATTCATAGTCTGCCACCTTTGTTCTTGAAGAGAGGCTTCTTCCTCCCTCTGACGGTCTCCGACTGTCAGTAACCGTACCATGGGCTTCACCAAGCTCGTTAATTCTCCCAGCTTGTCCAGTCCACTGGCCCCCTGCTCCTCAGTTGCCATACCTGTGTCAAAGTCCTCTAATTGCTCTTGTTGCCTTGTTATTTTCCTTCTGGACATTGTTCCTTCTATCCCTTGTTGTCACACCTTAATTTGACGACACCAAACGTTGCCATTTGTCAGGGAACAAACCACTTCTGACACCAATTGTCACAGGTTCGAGTGGTCAAGGCACACCAGATAAGGAACGGAGGCTTCCAAACAGTTTGCAATCAGCAATTTTCCATTTATTCCAAAATACTTCACAGGCAATAACTCCAATGAACATCTGACACCCCACACATAAACCAAATGACCAACACCTGTTATATACTAGGTGAGATAATTAGAGTTAAATGGACCCTACCAAAATTCCATGCAAAACAATAAACATTTTCACATCTCCACATACCCAGTAATATCTAAGAGTCATAAATACATAAATAATTCTCCCCCTATTTACAGAATAAATACATACCATAAATAACACAATAAATAGTTTTCAAACCCATATATAATATATATATATATATATATATATATATATATATATATATATAATCACCCCTTGCTCAACCATCACATGCCTCCTTCCTCCTGGCATCCTTTAAAAGGCATTCAAACCCCTAAGGAGTCTTTTGCCTGGATACCACCAGGAAGCATGCTGGCAAAGGTACGTGGATTTAATATTCAATTGCTTTACCCAGTTAATACAATTAACCTTAACATTTCTCACAAAAGGAATTCAAATCAGTCAAAAACAGATCTCCAAATAAATGTGCACTTTATCCATACAATCATTAACATTTACAAATACTACACATATAATATAATCACAAAAACTGTAGCAGTGGCGACATTCCGTCGTCACAAAGTCCCTGTCCTCTAAAAATTCCTCAGTTACTGTGCCATTTATATCTACATTCCTGCCACCCCACAATGTATTATGTACATTAAAATCCCCACACCAAACCACCTTACCATGTGCTTGCTTATTTACAGTGTTCCAAGTGTCAACTGTCAATCTGTTACATGGATTATACTAATTAATAATTGTAATTTTGTCTTTTACTGCCCAGATTTTTACCATTATTGATTCATGTTCTTCCCTATTTCCATTATTTTGTAACTTGGTCCATTATGCACAAAAGTTGCTACACCTCCTCCTCTACCAGTTTCGCTGTCGTTCCTTGTAGATGTGTATCCTTGAATAACAAAATCCAGCTGAGGTTTTAGTATGCAGATTACCTGGGTTTTGTCTTGCATATCAGATACACACTTTTTGAATTCTTGCCCATTTGATATGAGACTTCTGGCATTCCACTGCTAAATTGTGATTACCCTTACAACCCACCAGCCCATGATGTCTGCAAACTTAAAGATCCCCCACTTATCAAGTCCTCAACTGCTTCCCAGTGTAGTGCCTTAATGCCAAGATATTTTTCTGATGCTTTCACAATGATTTTGATTTTTTCTGTTTTCTTGGAAATATGCACAGTGTGTGGCTTATATATTCATACCTGCATATGTGAAAGCGCAAGGGGACGTTTGAGATAACATATGTGGCTGACCTCATGCCTTAGAAGAGGACAATGGGTCTGGACCGCCCGTGGAGAACACCTGGACATGGAGACACGGCGGCAGAGGCCTGAAAGGACTTCCTGACCCCCTGAGGCCAGGTGGGAGACCGAAGGACACGGAGGGGGTTAGAGTCAAGAGGGAGATGTAACAAGGATGTGTGATTAAGCCTTTGTTGTCACTTGTATAAATAGAGAGGTCCTGACTGCGCTCAGTCTCTTATGTTTTCTGAGAGATTTGATGGGGATGTGACTTCAAGAATAAAACCTGAATTATGAAACTATTAAGCTTCTTCATTTCACGCTCCCCACAAGTGTAGTTTATCACATCTACCACAAATAAGACAAAATTGTTTTCCTTCATAACCAGAGAATCTTCCTTAATTCTACGGCATGCACTGCAAGTCTGCACATTTTCCCTGTTAGAGTCCACTCCCACTTTTTTAGCTGGCACCTTTTTTGCAGCTTCTGCATATGATAGTCCCTGGGAGACTTTTACCTGCTGAATTTCTGCTGTTCTTTTGCTGGCTTCACAACCTCGATATGCAGAGCTATGTTCACCACCGCAGTTACAGCACTTTAATTTGGCTCCTCTTTCACACTTACCATATTCATGTTCACCAGAGCATCTGGCACATCGTTGTCTACCTTTGCATATTGCTACATATGATATTTGAAACATCTGAGTGGAGGGGGAACATAAAGTCTGACTTCATAGCTCATGTAGCCAATATACACCTTACTTTGCAGTCTTGTTTCATCAAATTTTAACATTATCGACAATCACATTTTTCACCATTTTTATTTATTTTATTTTTTTTTTTTTTTTTTCGGATAGTACATTACAGGTTAGAAGAAACTGTATAATATAACAACAAGGTCAAATTAGACAAAGACTCCTTCTACTATACAATTCCACGTGAGTTATCCGAAATGGGTGATGGCTGAAGCCGCAGCTTATATTGCCCACCCATATTCCATCCAAGAATTCAAAGGAGAAAAAAGAGAAAACAAGACAAGAGCGATTACAATTTAAAACAAGGCTAAGACAAAATATGACTGAGAGAAAAAGAAAACTGAGCTAGTCTAAGTTAAGCGGTTACTATTCAAAAACAAATCTAAGACATAGTGTCACAGAGAAAAAAGAAAAACTAAGCTATAACACAACACAGGCTGGAAATGTCAATCCTTATGTGAGTTTACATGTCGTCTTGTAAATATGTTTGGAGTATTTCTTCCTTTAGTTTTTGTTTAAATTGTCCAAGCTTTGTACATGATTTTAATTCAGGTCCAAAATCGTTCCATAATCTGACACCTTGCACTGAAATACAGTGTTGCTTGGTAGTTGTTCTCACTGTAGGCTTTTGAAATATACATGTTCCTCTGAAGTGATATCGTTTCTCCCTTGTTTGGAACAACTTTTGGATAATTGCGGGCAGTGATAGATTCTTCACTTTGAACATTATTATTGCGGTTTTAAAGTCGATCAGATCTTTCAACTTGAGAGTTTTTTGTTTAAGAAAAAGTGGGTTTGTTGGTTCCCTGTAAGCTGCTTTGTTGATTATTCTAATAGCTCTCTTTTGAAGCATAAAGAGTGGATATATGTTTGTTTTATATGTATTTCCCCATACTTCATTACAATATGAATTGTAATGAACAATTGAATTTATTAGTTTTCAATCTTTGTACCTCTGCCACTTTTGTTCGAGTTCAGTTTTTCATTATTTCATTATTTCATCAGTTGAGACAGCCGCTGAAATGCCCGATATCACTCCTCTCGTTGCCTTATTTCCTTCCAATACTGAACACTGCACATTTTTCTCCTCCATCTTATTGACTATGATTGCTTTTCCTTGCTGAACACTATCTTTACATGTAACTAGTAACGAACCACTACGAAGGATTCTTGCATTTAAAACTTCTCCAAGTAACTTATTAATTGCATTTGTGAGCTTAGTTGGGTTCCACTCATGAAATGATGCCATACCCATCAAGTGATACGGTTTCGCCGTATTTTAATATGGGGAAAATGCAATTTTAGCAAATACGGGCGTATTGCCATTTCTGTACGCCAAAAAGAAAAATATACAGCGAAAAAAAAAATTATTGAGATAACCTAAAATCAACTGAACAGTAATTCAATGCCTGGCGAAATTGAGTGCACCTAAGCAGTCTTTTTGTGATTTTCAAAATGGCTTCATGCAGTGTGCCGCCGGTGAAGAAAACAAAGCTTGAAGAAAAGGGAAATCGAGGGACTGGACATCACCGAAAAGAATGGGAGAGTCCGAGCTTCGAGAAATTGGCATAGACAGACTCAAACCCGCCTTTGTAGTGGTGGACAAGCATATTCAGCAGGGCATATGCTGCTCCATGATAGCTATGGCACTTAAAAACAGGCTTTTCAATTTTATATAATTTAGCTAAGATATAGAAATGTTACACATTTATGAGGGCTGTTCATAAGAGATTTCCCCTGAGTCATCTCCCAATGACTGAGAAGACTCAACCTTGGCACATTTATTAGTCTTTCTCTGCATAGTTACCACCAAGGGTTACACATTTCTCCTATCGCTTTATGCAGCTGCGGAGACCTCACCTGTAGAAGTCTGCAGGCTGTGTCAGAAGCCACAACTTGACCATGGAAATCAGCATTTCATTGTCTTGGAAGGGCTTGCCCTTCAAAAATGACTTCATTGCTGGAAAAAGGTGGAAGTCAATGGTGTAAGGTAGGGAGGGGAAGTGGGGTGAGGAAGGACTAAATAGCCACAGGACTGTGCTTCCCTCTGGGCAACGTAAGTTGTGAACCCGGCATTATCTTGCAGGAAGCGGACACCTTTGGTCAGCATGATGATTGCTTTTGATGACCTTCTGCAATTTCTGCAGCAGTGAAGTGTAGTAAGTCCCGGTAATCGTGGTACCCTTTACCAGGCAATCCATCATCACTACTCCATGCTGGTCCCAAAAGACTGTGAGCATGACCTTGCCTGCCAAGGGTTGGACATGTGCCTTCTTCAGAGGTGGTGAGTCATAACGCTTCCATTGCTTCAGCTGGGCTTTAGTTTCTGTATCATAGTGATGGACGTATGTTTCATTCTATGTGATTAGTTTGTCAAAGAAGTCGTCTTGTTTTTTTTGGTACATGGCCAAAAGAGCCTGACAGTATGTGACTTGTTCCTGCTTCTCAAGTTCATCCTGCCTATCATCAACAACTTCAACACCATCTTTCAAGCAGACGAGAGCAAGATAGGCAGTCTCCTCCCTGAAATGGATCGTCTCTTGAGAAAACTATTGGTCAAATTTGTTCAAATGAAGTATGTAAAGGCGACCAATGACCTAAGAAGGCTGGATTTCCTGGACAGCGACCTGCAGCACTCTGAGGAGTTTATCGCCATTGGACTGGAAACCAGAGAAGCTCTACAAACCCATGAACTTGACCCAGGCACAGAGCTGAAGTTCTTTGAAGCAGTAAGAGGCTTCTATGAAGCTGTAGTGAGAAAGATGCTCAACAAGTTCCCCTTTGACGACAAAATTCTACCACACCTCTCTGTCCTTGACCCCAGGAAAACAGAGTCCCTGACCTATGGCCCCATTGTAGAGCTTGCTGCTGCATTTTGCCCCACTGTTGATACAGAAGAGCTGAAAGAAGAATGGGAGGACCTGCAAGTGCTGCCAGAAAACACAGTGCCTTTACAAGACAAGGATGGCAAGCCTGTCCGTGTTGATGTCTACTGGGGTCAGGTGATGGCCTTGAAGACAGCCCTTGATGTGCCCTGCTTCCCCCAGCTCCTCAAAGTGTACTCAGCACTGCTTTGCCTTCCTCACAGCAATGCTGACAGTGAGAGGGCTTTCAGCATGGTCAGGAAAATTCACACCGACTTCAGAAAAAGTATGCTCCCAGAAACTCTGACTTCTTTCATGCAAGTGAAAATGAATTGTGACACTTCATGCTTCAAGGTCAAGCCTTCAAAAGAAATGCTAGAGTCAGCAAAGGCTGCTACTTGGAACTATAACAAGCAGCATCAGTGAACATTTTCTTGTTTCAAGTTCATCAAAGTGCATTAGTGTAACAAAGCTGACAATTAAAAACTCTTTAATTCCAAGTGTATATATCTAGCTGACTATTAACAACTATATTCAGAATTATTCTTATTGTGTACTTTCAAATTAAGCAATCTACTTTGTGCTAATGTAAATTTGAAAAATATAGTTTTTTTAATTTATTTATTATTAATATTATCATTTTATTTATTTATTTATTTATTTGTGCTACTTGGCTTATTATTTTCACATTACCAAAAAGTTATGGCTCAAGATTGTGTCCATATACGTGTACATTTGAATAAATATGTTTGAAATAGTTCATGTTGCAATTGTTGTTGTTTGTTTGGTTTTTGTTTGGGTTTTTTTTTTTTTTGCTTCAGTTTTCTTTCATCTGCCGATAAATACAGTTTTTAAGTACTCAATACAGGTGTGAAAGCCCCCCCAATAAGGGAGGCATGAGGTATGCCTTGACAGGTATGTGATGCCCCTTCCTGAGAAAGTTTAATGATTACTTTACACTCCTTCTGATTATTCCGGGATTTATCATCTTCTGATTCATCAGCACTTTATAATGCTCTTAATTGCCTTTCCTTTACTCTACGTTTGCTTCTTTTAGACTTCACCTACTTCCAAACTTCCTCTTTCCCGCTTCCTACCTCCATTCGTCCTATATCACACCCTGCTTTATCACCATCCGCTGCCTGCTCTGCCATTTCCTGTCCATTCACAACCCGGCTGTGCCCCTCCGGTTCAACGTCCCCACCTCTCGTCGCCATCTTCTCCTAGTGATCTTGTAATTGGTTGTAAGGTGATTTGTGGTATTCAGCAAGCCTGCTTAAAAGTGTCCTCCTTCTTCTTCTTCTTCTTTTAGATTTTTCCCAACTGCCAATCAAATCTAAAAGAAGAAGAAGAAGAAGACAGACAGAGATTTCTTGAATTATATATAGAGTAATTGTTATTACTAGTGCATACCGGACAGAGATTTCTTGAATTATATACAGAGTGATTATTTAGTAGGTGGCAGAAATGCACCTGTAAGCTGGTTGCCAACCACAAGTCAAATCTAAAAGAAGAAGAAGAAGAATTATTGCATACCTGTGCATGCCCGTGCAAACTGTCATAAATGCCCTTTGGGGCAAAGAGGCGAGACACACGCGCTGGACTGTGAGTTTGTGAAATTTATTGCAAAAAACAACAAACATGAAGTGCAACAAAGTTCTCAAAATACAAACGAGAGAGAAGAGAGAGTGTGGCCAACAAGTCAGCAAACTGGGAGTGCCTCCACAATCCAGGATGCGCTTCGATGATAGCAGTTGCCAAATCCACCTTGTCCCAGATCTGTTTTGGACTCCGGGAGGAGTGTTCCGCCAAATTCATCCAGGGCTTCATGGATGAAGCCCTGGATGAATTTGGCGAAACACTCCTCCTCCATGCTCAGGGAACCTTCTGTTGACTATTCCTTGGTGACCGGACGCTGGCGAGCTGGGGACATCAAACTTCACAAAAATAGGTGAGTGAAAAAGAAAAAAAAATCTGCAAACTCACAGCAGCTGGGTCTCTACTGGCCACTGTCTTCTGTCATAAATGCCCTTCGGGGCAGAGAGGCAAGACCAACATGCTGGACTGTGAGTTTGTGAAATTTATTGCAAAACACAACAAACATAAAGTGCAACAAAGTGCTCTTAACACAAAATACAAACGAGAGAGAAAAACTTCCAGAAATTGCACACCAGAGCAAGTCAGGGCTCTGGTGGAGACGAGGGGAATGTAAATCAAGACAGCGGCCATTTGAAAATGAACATAACTCCCCTTAAATAGGGATCAAAACTCTTGACATAATTAGTGACCGGTGTGGATCTCTGAACGGACAGGAGAAAGCAATAACATATAATTTGGACCAGCTGGGAATAATGAGGAAGTCATCGGAGCTGACAGCTGGCAGGGCCACGCCTACGCCCACACTGAGCAAAACCCCAGAAAGCCATTGACAGCTATCAACCCCAAGAGAAAGAACATAACAAAATGCAAACATAATGATGTGACAACAAATGGAAATAGGCAACTCAAAAACACAAGAAACAAGCTGTAATGAACATAAACGGGACAATAAATCATACTAAGAAACAATACAGGATAAATGACAACTCAAAAATGGCAACACAGTACAATAATGAAAAACGGTAGACAACCTGAGCCCGGTGGAATCCCCCCTCGCTCAGAACGTGACAGATCCCACCCCTCAAGGGGTGGATTTGAGACACCCCAGGGTAATATCAAAAGAGAACCCCCCCTCCCCCAGAAATTCCACACCAACAAACAAAACAACTCCACCCCAGGTAAGAGGAGGGGGAACTCAGGCACGGAGGGACCATACCAAACCAAAAGGAACAAGAAAAAAAACTCTCAGCATAGCTTCCCAGCAAGGCCCTGGCTAAAGAGAACCAACAAAAGCAAAATCCCCCTCAGGACCCACACAGAACTGGGCACCTAGTCCTCCCAGACCAAAGGACAAAGCAGTTCTGGTGGTCGGCCAAAGTCCCAGGCCTGACAGACGGTGAGGTGGTAAGAGTCGGGTGGTCTTCCAGAGAATATGAACCACCCAACCTGACAGCAACGCCTGTCAGGCGGTCGGCCAGAGTTCTTTAGCCACCACCACAGAGATGGTGGTCCAGGGGGTGGCCGCCCAACTGGGATGACAAGATTTGAGAAAGGATGAGGAGTAGGGGGAGCCCCAACAACGTCAGGCAGAGGAAGCTGAACCATGATGGCACCAGGAAGAAGATGGGAGACCACGACGGCATCTGGCACAGGAGGGGGAACCACGATGGTGTCTGGCTGAAGAGAGAGGACTACGAGGGCATCTGGCGAAGGAGGGGAACCATGATGCCCTCGGACTGGCCAGCAGCATCCTCGGTGGTCCCAAACTGGGACATGGTAGCACCCACGGCGGCCCAAGACTGGGGCAATGTTGCACCTGTGTTGGTCCCGGATGGGGACAAGGTTACACCGGCGGACGCTCCGGACTGGAGTGAAGCAGCACCCGTGGTGGCTCTGGGCTGGAGCAAAGCTGCACCTGCAGTGGATCGAGGCTGGAGCAAAGCTGCACCCATGGTGGCTCTGGGCTGGAGCAGAGCTGCACCTGCTGTGGTGCTGGGCTGGAGCAAAGCTGCCCCCACAGTGGTTCCGGGCGGGAGCAGAGCTGTACCCTTGGTGGCCCCGTGCTGGAGCGGGAGCTGCACCCTCAGTGGCTCTGGGCGGGAGCAGAGCTGCACCTACGGTGGCTCCTGGCTGCAGCAAGGCTGCACCCGCAGTGATCCTGGACTGGGACATAGCTGCACACTCGGAGGCCCCGGGCAGGGACAGACCACCCACGATGACCTCAGCAGGAAAGGAAGCAGCACCCTCAAGGACCTCAGCCAGCAGGGAAGCAGCACCCATGAAGGTCCCGGACTTTGGTGGAGTGCCTGCGACGACCTCGGAGGGAGAAGCTTGACCCACAATGATTTTGGGCTGCGAGCCTGGACCTACGGAGACATCTGGCACAGGTGGAATCTCCTCGGTGACCCTGGGGAAAAACTTGGACAGGACAATCAGAGACGCAGGGTCAGGGTCACCAGCAGCAGCGGAGCCTGGCGAGGTGAGCTCAGGTGCAGCTGCAGCTGCACCTGGCTATCCTTACCAAGAGCCAGACAAGATTTCTCCAAAACAGACACAAGAAAAACAAAGGAGAGCACTTGCCTGAGCTCGAGCTCCACCGCCATCCAGGACTCCATTGAGCCAAGCGATGGTGTCTCGGGCCTTGTCCTCTGGAGATCCAGCTCCAACTCTGCTGTGGCGGCCCCTGCAGCAGGCATGGGGGTCGATGTAGTCCTAGGACCCCTCAGGGATGTGGCTCAGACAGGTTGCTTGCCCCGCGTGGCGACAGGAGGTAAGCCCCCTGCTGGCACTGCATCCTTCATAGCTGAAGCCCAGGCACTCTCCTTAGTCGGCGCAGCCATCAGCTGTGGTTCAGCATTCTCCCTCTGTCCATAACGTGGTTGCAGGGCTGGAACCAGGCCCTCCAGAGCCACAGGCTCCTCCACCATCTGGTGGCTCAGTTCTGTGGCCAGCCAAAACTCAGAGGTGATAGGAGTAGAGACAGAGAGGGCAGGTGAGAAATTATTAGCTTCAACAATTAAATTCAATTCAAATCAATTTATTTATAAAGCACCAAATCACAACACAGGTCGTCTCAAGGCACTTTTCAGAAAAGAGTGGGTTTCGGCCACATTCTGTTTCCACAATATTTTTTTATTGAACCTTTTTTTTTACAAACATGGCACAAACAGTCAAACACTAACACTAAAGTAATTTAAAAATTTAAAAAAAAAAAACACTAACAAAAAAAAAGTACTAAAAACAACAACCATTAACAAAAGCAAGTCAACAACAATGCTCCTCTTTTAGTCTAGGTAATCTATTACATAAGAATACATAATATATATTCACCAGTTTGGAATTTGCAAGGTCCACACATATCATTCACCTTCTTCTTCAGAAGTTATGTGTAATTTCTTTACATAATCAATGAAAGGTCTCCATATATTCTCAAACACATTTTCCTTTAATTTCAGTATATATGTTATTCTTTCTAGTGGAAGGTTTGTTAACATCTGTCTTAACCACTGAGTCCCATCTGGTCTATGAGTCTTTTTCCACAGTAGTGCAATACATTTTTTGGCATTAAGCAAACCGAGGTCTATGAATGCTCTTTCACTCTTATTAAAGTTATGTTTTCTGGATACAGACCCAACAAAAACAGTTTAGGGTTCAATGTGAATTGTTTTGAAATTATTTTTTCAATTGTTACCCTCACCTCTTCCCAAAACATTCTGATTTTTCTACATTCCCATAAACAGTGAAATAGGGTTCCTTTACTTTCCATACATTTTGTGCATGTATCTGGTATGTTTTTGTTATATCTATTTAACTCCACTGGTGTAACATACATCCGCATTAACCATTTAAAATGTATCAGTTTAAGACGTACATTTATTGATTTGGTTTGAGCTTCTGCACAAGCCATTTCCCATTGGTCCTCTGAAATTTCAATTTGCAGGTCTTCTTTCCAATAATTCATTCTTTTCTGTGAGTTTTCACTTGAGAATAGAGTCAATGAGTTATAAAACTCTGAAATAATACCCTTTCTCTTCCTATCTTTCGTCAAAATTTTTTCCAAGGATGAATAAGTAGGTCGGGTGAGAGCATTATTTTGATTTCATCGAATAAAATTTCTAAGCTGAAGATATTTAAAAAAATGTGTTCTATTAAGAGTGAATTTAATCCTCAGTTCTTCAAAAGACATTATGTTATCTGAACATGACAAATATAAGTCTTGAATCTTTTGAATCCCTTTTAAATTCCATACTTTAAATACAGCATCCGCTCTCCCTGGTTTAAAATATTGATTTCCCCATATTGGGCTAAATTTTGACAGTAAGTGTGGTTCTTTTAAATATTTTTTGGTTTCACACCATATTTTGATCATGTGCTTTACAATTGGATTTTTAACTTGTTTTTGTAATTTTTTAGCCGAGTCTGAGTATATGAATAAGGGAAGAGCTAAAGGTAAAATGTATGATTCCATTTCAGTCCAGTGAGGAGGATCATTTGATGAAAAATAATATGTCATAGACCTCAGTTGTGCTGACCAGTAATACAACATAAAGTTTGGACATTTCAGACCTCCACGGTCAAATGGTAAATATAGTAAGGACAAACGTAATCTAGCCTTCCTATTGTTCCATATAAATTCCACTAACTTTTTTTTAATTCTTGAGAATAGATCTGAAGGTGGTGGTAAAGGAATGTTTTGAAATAAATAAAGTATTTTTGGTAAGATATTACTTTTAAGTATATTAATTCTCCGATCATCGACATTGGTAGTGACATCCATCTCTGAAGTAACTCATTAATATCTGTCATTAAGGCTTCATAGTTGGCACTGGCGACTGATTCTAGCTTAGGCAAAATTTGAATTCCTAAATATTTAAACTGATTTACAACACTGAATTGGTTTGGGTTTTGGCCACATTCTTAGTTTACAGAACCCAGCAGAGACCCCTAAGAGCAAGCAATACGGTGACACAGGCAAGCAAAAACTTCCCTTTAACAGGCAGAAACCTCGGGTGGAGCCATAGCTCATAGAGGACGGCCATCCTTCTCGACTGGCTGGGCTGAGTAGCTACATTCAAAAACTGACATGGTTCTTGTGACCCACAAAGCAGACACAACTCAAGGCAGATACAATTAACCATTTTATTGATATAGTGGATGTGAGTGGGTGCGTGTATGCAGGGTTTTTTAAGTGTAGTGTAAGCAGGTGAATCAGCTGGGGTGAGCAGAGCACTATACGACCTGGCAACCCTGGGAAGAGACAGAGGGCGTTAATTACAGTTTTCGGCCCGGAAGGAACTTTTGATGGATTAGTGCATACTGTCTGAGATGGTGGAGAGCTGCCCAGGTTAGCACTGAAGCTGCAGCCAGGAGGATAGTGCCCGCAGATGGCCAGAGAGCTGAGTGCCAGTGTGGGAGGCAGAAGAATCCGCCACCAGGGAGAGAGGGGTCCGCCGCCACGGATCTCCGCCTGTGCACAGGGGAAGCTGACAGGGTGAGAAGGAATAGTGGTGGTTTACTTGGATGTTGGTTGGTCCAGAAGGCACAGGCCTGGACGGAGAGTAGCAATGGCTTGGAAGCCAACGTGGAAGCACACAACGAGGTTGGGAAGCTCGAAGGTTGGCGTAGCAGGTTTCTGGGTAGAGAAACAGACAACTCTGCACCGAGCACTGGACCTGATGGTATAAATAGGCAGAGGAAGATGGCGGGCAGGTGCACACACAGGTACAACAGATTGGCGGCCATGACAAAAACAAACATACAAATACAACATTCAAAGCCAAACAGTCCAGTACCAAGCCTGGCCAGGCTGCACATGCAAGTGAAGACCTGGCAGGGGCAGCATTTCTAACTAAAGGCCTTATCAAAGAGAAAAGATTTCAACTTGCTCTTGATTAAAGAGAGTGTCTGCCTCCCAAACTGAACTGGGAAGACAGCGCCACAGGAAAGGAGCTTGATAGCTGAAAGCTCTACCTCCCAGTCTACTTCTAGATACCTTGGGGACCACTAGTAGTTTGGATTTTTGGGAGCGCAGAGCTCTGGCTGGATGATAAGGAACTAAGAGTTCTTGTAGGTAAGAAGGAGCCATACCATTAAGAACTTTATAGGTTAAGAGCAACATCTTGAATTCAATTCTATATTTTATTGGGAGCCAATGTAACAAAGCTAAAACTGGAGTAATGTGATCTCTTCTCCATGTTCTCATAAGGATACATACAACTGCATTCTGAATGAGTTGGAGAAACTTTATGGACTTATTTGGGCAACCTGATAAAACTGAGTTACAATAGTCAAGTCTAGAGGTGATAAAGGAGTGAACAAGTTTCTCTGCATCTTTATGAGACAGGATGGACCTAATTTTAGAAATATTGCACAGATGGAAAAAGGCAGTCTTTATGGTTTGCTGTATATGAGAGTTGAAAGACACATCTTGGTTAAAGACAACTCCAAGATTCCTAACAGAAGATGTAGAAGCCAGTGCAATTCCATCTAGTGTTGTTATCTTGCTAAAAAGATTACTTCTCACATGTTTGAGGCCAAGAACGATGACTTCAGCTTTATCTGTATTCAACAATAGAAAGTTGTAGTTCATCCAGGTTTTGATATCCTTCAGACACTCCTGGAGTTAATCCAACTGGCTGGGATCATCTGGATTGATGGATAAATACAACTGAGTGTCATCAGCGTAACAATGAAAATGAGTAGAATGCTTCCTAATAATGTCTCCCAAAAGCAGCATGTATAATGTAAACAATACTGGTCCAAGTACTGATCCCTGCGGCACTCCGTAGCTAACCGTGGACTGAGTACAGGACTTTTTATGGACATGAACAAACTGGGAATGATCTGATAGATAAAACTGGAACCATCTTAGCATTGTTCCATTCAAGCCAATTTGCTGTTTAAGTTTCTCTAGCAGAATATTTTGGTCAATGGTATCAAAGGCAGCGCTGAGGTCCAATAAAACAAGGATGGAGACAAGTCCTTTGTTAAATGCCATAAGGATGTCATAAGTAACTTTCACTAAGGCTGTCTCTGTGCTGTGATGTTTCCTAAAACCTGACTGAAATTTCTCAAATATAGAATTTTTTTCTAAAAAGGTGCATAATTGATTGGCGACTACTTTTTTGAGGATCTTGGAAAAGTAGGGGAGGTTAGATATTCGTCTATAATTAGCCAAAATCCCAGATTCAAGGCAAAGGTTTTTTAAGTAGAGGTTTAACCCCTTGCACTCCGGTCAATTTCCCTAAAAACGCCAAAAATTAATGTGCCCAAATTAAATCCAAAGCTGTTCTTCAACCCTTTGCAGCATCTTCATGGGGTTGGTCTCATTTAAAAGAAAACACTTTGAATTTTTTGGCAAAACAGTCATAATCTCTCTAAGTGCTCCGGCCACTGAGTTACAGTCATCTAAACATAGTGAACTTGAAGAAAATAAATTTGGCCTGGGTGTTTTTTTGGATACAAATGCTTGCAAATAACACACAGCTTCAGATCCGAGTTGGAAAATGCAACAGAAATGTAGAACCAAGTGTTATCCAGCTGAGGTCCAAATTTTGTAACAATACCACAAAATATGAATATATTACACAGCTTTTTCCTCAGGTAGTTCCCAGGCGTTTTTGAACTGTGCCAAATTGTGCCAAATGGCACAGTTTGGAAAAACATCTGTAACTTTTGAATGCTTCAATGTAGAAGCTTCATTTTGGGCTCTAATGAAAGGTCACACTCAGGGCTGTGTCTGTGTGTGTGTGGGGGGGGGAGGTTGTCCCCCCCCTCGCTACAGAGGATGGACATCAGCCATCGCTACATGACGGATTAGCCTCATGTGGCGATGTGGGACAGCAGCGCAGTCACCGCGGCTCCCCCCCCCTCGCTACAGAAGAATAGCAGGGGGGGGGCGTTCACGGTCTGGACACGACAAACGACCCCTTGTACCACGGCGCATGAACTTCAGACTTCGTGCGCCGCACAGTTGTAATTTACCGATCGGTCAAAAGTCATTTTGGATTACAATTTTCAGGGATAAAGAATAATTTAGCTTATAACACCTTACCTCTTCACAGCAGCAGAGTCCTGGCGAACTTCTCTTCCTCATTGTCAGACGAACGCGACGCTGGTCCGCTCGTGGTTCTGGTCTCGCGACCCGATGAAAACATAATTCCATTATTGCGGTTTTGCGCTTCCATGATTGCGGTTTTTGGCGAACGATTTTTCAAAACAAATAACAGTAGTAATTAAAAATAGACTGGCAAACGCGTGTGTGTCACTCAGCCTTCGTCTTCGGCCTCCGTCGGTCTATGATGACCATAGAAGGCAATCCTAATGTCTATTCTGCTGGGACAAAAAAAAAACAAGCACCGCCTGGCCGAACATGCCGATGCGCGAATGTCAGTCGCTGTCACAGAGGTTGCACTTGTGGATGGTCTCCGTGCTGCTGGGTCTGTGGGGTTCTTCCTGCGGGTCCTTTTTTTCTCTGCAGCAGCAGTCTGTCTTCCCCCAGCCTTAAAAAAAACAGCTCGCAAACTTCTCTGCTTCAATTGGCTCACTGCGTTCACAGCTTTGGTAGGCAGGTCCTTCTTGCTAGGTTTTCAGTCATTGGTTCTTCAAGGTTTCAGAAACCCAATTCAAGGCTCTTATTAGTCGAATGAGAGGTCAATCAGATGATCTAATCTGTTTGCGGCTGTGTCTACAGTGGAAGAACGTATATGCAGCTCCTGCAGCTCCATCGTGCGCCCTCGTGTGCTCGAGGACGCACGAGAGCACCCTCGTGCGCTCTGGGACGCAGAGACTTGCCCGGCCGCGGTACAACGGAGTGCAAGAGGTTAATTACTGCCACTTTAAATGACTGCGGTACATGTCCTGTCAATAGGGACATATTAATTATGTTCAAAAGAGATGGACTAATCAGAGATAGCGATTCCTTCACTAGTCTAGCGGGGATTGAGTCTAAAAGACAGGTAGTTGGTTTAGAGGCTGACACTATTAGGGCTAGATCAGAATGATTAATACAAGAAAATTTAGAAAAGTGGAGTTCTGAGCCTGTGGACACAGCAGTGTTAGGTAGAGGCTTGGTATTTTTAGTGGGGGCTATTTTTTGGAATATTATTCCTAATACTGACAATTTTATCATTAAAAAAATTAAAAAAAAAGTCATCAGAACTAAGAGTTTGAGGGATGTAGGGGTCTATAGCATTTTGGTTCTTGGTTAGCTGAGAAACAGTGTTAAAGAGAAATCTGTGGTTGTTTTTATTTTCTTCTATCAAGGATGAATAGTACTGTCGCCTAGCACTGCGGAGAGATTTAATGTGATCACGCCCAAAATTTCCTGGTAGACGACTGCGCTGACTGTGGTCTTGATAAAACACAGTAGAGCAACACCAGCAGATGACCTCTGTTCAGATAAAAGTAAATTTTGCATTTCATTTGGAAACTAGAAAAGCACTCGGACAGCGCAGACCTCCACCAAGTGCCACAGTTCCCCCTCCCCATACAGTGTTTGTGTGTACGTTTTCAGATTCCTTGACCATGAAAACATATGACTAGCAATTGGATTCACAATGATAGGATTAGTGGTTCAGTAGTAAAAGCATTACCTCCTTGGTGGAGGTAATGAATGAATGAATGAATGAATGAATGAATCTTTATTTTTCAGATAGTACAGGTTAAAAGGAACTGAATAATATAGCAAAAGGGGGAAATAAAATCCAACAAGGTCAAATTAGACAGTAACTCCTCTGATTATACAGTTCAACAAAAGTTATCCGAAATGGGTGATGGCTGAAGCCGCAGCTTATATTGCCCACCCATATTCTATCCAAGAATTCAAAAGAAAAACAAAACAAGAGCGATTACAATTCAGAACAAAGCTAAGACCAAATGTGACAAAAAAAACCAACAAAAAAAAACCAAACTAAGCAACAACACAACACAGACTGGATATGACAATCCTTATGTGATTTTACATGTCATCTTGTATATATGTTTGGAGTATTTCTTCCTTTAGTTTTTGTTTAAATTGTCCAAGCTTTGTACATGATTTTAATTCAGGTCCAAAATCATTCCATAATCTGACTCCTTGCACTGAAACACAGTGTTGCTTGGTGGTAGTTCTCACTGTAGGCTTTTGAAATATACATGTTCCTCTGAAATGATATCGTTTCTCCCTTATTTGGAACAGCTTTTGGATATTTGCGGGCAGTGATAAATTCTTCACTTTAAACATTATTATTGTAGTTTTAAAGTCAACCAGATCTTTCAACTTGAGAGCTTTTAGTTTAAGAAAAAGTGGGTTTGTTGGTTCCCTGTAAGCTGCTTTGTTTATTATTCTAATAGCTCTCTTTTGAAGCATAAAGAGTGGATATATGTTTGTTTTATATGTATTTCCCCATACTTCATTACAATATGTCATGTATGGGAGTATTAATGAATGATACAAGGTATATAGTGTGGGTTGATTCAGCAAATATTTCACTCTGTGTAATATTGCAATTGATTTGGATACTTTGCCTTTAATATAATTAATATGTGACTTCCAACACAGTTTATTATCAATTATTACTCCAAGAAATTTAGTTTCAGATACCCTTTCAATCTCTACATCATTTACACTGAGTTTAGGTACTGAGTTGTTGTGATGGTTGTTAAAGACTATAAATTTTGTCTTACTTAAATTGAGCGTTAATTTGTTTGAATCAAACCACAGTTTAAGCTTTCCTAATTCCTTTCCAAGTGTATCCAGAAGTTGTTCCAAATTGTTTCCACTGCATAATAGATTAGTGTCATCGGCAAACAATATTAAGTCCATTTTTTCTGAAACCTTACATATATCATTTATATACATATTGAATAATAATGGCCCCAAAACTGAACCCTGTGGGACTCCACAGGTAACCTTCAGTAACTGTAAGTTTTTGTTACTAACACATACATACTGATATCTATTCTTTAAGTAACTACTTAACCAGGACAGTGCTACCCCTCTAATACCACAATTTTGTAGTTTCTTTAATAATAAATTATGATCTATTGTATCAAATGCTTTTTTAAGATCCAGGAATACTCCAACTGAATACTCTTTATTTTCAATGGCTGTTGATATTTTTTCTATAAATTCCATTAGAGCAAATGCAGTTGTCCTCTTGTGTCTGAACCCATATTGCTGCTCACACAATAAATTATTCTTCAGTATGAAGTTGTCAATTCTCTCATAGAATATTTTTTCAAGTATCTTGGAAAATTGCGGCAATAGTGAAATTGGTCTATAGTTTGAGAATTCCCCTCTGTCACCCGTCTTGTATATCGGAATTACTTTAGCTATTTTCATTGCATTGGGAAATATACCTGTTTGGAGAGACAGGTTACAGATATACATCAGTGGTTTTACTAAGCATTCAATAATAGTTTTGACTAAGAGCATGTCAATACCATCACAGTCCGTAGATGTTTTACTTTTAAACGATTTAACAATTTCAATGACCTCTCTTTCGTCTGTGTTCTTTATGAAAATGGAGTCTTTTATAGCAGTGTTATTGCATATTGTATCACCTGTAGGCACCGTAGTGGGTATTTCTCGAGCCAAATTAGGACCAATGTTAACAAAAAAGTTATTAAATTCATCTGCAGGTGAAGCTACATTCACACTCTGAGTCGTTTTATTATTTTTTGGAATATTGGTTGGGTTGCTTGTATTTCTGCTTTTATTTCCAAGGATACTGTTAAGTATTGTCCATGTATTTTTAATATTGTCTTTGTTTTTCTCCAGTTCTTTACTGTAATAGTCTCTCTTACTACATCTTATTATATATGTTAACTTATTTTTGTATGTTTTATACCACTGCTCTGCTTCTTTTGTCCTTTTCTTTAGGAAAGCTTTATATAATAAATTTTTCTTTTTACACGCCTTTTGTAGTCCTTTGGTTAACCATGGCTTATCGGCAAATTTATGTTTAAGCTTTTGTTTTACTAATGGACAGTTTTTTTCATAAAGAGTGGTTACAATGTTTATAAATGTGTCATAGGCTTCATTTACATCTGATACATAGACTTCTGTCCAGTCTTGCTTCAGCAAGTCCTCTTTAAAAGAACTGATTGCATTTGGTGATTTGTATCTGAACGATTTTAAAAAATTTTCTGTATTGGCCCCCGTGTGGCCATGGATAAGTGCAAAGGTTGGCAAGTGGTCACTTATATCATTTACCAATAATCCACTTTCTATTTTCTTATCAATAACATTGACAAACAGGTTGTCAATAAGTGTAGCAGTGTGAACTGTGATTCTACTGGGATGTGTTATTGTGGGATATAGACTCATGCTGTACATAGAGTTCATGAACTCTGTAATTACATTTTGTTGATGTGGATTTAGTAAATCAATATTGAAATCTCTACAAATTGCTACCATTTTCTTACTAGTAATATTATTGTACAGCTCGACTAATTTATCTCTGAATGTCTCAATGCAAGTAACCGGCGTTCTATATATACAACTTATAATTAGATTTTTTGTTTTATCTTGGTCAATCTCAACAGTAACACATTCCAAGATCCCTGGTACTGCAAAGGACATTCCATTTACAAGCTTACACCTATACAGGTCATCAATATACAATGCAACACCACCACCCTTTTTTTTGAGATCTGTTCATATGAAACATCTGATATCCCTCTATTGCCATCAGGGGAGCCTGCTCTTCATTAAGCCAGGTTTCAGAAACTGCAATAGCAGTAAATTTTCTGTCTAGCTGTTTTAAATAGTCCTGAATCTGTGGAAAGTTTTTGTTAAGACTTCTGCTGTTGAAGTGTATTATTGATAGTTTACCATCTAGTTGCACTTGACTTTTGAATTGCTTTTCAGTGTAATATTCACAATGGTTGTGAATATTATTGAAAAAGTGGTTATCAGGATCAATATCATTCTCCATCTCTTGTGGTTTATGTTCAGCATAATGGCATATTTTCAGAGTTTGAGTTTCCTCTCTCTGTGTCAAATGACTTCCTCCAGCTGGGGATAATTGATGTCTACTCAAGTCAGTCATAAGTTTTTGTTTGTTTTGCTTATTTTTTTTTAAAGTACTTTGGCATGGTGTATCAAAAGAACTATTCTTATCGTGTGTGTGAATATGGATTATCATTGACTCATAATTTTCTTAATCAGTGTTCATCTGTATTTATCTAAGTCAGTAGCATCTCTGATCATTATACTCTTTGCTTGCACAGGTGTTCCATTTAGTTTAATCCAAATTCTACAATTTCTTGTCCAGGTTGCCTGTATTTTATTTTGTCTTTTCAGCATCCGTGCTTGCCGTGCTATTTCAGCATTTGTTTTTGTCAGGTGTTCATTTAGGTAATAAACTGAAGTCTTGGTGTTGGGTCCATTTGCTCCATCTGCAAACTCCCAGGCTGCGAGCATTTTCATAGATCACTGAAAGCAGCACTGAGGGCTTCACTGACGGATGCAAATTGGGTAGACAGGTTGCGGTGGGTTTTATATTGGGGTTGCAATCCGCGGCAAAAGAGGATTTGGAAGCTTCCCCGGCAGAGAGCTTGTTTTTGCGCAGCCACTATGGCTGCCCGGGGAATTTCTGCCAAATAATCCAGCGGCGGACAGCTGGCCGTCTCAGCTTTTGCAGCGTAGCACAAACACAGGCATGCTGCCGGGCCCTGCCCACCACTGTTTTCCGGGTGCTTTTGTGCCTAAAACTTTGAAGAACGCGGAGTTTGTGTTCATCAGACACGACGACCAGCGCCCTCCATTGGCCCTGCACATATGTTGAAAATGGCCGTATGTCACAATGTTAAAGAATCCTTTAAAAAATTCCTGTATCCAGACAGTGATCTGGATCATCCCCAAAATTTAATCAGTTCTTCCTTGTACCATTTCCAACAACGCCTGAAAGTTCCATCGAAATCCGTCCAAAACTTTTTGAGTTATCTTGCTAACCAACAGACAAACAGACAGACAGACAAACAGACAAACGCTGGCAAAAACATAACCTCATGGCCTGCGGCCTGGCGGAGGTAATCAAAGTCCCAGAGTCTGGAGAAAGAGTGGACAGGCAAAGAATCTAAGTTGCTTGAGGTTTAGTGTGAAATTTCTGACATAAGGTCAGACCCAGGGAACACGCACACAGGCTCGAGTGTGATTCAATAATTTTATTGTGCAAGTAACAGGTGTATGAGTGCGTGTGTGCGGGATATGATGTGTTGCAGGAGGACGGGATGCGTCGAGGGTGAAGCGGAGCGCCGTACAGGCAGGCAACCCTAAGGGCAGAGCAAACACAGAGATTAACTGCCGGTGCACTCCCAGCGGAATTAATACACAGTCTGGTGCTTACTTGCAGACGGTACGGTGGCTGGCGTTGGCTTAAGCCGCAGGTCTCCTGCCTGGAAGACAGCGTCCTTGAGCGCGCTCTGCGCTGTGAGGAGAGAGATGGCGTGGATGAGGGAGGAAAATCCGCCACCAGAGGATCCACCTGTGCACAGGTGAGAGGATGATTAGCTTACATGCTAGACGAGGGATAATCCGGGGAGCGCAGGCCGTCAGAGAGCTGGCGTGTGCTGAAATGATGAGCGTTGATTAGCAGACGGCTCCAGACCGAGGCTCCAGGTGGAGTGGGCTATATGGCCCAAGATTGATGAGGCACAGGTGTGCACGCAGCTGAAGCGGGAGACAGGCCAGAGCGAGTTGTAACAGTAATCCCCCCCGAGCAGCGCCTCCCGGTGCTGGCTTACCTGGGTACACCCGGTGGACTCCGTGATGAGGCGTTTGTCCAGTACAAATGACGGGCGCTCCCAGGATCTCCACTCAGGGACGTACCCCTCCCAGTCCACCAGATATTGCAGGCCGCGACCCCGGCGGTGGGAGTCCAGGATGGAATTTACCCTCCACACTGGGTTGCCATCGATCATCATGGGAGGGGGTGGAGCCCTAGGAGGAGGACAGAGTGGGTTAGTCACCAGGGGTTTAATCTGGGAGACGTGGAACGTTGGACAGACACGGAGGGAGGGGGGAGAGCCAGATGCACAGCCACCGGATTAATTACCTTGACGACAGGAAAAGGTCCAATGAAGCGCTGGGCCAGCTTCTTCTTTTCGGCCTTCAGGTTGATGTGCTGCGTGGACAACCATACCTGTTGGCCCACTTGATAGTGGGGAGCGGCTCTCCTGCGACGATTTGCTGTTTTGGAGTTGCGCGCCGCCATGCGCAAAAGCGCTTGGCGAGTCGCGGTCCAAATGGGCCGGCAGTGCCTTAGATGAGCCTGAATAGATGGTACTGCCACCTCCCCCTCCTCTTCAGGGAACAGCGGAGGGTCGTAGCCCAGAGACGCCTGGAAAGGAGACATCCCAATGGCGGTTGACAGGGTAGAATTATGGGCATATTCTATCCAGGGCAGGTAGGCACTCCAGGAGGAAGGACAGGAGGCGGTGACGCAGTGCAGCGCAGCTTCCAGCTCCTGATTCATGCGTTCACACTGCCCGTTGGACTGGGGGTGGTGACCGGACGACAAGCTCACCGTAGCCCCCAAGGAGTTGCAGAAGCACCTCCAGACCCTGGACACGAACTGGGGCCCCCGGTCAGAGATGATGTCCACCGGAATCCCATGTAACCTTACGACATGATGGACCAACAAATCTGCCGTCTCCCGCGCCGTAGGGAGGCTGCGGAGTGGCATGAAGTGGGCGGCCTCCGAGAACCGGTCCACAATGGTCACAATGGTCAGGATGGTGTTGAAGGAGCTGGACGTCGGGAGATCGGTGACGAAATGCGAGGCTACGTGGGACCAGGGCCTTCTGGGGACCGGCAGGGGATGGAGGAGCCCCGCTGGAGGAGAGGTCGAAGTCTTACCAGTAGCGCACTGGGGGCAGGCGCGGACGTAATTGGCGACGTCGTCCCGGAGGTCCGGCCATCAAAAGGACCTCTGGAGGAGCTCCACTAGCCGGGAGATCCCAGGGTGACAGGCGAGCTTAGAGGTATGAGCCCAGTGGATGACATCACCCCGGACAGATGATGGCACGAACAACCTCCCTGCTGGACTGCCGCCAGGATCAGGTTCAGCCTCCTGTGCCTTCCGGACCTTGTCCCTGATGGACCACGAGACGGTACCCACGATGCACGAGGCCGGCAGGATGGTGTGTTGCTGTTCTTCAGGGACCTCCGGGGCAAACTGCCTGGACAGCGCATCCGGCTTAGCGTTCTTGGAGCCGGGGCAGTAGGTGATAGTGAACCTGAAGCGGCCAAAGAACAGGGACCAGCGTGCCTGGCGGGCATTCAGGTGCTTGGCCGTCCTCAGGTACTCCAGGTTCTTATGATCTGTCCAGACCACAAAAGGCTGAGCTGCCCCCTCCAGCCAGTGGCGCCACTCCTGCAGCGCGAGCTTCACCGCTAGGAGTTCTCTGTCGCCGACGTCATAGTTCCTCTCTGCCGCAGACAGGTGCCGGGAGAAGAAGGCGCAGGGGCGAACCACCCGGTCCACCAGAGAGCGTTGAGACAGCACCGCCTCATCCCCATGTCGGAGGCGTCCACCTCGATGAGGCACTGTAGGTGGGGTCCACCTGAGACAGGGCCCGGGAGGAGGAGAACTCCATCTTCAGTGCAGCGAAGGCAGACACAGCCTCCTCTGTCCACCCGAACGGCACCTTGGGGGAGGTGAGGCGGGTCATGGAAGAAGCGATGGAGAAGTACTTGGGGACGAAGCAGCGGTAGAAGTTGGCAAACCCCAGGAACTGCTGGACCTGTTTCCTGGACGAAGGGGGGGGGGGGGGCACTTGACTACCGCCTTGACCTTGGCAGGATCAGGGATGATCTGATTGTGAGATACAATAAAGCCCAAGAAGGAGGTCTTGTCAGCGTAAAACTCGCACTTCTCTGCCTTCACATAGAGCCTATTCTCCAGAAGACGTTGGAGGACCCGCCTCACGTGGACCTGATGCTCCTCCCGAGACCGGGAGAAGATCAGGATGTCGTCCAGGTAGACAAAGACAAAAACCCCCAGGAAGTCTTGCAGGACATCGTTAATCAGCCACTGGAAGACAGCCGGAGCGTTGGTGAGCCCAAACGGCATGACAAGGTATTCAAAATGGCCGCTGAGCATCCGGAACCCCATCTTCCACTCATTGCCCTCCTGGATCCGAACGAGGTGGTAAGCACTGCAGAGGTCCAGCTTCGTAAACCAGGAAGCCCCCTGGAGAGAGTCGAAGGCAGAATCCATCAGTGGCAGCGAGTATTTGTCCTTTACCGTGATGTCATTCAAGGCCCAAAAGTCGATGCATGGCTGAAGGGACCCATCCTTTTTATCAACGAAAAAAAAAACCTTTTCTGACTGGGGACGAGGAGGGACAAATGATGCCAGCGCTGAGCGACTCCTTTATGTAGGTGTCCATGGCCTCCCGCTCCAGAGCCGACAAGCTGTACAAGCAACCAGAAGGTAAGGGCGCCCCCGGGCGGAAGTTAATGGCGCAGTCATACGGGCGGTGGGGGGGGGGGGGGAGACAGCGCTTTGGACTTTGGACTGAAAACAGTCCCGAGATCGTGGAACTCCGGAGCCACCTTGGAGAGGTCCGGAGGGGGGGAGTCGGAGGAGGAGAGGGGAAGCGAAGGGGCGCAGCAGCGGACTGGAGACAGGCGCCCAAACAAAAGGAGCTCCAGGAAAGGACACTTCCAGATCGCCAGTCGAAGGCCGGGTTGTGGAAGCGCAGCCAGGGGTAACCCAGAATGACGGGGGCAGCTGAGGTGGGCAGTACAAACAGGCTGAGGTCCTCCCGGTGATTCCCGGAGATGATGACGGAGACTGGGACTGTCCAGTGTGTAACCCTCTCCAGGGGTGTCTTAGAGAGGGTGACGAGATTGAGAGGAGCTGGCAAAGCTTGGCAGGGGATACCCAGGCGGGTTGCCAGGCTCTTAGAAATAAAGCTTTGTTCCGCCCCCAAGTCCACCAGTGCGTGAGTGAGGTGTTCGGTGTGGTTGTGACAGAACCTGATTGGCAAGAGGCATTTTGATAGGGAGTTAGACTGGGACAAGTCCGCAAGGCCCGATACAGCGACTCGCGGACTACCCCCTTTTGGCTTAACCGGGCAGGATTCCACGGAGTGCTGGTCGTCTCCGCAGTACATGCAGAGGCCCAGCTCCCTGCAGCACTGTTTCTCCACCAGCGGAAGCTTGTTCCGCCTAATCAACATCGCCTCCGACTCGTCGCGGGCAACGCCAGGGGGGGAGGTTGAGAGGTGCGGGAGGACGCTCCGCTCGAGCGGCTGAATGACTTCCGCCCAGTGGCCCGCTCTCTCAACCTATTATCAAGACTGATAACTAAGGAAATTAATTCGGAGAGATGTTCCGGCAGATCCCGGCTGGCCAGTTCATCCCGGAGGCTAGGACTCAGGCTACGGGTGAAGGTGCTGCAGAGGGCAGTATCCCCCCACCCAACTTCCGCCACTACCACACGGAAGTCGACAGCGTAATCGGCCGCCAACCGACTACCCTGGCGAAGGTTTAGCAGCCGGGTGGTTAGCACACTTTCACGGTCCGAATGATCAAAAACTTCATTGAAATCGTGCACGAACTGGGCATAGGTCAGGTTCACTTAGCTGGGCTTCACCATTACGGCGTAGGCCCAAGCTAGCACTCGCCCTTCCAAAAGGTTAGCAATGTACCCGATTTGGCTGTGATCAGTCAGGAAGTCCCCGGGGACACGCAGGAACACAGCTTCACCGAGCTTTCCACTGAAGCGCATGGGCGTAGGAATAGCAGTGAGCTGGATAGGCGGCCCCGGGTTAGCCTGGCTAGCTGGGAGACCAACGGGAGCTGGCCCGCTGTGCTGAGCCGGAGGGAACACCTGCTGGGGATCCAGACGGTCCAACCGGCGGTTAATTTGGGTCAATTGGTTAAGGATTACCTGCTGCTGATGAATGATTTTATCCACTCGAGCCTCGAGAGTGTTACGTCGGTGTGCAAACTCGCTGTCCACTGGGCCGCTCTGCTGGAGCCGTACTGACATAAGGTCGGACCCAGGGAACACGCACACAGGCTCGAGTGTGATTCAATAATTTTATTGTGCAAGTAACAGGTGTATGAGTGCATGTGTGCGGGATATGATCTGTTGCAGGAGGACGGGATGCATCGAGGGCGAAGCGGAGCACCATACAGCCAGGCAACCCTAAGGGCAGAGCAAACACAGAGATTAACTGCCGGTGCACACCCAGCGGAATTAATACACAGTCTGGTGCTTACTTGCAGATGGTACGGTGGCTGGCATTGGCTTAAGCCGCAGGTCTCCTGCCTGGAAGACAGCGTCCTTGAGCGCGCTCTGCGTGGTGAGGAGAGGGATGGCGAGCATGAGGGAGGAAAATCCGCCACCAGAGGATCCACCTGTGCACAGGGGAGAGACTGGAGAGAAGGTGAGAGGATGATTAGCTTATGTGCTAGACGAGGGATAATCCGGGGAGCGCAGGCTGTCAGGGAGCTGGTGTGCGCTGAAATGATGAGCGTTGATTAGCAGACGGCTCCAGACCGAGGCTCCAGGCGGAGCGGGCTATATGGCCCGAGATTGATGAGGCACAGGTGTGCGCGCAGCTGAAGTGGGAGACAGGCGAGAGCGAGTTGTAACAATTTCCACAGTCAGGGACGATTTGAGGAAACATGTCATCTGCTGGTGTTGGTCCACTGTGTTTTATCAAGACCAAAGTCAGCACAGGAAATATTAGAGCACTTCATGCTTCCCTCTGCTGACAAGTTTTATGGAGAAGCTGATTTCATTTTCCAGCAGGACTTGGCACCCCCTCACACACTAAAAGTATCAAAACCTGGTTTAATGACCATGGCACCACTGTGTTTGACTGGCCAGCAAACTCTTCTGACCTAAACCCCATAGAGGATCTATGGAGGATTGTCAAGAGGAAGATGAGAGACACCAGACCCAACAATGCAGAGGCGCTGAAGGTCACTATCAAAGCAACCTGGACCTTCTGTGAATTTGTGAATTTGAACTGTCGCTGAAAAAGTGGGCACAGTGAGCGCTGGAAATTGGGTGAGGAGTGTGTGAAACTTACCCCCTGCTGTAGCGACGTGGGTCTGTACTGGTGGCGGGGACACTCGAGCTGCACAGGGGAGAGAGTAAAAAGATTGCAAAGAGTGCATTTACCAGCCGTCTATTAGCAAGATCAACTAACAGATTGTGTGAGCACAAAAAATCTGCGCCCAACATGTTGAAACTCACCGCCGCTATTACAAAAGTCCATTCATATGTGTGGCCATGTAAGCATAAAGGCAAGGTCCTTTTCCCGTAGGTGTTGATGCTCAAGCCATTTGCCGCCGTAGCTCCGCTACCGCGGGGTCCAGCCATCCGGTCCGCGTATGTTGGGGTGATGAAGCTCACTTGGGCTCCGGTGTCTATGAGGAACTCTCGTCCGGAGCTCGTATCCGTGATGTAGAGCAGCTTGTTGCCTTCTCCGAGAGTCGAAGCTGCTAGCGACCCCCGGTCTTGCCGTTTCCCGAATTCTTGAAGTTGCAGGGCGGCACGCACCTGCGTGCCCTATCAGCGAACCTCCGATGGTAAAAGCAGAGATCCTCTCCTCCGCTGTGTCGGGGCCGCGCCTCTGCCACCGGAACATTGGCTCCACCTCGTCGCGGCCGTGCTGCCGCCGTCGTCGGCCAGCCTGGGTCTGCCGCCTCTGGCTCCCCGCTGTCTTGGGTAGCTGCTGTGGTTACCTGCCCGCCGCAGGCATCCAGAATCCCATCTGCTTCCTGGGCCAGCTCCCGGAACTCCTCCGGGGTGTGACACTTCTTGCCGGCCAGCGTGCTTCTCGCATGCGTCGGGAGGTTGGAGAGGAAGATGAACTGGAAGAGGAAATCATCGTTGTCCGACCCTCTCAGCTGTATCATATCCTCCATCAGGGCGCTCGGCCTGTGTCCTCCTTGGTCTAGCAAAGACAGGATCCTCCTCGCCCTCACTTCGGCCGAGGGGGTGAAAAACTTCACGAGGGTGGATTTTAGCTTGTCGTACCTGCCGGTCGCGGGTGGCTGCTCCACCAAGCTCTGCACGCATCGAGATGTGTGGTTATCCAGTTTAGCGATGACATGGTGGAAGTTAGAGTCATCCACCGTTACTCCTGCGAGCGCGAACTGCAACTCCGCTTGCAGGAACCACGACCGTGGGTTATCCTGCCAGAAATCAGGCAGCTTGACGGCCACTGCGCTCGCCAGAACTGAACTCTGTGAGTCCGGGACCCTGAGACCTTCTCCGGTCATTCTCAACGTCGTCGGTCACCAATTGTGGGGAGCCTTGAATAACGAAACTGAATTGCATTTAATTCAAGTTTATTTCAAGCAACCATTCCCACAGTCTGCTCTCATTCTTGAGCAGCGAACAAAGAGGAGGAAACACACCAAAGTCCTCACCTTTAAACATTCTCACATAAAGGAATCTCCCTCGCAGGGGAGGTCACACATCTCCATCATAATCCCTTTATTCACATTCATAATCCCTTTATTTACATTACTCCCCCCTCTCTCCTCTCGAGCCTCAGAGGTCAGGGAGTCTTCTGTCCACACCTATGTCTTCTCTCGCTGTCCACCGCAGGGGTCTCAGACTCTGCGTCTCCTTCATCGTGAGGTTAGATCACATATGCATATGTCCAACATGTACATGCACAACTACACAGCCATAGTTATTGTGTTTACAAGATTTCGGGAAAACCTGACCTCTGACCTCAAGGTCATCCGATGAGAGTGAAATTGCAATTTACGCATCATCAAAGTATACCAAACCATGGTACCAAGTTTCAAAACAATCGGAACAAAACTGTTGGAGGAGTTTACTTCACAAAAGGGGGACAGACGGACGGACCCATAACGTAATCCCCCTTTGGCCTTTGGGCTTTGACTAGCGGGGGATAAAAACCATGACTTAATATTGATGCAAATAGAGATAAAGTCTCAACATTTTACAAAAGTGAAAAACTTTGAGAAAAAACACTAAATTACAAGGAAAAAAGCCACAAACATTTATACAATAAAAGCTTCAAATTTTCCAGAAAGACACAACAAATTTATAGGAAAAAAATGACAATTTACTTAAAAGAATAAATAAATTCATGAGAAAAAATTGGCAAAATGACAAGAAAAGCAAACCTGAATTTATAAGATACACAAGTAACAAATTCATTAGGAAAGTTGAAAATTGAGGAAAAAAGTCACATGAACAATAAGTCAGAAACAGAATCAGAATCAACTTTATTGCCAAGTATGCTTCACAACATACAAGGAATTTTACTTATCACTAAGGTGCGCTCGTTTCTAAGCGCTCCCTAATGACGCGGCAGCCATACAAGGCGCCTCATACAGTGGGGGGTAAAGATGGGGGAGGGGGAGGGGGGCACATTGGGCAGAGAGAAAAAACAAAGTTATCAAAATAGTGCTCGAGTGAGCAAGATTGTGATCACATAGAAAAAAACCCTCTAATTGCACAAATAGCAGACAAGATACAGATCTACACATTAACAGAGCAAAGGAGAGAGACCAGTGTGTGTATGTCAGTCATGTGATATCAGTATGAGTGCAGTGTGAATGTATCAGTTACTGGTGCACAACAAAAAATCCTCTCCTAGGCAACGGTTAGATGTTATGTTCATGTATTCTAGACATAGATAAGCATGTCCACAGAGTCCATCTCTCTTCAGTGCATGCCAGATGGTAAAACTCCATGTTAGTCACATGATAACGCTGTCTTTGGAGAGTTCAGATTGCTGTACATCAGCAATTGTTTGGGTTAAGGAGAAGCCAAAACTCCCTTCTGCTTTATCTCTTCTCCTGGAGGAATAAGGACGCCGAATCAAGGCCTGATAAGCACAGTTCACTTAGAGCATAGAAATTTCCTCTCTTATGCGATTCTGTGCATCACAATTTACATACATACACAGGCTTTAAAATCATTCCCTGGAGAGCACCCAGCAACTCCAAGATGTTTTCCACCTTCCGATTCAGTTCGCCAAACATAGATAAACATGTTCACAGAGTCCATCTCTCTTCAGTGCATGCCAGATGGTAAATTCCATGTTAGTCACATATTTGCCGCTATCAGTGCTCTCCCCAGCTGGTCGAATTTATTGAAGGAGCTTCGCCGGGTCCGCATTTTGATTAGCTCTTCCGACTTCTATAATTTTCGATACACCAGGAAAACTCCAGAGCCAAACAGCAGAAATCCTGTGATCATGAAGCCAAAACAGGTAGATGTCTTCCACATCTTCAATCGAATCGCGCAGACACATGAGTTCCAATTGTTCCATAAGTCTCTCCACTTGGGCTCCCCCTGGCCCGATTTTCTGTTAAAAAGTGGTGTCAATAGCATTAACCACTTGCACTCCGGGCAATTTTCCTAAAAATGCCAAAAAAAAACCGTGCCCAAAGTAAATCGAAAGCTGTTATTCAACCCTTTGCAGCATCTTCATGGGGTTGGTCTCATTTAAAAGAAAACACTTTGAATTTTTTGGCAAAAAAAACAATCTCTCTACGTGCTCCGGCCACTGAGTTACAGTCATCTAAACATACTGAACTTGAAGAAAAAAAATTTGGACACGGTGTTTTTTTGAATACAAATGCTTGCAAATAACACACAGCTGTCCGATCCGGCTGGAAAATGCAACAGAAATGTAGATCCAAGTGTTATCCAGCTGAGGTCCAAATTTGGTAACAATACCACAAAAAATGAATATTTTACACAGCTTTGTTCTCAGGCTGTTCCCAGGCGTTTTGGAACTGTGCCAAATTGTGCCAAATGGCACAGTTTGGAATAACGTCTGTAACTTTTGAATAATTCAATGTAGAAGCTTCATTTTAGGCTCTAATGAAAGGTCACACTCAGGGCTGTGTCTGTGTGTGTGTGTGTGGGCGGGGGGTCGTTCCCCCCCCCCCCGCTACCAAGGACCGACTTCGGCCCTCGCTACAGACGGATTACACTCCTTGCATGTTTTCACAGCGGCTCCCCCCCCCCGCTACTGTGTGTGTGTGTGGCGGGGGGGGAACCGTGAACGGACCGTGAATGCCCCCCCCCTCGCTACAGAAGAGGGCCATCGCGACATGATGGAATAGACTGATATGCTTCCCCCCCGCGGACCGGCGGGCGTTCGGACCGTGAACGCCCCCCCCCCGCTCCTCTTCTGCAGCGGGGGGGGGGGGGCGTTCACGGTCCGAACACGGCAAATGAACCGTTTATCGCGGCGCACGCACTTCGTAATTCGTGCGCAGTACAGTTGTAATTTACCGATCGGTCAAAAGTCATTTTTGGATTACAGTTTTCAGGGATAAATAATAATTTAGCTTATAACACCTTACCTCTTCAAAGCAGCAGAATCGTGGCGAACATCTCTTCCCACGCGTCAGACGAACGCAACGCTGCTCCGCTCGTGGATCCCGATCAACATAATTCCATTATTGCCGTTTTGGCGAATGATTTACGACTTTTGTCGTCGGCCTCCGTCTATTCTGCTGGAATGAGTGCAGGTCCCACTTGTGGGTGTTCTCCATGCTGCTGGGTCTGTGTCCAGCGTCCTTTGTTTTCATCTGTTGCAACAGTAAATATCGCTTCACCCTGCCTGAATTCCTGTGCTTCAATTGGCTCCTGCGTTCACAGTAGGCGGGTCCTCCTTCCTAGATTTTCATTCATTGGCTCCTCAAGGTTTCAGAAACCCAATTCAAGGCTCTTATTAGTCGAATGAGAGGTCAATCAGATGAACTAATCTGTTCGCGGCTGTCTCTGCAGTTTTTTTTTTGAGTGGCGCTTGGACGCTACTACATCACCATCACCACCATCATGCGTCATGCGTCCACGCGCGCCCTCGTGCGTCATAGGACGCAGAGACTTGCCCGCCCGCGGAACAACGGAGCGCAAGTGGTTAAAGCCCAGCTCACCAACTCCATAATTTCCATAAAATTATGGACATATTCAAGTCATTGAATATGTCCCAGAAAACAGGAAATTATAAAGATTTAATACATTTGTTTGAAAAGGTTTGACATTCTTGAGGAAAATGTCTCAAAATTACAAGAGAAGAAGCACATTCACAAGGAAAAAAATTCAAATTTTTAATTACAATAGGATGTAAAGACATAAGACATTGAGACAAAAGTGCAAAGTAGGAAGAAAAAAGATGTGAATTTGACACCAGTCACAAATTCAAGGAAAAAAAGTAAATTCATAAGTGAAAAGTGGAAAAATTTTTAATAGTTTGAATATTGTGTGAAAAAGCCTCGAATTTTCAATAAAAAAGAAAAATAATCAGAAGAAAAAGTCACCAGTTAATGAGAACTGCCAAATTGATGTAAAAAATGCACGTTTGCAATCAAAAATCTGTCTAATTTAAGTGGTAGAATAGCTGAAACTGTACATGAGTAAAAGTATGCTGTCTTTATATTAGTGTTAGCGTTATTGCATTAATTGTCCATTAACGCTTTGCCCGTTAATGGTGACAAATTTTGTGATTGCTTTTTGGCCTAGCAGCTTTCTGTACCAAAGCCACTCTGGCCACAGACACTGTGCGCGCCATGCAGACATTGTGAAGTCAAACAAGCTCATACCTGCCAACTTTTAAAACCTGAAAAGCCTAGTAGCTAGCCGGGGTCCAGGGGCCATAGGCCCCTGTAGGTCCAGGACAAAGTCCTGGTGGGGGGTTCAGGGGGCAAAGCCCCCCAACGCCAAACAAATATTAGCATTAAATCAAGTTAAAATGTGGCTAACAACCTCATATTTCTTCAATAATCATATTTCTATTTTTCTTACGAAGAACGTAGAAAGATTGCTGGTGTCACTGGCATTGGCATTCGACTTGTGTTTTTTCATTCCCACGTGGTCTTTCACATCGCTGATTCCTCCATGTCTGATCGAAAAATCTTGTCTACACAAAGCGCAGTTGGCGTAATTTTCACCCTTTCTTGAGCGAATAATAATTCCTGGAAATGCTTTGGAGTATTCCTCATGAATTTTCGTTTGGGTTTCACGCTCACTTGTGATTTTTCTCCGGCAGATTCCATGATGAAAACGTATACAATGCTGACCTAATTCCTTCGCGATTCCAAATGGAAACAATGGCTCCAGGGATGTGATTTGGGGTTGGGGAAATTATCTGAAAATTTACCAGGGGGTCTGGGGGATACAGTCCCCCAGCGGAGTCCAGGGCAGAGTCCTGGTGGGGGGGCAAGGGGGGGCGAAGCCCCCCAAAGCTCCCGGGTTTTTATGATTTTTAAGTACCAGAATTGTGCTTAAATGACAAAACAATAAAACAAACAGCTGAATGCCACTTATTACTGTACTGACTTATGTTCCAAGAAGATAGCATTCCTAAAATATTCCAACAAGCATTATCCATCACATGCTTTAACACCTGATCAAATCAAAATCAGTTAATTTTATGTATTTTGATAAAATTAGGAGGAGATGGAGGACAATGGAGGGGGATTATGTTAATGCGGGATGTCAGCTTTGATATGCAATATGGATGTGTAGTTGTGCATGCACACGTTGGACATATGAGAGATATGCTGACAACACATATGTGATTTAACCTCACGATGAAGGAGACGCAGAGTCTGGGACACCTGTGGAGGACAGCGAGAGAAGACAATGGGTGTGGACAGAAGACTCCCTGACCTCTGAGGCTCGAGAGGAGAGAGGGGGGAGTAATGTAAATAAAGGGATTATGAATGTGAATAAAGGGATTATGATGGAGATGTGTGACCTCCCCTGCGAGGGAGATTTCTGGATGTGAGAATGTATAAAGGTGAAAACTTTGGTGTGTTTCCCCCTCTTTGTTCGCTGCTCAAGAATGAGAGCAGACTGTGGGAATGGTTGCTTGAAATAAACTTGAATTAAATGCAATTCAGTTTCGTTATTCAAGGCTCCCCACAATTGGTGACCAACGACGTTGAGAATGACCGGAGAAGGTCTCAGGGTCCCGGACTCACAGAGTTCGGTTCTGGCGAGCGCAGTGGCCGTCAAGCTGCCTGATTTCTGGCAGGATAACCCACGGTTGTGGTTCCTGCAAGCGGAGACGCAGTTCGCGCTCGCAGGAGTAACCGTGGATGACACTAAGTTCCACCATGTCATCGCTAAACTGGATAACCGCACAGCTCGGTTTGGGCAGAGCTTGGTGGAGCAGCCACCTGCTACCGGCAGGTACGACAAGCTAAAATCCACCCTCGTGAAGTTTTTCACCCCCTCGGCCGAAGTGAGGGCGAGGAGGATCCTGTCTTTGCTAGACCAAGGAGGACACAGGCCGAGCGCCCTGATGGAGGATATGATACAGCTGAGAGGGTCGGACAACGATGATTTCCTCTTCCAGTTCATCTTTCTCTCCAACCTCCCGACGCATGCAAGAAGCGCGCTGGCCGGCAAGAAGTGTCACACCCCGGAGGAGTTCCGGGAGCTGGCCCAGGAAGCAGACGGCATTCTGGACGCCTGCGGCGGGCAGGCAACCACAGCAGCGACCCAAGACAGCGGGGAGCCAGAGGCGGCAGACCCAGGCTGGCCGACGACGGCGGCAGCACGGCCGCGACGAGGTGGAGCCAATGGTCCGGTGGCAGAGGTGCAGCCCCCACGCAGCGGAGGAGAGGATCTCTGCTTTTACCATCGGAGGTTCGCTGATAGGGCACGCAGGTGCGTGCCGCCCTGCAACTTCAAGAGTTCGGGAAACGGCAAGACCGAGGGTCGCTAGCAGCTTCGACTCTCGGAGAAGGCAACAAGCTGCTCTACATCACGGATACGAGCTCCGGACGAGAGTTCCTCATAGACACCGGAGCCCAAGTGAGCTTCATCACCCCGACATACGCGGACCGGGCGGCTGGACCCCGCGGTAGCGGAGCTACGGCGGCAAATGGCTCGAGCATCAACACCTATGGGAAGAGGACCTTGCCTTTATGCTTACATGGCTGCACATATGAATGGACTTTTGTAATAGCGGCGGTGAGTTTCAACATGTTGGGCGCGGATTTTTTGTGCTCACACAGTTTGTTAGTTGATCTTGCTAATAGACAGCTGGTAAATGCACTCTCTTTTTACTCTCTCCCCTGTTCAGCTCGAGTGTCCCCGCCACCAGTACAGACCCACGTCGCTACAGCAGGTGGTAAGTTTCACACACTCCTCACCCAATTCCCAGCACTCACTGTGCCCACTTTTTCAGCGACGGTCGCGAAACACGGGGTGGAGCATTTTATCCCTACATCTGGCCCTCCCGTGTTTGCAAAGGCTCGGCGCTTGGATGCAGTTAAGCTCGCTATAGCGCGCGAGGAGTTCGCCAGCCTAGAGAGGCTGGGCATCGTTCGTAGGTCAAAAAGCCCGTGGGCTTCGCCGCTACACATGGTCCCGAAAGCCAATGGCTCCTGGAGACCGTGCGGCGATTACCACAGGCTAAACAATGCTACGGCGCACGATCGTTATCCCATCCCGCACATTCAGGATTTTTCGGTGCACCTGGCAGGGGCGCGCATTTTTTCAAAGATTGATCTGGTTTGCGGCTATCACCAAGTCCCAGTCCAACCGGGGGACATTCCTAAAACAGCGGTAATAACCCCGTTCGGACTTTTCGAATTTTTACGCATGCCGTTTGGTCTCAAAGGGGCGGCGCAAACGTTTCAGCGGATGATGGATGCCGTGTTACGCGATCTCCCTTTCGTGTTTGTGTACCTCGACGACATTTTGGTCGCGAGTACTTCAGAGGACGAACACGAAAAGCACCTCACAGCAGTTTTTAGGAGGCTGGGAGAGCACGGTTTAATAATTAACCCAACCAAGTGCCAGTTCGGCGTCGAGCACATCGATTTTTTGGGTCACCGCGTCTCCCCAGAGGGAGCGGTCCCGTTACCAGATAAAGTTCGCACGGTAGCGGATTTTCCCCGGCCACAAACGGTCAAATCACTACAGGAATTCTTGGGGATGGTGAATTTTTATAACCGATTCCTACCCCACGCAGCTCAAATCATGCAACTGTTATATGCCGCGTTCAAAAAGCAAAAACCAACCCATGCAGTCGAATTGTCTCCGGAGCGGGAGCGCGCGTTCACAAAGGTAAAAAAAAGCCTTGGCTGACGCTGCGCTCCTGGCCCACCCAGACCTGGCAGCACGTATCGCGCTGACGACAGACGCTTCAGATTTAGCCATAGGGGCCGTTATTGAGCAAGAGGTCGCCGGAGTTTGGCAGCCGTTGGCTTTCTTTAGCAAATCCTTAAGCGCGGCTGAGCGAAAATACAGCACGTTCGACAGAGAACTGTTGGCGCTGCATTTGGCTATCCGTCATTTCCAGTTCTGGCTGGAAGGACGGTGCTTCACCGCTTATGTGGACCACAAGCCGCTCACATACGCCATGGCCAAAATTTCAGACCCATGGTCAGGCAGGCAGCAGAGGCAGCTGGCCGCGATCTCGGAATTTACCACTGACATTAGGCACGTTGCGGGCAAATTCAATGTAGTAGCAGATTGTCTCTCACGCGCGGTCACGACTCCACAGCGCGCAGAGGCATAACAGGCCATCGCGACCGCGCCGCAGGACAGCGGCGTGGTGGCGCGCGCAGCCCCGGTGCACGTGGGTATAGATTACGCAGCCATGGCAGCGGACCAGGGGGCGGACGCAGACGTGCGCCCGCTCCAGTCTGGACCAACAGGGGTAAGGCTGGAGAACAAGTGTTTACAAGCCGGTATGCCCCCCCTGATCTGCGATGTGTCGACTGGGCGCCCGCGTCCAGTGGTTCCGGCCGCGTGGTGCCGCCGTGTTTTTGACTCGGTCCACTCGCTGGCGCACCCGGGGGTGCGCGCGTCGGTGAAAATGGTAGCGGAAAAGTTTGTTTGGCCGTGCCTACGCAAGCACGTGAAGGAATGGGCAAAAGCCTGCATGTCCTGCCAACGGGCTAAAATCCACAAGCACACAAGAGCCCCGTTAGAACCGTTTCGCATTCCAGCCAGAAGGTTCGACCACGTGCACGTCGACCTCGTGGGCCCCCTACCGGCATCACAGGGGTTCATGCATCTTTTGACAATGGTGGACCGAACCACACGTTGGCCGGAAGTGGTCCCGCTGGCAACAACCATGGCCGCGGAGGTGGCTCGCGTTTTTTTAACGGCTTCGGTGGCGCGCTTCGGGGTTCCGTCGGACATTACGTCCGATAGAGGGCCTCAATTCATCTCTGAGCTGTGGTCAGCGATGGCCAACGGCTTGGGAGCCAAAATTCACCGCACTACGGCTTACCACCCTCAGGCTAATGGTTTATGCGAGGGTTTTCATAGGTCTTTGAAGGCAGCACTCAGAGCGTCGCTCACGGATGCAGATTGGGCAAATAAACTACCATGGGTTTTATTAGGGTTGCGTTCTGCGCCCAAAGAGGACTTAGACGCCTCTCCAGCGGAGCTGGTGTTCGCACAACCTCTTAGGCTGCCAGGCGAGTTTTTACCAGAGCCCCCGGAGCCCCCACCTCTCCCTGCTCTGGGACCGTTAGTTGGCACGGGAGCAGACACGCTCCCAGATCCGGTTCATCATGCTTTTCCACGAGTTTTCGTCCCCAAAGCTTTGAAAAATGCTGAGTTCGTTTTTGTCAGGCGCGAAGCCCTAAAAGCAACACTCAAACCACCGTACGAAGGGCCATTTAGAGTGCTGGAGGCAGGTGATAAGCAATTTGTGCTAGATTTTGGAGACAGAAAAGAGGCAGTCAGTACTGACAGACTAAAACCTGCTTTTGTCATGAAGGACGGATCTGTACCGGTCGCAAGGGCGCCTCGACGAGGCAGGCCCCCATGGGGGGCAAATAATCACTCTCTCCCTCAGTCAACAGAGCCGGAGCAGAAAGGCGCCGCAGGCAAGGCGGGGCCAACTCACAGCAGATTCAGATGACGGTTGAAGCCCAGGCGGCGCACAGACTGAATGTTGATGTTAATTGTGCAGTAGTCAGTAGCATGTTATTGAATTTTAGGGAATAGTCCGTTCTTCATCGTTTGGGGGGGGGGGGTTATATGGATGTGTAGTTGTGCATGCACACGTTGGACATATGAGAGATATGCTGACAACACATATGTGATTTAACCTCACGATGAAGGAGACGCAGAGTCTGGGACACCTGTGGAGGACAGCGAGAGAAGACAATGGGTGTGGACAGAAGACTCCCTGACCTCTGAGGCTCGAGAGGAGAGAGGGGGGAGTAATGTAAATAAAGGGATTATGAATGTGAATAAAGGGATTATGATGGAGATGTGTGACCTCCCCTGCGAGGGAGATTTCTGGATGTGAGAATGTATAAAGGTGAAAACTTTGGTGTGTTTCCCCCTCTTTGCTCGCTGCTCAAGAATGAGAGCAGACTGTGGGAATGGTTGCTTGAAATAAACTTGAATTAAATGCAATTCAGTTTCGTTATTCAAGGCTCCCCACATGCAATGTCTTTTGTTGAGTGTGGGTATAAGTATGAAGGTCTGACTGCGCTCGACCTCTTATTCTGCTTCTGCACCGAGATGAGACATGTTAGGGAGGTGAAGCTGATAATAAACTTTGATTTATAAAATCACATCGCTTCTTCATTCCAAGCTCCCTACACTGGTGACCAGACGTGAGGATGGAACAGAGACGTTCTCCCGCGACGAACTCATCGGAGGCGACCCAGGCAAGCGCCGTCGCCCATGCAGACAGGGGAACGGATGGAAGACGTTCCCCCACGGCAGAATCCACAGAGAGGGCTCAACCAAGCACCATCCCCAGCTCCGCCGTGAGGACAGAAGAAAGGCGTTCTCACCTGGCGGACACATCAGAGACGGCCCACACAAGCGCCGTCACCGTCAAGCTGCCAGAGTTCTGGCAAAACGACCCAAGCTCGTGGTTCCAGCAAGCTGAGGCTCAGTTTGCACTGGCGGGCATAACGGCGGACGAGACGAAATTTTACCACATCGTCGCCAAACTCGACGCCGCCACGTCAAGATGCGCGCGGAGCATAATTCAACAACCGCCCGCCCACAACAAATACAGAGAACTAAAGGCGACCATCATTGAGAACTTCGTCCCCTCAGCCGAGGAGAGAGCAGAGAGGATTCTGGCGATCTACGGCCACAGAGGATGCAGACCCAAGGCCATCATGGAGGACATGCTGCAGCTTAAGGAAGAGGACAACGACAACTTCCTTTTCCAACATATCTTCCTCAGCACTCTGCCGCCACACATGAGAGGGACGCCGGTCAACATGCGGTGCAACACCCAGCAGGACTTCCGCGCGCTGGCCCGAGAAGCGCAGCGGCTCATCAACGCCTGCGGCGAACAGATGGCCACAGCAGCATCTGCAGATCTCAGCGCGGAAGCCCAGAGCAGCGGAGAACCGCAGACAATGGAGCAGAGCCCGCCCACCATGGCAGCGACACGACCAAGGCGCAGCAGGCGGAACGACCTCTGCTATTATCATCAGCGTTTCGCCGAGAGGGCGTACAAATGCGTGCCCCCCTGCAATTTCAAAAACTCGGGAAACGCCAAAGCCCGGAAAACGTTGTCAGCTACGGCTCTCGGCGAGACGAATAAGCTGCTTTATGTGACTGACGGACCCACCGGGAGACAGTTCCTTATCGATACCGGAGCTCAGGTGAGCTTCATCACCCTTTCCAACGCAGACCGGGCCATGGGACCCCAGGGAAACGGAGCAATGGCAGCCAACGGCTCGACCATCGACACTTTCGGTGAAAGGAACCTGCCTCTTTGCATTCACGGCCGCAACTATAGATGGACGTTTATTATAGCGGCGGTGAGTTTTAACTTGTTGGGTGCTGATTTTTTGTGTGCACATGGGTTGTTAGTCGATCTTGGGCTGCATGGTGGCACAGTGGTTTAGCACTGTGGCAGCACAGTTTTACCCTTGGCCGGGGGATCGTGGGGATCATGAGATCGTGGGTTCGATCCCAGCCCCCAACCAACAGTGAGCTGTGTGGAGTTTGCATGTTCTCCCTGTGTTGCGCGGGTTTACTTCGGGATTTCTCCGGTTTCCTCCCGCACACCAAAAACATGTAGGTTTAGGGCGCTCGCGCACGCAGCGACCAGCAGCCGGTGGCTTGTCACCAGACTGCAAACCAAGTCTACCTACGGGTACAAATAAGTAACAAAAAAAAAAAAAATCTTGCAAATAGATGCTTGGTTAATACACTGTAATTTTCTTCTATCCCCTGCTCAGCTCGAGTTTCTCCACCACCCGTGCAGGCCAGCATCACCACAGCAGGAGGTAAGTTTGACCAACTCCTCACCCAATTTCCAGCACTCACAGTTCCAAAATTTTCAGCAACAGTAGCGAAACACAGGGTTGAACACTTCATCCCCACAACAGGCCCACCCGTGTTTGCCAAAGCTCGGCGCTTAGACGCGACCAAGCTCGCCATCGCACGTGACGAGTTTGCCAGCCTGGAAAAATTAGGCATTATTAGGCGCTCGAAAAGCCCTTGGGCATCGCCACTCCGCATGGTCCTGAAAACCGACGATTCTTGGAGACCTTGCGGTGATTACCGCAGATTAAACAATGCAACAGCGCATGACCGCTACCCAATTCCTCACATCCAAGATTTTTCACTACATCTGGCGGGTGCGCGCATTTTTTCTAAAATAGACCTGGTCCGCGGCTATCACCAAGTCCCCGTTCGAGCGGAAGACATTCCTAAAACGGCTGTAATAACCCCTTTTGGTCTTTTTGAATTTTTGCGAATGCCGTTCGGCCTCAAAGGCGCTGCTCAAACCTTTCAGCGTATGATGGACGCGGTATTACGCAACCTCCCCTTCGTGTTCGTCTACCTCGACGATATGCTGGTAGCCAGCCTGTCAGAGGAAGAACATGAACAACACCTCTCTACAGTTTTTCAAAGACTAGAAGAGCACGGGTTAATAATCAACCCAGCCAAATGCCGATTCGGCGTGTCACAAATTGATTTTTTGGGACACAGAGTTTCACCAAAGGGGGCAGTCCCATTGCCAGACAAAGTCCGCGCAGTAAAAAAATTTTCCACGACCACAAACGGTCAGATCGCTACAAGAATTTTTGGGAATGGTGAATTTTTACAACCGTTTCCTCCCCCGCACAGCTCAACTCATGCAACCCCTGTATGCCGCACTCAGAAAACAAAAGCCTTCCAACGCGGTCGAATGGACCCCGGAGCGCGAAAGCACGTTCGCGGAAGTAAAGAATGCTCTAGCGAATGCCACATTGTTGGTTCACCCTGATCCCTCGGCCCGCATAGCGCTAACAACAGATGCTTCAGACCTGGCCATAGGGGCAGTTGTGGAACAACATGTTGGCGGAACCTGGCAACCGTTAGCATTCTTTAGCAAATCTTTAAACCAAACCGAGCGCAAATACAGCACTTTTGACAGGGAGCTGCTAGCACTTCATTTATCCATCCGCCACTTCCAGTTCTGGCTGGAAGGGCGGCGTTTCACAGCTTTTGTAGACCATAAACCACTCACTTTTGCGATGGCTAAAATTTCAGAACCATGGTCAGGCAGGCAACAAAGACAGCTAGCTGCAATTTCAGAGTTCACCACAGACATTCGACATGTGGCAGGCAAACTTAATGTAGTAGAAGACTGCCTCTCTCACGCTGTGACATCGCCAGAGCACGAGGAGACAGATTATACTACCTCAGCTGCAGAACTCTTCACCAACGCGGACGCGTACGCGGCCCCAATTCACGTAGGGATAGATTACGCAGCCATGGCAGAGGAACAAAGCAGTGACGCGGACGTGCGCGCGCTCCTGTCTGGACCAAGAGGGTTAAGACTGGAGGAAAGGGGTTTACGTGACGGTGTACCCCCCCCCTAATCTGCGACGTGTCAACCGTCCAACCTCGCCCGGTAGTTCCAGCTGCATGGCGCCACCGCATTTTTGACTCGGTTCACTCCCTCGCACACCCAGGGGTGCGCGCCTCGGTTAAAATGGTCGCGGTGTAGCGGGTTGAATTCAACCCCCCCACAACACACAGAGACAGTCAACTTGCGCTCCTGGGTTGTTTCTGCTACAGTCTGCCGGTTATGCATGTCACTGCTTTGAGTTAATGTATCATCCATGTGTTATCCATGCATTGTGCTCATGCATCCTGTCTGTTCCTTTGATATGCAAATGCCAGATTGACTGCTGTGAAGGTCCTTTGATCTATTGTTTTAGTTGGGTATAAATGCTGTGCCAAGTTGTGATTCTGCCTCTCATTCTCTCTCACTACCTGATCCTGATTCCTGTAATGCTGTAGACACACACACGTGTCTCCTCTTTGAGAGCTGGAGGAATGAAGCTGCAGCCTGCTCAAGCCATGGGCTGCAGCCGAGTTCTGATGAAGGCGGGTGATAATAAAGCTCTTTAAAAATCCAACGCTGCCTTTATTCCATCATCCTCTTCACTGGTGACCCTGAAGACGCACACGCTTTGTGCGACGCAACCTTCTGATCTGAACAGCCACGCTGGCGACCCAAGACTGAAGAAAACAAGCGGCCAGCGAACGCAGCACCCGGGCATGAATGCTCCGTCGCAGCGGCCTGACTGGTCTGCCCTCCCTGCTGCCTCAGGAAGGCCTCGACGCAGAGCCCACGGCGGGCGAGCTGCTTTCAGGACATCAACCAAGACCGGGTAAGTGGCAGAGAACGTCATGGCGCACCCTCGCCGAGATTGGCACATCCACGCGGGACCGGCCGCGCAGCTCCTCATGAGAGCACAAGTGGGCGACACCCATGGCCGACGGAGCACACGTGGACCTGAACGCACCATGACTAATCTGCAGCCATGGCTCGTCAGAGATGTTTTTCGCCGCAGACTGTGCCGATCTCCACCAAGTTTCCGACCCTGATTTCCTCTCCAGCGGGCCCACCCACGCACGGAGCCCCGGCACGCGCACTGGGGGTGACGAGGACAGCGCACCACCCACGGGACAAATACGGCTTTTCCGACCGCCTTCCTTCTGCTGCACACTGGCCCTTCAGGCTTGCTTGTACACCTGAGGCCCGCAGCTTGCTCACTGGATTTTATGGTCTTAGCCACGGCACACAAGGGGAATTCAGCTGTCTGCGGTTCCCGAGGCTTTAGGGTTGCGCCTGCCCTAAAGTCAACACGCCAGTCCCTCTGCTTTTATTTTTTTTTTTCTTACCGCCGCTCCTGCTTTTCTTCATGGCCACGAGAGGAGTCAGAGACTAATTTTTTTCTTCTTCTGATCTCTGCATGTTCAGACGGGGCATCACAGAGCAGCAAACACTTTTGCCGCGACTCGAACGATTTTCCCGCGCCCGGTCAGCATTTGCTACCCCCCCCCCCTCCTCCTGCACAGAGCTTTTCCCTGCTTGCTGCCCAAACTGCAACATCGAGGTCACGGTCCCCTACCGTGCCCTCTGGGGGGGAGCGGTGTAGCGGGTTGAATTCAACCCCCCCACAACACACAGAGACAGTCAGCTCGCGCTCCTGGGTTGTTTCTGCTACAGTCTGCCGGTTATGCATGTCACTGCTTTGAGTTAATGTATCATCCATGTGTTATCCATGCATTGTGCTCATGCATCCTGTCTGTTCCTTTGATATGCAAATGCCAGATTGACTGCTGTGAAGGTCCTTTGATCTATTGTTTGAGTTGAGTATAAATGCTGTGCCAAGTTGTGATTCTGCCTCTCATTCTCTCTCACTACCTGATCCTGAGTCCTGTAATGCTGTAGACACACACACGTGTCTCCTCTTTGAGAGATGGAGGAATGAAGCTGCAGCCTGCTCAAGCCATGGGCTGCAGCCAAGTTCTGATGAAGGCGGGTGATAATAAAGCTATTTAAAAATCCAACGCTGCCTTTATTCCATCATCCTCTTCAGCGGAAAAGTTTGTTTGGCCGGGCCTGCGCAAAAATGTAAAGGAATGGGCAAAGACTTGCATGTCTTGCCAACGCGCCAAAATACACAAACACACAAAAGCTCCTCTAGAGCCTTTTCGAATCCCAGCCAGGAGGTTTGACCACGTTCATGTCGACCTCGTGGGACCACTACCTTCGTCTCAAGGTTTCACACACCTGTTAACAATGATAGACCGTACTACGCGCTGGCCGGAGGCGGTCCCTTTGGCGTCAACCACAGCCGCGGAAGTCGCTTGCGTTTTTTTAACAAACTGGGTGGCACGTTTCGGCGTCCCATCGGACATCACGTCCGATAGGGGGCCTCAATTTGTCTCAGAACTGTGGTCAGCCATGGCCAGCAGCTTAGGAGCGACAATTCACCGCACCACCGCGTATCACCCTCAGGCTAATGGGTTATGCGAGCGTTTTCACAGATCTTTAAAGGCCGCCCTCAGGGCCTCACTAACGGATACAGATTGGGTGAATAAACTTCCCTGGGTTTTATTAGGGTTGTGTTCTGCGCCTAAAGAGGATCTAGACGCCTCCCCGGCAGAATTAGTTTTTGCACAACCTCTCAGACTCCCAGGTGAATTCTTACCAGAGCATCCAGAGCCTGGGCATCTTCCAGCCCTGAGGCCCTTAAGCAGCACCGGACCGGACACGCTTCCCGGACTGGCACATCACTCTTTTCCACGGGTTTTTGTCCCCCAAGCTTTAAAAAACGCCGATTTCGTTTTTGTTAGACACGAAGCTTTAAAATCAACCCTCCGTCCACTATACGACGGACCATTCAGAGTGCTGGAACCTGGTGATAAGCATTTTGTGCTTGATTTAGGGGACAGAAAAGAAACAGTAAGCATTGACAGACTTAAACCTGCCTTCTTGTTGAGCGACGAGCCTGCACGGGTGGCGAGAGCACCTCGGCGGGGTATACCCCCCAAGAAAAAAAACTCAGCCCCCCTGCAGGGAACAAATAACCACTCTCCTCCCCAAGCTGCAGATTCCTTACAGGAGGGTCCCACCAGGACGCCAAAGCGGACCTACAGCAGATTCGGGAGAAGATTAAAACCCAGACGGCACAGGGACTGATGCAAAATTGACAAAGAGTTGTTAACTATGTTATCAGATTGTGCCGTGACAGTTTTAAGGCTGATTTGTGATATTACTACACTGTTGTTGTTCCCACTGAATTTTCTACAGGATCATGACTGCTGGAAAGATTTTTTCCTTGTTTTCCCTGTCAAGATGTTTAACAGTATAATATGTCATAGAGATTATCTTAAACTGTAAACTTAATTTGATTGTCCGTTTCTTAGTCGTTTGGGGTGGGGGGGCTGTGGCTTATATTAATCATATATTCCATACCTACATATGTATACCCCCACACCCGGGAGGCAGGGGTTCAAATCCCGGCCGGGTCATACCAAAGACCATATAAAAATGGTGCTTTCTGCCTTCTAGCGTGGTGCTCCGCATAATGGAATGGGGAAAGTAAAGTTACACACAGAGCTACCAGAGGACTGACCCCCCGCTGTAGCTTTCACTACTTACAGTAGCTGTGTGGCCTAGGGTCAGAGAAACGGAGATAGGCGCTGCCCATATACACCTTCAGGTGTGAAGGGATTAACTAACATATGTATAGACATATTAGAATGTTTAGTGATTACATATGTGGAATGACCTCACGCTTCAGAACAGGACAAGAGGTCTCAACCACCGGTGAGGATCAAAGAACAGACAGAGTTGCAGCGGTGGAGACCGGATCGAACTTCCTGACCACCCAGGGTCAGGTGGAGGAGATGGAGGACAATGGAGGGGGATTATGTTAATGCGGGATGTCAGCTTTGATATGCAATGTCTTTTGTTGAGTGTGGGTATAAGTATGAAGGTCTGACTGTGCTCGACCTCTTATTCTGCTTCTGCACCGAGATGAGACATGTTAGGGAGGTGAAGCTGATAATAAACTTTGATTTATAAAATCACATCGCTTCTTCATTCCAAGCTCTCTACAATCTATTCCATAATAGAAATAAAATTCCAACATACCATTACTTTTTATAATTTCAGCATTCATTTCAGATCACCAGTTTCAATCTCCATTGAGTCTTGAGCAGTTCATTTTGCACAATCAATGATGTAGCCAAGTCTTAGAAATATTCAAAAGTTATGAGTCAATGTCCACTGTGCACTGTCAATTTCAAACTGTTTGGAATCATAAAAGTAATCTAACTAAATTGTTTTGCTATTTTTTTTCTCCTCAACATTAATGTCAGGGCGCTGCAGGGATTTTTGGGGATGGTTAACTTTTATAACCGTTTCCTCCCCCGCGCAGCCCAGCTCATACAGCCGTTGTACGCCGCACTCAAGAAACGGAAACCGGCGGACAGAGTCGACTGTACTCCTGAGCGGGAGCAGGCGTTCTCTGAGGTTAAAACAGCTCTGGCAAACGCTGCACTACTGGAGCACCCAGACCCGGTGGCTCGGATAGCGCTCACTGCCGACGCCTTGGACATGGCCATGGGGCCGTCGTGGAGCAATGTGTCGCCGGTTCTTGGCAGCCGCTCACCTTTTTTAGCAGGTCTTTGCACGACAGTGAGCGTAAATACAGCGTGTTCAACAGAGAGTTACTGGCTCTCCACCTGGCCATACGCCACTTCCAGTTCTGGCTGAAAGGGCGCACCTTAGGCTCAGACCTCTCGCACATGCGCAATACACCTACAAGAAGCAGTGCCGATTGCCTTTGTTCTAAATTTAGATACGATTCCTAGTAATCTCGTGTTTGGAATTGCTTTCGTGTTTTTTTTTTTTACGATTTAAAATTTTTGACTGAATTTTAAGTGAAAAACCGTAATTTTGATTAATAAAGCCATAACCCGGAATGGGGTCTTGAAAACCGGAACCATTACGGCAAAACCGGAGTAGTTGGCAGGTATGCAAGCTGGATTACAGCCATGGAAATCCCCAAAGTGCTGTCATGTTTAAGTTTACAACGTTATCTGTCGGAGTTGTTGTTGTTACAGCCTCCTCCAAAACTTCGCCTGGATGTTGGGTTGTTCTTCTTCTGTGGAAGCTGGCTAGCTGGCTAGAAGCTACATGCTAAGTTGTAGCCGACCTCCAGTAGTTGACACGGACAGAAATTTGCCTGTTTTAATCCTCATAGCTTTGGGTCTAACTGTTAGCGAGTACCAGTCTAAAAAATTTCTCAAGCTGTGTTTGTAATGCCCATTCACTCCCCCACCGTTTTTGCAGCACGGTGGGGTGTCATCATGGGCGAGATAGTTATTTGTTTGCAATTTTTCTGCTAAAAGAGAAGTTGTGTCGGTTGTGACACATGAGGGCCATGGTTTTGTGTTGATCTGCTTAAAAGTTGTGGATGTTTGCTATTGGAGAAAGAGCAAGCTCCATTTGTGGCTGCTGGTTGGATGCTGAGTTGTGTTGCAGTGATATTATTGAGCCCTGGCATTCCGTTGTTTACACATGCAGTCTACTTTTGAGAATTTTCTGGAGAATATCCTGGATAGTTTTTGCCATTTTGGATATGTTGCCAGCTTTAATAAACCTACAGGTGAAGACAGCAAACATATTTGTCCACTCTCATGTTTATAACAGTATGACAAATGAAAAATTACCAACTTAAGGTACACTGTATCTGTATGGAAAAACACACAATTAAAGCATTAGTAATCACGATTAACTCAACATTCCAAAATATTAATCATGATTAAAAACTTTCATCATCCAATACCACTAATAATAATGTAACAAGGCACAACAGTTCTTTGTTTAAATGTTTATTTTCCCTTCAGAAGGGCCACTCATCCAGACAAAGAAAGTAGACTGTTGCCCGGGCAACAAAAGCCCGGGCATTTCCTTTTTAAGAAAGATTGAAAAACAATGCTACCAGGGATCCGTTACTCTTCCACACAGTGGCCTATTAGCTGCTTTTCTTATTAAACACCATAAAGAAGATGTAAAAGCTCCCTGATTGGCTGAGCTGCCCTCAATTAAAGTCAATTTTCTTCTATTCTGGCAGAGGAAATACTTATTGTTTTCATTTTGTTCATATCATTTAGATTATATTAGAAAATACATGTAGATCACTGATATTTGATTTGACTTGTAACTTCATCAGGTACTGAGCTGCAGGAATCTTGAGTTTTTTGGTCATCTTCAATATTTTATCCACTTTAATGTCAGTGTAATGAAACAGTTTTACAGATACTGACCTCAGAAACTCCCACACAACTCTGTTTTATTTGGTGTCCCCAACAAATGTAGCCACGCCATGCCACTGTTCACGCCATGATGGTGCAGTGAGTACACCTGTGTGTCTTTGTGGGGGGTGAGGTCACACCTGAAAACTGACTGACCACAGTCACACAGAAGCCAACCGAGGCACAGGCTGAGCAGCTGGAATTTTAGGTTCTCCAATTTATTTTATTTCTCTATATAACAAGTGAACTATAGGTAACTATTTATTCAGACAGACATTTATTGAGAAAGAGACATCCTTACAATTTCAAGTTTTTTCAAGAACTTTTTGTAAAAGTCAATCACTTTTAAAACCCTTAAAATACAATATTAAAATTCATGCATTTTTCAGGATTTCCAGCACCCGAGGCAACCCTGGTTGTGATCTGGCACTATGCAAATGAAGCTGATTTGAAAATAAATGAAGTGAACTGAGTTGATTGAGCAACAACAACAGAGAAGGAAAAGTCAGACATACAATCAAAACATGAGGCATCTCTGCTTTCTAAATGAAATGTTGGTTCAGACATTTAAGGGATCTGAATCCAGTACAGCCTGATCTCAGGGCAGAGGTTGCATTAAATGAAAATTGTCCTTCATTGACAGATATTTTTCAGCAATGACAGAAAATTCTGAAAGTAGTCTGTCATTTGACAGATTACACTGAAGGTGATCTAATTAAAATGAGATAACAGATCATAACAGAATTTTTACAACCATGTCTGTCAAAATGAGAGATAAAGTCGAGCACAACCTGTGTCTCAGGGTTTCTAAACTTGAACCTGAAACCACAGGAGGAGCTTCCTGTCTCACAACAGATCAAACTCTAGATGAAAGGTGTCTCACTTTTAACTCTACTGTGGATCATTCCATGTGTTTTTAAGAGATTTACTGCAGTAAAAGCCTTTCCACATTCAGCACATGGGTTTATTTAACTTAACTGTGGGGAGTTGATGTTGTCCCAAGTTACTTTTCTTCATAAAGGCATTCAAACATTGAATACACACAGATCGATTACCTTCACTATGGATGAGTTCATGTTTTCTTAAAGTACTTGTTCGAGTAAAGACTTTTCCACACTGTTGACAAACAAAATGTTAAACTCCAGTGTGGATGAGTTCATGTCTTCTTAAGTTACTCATCTGAGTAAAGGCCTTTCCACACTGACCACACACAAACTGCTTCACACCAGCGTGGATGAGTTCATGTTTCCTTAAGTTACCACTTTCAGTAAAGGCCTTTCCACACTGACCACACACAAACTGCTTAACTCCAGTGTGGATGAGTTCATGTGTTCTTAAGTGACTTATCCGAGTAAAGGCCTTTCCACACTGACCACACACAAACTGCTTAACTCCAGTGTGGATGAGTTCATGTTTCCTTAAGCTACCCCTTAGAGTAAAGGCTTTTCCACACTGACCACAAACAAACTGCTTAATTCCAGCGTGGATGAGTTCATGTGTTCTTAAGTGAGTTATCCGAGTAAAGGCCTTTCCACATTGACCACAAACAAACTGTTTAACTCCAGTGTGGATGAGTTCATGTCTTCTTAAGTGATTCATCAGAGTAAAGGCCTTTCCACACTGACCACACACAAACTGCTTAACTCCAGTGTGGATGAGTTCATGTTTTCTTAAGGTACTAATCTGAGTAAAGGCCTTTCCACACTGACCACACACAAACTGCTTAATGCCAATGTGGATGAGTTCATGTCTTCTTAAGCTACCCCTTTCAGTAAAGGCCTTTCCACACTGACCACACACAAACTGCTTAACTCCAGTGTGGATGAGTTTATGTGCTCTTAAGTGACTCATCTGAGTAAAGGCCTTTCCACACTGACCACACACAAACTGCTTAACTCCAGCGTGGATGAGTTCATGTTTCCTTAAGCTACCCCTTAGAGTAAAGGCTTTTCCACACTGACCACAAACAAACTGCTTAATTCCAGTGTGGATGAGTTCATGTGTTCTTAAGTGAGTTATCCGAGTAAAGGCCTTTCCACATTGACCACAAACAAACTGTTTAACTCCAGTGTGGATGAGTTCATGTCTTCTTAAGTGACTCATCTGAGTAAAGGCCTTTCCACACTGACCACACACAAACTGCTTAACTCCAGTGTGGATGAGTTCATGTTTTCTTAAGGTACTAATCTGAGTAAAGGCCTTTCCACACTGACCACACACAAACTGCTTAATGCCAATGTGGATGAGTTCATGTGCTCTTAAGTGACTCATCTGAGTAAAGGCCTTTCCACACTGACCACACACAAACTGCTTAACTCCAGTGTGGATGAGTTCATGTGCTCTTAAGTGACTCATCTGAGTAAAGGCCTTTCCACACTGACCACACACAAACTGCTTTACTCCAGTGTGGATGAGTTCATGTGTTCTGAAGCTACCCCTTTGAGTAAAAGCCTTTCCACACTGACCACACACAAACTGCTTTACTCCAGTGTGGATCAGTTTATGCATTTTTAAGCTGCCCAACAGTGTGAAACCTCTCCCACATTCCTCACAAAAGTATTGTTTATGCCTAGTGTGGTGTTTTCTCTATTCTTTTTCTACTTTTGTCACTGTGTGATTTTGCTTCGTTTGCTGCAGTTGGAGAATCTTCATCTTCCTGAAGCTGCTGAGGTTTCACTCTGTCCTTTCATGTTCCTGTAGCAACAATGACGAAGAAAAAAACAGGCTGTGAACATACAGAGCTGTGAAAAAGTATTTCAAAAAAGTATTCCACAAATTCATTGATGTGGAAACCAACTTGTGTATCACTTTGATAAGACACTGAAAACATTGAATGTTTGATGGAAATATTCATCGTTCAAATATACCAAAACTATATGAAAAGTACAATTACTTTTCAGAAGCAATCGATTGCATTTACAATTATTTTCCAGGTTTTTACAAAGTAACTGATGAGTATTTGGACCCAAATCTGCTATTTATATACAGTGATGCTTGAAAGTTTGTGAACCCTTTAGAATTTTCTGCATAAATATGACCTAAAACCTCATCACATTTTCACACAAGTCCTAAAAGTAGATAAAGAAAATCCAGTTAAATGAGAAAAATATTTTACTTTTTCATTTATTTATTGAGGAAAATGATCCAATATTAAATACAGTGGATCCAGAAAGTCTTCACAGCACTGAACACTTTTTCCACAATTATGTTACAACCTTATTCCAAAAGGGATTGATTTTTTTCCTCAAAATTCTACAAACAATACCCCATAATGACAACGTGAAAAAAGCTTTTTGTAAATTTGTTAAAAATAAAAAACTAAGAACTCACATCTACATACTGTACGTATTCGCAGCCTTTGCTCACAACTTTGTTGATGCATCTTTGGCAGCAATTACAGCCTCAAGTCTTTTTGAAAATGATGCCACAAGCATGGCACACCTACAGTCGTGTGAAAAAGTGTTTGCCCCCTTCTTCATTTCTCAATTTTTTTCAATGTTTGTCACACTTAAATGTTTCAGATCATCAAACAAATTTAAATATTAGACAAAGTGTCACGGACGGGGCTGACGTGTCAGCCCCCATTCCGTGATTGTGGCTGTAGTTTCTGATTATTTGGTAATTATCGCCAGCTGGCAGTTATTGGAGCCTGAGCTCCCTGTCAGCCTATGGCCACGCCTCCACCAGTTAATACTGTCATTTGTTGTATATTAGTATTATTTGTCCTCCTCCTTGTTTTCTTCATACTCATTTACACATCTGCACACACTCAAGCACACTCCTTCATACATGCACATACACACACATCCACTCTGACTAACAGTCACTCATGGAGCTGTTCAACCACACTCCTACATCCACTTGACATCATTAGCTCACTGGGTATTTCTGTTTGTCAGTGGGTGCACCTAGTGTGGCGATGTCAGTCAATCTTGACTAGTCTATAGTCAAGATTGGTACCTTTACTTATTGGACTGCCAGTTGTTTTTCCAGAACCAGCTGTGCGTTGTCAGTCTTTTCCCCATTATTATTTATTGCCCTTCTTCTCCGCTGGCCGGTTCTGTCTGGGAGCACGTGGGTCTCCTCCTCCAGCCAACTGAGCTCAGACATCCATCACTTTGTGTGTCAGACTGTTTCCCATTGAACATTTTCTGTATTTTGTGTTTTCCTCCTTTCTGTTAATAAACACATTCACTTCACTTGCAGTTGGGCTCGTATTAACTTATTTGTGTGCTGCACCATTATGCAGCAGTGACACAAAGTGACACAAAGATAACACAAGTAAACACAAAATGCAGTTTTTAAATGAAGGATTTTATTATTAAGGGTAAAACAAAATCCAAACTTACAGGGCCCTGTGTGAAAAAGTCCCCCCCCAAAAAACAAAGTAATTGTGGTTTATCACATCTTTGAAAAACTGAGTTCAATTTCTGTAGCCAAACCAAGGCCTCTTCCGGTTCCGGGTGAGGACGGGTAAGGACGCACGGGTAAAGGCTCCCAGTTCGTTTCTGGTTAAAAGGCAGATAAACGCAGTTAGAACGCAGTTTGGAGCTGGCGTTTTGACCTTTTTTTGTTGCTGCCGCTGGAGTGTGAACCTACTCGTGAGAAATAAGGGGAATTTGTCAGTAGTAGCTGGTGAAGCTGGTGTAGCAATTGGCCTCTCGCCCCTCGCGCTCAGGAAAACAAGGGATTTCTCCCACGTGTGTTTTTTTTTTTTTTTTTTTTTCCTACGATCGGATTCAGCGATCATCGGCTGGGAAAATGGGTCCCAAGAAAGCTCTGCAAAATGAAGATGAAATAAAAAAAGCGCTGGATTTCTTGGCGGAAGAGATTTCCGCTGTAAAGGCACAGCAAAGAAGCATCCTGGGCCTAATGGAGGAGATTAAAGCGCTGCGGAACCAGAACGCTGAGAAAGACAAGAGGCTGGCGTATCTGGAGAGCAGAATGGCTGAGATGGACCAGAGCTCTCGGGCGAACGACGTGATCATCACGGGGCTCCACATCAAACCCCGATCATACGCGAGAGCAGTGGCCGCAGACAGCAGTGGAAGTCAGCTGGATGAGGAATCCGCTGAGCAACAAGTGGTGGCCTTCATGCAGGCCAAAGGAATTCAGCTGGACTGCAACAACATAGAGTCCTGCCACCCTCTGCCCAGGAAAAGCGGCGACAAACCGGCTGTGATCATGAGGTTTGTGAACAAAAAACACAAGACTGCGCTACTGAAACAAGGTAGGAAGCTAAAAGAAACAAACATTTACATTAACGAGCACCTCACGAAGGAAAACGCAGAAATAGCCAGGAAAGCAAGATACCTGAAAAAGCAGAAAAAGATTCAAAACACCTGGACATCAAACTGTAAAATATACATCAAATTAAACGGATCACCTGAAGAAGCCAAGGTCATTAACATCCGTAATATTATGGAACTGGACAATTATCAATGAATATTATGAACTGGAGTCACAGCAACAATTCAGACAACTGTAGGACACTGAAGGATTTTACTCATCTGCAAAAAACATTCAACAACATGAATCAAAAAATCAACAAACAGGGACAACAGGAACTGAAAGTTTTTGAATACACAGACCACAACCCACAGGACATAGAATATGACATAGACCCTGATAATAATTTATTTAGCTCCATCAATAATGACTGTAATTACTACACAGATGAACAGGTTAACGCAATGGTCACATCTGATTTCAATATTTCTATGATCCAATTCAACAGCAGAAGTCTCTATGCAAACTTTAATAACATTAAAGATTATTTACACCAGTTTAAAGAGCCCTTCAATATTGTGGCAATATCAGAGACGTGGCTCAGTGAAGAGAAAGGAGTGGATTTTACCATGGATGGCTATGAACTAAATTATATAAATAGAAAAGTGAAAAAAGGAGGAGGAGTTGCAATTTTTGTTGACAAGAGCTTGAAATACAAGGTTGTTGAAAATCTGTCAGTAACTGTGGATGATTTATTTGAATGTATTACAATAGAAATCTGTCTGGACAATGTGAAGAATGTAGTAGTGAGCTGTGTATATAGAACACCTGGATCAAACATTGACTTATTTAAGGACTGGATGGAAAAAATGTATGCAAAACTAACTCATAAAGTTATGTTCATCTGTGGGGATTTCAATATAGATCTGATGAACTCAAAACAACATAGTTTGACAGAAGAATTTATCAACACAATGTACAGTATGGGTTTACATCCAACAATTACCGGACCTAGCAGAATCACGTCACACAGTGCCACACTAATAGATAACATATTCACAAACATTATGGAAAATAATATCAGGAGTGGGCTTTTATTGAATGATATCAGTGACCACCTGCCGATTTTTGTTGTCTATCAATGTGATTATAGGAAGAAAAAGTATACCAAAAATATTAAATATAAAAGAATAAGAACCGAAGAATCAATGCATTTACTGACAAAGGAATTATTAATACAAGATTGGAAGATAGTTTATGATGAAAATGACATAAATAGAGCATATGATAAATTTTTACAAATATTTCAATCATTGTACAATAAATACTGTCCTATAAAACAATACAGTGAGAGACAAAAAAAATATTCCTTGGGTCACCAAGGGGTTAATAAATGCATGTAAAAAGAATACATTATATAAACAATTCATTAAATGCAGAACGGTGGAAGCTGAGATCAAACATAAAAGTGTAGCATCACCGTCTCCTCAAACCAAGACAGAAGATCACTTCTCTTCATTTTATAGGAATTTCACTTTATTCATTACACAGGAATATCACTTTTCTGCCTTTTCAGGAATATCACTGGCTTTTATGTCGACTCATGCCAGGCCTCTTCCAGGCCTGACCAAAGATGCTTGCTTTCCCAGGACCCCAATGTAAACAGTTGCCTCTTGCAGAGATTGTAAGGATCAGAATTTGCTTTTAAAGGCTCAAAGGAACATAAAACTCAGGAGACCAGACCTCTCAACGTGAACACTGCATTTGATAACGTACCTTTTCACAGGAAACCAATGTTCTTAAAAGAGTCATAAACCACTTAATCTGACGGGTTTATAGCCGATGCTGTCCAGGTTTCTTCGCCCAGATACTAAAGGAAATCATCTACAGCTCAACAGTACCTCCTAGCGGATACCTATGGAATGTGTTTTCAGTATATAGGATGACTTTTAATTTGTTCTAAACATTAAGTTTCTTTCAGCTTATCCTCTGGATCCTAAGGACACTGAAAATCATCCCTCTTTTATCACCAACCATGGTTTGCTGCATGTTTTGCTGGATTTTGATCTAAATGTGAATGCATGTATTATAATTATGTATAAGAAATGTTATATTCATGAGTGTTATTCAAACACATATTGGAGTAGTGATATAAATGCATGATCACCAAAATATTAGCCAAGTCATTTAATTTAGTTAGATTTTATATTGAGCATTTATTTCATAAGAACTGACTGAGTGTTGATTTTCCCTCTGAAATTTCATGGGATGGTGTCTTCATTTGATTGGCTGCTCTCAAACAAAGAAGTGTTCTCACATTGGATAGCAGCCATTTCAAACTGCTTCTGAAAAGGTCGATTGGTCGGTCTTACGACTGACATCATCAGTTTTACGACCCGGCGAGGTAACTTTAAAAGAGAGAGGTTAAATTTGAGTTTAGTCAGAGATCAGCAGAGTAAGAAAAAGTAGACAAAGTAAGATTAGTTAAGAAAAAGAGTAGAAACAGGCAGGAAGATTAACAAGAAGCAAAATAGAAAACGGTGATAAGATTAAGAATTAGAAACACAGAAAGAAGAAAGAAAGAGATTTTGAGAAGGATTAGGAACTAAATTAAGATTAAAGAAGCAGAATAGTAATCTAGATCTCAGAAGAAGATTTTATTCCACCGTTTCAAGGCCCTGTGAAGTTTTATTTTATTCTCTGTGTGTTTGTCAAGTCTTTCGTTATATTCTGGTCACTGAGGAGAAACCATTTTTCTTTAGAGCTCGTCCCTTTTAGAGAATCAAATTCTCAAACTTTTTCCTTCACCTCAGAAGCCATTCTTATCCTAGTAAATGTTTTTCTAATATTTTTTTTCATGACTTTTCACGCCATTAAAGTGGACCTTTAATTTGCCTAGTTTAAAGTGAACAGAGACTGAGAAGATTTTCCTTCAGTTTTTTTGGTCTATCCCGCTACAAGAGACCTCAAAATTGGGATTCTTTTCCAAGGACTTTTCACGCCGCCCTGAGACAAATCATCCACGGCTGCAAGTGTCTCCTTGAAGGGCCCCCCAGCTGAGTTATCACCTCCACGGCTTGTGAGGATAGCAGCCGCTTCCTCCGACGTCCCAACTTCAAAACCCAGCGGTACCGACCCGCGGAAACGTGGACCTACGGCTGTTGTGTGAGTGAAACTCTCATTTCTCCTATCTCCTGGGTTAAAACGTGATGTCCTAACAATTAAATTACAATTGAATATGGCCCGTATTTCAGGGCTCAATTAGTCTCTCAGCCACAGGATAAAGCTATAAACTGAAGGAAAACTCTTAGTCATTTTTAAGTAACTGCCCTTAAATTTTTTGTAGATTAATTCAGGAGTCATTTTTAGATAATTAGCTTATGAATTTCCCATAAAATTGCGTTGTTTTGTTAAAACATTCCAGCCTCATTTACCGTTGAAACATAAGTCTAGTTTCTCCTTGGTTCTGCAGAGGTGTAACGCTGGATTTTATGTTCAGGAACCCAATATCAGTTGATGTGATATATTACGCTGTTATCATCTGATCTGTTTATTCTCATTTGAACGCCTGTCCATGTAACCTGAATGAGTTTAATAAAAGAGTGAATGAGAGCAGTTGAAGCGTTTTCCTTTCGCATATACAGGTTTCCTAATCACGGCAGGACAAAAACTCACTGAAACTTTGAGACTGATTCATTAAGTAATTTAAGGTACAAAGTTAATTAAAATTAAAGTTAATATTATTGTCCGTTAGGACTGGTGCCCCTTTTACGAGTGCTTTTATTTAATTTAGCGGGTGTAGAAGTGATGGTTTAACTCCACCCCCTTTCACACCCACTATTAAATAAAATAAATAATTCCTGTACCTTATGACAAAATTTTTATAGGCAATTCACCCTACAGTTTATTGGTTCCCCGCTGTGAGGCCTCTGTAATTGGGAAACGTATATGCAAAAAGAAAATTCATTGAAATCATAATTTTTTTCCCTGCAAATATTGATCCACTATCCGGCGAGTCTGTGTGTTTGTTTGAGAGGCTGAGGCTGCATCTCTCCTCCTGCCTGTGTGTCTGCTGTGCTTGTTTACCTAACCTCTCGCTGAGGAGTCTGGTAGCTGATGGCTGCAAAGGGGGGTGAGTGATTCACCCACTAAAGTCAACAGTTTTTGATGCATGCAAAGAAGTTTAAACAATATTATTATATGCTGGATTAAGAAACATAAAGGCCTAGAGTGACAGAAACGCGAAGAAAACCGTCCTGTCTCTCGCCAGTTTAACCTTCCGGCGATTATCCCGAAAGGAGTAATTAAACTGGCCAGTTCTGTAATTTAATTACCCAAGCGTGGTGACGTCAGATTAAGCTGGACGCGGTTTGATCTGGTCACTGGATAAACCGCTGGGGAAAATAGCGCTAAACTATACCCGGAATTAAAGGGGTAACATTATTTGTGAAAGTTGGAGATTAAACTCTCATTTTGAAAAGCAAGGCGTGGCGTTGTCGCTGAGACTCGCGCCTGCATCACGTGTCACGTGAACACGCACAGTCGCACGCGTGACCGAAAGGCGTGCACGAAAAACTGCGCATGAGCAGAGTAAGCGCGCAGACGCCATTTTGAAGGCGCAAAGAGGGAGTCACCCTAGCCGCCATTTTGAGTGAGACCGGTAGACCCGCCAAGAGCGACGTCACCAGTGTCTCCTCCCCCTGGGAGGGCAGAGACAACTGCCTCCATCGTGTGGTCAACTATAGGAGTTACATTTCTTGCATGAATGCACACTCGGATTAAAGCAGAGCAAATCTATTAAGCTGATTTATAATCAAACAGAGCTTACAAATTGACTTTAAATCAATCCGAATTATCCGGAACAACCTAAATTTAAACCCAAATCAAAGTTTTATCCCAAGAACCAAAAGGAAAAGGAAACTTGTGGGTTTGAAGTTTGTTCTCATTGGTGGAAGAGCTTTTGACTGCATATATACACAGTGAAAGAACATAGAAGCATAGACTTTGTATTTACTCACATATGTTAACCACATATTTTAATCTTTTTAGTTAAAAGCATATATTCACACATCTTACGCTAAAAGTCTGCAAACTTTTGAAGCTATATATATGTGTTTTGTTTTAAAGATCACTTTGTGCGATTTCTTCCACAGGAAGCCATTCAACTTAGGGACTCAAATAAATGACAATGTTCATTTAAACTCAAGTTAATGTTAATCCTGTGCATGTTGGTAAAGGATTTAGTGATTTACTAAATATTTAACCAAAATTCTCCAAAATTAAGAAACCACATCCAGCAATTAACACTTGAAAGCTTTAGCTTATTTACAGTCAGTGTTGCTTTTGACTCATATTTCCTCCCCAGGAGAAGGAAAACATTTAACCAGCTCACTATTTCTCACCAGGATTTGAAATAAGTCAAAAGGTGAAAACTTTGACTAGTCTGTAAAACATTTTTTTTTCTTTTTTTTTCTTTTTTTTTCTCCTCTTTTTAAATAACCATTAACTTTAATCCTAAGGAAGCCTTAGTGACAATACACAAAGACAATTCATTTGTTTCCTAACTTGCAAATATTAAAACATTGAAAGGCTTTAAATGAAGATAAGCTTTAACAAATAGAACCAAGCCAGTTCTAACTTTAAAACAAAGTGAAGACTTATACTGTAACCCTAAAGCCTTAAAGCATTTAACCTTTTCTATTTTTGTTGCTTTCTTTTTCTTTTGTAAATAAAATCATTACTTTCAAGTGAGATTCAACAAAAAAATTCACAACCTAGTTGAGGACTATTCCAAAACTACACTTTGATAACTGAACTGAAAGAAGTCAATCGACACAAAGTTTTTGTTTTTGTTTTGCTTTTGCCTTGTGAAATACAAATCAAAATACAGTGTCAACAAATAAACTAACACGTATTCCACATTTCTAAAGAATTCCAAAATATTTGGTTTCCTTCTTACAAGCCTGGAAGTTGAAACAAACTCCAAAAAGAAGCTTGTAATTACCCTCACTGTAAAATGACACTCAAGGTTAACTCTTGACGCACAACTTTAGCTATAATCAACGAATTGATTTCAAGCTAAGCGTTACACGAACGGTCAAACATGTCGAGTCCACTTGACGAATTAAATGACCTTCAAGTAATATTGGAAGAGTTGGCTTCCGACCTTATACCCAGTTTCTCCAAACAAGTTCGGGATACTCCACCCAAAGATTTGAAGCAAATCACGGAAAAACTTTCGGATGAATGCGAAGCTAACCCACCGAAAGCAAAGGAAATCCCCGGTGTGTTAGGAAAGTTTGCACTTGCATTAGTTGCAAGGCTAAAACGAGCTGAAACCCAAGTACTCTACGCCAAAAAGGAACTGGTGAAACAACAACCATCCTTTCTCTTCAGGAAGAGAACAAATCCCTTGTGGAAAAGCAGGAACAAGCTCGCATAGAGAAAG